>JAQIUQ010001048.1:0-600000 GCA_030378365.1 Hybognathus amarus | reverse complement strand
TGTTAGTAATGCTGCTGGACAGGTCTGTGGTCAAGATTCCAACCTCAGTGACCTCAGACAGCTTTTCCAAGCACAAATGTCCATCTGGGCATCATTCAGATCGGTATGTTCACTTAACAGATCCTCAATCATGTTCACAATGTCTGCCGAGTTGTCTGGGGACAGATGCCATTAAAGTGGTCGATCTAAGTGTGCTTTTTTCTTCTATAACAAATAAAACCCAAATAAAAACCCATATTGATAACTTACCAACTGTAACTGTGATATTTTCTAAATCATCAAATTCTACCGTCCTTATACACTTGCTCATGTCTGGGGGATCCAAACCGCTCTGTCAGTTGTCCCATTTAATTTACTGAATAAAATGGGAAGAGGTGTCATTCTCATTCAGCCATTTAAAATGCATTCTCCTGACTTTACCATGCCAAATTGCCAATAACAGAGCCGGACAGTATTGGAGTACATTTACTTGAGTACAGTACTTAAGTACAATTTTGAGGGATCTGTACTTTACTCGAGATATAATTTTTGGGGAGTACTCATGACTTTACTCAAGTACATTTGAGAGGGAAATATTGTACTCTTTACTCCACTACATTTCTATTCATAACCGTGAGTAAAAAGTAACTACGTAAAAAAAAAATGGAAATAAGAAAAATCTCAGAAACCCTCAATTTGTTGTTTCGCTCTCAAACGTGATTGGATTGTGCAGGCGCCACTGATTGGAACAGCCTATCAGCAGTCACCTTCAGCTTTTCGCCAAAGTCAACTCCATGGTCAGATTTAGATAAGAGACGAAACAATGGATGAAGACACAGCAGGTCTATCCCGGGAATGTGCCGACCAGTGGCCCCACCTCGCCAGACTATTTCAATTTTCTGAATATTCTGAAATTTTCTTAAATGTTAAAGGTGCAATGTGTAAAAAAGTTGAGTATCTATTAACAGAAATACAATATGACATCCATAACTATGTTTTCAGTGGTGTATAAAGAACTTACTTAATAAACCGTAATGTTTTTATTACCTTAGAATGAATATGAATTGAATTTTACTTTAATCATTCTCCAAGGTATTGACATTAACATTTTTCATAAGTCCATGTAGGATGTTTCTGTTCATAAATGTAAGCACTGTGGCAGTAGTATTGCAATATTTAGAAAATGTACTCCTGTACTCTTGATACTCAAGTACTTTTAAAAACACGTACTTCAGTACTTTTACTCAAGTAGACATCTGACTGTAGTACTTTTACTTGTACTTGAGTAAAATTTAGCAAGGGGTATCTGTACTTTTACTCAAGTAATAAAGCTGTGTACTCTGTCCGCCTCTGGCCAATAAGGGAAATATAATGAACAGGTTTAGAGCTGAAATGATTGAGTTGAGCTTTTTTCTTGTACTCTTATAAACAGAAGTCAGAGACTTTTTCTAAAGCTCTGTAAAATTGTATGTAATAGTGAATGGAGTTATTGCCATCCTGGTCAGTTTGAGAGTTAATATTTGCATTGTCAGGAGTGAAGTTAACTATTCAATTAAATGATATTGTTTTCCACAAGAAAAAGATAAGATATATAATTAGTAAAGCCACACAGGATTGTGTGTATAGGTTGTGTGCTGAATGACGCAAATATAAACACATGGCAAATAGAGTTATCTAAATGTTTTTCTAGGGCTATTGAACTGTTTCTATAGAAACAAAGCATTTCACTTTAAAGTATACGCAATGGAATCAATTTTTTTAATACATCAGAAGTGTAAATGATTGATGCTGATAGGACAAGAAAAAAAGCATTTCTGAAACAACTAAATTAACCTGTAGTACTTACCAAAACCTTGTAGCACTTTCAGTCCCTTGCTCACACCCCATGTCATATTGGCTTTGAGCAGGTATGCTGGGCCATATGTATATACCATACACCGTATGCATTTTCTCTTCTGGACAGAAACCGGGATCTGTAATGATAAACAGCTTGAACTGAGAAACAGCACATATATTTTAACTCCATTAGACATTTACAACAGTGATTTGTATTTGTTTTTTCTGTAATATTCAACAGTCTCCTTCATTTTATGCTGGGTCACCAGTAAAAGGCCTAAATCAGACCTATATGATTGACTTTGACTTCTCCAGTTGGGACACTGATATTGATGGTAGCACTGGTGTATCCTTTTGTTAAGAGTTCAATAATCAGCCTCTCTGTCGCCGTGACATTCACAGGTGCCGATGTCTGAACCTGAAAAGTAGTGATGTACCCTACAAAGATTTCATTTGATTAATGATACAGCATCTATTTAATCTGCATTTGAGTGTTGTGTTTAGTGTTGGGACACTTACTTGGGTGCTCCTGTTAGCACAAGATTCAAAACGTCCATTTTGCATTTTCCCAGTGTTTTCTGAAGCTGAAAGAGAAGTACATCAAATGCAAAAGTCTGCTCTAAATGGACTTTTCATAAAGTTTTTATATTTACTTACCCATTGCTGTATAGTGTGTTTAGGATTTGTAATATTGCCACTCATTGTTAGGTTGAGATAGACTCTATAAAAAATGTCTCCAAAATCTGGTGAAACATTAGTGAATCAATTCAATGATTACAAAGAACAACATACACTGCAAAACATTTTTAACAGTTCAATCACATTTAATACTTGATAAATAATTGATATATATGTATATATATATATATATATATATATATATATATATATATATATATATATATATATATATACACTGTAATATTTATTCTAACTAGTTTTTAATCGACTGAATTTATCCATAACCTCCCATAACACCTAACTACTGTACATACCTACTGAGAGGATGTTTATAGAATTTGGATTTGTTTTCAGGTGGACGTTTTCGTTGTAGTTATAGGTTGTTATTAGCAACCTCTGTATCTTAGACACTGTTTCACTCACATCAGCTCCAGGTATCACTATCACAAACACCACACATATCCGAACCTAAGACCACAACAGAGTCACTGAGACGATTCTGACCCGTACACAAAGCATAAACTTCCTATTTTATTGCATTTCTATGATACAAATATATAAAGCTATTGAAGGTATATGAAGATTTTTTTACCATTGTGTCTTGATTTGTGGCTTTCCACTACCCTGAAAAAAAGCATAATGTAATTTAACATTTATAACACATTTGAGCAAAACACATAATGTTATTACATTAAGATATAAATTATATATGTCCAAGTAATAATCAGTAATAAAAACATTGTACCTGAATTTCACCCTTATTTTGTCCAATAAAACCAGCTCCTGTTTGATTGCTAAATTGGAGCACAGATAAGTAAAAATATAGCACCTTTTTTAGACAAAGTTTATGTAACTGTGCAATTAAATAAATAAATAGATAAGCAAGTACATAAATAAATAAATAAATAAATATATATATATATATATATAATTATTTTATTTATTTATTTTTTTTTTCAACTGGCACTTGAAATAAAAAAATTGCCACTTGAAATAAAAATGACATGGACACGCTATAATGTCATATGCTTACTTTAACAAACAAATGCAAGTAGAACACATGTTTTATTTAATTAGTTAGTTAGTTCAGAGGTCTTCAACCCTTCTCCTGCAGAGTTTATCTGCAACCCTAATCAAACACATCTGAGCCAGCTAATCAAGCTCTTTTTAGGAAAATCACAAGCTGAAGCAAGTTGGATATAAACTTTGCAGGGCAGTGTGGGTCTCTAGAGGCCAGGCCTGGTGTTCAAAGCTGGTTTTGGTTCGAAGTTCAGGTAAGTTTGCGTTTAGTTTGAGCAAACTGAGTTGAGTTTTGGGGATCAAGAAGGTGGATTTTTTTAGTGGGTTTTATACTTGCCTTACCTGTTCTGGAGCAGGTTTTATTCTAGATGAGGTCCCAAACCAAAGCTGACACCAATCAGCTGTGGGAGTGACATATGCTGATGCAATAAAGTAGCTTACCTATAGCCTTGCTTCCACATTATATAAATATATATATATATATATATATATATTTATATAATGTGGAGCAAGAGGTATAGGGTGAGTTGCTTTATTGCATCACATATTGTAGGTCACTTTTACACAGCTGATTGGTATTAAAGAAACACTACATATATATATATATATATATATATATATATATATATATATATATATATATATATATATATATATATATATATATATATATATATATATATACCTTCCTCGAAACGTTCACTGCAGCAGAAGTGTTTCTTTCCTGTGATCTAAACCAGGTTGGATTTGTGTAATTTTGTCAAATTTAAACCAACACTAAAACTCTGACCAGTTTTATGCAACAGGCCACAGGAGCAGGGTTGAAAACCTCTGATTTAGTTTGTTTAAAAAATGAAACAATTACCTTAAGTTTGACAGGAACACAGAATACACTGACATATGCACTGGCAAAACATGCTCGAGCTGAAATAATAATAAAAAATACTAACATCTTAATATAAACACAGCAAAAAAATACATGCATGTGAAATTAAGTGAAATTGTCACGATTCATGGATTTCTCTGACTCATTCTCTCAGTGTGTGCCTGCTGTGTCTGTTAATTGCTATGCTGCTGATGAGCTAATCAATGCCACTCATTATGAGTGTTCATCAGCCCAGCCCGGAGGCTCATAGCCCTGCTATTTAATGCCTGTGCTATCCGTCTTTATGTTGTCAGTGTCAGATCATTTGGTGTAACCCATAGACAGTGGTGTTACACTGTTGTTTACACTGTCTCCCTGGATTCCTAGAGTCTATGGATTTTTCTGTTCCTGTCTCTGTGGATTGTTTGTCAGCTGAGGTCATCTTGGAGGACACTGTTGTCCTGTGCTACCAATAGCAACTTAATCTGCATATACTTCACCCGACTCTTACCCTCCTCTTGTTGTTCTGGCACTCTTCAAAATAAATTATTTTTCACACTCGCTACTGAATCCCCCTTTGTGTTTGTGACAGAAATATAAAGTATCATTAAGTAAAGGATTAACCTCAAATGTACACACTTTGGAGATTAATATTTTGTAAATAAACTGGTAAATTACGGGTTTCTTTGCACAAACAACGACCTTGTGTTGCTTCATAAAATTGAGGATAAACCACTGGTGTCACATGGATTACTTTAATGATGTCTTTGCTTTTATTAATGTACAGAATTTAGTATATATATATATATTTTAAAACTATCCTTTTCCATCCAAATAAATTTTAATTTTAAATCTTTAGTGGAAAGGGTTTAAACAATGTTTTTCATGCTTTTTCATGGACCATAAACAAATAGTTCTTAAGGTGGTAGACAGTTAATGTCACAGTTACAATAACTTGGGACACTGAAGAGATGTCTGGGTCTGTTCCTCAAATGTGTGTGAAATTCTTTCAGCTTATCAGTTTAGTATAAATAATTGTATGTTCACACTGTAAAAATGAATATGCTTTATGTAATCAATATAAATTGTGGCAACAGATTACAAGCAATATTATTAATTAAATTGAACAAATTAGAATTGAGTAATAATTAATCAAATTATTCCTTAAAAGTTAACCATTTAAAATGAGTAAAGTTTACACCAAAAAAATAAACAAAAATATCTGAATACAGAACATACGTTCTAAGATTAATTAAGAATTCTTTATTTTATATTGCCAACATTGAAGACACCTGATGTTAACAAGCAGAATCACTGAAGGAGAAAACCATCATTTTAAAACAAACAAACACTGAGCACCATAATGGTGACTTAAATGTCATTTTAAATGGTTAACTTTTAAGGAATTAATTTGATTTATTAATACTCAATTATATTGTTAAATTGAATTCATAATATTGCTTGTGATCTGTTGCCACAATTTTTTTGATTTGAAAAAGCGCATTCATTTTTACAATTAGTATATGTGTGTGTAAATAAATTCAGTATAATGCTATGCAAGTGAAAATGTGAATTATTATACATATTATAACATATATGCAAATATAATCTTACCCAGTGAAGAACTATCTCCTGGATTTCATTCTCTGTGTTGCCATCATTGTTTTTTTGCATAATGGTCGTGTTCATTTGAATTTTATATTTTGATGATTCTGAAATGTTTCAAAGATACAGTTCATTAGAGTCCGATTTCAATAACTCAAAACATCATGTAACAAGTTTTTCGAAGCAGTTTCTCACCACATTTCAAGCTGTCATCCTGTATTGGTGGGCACTTCAGATAATCCCAGTCCTGCGTTCTCCAAGTCATGATGTTCCCATCTACACATTTGAATGCATCCAGCTGCAGTGGACTCAACTGCTACTCCCCACATTCGGAACAAGGACATATCTCCAAGGAAGTTTTTCCCGGTCTCAAATCAATAGCACCTCCAACAAAACTGTGAGACACCCCCAAAGTCAGGGTACCATTTGCAGCAAGGAACCTGGGAGAGCGTTTCATTCAGATAAATTTCGAATATGGCTCTGATTAACGATCATTTGGAAAAGCCTAGTGTGACTTGACCATGTCAGACAAACTGTCTGCCACTTGTCATTTAGAAGGTCATATGCAACTATCCATTCTTCCCCAAAGAGGTAAGCTTTTAAATTTCCCCCATCTCCAGCCAAGCCAAGCTCTACGTGCTGTTGCCCTGGACCTTTGTAGTCAAAAGCAGTCCATTCAGGAGTAATAATCTTTTTCATGAGGTTGACACAAACAGTCAGTTCCTCTAAAGGTGGGATGATAACATTATTATTCAGCTGCCAAACACAGGATCCGGTTTTAAAGGCCATCTTGTTCCCCCATAGGCTCGTGCCTAAAAGATACATTGATTTCAGTTATAAATTCTAAAGAGCTTGAGTAAACTATATCCTAAGTTCATAGTGTACATTCATAATCAACAAATGATATCCTCTTTAGCAATATAAAACAATTACAAAAGTCAATTTTTCCAAGGATAGAGAACAAAATATTTATAATACGATTTTTGATAATGTGAAATATCATACCTGAACACATGAGAGAGAAGCCCAAAATCCATATGTAAATACTCACAGACAGGCATTTCTTAAAGGTTTGCATTATATCTGTATATCTGTAAGCATGATAAGAGAGAGAGAACAAATATTCATTTCTACAGTGTCCTCACAAAAAAAAAACATTCAAAAAAGTATTTAAAGTAATAAAACTGAGTTTAAGAAACGTTTACGAGACAAACCTGAAACTTAAGTTGTCATCTTATATAACTTAAAAGATAAAAAAAAATACATATTTTACTTTTATAACCATCTTTTAATCATGAGTTACTTACTGTGTTATGGCATGTCTCTGGGATGGAAAAAAAACTTCAGTATAAAACAAAGTAAACTGGTAAAAGTAAACCAACAAATTCAACCTAGACTTAATGAGGGTATTTTGTCCTCTAAATATATCCAGCGCAGGACCTCTCCTCAGGAGACAAAATCCACGCCCCAATCTCTTGTTGATAAGTTAGTTATTAATCATAAAGAGAGTAATAAACATAAAAGGATCCGTGCATGGGTCAATAAGGAACAGTTTCCGGAACCAGTTGACTTATTATGAACCAGTTAGTTTAACCCTTTCGTTTTATACATCCTTGAATATTACGCTTTCACATAATTCAAGACCCAGCATGCTTATTTTAATCGTGTTTGCTTGTTTATGGACTCTGTTTACGATTATCACTCATGAATGTGGGAGAAGACACACCTCACTTATAGTTAAAGATTAATAGTGCAAATTGTGTGCTGAAATACTGACTCTTGCTATGGGAGGAATGTTTCTGATATAGGGCGTATTATGCATTTGTATCCTGTTCTGTAATAGCGTAATGATAGTAAAAACAGAACATGTGATTATGAGCTGTGAGGGTTAATCACTGAAATATCCACATAACATATTTTGTAACAATTGATTTATGCTGTATTTAGAAATGAAATAACGTTAATGTCAAATAAAAAACAGCACATGACACTGCATTAGGAACTGTTCATGATTTTATTACACAAACAGTTCTGCATATATGTATGTAGGCCGAATGTGTCTACCATCTTAACAGGAAGTAATTTTAGATCTTAAGCAAACAGTTCAGGTTATGTTCCTAAGGTGTTCAGATCAAAATCTGTCCTTCCAGATAGCTCAAACAAAACAAATTTAATTAGATTTTATAGTGGCTGTCTATCTGCAAGCCATTCTCTGAGCTCATTGGTTAAACATTTCTTTATTATTATTTAATTTAATTTTTAAACCCGATTTGGTTTTTTATATTTGATCCAAACATGGGTTGAAACAACCAAACCCAGCATTTTGTAGCATTCCTTAGAGTGTATGAACATAATTATTTTATAATTAATAGGCCAATAATGTTTTCTAAGAATTAATATCAAACAACTAAAAAATGGTGATTATAATTTGTATATTTGAACATTGTATTACTTACTAAACAGTTTAGAAGGTATTTTTTAACATTCCTACTGAGACCATTGAAAGCAGTGGCTGATTTTTTATTTCCATTAATTACATTACATTCTGTAATTACATATTGATAACAAAAATTAGTCAAAATCTCCCAGAATCTAAGCAGCGAGCGAGCAAGAGCGCGCATGTGAGACAGAACAGACAGTGCTCCAAAAACGTATAGTGCGTGCGCGCGACAGAGAGAGAGAGGGAGAGAGCGAGAGACTTTGCGTGTGTGCTCCTTATGCCACAGAGACTCAGGCACCGAAGTCGGAATCCGAAATTTTCGTTTTTATTTGGTCTGGTTACTACCGTTTATGTCAGAACCGGTTCCCTGTACTGGCGCCGCCTTTCTGTACCCAACCCTACTGTTCCTTCACCCTCAATATGATACAAACATGATATGCAGAAGAATGGGAAGCACGTCCTGGTCGTCAGGCTCCTGAGGGAGCAAGGGAAATTCCTGTGCCCCTTTTTATCCTCTTGGGCCTATCTCGTGCTACTGCAGGCAGTGATTAAAATTCTGTGTTGAAACAGTTATCCTGCTCGCATGGTCTCTACTAGAGGGTAGGGACTTGTTCGCTGTCAGTCAACGAGTTGTGCCTGGAATTCAGGCCAGCTACTCTCACGAGCTGAGACCCCGGCCTGGATATGTGCCCAAGGTTCCTACCTCTCCCTAAGAGGGACCAGGTGGTGAACCTGCAAGCGCTGCCTGGAAGAGGTAGAACCAGAACCAGCAACGTTCCATTGCAGTTTTACGTGCACAGAATGCAAAGCCTGGACCTCAGACCGGCTCGTCTGTTATGGAAACCAGCAGAAGGAAGGCTGTTTCCAAGCAGAGGTTGGCCCACTATGGTGGTTGCCTTAATCTTGGTGAGAAAGTTTTCCCAAGGTGCACGTGCCCACCTGGGTTGTAAGCTCATCCTAAGTGAGGGTATTGCTCCCTCCGAGGTGTTGACACAGAGTGCCTCGCTGAACAGATGTTAAGTAGAGTTGGGAGCAGGGTGACACCCATCATGTTCGCTGAGAAAACTAGCCTACATGATGAACCGCTGCTTCCCGTGAGCTCCCTTCACATGAAGTCAGTTTCACCGTAAGTCTGGTTCGTTGTGTCGGCTTGCTGTGCCATTCCCCTCCAATGGACTGGATGACGTGCGCAATTCTTGCTCAAGTTGAGTTAGCCTCTTTAGCCGAGCCCTGTCCAGTTTCTCCATACCCTTCGGCAACGGACGTGGCGGTACGTCTGAAACCAGGCCTATCATTCGCTGGTGGAACCTGTGTTAGGATAGGACCATTGGCTGTGATCCATATGGCAATCCCATATGTGTATTCTTCCACAGTTTGGCTCCCTGCGGTGAGCCCCTGTCTTCCCTTGGCAGAGCCTGCTCTGCAGTCACTGTCATTCCATCTATTGTACTGCCCGGTCTTCCTCTCAGTCCACATGTGTATTTTCCACATGATACCTCCCTTCGGCAGGATGTGGCTTCCACAGTGCCCTTTTCTTTCCATGTACAGGAAAAGCTTTCTCAATGGTTCTGTAGGAACAACAGTAACTTCCCTAAGCCCTGTCCCTTCCCCACCTTAAATCGAAGGGGGATCTGGAGGCTTTGGTCTAGGTTACGGTTATTTCCTTTAAGTCGACGTTGACTTTGTCCTGGTTGAGTAGTCCCCTTGCTACTATCGTGCTGAGAGCGTGCATCCACTTCCGTATTCATACCCGCGCCACAGGGACAGAGTGTGTGATGTCATCAGACGCACGCCAATTCCCATTGCCTCGTTCAGATAGTACTCGAAGATGATTGGCTCCCTGGCGTGATTCCCATTCAGGTTGATGTTGACTATGCTGTCCTCCGTTCCCTCCTTCAGAGAACAGTGGGTTGCATACGGCAACCAGAACGTTCTGTGGACGGACTGGACATGTAAAAAATACAAAATAAATTAAATAAATAAAAAATAAGGACATTCTCTGATTATTTTCAAAGTGGAAATGCTGTTATTTTAAACAGTAATGGCAGGTAAAGTTGTGGGACGTGTATATTCCATGTTTCAAGAATCAGTGAAGAGAAATACAGAGCTATTTTGCAAAATTACAGAATTATAAAGATAAGAAATCAAAATTATTATTTTTTTTGTTCCAATGATTAAAATTGTGTGATGTTCCCAAACAGAGGGAGTTTTACTATTGTGTTTTCATGAAAACATTAATCATCTTCCTGGTTTTACATCTGTATGAGAGAACATTAACAGAAGAGGAAAAGGTTTCAGTCACCACCTCACCATTTCCTCTGAATTTCCCATTCAGGGTATTACTGCAAAAAGCTTGAAAGAATTTACCACAAGACTGTGAAAAATGACAGTGTTCCCGTGCATGAGGTTTCACACATATACACATACTTTGGGACCACACCTCTTTCTTCCACATTTGAAATCAACATTATGACCAGGAACTAACAAATTACATTTACTTGAATATACTTAAATTTTTTGAATATCTGTACTTTACTAATACTTGTATTTTTTTTCTGGAAACTTTTTTAACTTCACTACATTTGAATACTACTTCACTACAATGTCAGATTGACTTCAACATCCAACGTCGGACAGATGTTGGATTTTGGTTGGAAATAACACAATCTGAGTTGACGCCAGAAACCAACATCAGTTTTTTTTTTTTTCAACCACAATACAATGTCTGTTCAACGTTGGAGATTAGCATCAATCTGGTGTTGGATTTTAAAATCAACCTGATTTGATTTTGGTCTTCTAATGCAAATTTTATCATTGTTTTGGAGCACACTAGCTTATAGATAACAGCAAGGCCAACATATTCATACTAAAGGCCAAAAAACTTTTCATAGAGACTAGGGCACTATTTGAGGGAACAGCCATTTGGGTGTCTTATTCAATCTCACATTCAGTCCCACTTGAACTGTGTTCTAGAAATAAATTTGATATCGATATGAGGGTATGGGGGGATTTCAGACACAAACTATATCTGATTAACGTGAATATAATTAGTCTTCTCGACTATGTCATCCTTTTTTTAACCTCATAGGACATTACAACATTACTTCATGCTTTAGAAAGAAATTTTAATAGCCTTGACAATAAGGTGACCGATATCTTTTGATCAGTGCTTTAGTTTAGTTTATCTTTGGATGTCATCAATTGATCAATTAAAATAATTATAATTCATGACAATTTTTATTAATATGGTCAAAACTCAAATATTGTGCAAGTAAATGTTCGTTGAATTTTGCTTAATGTAAAACTAACTTCAAATAATCTCTCACCTGTTGCAAAATGCTAAATATAAAGAAATTATAGCATATTATTCATATGTAGTATCAGTTATTTCAGGTCACACAAGTTTACAGTTTTGTTTTGTGGCAAATATATTGCAATTATAAATAAATTAATTATAAATAACTTATAGCAGCTATTGTTATAAGACCCTGAGATTCTCTCTCGTCTCTCAAAGTGATATGGGCTAGTGCTTCATATACTCTGCTTCTCCATATGACATTTACCTCACAGTCACATCCATTATTGGCTGTGTAAGTGTTAAATAACACAAGTGTTGGTGCATTATTTAATATGTGTAACTGATACAAAGCTCAGCCTGCTATAAAAAATGAATGAGAGGCCTGCAAGCTATGGCTAAAATGAAAGCTATAGCAGAGATGCTTGGAAAGGGAATATGGTGTTTTCTTAAAGGGAGGGGATGAACACATTGCTGATCCTAGCATTTTCTGGTTCAACTGTCAAAGCTTAATAGTGGGGAAAATATACAGAGCCTGTATATAAAAACCTTTGTTTAATATTTTTTGTTGATTTGAAACATAATTTCTCGAAATCTTTATAACTTTAATTGTATCTGAACACTGCTCATCTAAAAAAATGTGGGACACCTAATCAAAACCTGTAGGGCCTGAACAATAATTTTTATTACCTCAAGTCAACACCAAAAAAATAAAAATAGTCATTAATTAATCATAAGAACACAGTTAAATGTCGTACATATGTTTTCGGTGTCCAAAGCGATAAACCAAAAAGTGACCCAATTTGCCTGATATCACCATATCTGCGAATTATTTACATTTTATAACAATATTATCTACATAATAAAGGGGTGATGACCGTGGGTTTTTGGTAAGGATTTTTTTGTTGTTGTTGTTTTGCTGTTTTACACTCTAAAAATGAGAATCATTTTGCAAACAATGTTTATAAAAATTTGATGAATCTTATATAACTTTTTTTTTTGCAAAATTGCTTAACTTTGACGAGTTAAGGCAATGTAAAAACATATGTTGTCATAACTTCATCATATATATATATATATATATATATATATATATATATATATATATATATATTTTTTTTTTTTAACAGTAGCCTATGGGATGTCAATTTAAAGCAAAGTATTGGCCTATCTATCAGGAAAATGTTTAGTCAGCATTAAGATTTACTTTAGAAATTGTACTTTACTATTAGAGTAATGTAACTTTGTCAGCCCTAAAATACATTTTAAAATGTAAATTAAAGTTTTTCATAGACCTCGAGGCTCCCTCTTGTGGTCACGGGCACCAGTTTGAAAATAACCAATGCCGAGGAGAAGCACCTGGCTGCAGCCTGCAGATTTGGGCGGGGGTGCACCTGGGCGGGGTACACGTGTAGCCCCGCCCACAATGCTTATCATTGGTTAGGGGCAAAGTGATGACGTCGATCGAGGTGGAGCGCGCCCGTGAACTCATGACGTTGCTTTCTAGCTTGTTTACAATTTTTTATTCTGAAGTGGCGTTTAGTGTGATACAATGAAGTGGTAGAACAATAAGATTGTGTAACTTTACTCACCATATCACACAAATAACCAGGGCAGCGTTTCCCAAAAGCATCGTAGGCCTGTGTGTGTGTGTGTGTGTGTGTGTGTGTGTGTGTGCATGTATTTGTGTGTAGGTGATTATCTGAATATCTCTTTACACAATTTTTCAAACTTGTTTTGAAATAGAAGTTATCACTGGTATGAGTTTGTTTTTTTGAGTTGGCATGCATAATATGGTTTGCAGAGATTGACAATGTACTGTATGTAGTTATTTTAACTTCAAACTTTATTGGCATAAATGTTTTATAATAACCTATATAATGCACAAAAATAAACAAGAACTATTGTTACAAGGAATATTGTTACAGTTACAATAAACAAGGAATGCTTAAAATAAGAAATATATTTAGGTGCCATTAATGTTTACAGTTATTTTGTTATTTACATGGTGAAGTGCAACAGAATGTGAAAAACTTTTAAAATACTACAAAAATATTACACAATACTCTGTAATTCCTTATACGCTGAACTTGGATCAGGCATAGTTAAAACGATGGATATGTGCTCTACTCCTTTTTGCTGCTTTCATTATTATTTTAAAGATTTTTAATACTTAATAATTTTATTAAAAGTATTATTTCAAATTTGCGCATGCGTTTTGAAGCATCAACATCATTACTGTACCACTTAACGCAAATACGATGCAGGTGCTTTCAGCGTGGTGTATATATATATATATACAAAAAATAACTTATATATCACCTTTATCACCTCCTATATATATATATATATATATATATATATATATATATATATATTACGGGGTGTCCGATAAGGATTTTTGGGCCGATCACCGATTACTGGAAGCTGTATATCACCCGATACCGAATACACCGATTATCGAGTCTATTTGAAGCCTTCTATTTATCATGTATACATTATTATTAAACTATATTTAACAACAATATACATTAAGTATTACAATTAAGAGAAGACAATGTATCATGAATTTACACCTGTGTATTTATCAGACATGAAAACGGGTCAGGGGTGAAAAAGGTGAGAAGGATATTACCCCTCTAGGGGGGTCCGGGGGGCCCAATTATTTTATAGTCTACTATAAAATTAAGAAAATAAATATAGCACAAATGTATAGCACAGCTGTTTAATGAGGCAGCAACTTATGATAGATAGGACAGAACAAAAAAATGCAATTAATAATCTTTCATTGCGCAAAATTATTATGATATGATTATGAAAGACTCTTATGAAAAGATTTATGAAAGATTGTGAATAGAGTGCGGCACACAGCGCTTATGCGCATCACGAGCGCTGAATGATGCGCTTGAGGCAACATGAGTCACATCGCACAGCTCTTCGAGTCCGTTTGGAAAAGTTCTGTGACGTCATTGCTGTGCCACTAACCAATGAGAAGCGTTTTGGGCGGGATCTGCACATGCAGCCCCGCCCTAGTGCGGCCCCGCCTCGAATCGACGTCATCACTTTGTCACTAACCAATGAGGAATTGTTATGGGCGGAGCTACACGTGTAGCCCCGCCCCAGGTGCAGCCCCACCCCGATCTGCAGGCTGCAGCCAGGTGTACTTGACTAAATCGGAATCCCTTCTCCCACTCACACACACACTCCTCATCCCATTCATTCTGTATGATAATAATTATACTATTAATAACAACAATAATTTTTATTACCACCACAACTACCACATCAGTATTTATACTTTAACCCTCTTCAATACTACCTTTATTTATATTCTCTTAAAAACCCCTATTCCCCCTAACCCCTATCACTACTCAATAACCCTTTTAATGTAATAATCAGAACTCCCATCTCCCTCAGTTTATTTCTCATCATCTCTCTTTGTTCTGCATACCTATTACATCTCAAAATAATATGCTCTACAGACTCCTCTTCCTGGCATCCATCACACAATCCAGTATTATGTTTCCCTATTAACTTTTTCCGTCGATTTGTACACATGCTTTGGTAAAAACGTAAAACAGAATAAATGTTGAATAACTACAGCTGCACATATAAGTTTTGGATATGCAATGTATTTAGGATTGCGCAAAAATAAGAAATGTCTTCCTTTTAATTCACATGTGTGAAATTAAATTCAATGGAGATTCTGTTTCAATTCTACGAATAGGAATCATAAAAATACATAATGGTAGGTCCGTGTACTTTGCTGCCAACGGATTTTCGTTTTGAAAGGAAAAAAACTAAACCAAAAAACGGCCCGTTTCTCAATTACCATTAGTAAATAGGAAAACAAAAAACGGAAAACAACTCGAACGAAAAAAAGTTGAAATTTTGCATTTGGTTGGCTACAACAGGGTCCTTTAGAATGTGGTCCCTGGCAAAAAATACAGCCAAAAGCCAATAAACCCCCCCCCCCCCCAAAAGTCACAACTTCACAAAAAAAAAAAAAAACGATGAGCATGTGTCCTAACATGGTTAGAAAGCATGCAAAGTTTCGTGAGGATCGGATCATAGGTGGCGCTATAATCGTCAAAAAGGTCTCTCATTATTAGAGAGTCTCTCACTATTGTATTTGCTAGAAAGAAAAAAAAATTTAAAAGTACTAAATTGCACATAACTCCTAGACCGTTTGAGCTAGAATTGATTTTTGATGATTCATGATTTTTGCATCACTGTGATCCCTGGCTCAAGCCGAACAAGATGTATATCTCTGTTTTACATTTGGGGGGACCATGGCGTGCGCACCAGGGGACGGACGGATATTTTTATCTTAATTTTTTTTTAAAAAACATATTTTTTTACCTCCCGGCCTCCATCCTCCAGCCTCCAGTCCTCCGGCCTCCAGTCCTCCGGCCTGCAGTCCTCCGGCCTCCGCCTCCAGTCCTCCGGCCTCCAGTCCTCCGGCCTCCAGTCCTCCTGCCCTCCGGCCCTCCGAAACAAAATATCTTACTTCCGTCCGTCCTTCCGTCACATTAAAAGATCATAAAAAGAAGACCTAAAAAGAAGACTAAAGTCATAATGTGTTGGTTTTTAATGAATGAATCTACAGCACTGAGGCTACACAGAGATCCTGCTTGAGCAGGAACCATCAGAACATTTCCCTCCGCAGGAACAGCTGGAGAAAACTGCAGAGATACCTGGAACAAGGACCAACACGCTGTAGGACACACACACACCAACATTCCCAAATTGAAAAATAGCCACATCATACAGTACATGGTTCTGGAAACACATATCAGTGTCAAACGGCACATTAGCAGCAACTAAATTCTCACCGGAAAGAACGCTGTAGACCAGAATCTGCACTGCTGGAGCCATATTGATGCTGACAGACAACTGGAACGGACAAACTGGGAAACATCAGAACAAAATAAAGAACTGACCAACCACAAGACAAGAAAATAAAGCATCATTCACTTGCCACAGGACTCAACTTTCAGTCCCATAACTGCAACGCTGTAGGTCTGCGGTGTGTTTAGTCACATCAGACTTGGGCAAAACAGAAACAAAGCGCTTTAGGTTAAGGCCTCAGATCTGTCATTGAACTGCACATACAACTGTTACCAAAATGTACAGCTTTTATTTTAACATTTCTACTGGACTCCCTGCATTACTGTACCTTCGTATTAAATGAATAGAAAAAGCAAAGGATTGATGTTGTGGTGTTTTTTCTTCAGGTCTCCCTGTATCATCTGCTGAAGCTGTTCCAGTCAGACTCCAGCGCCATGCCAAAGAAGACAGTTCGTGTCCGAGTTCTACGACGAGATGGTGTGAATTTGATCAGAACAGCACAATAACATGACATTATAGTAATAATACAATCATAAAGCCTAAAACCTGTGTTTTTGCAGATATTTCAAGACCCGAACAGCCATGATGCAGCAACTTCTGAACACCACCAGACTTTTTTTGTATGAATAAAACTTTTTTTTCCAAGTTAGGGCTTACCATTCCAGTTTTGAGCATGATGTAACAATACATTGTAATTTGTATGCACATTGTTTCAAGCAGCTTTACATAACATCAACCCTCAAAGCCCAAAATGAACTGGTGACTGGCAAGAAAAAAAAAACTCCATGGCTTCATTTAAAAGCAATTTGTCTGCATCTGCTTCTCTGCTATATAGAAGGTGAAAAAGAGTGACAGAAAAAGTATCTCTGAATTTACAGTACTCATAAAAGAGTAGGCAAAAAGTACCCGGATGACCTACTAATTCTGCAGAGACTATCAAGTGCGCATATGATGGACACTTCTATCCCATGAGTAGGGAATGTATGAGATGTTGATGTTTAAAAGAAAAAAACTGCAGTTTTAAGTGCTTAAAAAGCATATAAAATACTGGCACAGTGGATAAGACACATGCCTTTGGTATGAGAGACCCGGGTTCGAATCCACTGTGAGACACCAATGTGTCCCTGATCAAGACACTTAACCCCTAGTTGCTCCAGAGGTGTGCGACCTCTGACATATATAGCAATTGTAAGCAGTGTTGTGCCAGTTCATCCTTAAAAAGAACTAGCTCGAAGTTCAGTTCACACAGATGATAATGAACTAGTTCATGTTCAGTTTTTTTTTTTAAAGGAACTAAGTTCACGTATCTAAAAATGAACTAGTTCATTTTGTTAAATGCTTTTTAAGATAGGCCACTATCTTACTCAATCGAACCTCTTTACCATCCATTACCAGCTGCACATCACTGCCACTCCAAAATCCCCCTGCCAGCCATCCCCCTGACTGTCACCACAGTTCTCTTCAGCTTTTTCTACAATTCTACAAAAAAAGTTCTAAACACATTATAAATATTATATATGTATTGCTAAAACATATTACAAAGCCTGAGAACTGTGAAGTACTGAAATGTGCAATTAGACCATTAAACAGGGCTCTGGTATCAGCTAATATCACCGTCGACAGCTTTCACGCGAGTGATCGTGGCTTCCACGCAGCCACAGCGTTTGAGAACAGAGGTAACTGCTAATTTTTTCAAGATTTTGATAGCTAATTTTATGTACTTGTCGGCTTTTTTTATCATTCAAATTTGGCTGGGTGGCTAATAACACATTTTTCTGTGGTTTGACAAACTCAGAACACATACTTAATTTTGACTTTACAGGGACTTTAAAACAGAAACAGACTGGAGGGCTTACATTTTTTTCCATTTTGAAGAAAAAGGAAACAAGCTTCCATGGTAAAGTGGTGTGCAGAACATGAAATCCACAGGGAGGAGTTGGATCCAGATCCAACTCCTCCCACTCCTCCACATGGGAGGAGTCGGATCCAGATCCAACTCCTCCCACTCCTCCACATGGGAGGAGTCGGATCCAGATCCAACTCCTCCCACTCCTCCACATGGCCCCCTGGGGGACGGTAAAAAAAAAAAATCGAAAAGTATAATTGCGCATAACTCCTGAGACCGTTTGAGCTAGAATCACGATTTTCGCATCACTGCGATCCCTGGCTCAAGCCGGAACAAGATGTATATCTCCGATTTCCATTTCGGGGACCATGGCGCCCGCCCGAGGCCACACTGAAAGGGGAGCAAGGGCGGGCGCCATGGGGACCATGGCGCCCGCCCGAGGCCACACTGAAAGGGGAGCAAGGGCGGGCGCCATGGGGACCATGGCGCCCGCCCGAGGCCACACTGAAAGGGGAGCAAGGGCGGGCGCCATGGGGACCATGGCGCCCGCCCGAGGCCACACTGAAAGGGGAGCAAGGGCGGGCGCCATGGGGACCATGGCGCCCGCCCGAGGCCACACTGAAAAGGGGAGCAAGGGCGGGCGCCATGGGGACCATGGCGCCCGCCCGAGGCCACACTGAAAGGGGAGCAAGGGCGGGCGCCATGGGGACCATGGCGCCCGCCCGAGGCCACACTGAAAGGGGAGCAAGGGCGGGCGCCATGGGGACCATGGCGCCCGCCCGAGGCCACACTGAAAGGGGAGCAAGGGCGGGCGCCATGGGGACCATGGCGCCCGCCCGAGGCCACACTGAAAGGGGAGCAAGGGCGGGCGCCATGGGGACCATGGCGCCCGCCCGAGGCCACACTGAAAGGGGAGCAAGGGCGGGCGCCATGGGGACCATGGCGCCCCGCCGCGAGGCCACACTGAAAGGGGAGCAAGGGCGGGCGCCATGGGGACCATGGCGCCCGCGCCGAGGCCACACTGAAAGGGGAGCAAGGGCGGGCGCCATGGGGACCATGGCGCCCGCCCGAGGCCACACTGAAAGGGGAGCAAGGGCGGGCGCCATGGGGACCATGGCGCCCGCCCGAGGCCACACTGAAAGGGGAGCAAGGGCGGGCGCCATGGTCCTTGATGGATGGATGGATGGATGGATGGATGGATGGATGGATGGATGGATGGATGGATGGATGGATGGATGGATGGATGGATGGATGGATGGATGGATGGATGGATGGATGGATGGATGGATGGATGGATGGATGGATGGATGGATGGATGGATGGATGGATGGATGGATGGATGGATGGATGGATGGATGGATGGATGGATGGATGGATGGATGGATGGATGGATGGATGGATGGATGGATGGATGGATGGATGGATGGATGGATGGATGGATGGATGGATGGATGGATGGATGGATGGATGGATGGATGGATGGATGGATGGATGGATGGATGGATGGATGGATGGATGGATGGATGGATGGATGGATGGATGGATGGATGGATGGATGGATGGATGGATGGATGGATGGATGGATGGATGGATGGATGGATGGATGGATGGATGGATGGAATAGATGGATGGATGGATGGATGGATGGATGGATGGATGGATGGATTGAATTTTAAAAAAAACATATTTTTTTTACCTCCGGCCTCCAGTCCTCTGGCCTCCAGTCCTCCGGCCTCCAGTGCCTCCGGCCTCCGGCCTCCAGTCCTCCGGCCTCCAGTCCTCCGGCCTCCAGTCCTCCGGCCTCCCAGTCCTCCGGCCTCCAGTCCTCGGCCTCCAGTCCTCCGAAACAAAATATCTTACTTCCGTCTGTCCGTCACATTAAAAGATCATAAAAAGAAGACCTAAAAAGAAGACTAAAGTCATAATGTGTTGGTTTTTAATGAATGAATCTACAGCACTGAGGCTACACAGAGATCCTGCTTGAGCAGGAACCATCAGAACATTTCCCTCCACAGGAACAGCTGGAGAAAACTGCAGAGATACCTGGAACAAGGACCAACACGCTGTAGGACACACACACACCAACATTCCCAAATTGAAAAATAGCCACATCATACAGTACATGGTTCTGGAAACACATATCAGTGTCAAACGGCACATTAGCAGCAACTAAATTCTCACCGGGAAGAACGCTGTAGACCAGAATCTGCACTGCTGGAGCCATATTGACGCTGACAGACAACTGGAACGGACAAACTGGGAAACATCAGAACAAAATAAAGAACTGACCAACCACAAGACAAGAAAATAAAGCATCATTCACTTGCCACAGGACTCAACTTTCAGTCCCATAACTGCAACGCTGTAGGTCTGCGGTGTGTTTAGTCACATCAGACTTGGGCAAAACTAAACCAGAAACAAAGCGCTTTAGGTTAAGGCCTCAGATCTGTCATTGAACTGCACATACAGAACAACTTACCGTATTTTTTCACCTCAAAAACTTGGGAGACTTCTCGGTCAGCAATAAAAGCCTTTAGTGTGTACATCCCCATCTGAGCCTCTGGGTTTAACTGAGAAAGCTCCAATATCAGCTCCGTTGAGGAAACATTTGTCCACTGACCAATCCGGTTATTATCTTTGTCCTATTAAAACAAATTAACAGCTCAGAGAAAATCTGCAAAGAAAGAAAAGTGCAAAAAGCTGCATTGGCTCCATTCAAAGTCTTACACCGAAGCAAACTCACCTGCACCACGAGCAGACTACTGCAAGACAGACAGGAATAATAAACATTTAAAGGCAGTCATTGAAGTTGAAATTTCTGCATCTTAAAAGAACCTGCATTTAATTTGCTTTTAATTTATGGTTCGGAACACTCAAAATGGTGAAACATCTGGTCTTACCATTTGATCAAAAGGCACAAATTTGGGATCCATGGAGACAACTCTGAAATTAACTGCAAAGACACCAACAAACTCACATATATTGCATAATGCATTTGAAGATGATAGCTTCAACCAAGGGTCATTCACAGCTCACCTGTTTGTCCTGGATTGTAAATAAGTTTGTCTGTTTGGATGAAGGTCAAAGGTAACGGCTGAACATGATTTTGCTCTCTTCAGTCGCTCTGAAGACCTTCCCTTGAACAAAGAGGAAGGTGGCCAGTAGAGAGACTTTGGATTTCCACCCCACACTCAATATCCAACATACACACACACACAAACACAGTGGGAAAAAAAATTAACCACACTATGTGAACATATACAAAATCAAATTATAACCACAGCCAACCCCTCCCGTTCAGTGATCCAATAAAAAGAAAATACACAAACTACTCACATAAAAAGATTTTACACTTGTAAAACAAAAGTACTGGGGAAGCAGGGATGGGCATAAATACATGGTAATGTATTTAAATACAAATACAAAATACTGTGTGGAAAAATGTATTTAAATACAAATACAGTATTTTGTATTTTGAAAATACATGTGAAATTGGCGATTCAATGCAGGCATCCCTATTAGGCTGAAATCTATCTGGGCCTATTCTGAATGCCAACAATTATTTAGATGTGTGCAACTAAAAACTTTCATTTTCATTTTATATACCTTTTTCCTTCCCAGCCCTGTAGGAAATACAAAACTAAAAATAATAATAATAATTTCAAACATCTTTTATTATGTTTTATCACCATCATTACCTCGCACTCAGTAGCAAGAACTCAATAACAAAAAGTCAATTATATTTTAAATAACTGATGGTGTACTCCTCCAGGTGGTGTACCTATGTGTTTCAGACATCCATCTATTCGATACCCTTTAGTAGGTATGTGGACATTTCAATAAATAGCGGCCGCCATTGTGTTCCAAATCTCTGTGCCGGATTTTCCCGAATCATTTTGAGCGGGTCTCCTAAAATGCGCTGTTTTCATTGACTCGCTGTGGGAATCCTTGATTATTTTTAGCCAATCACATCATTAGGGGTTTCGACTGCACATTTGTTTTCATTTTTTTCTAGTCAGGCTGCATTTTCCTCCTGAAAGGCGATTTCAAACAATACGGAAGAATTCAACTGTCAAGAAATTATTTTTACCCACTTTGGACACTTTCCAGAGGAAGGTAGACATGAAGAACATATGTTTGTGGTGTGCTGTACAAAATTTCGTGGCCATTTAAACTCCCCCACTTTTTTTGTGACTACCGACACTGAACGTTACCTGTAGAAAAAGCTGTCAAAATGCAGCGCGTCGTGTAGGCTACACTCAACTTTTGTGTGGTCTCCTCCACTTTCTTTCCTCCACCAGCGTTAGTATCGTTAACTCTATATTCTTACACAACTGGAAATAGCATGAATCAACCAAAATTCATCTTTTAAATTAAGGATATATAATTTTCCTTGGATCGTTGTTTTCCATTCAATTATTTGTATTTTCAACAACTGCTCGTCAGAAAAATACTATAAAAGATAGGCCAAATCAGTCTTTATGTGTGTTAAAATCAAGTAAAAATCCAAATAACTATATGAAACCCACGTTAGATCCAAATAACTATATGCAACCCATCTCCACAGAAAATTTCATTAAGATATCTTGAATATTGAGAAAGTTATGAGCATTTTTGTGAAAAAACAACTTGTTTTCGGTCACACTAAATTCTATTGTTTTCACCTTAGAAATGAGACAAAAATAGGTGCTGATTACTGAACTATAAAATGTTGTAACTTTCTTCATACTTGACATATTTACTTTTTTCTTTTTATTTTGTAAAGGGGGTACCCAGGTCTTTCCACACATGCTATCCATTTGTCTATTTGTTAAGTTTTAATTTTTTGTCCACATACCTACCTTTAGCACCACCAGCTTTTCAAAAAGTTTGGGTTTAAGGCGTCGTCTGTGTGGCCTATTGATTAAACCCGCAAAGAAAAACAAGCGCTCTATAGGAGCTGAAGAGGGAATGATTGTGTTGAACCTCACAAACAGCTGTCTAATAACTAGATACTGGTTCAAGATGTCCAAATCCTTAATGCATGAAAACAGTACCCTGATAAAGAGGTTGACTGGCTCAAAGTATTTTGAGTATTTTAAAAATACTCATCTTAAATGTATTTAAATACAAATTACATTTGATTTTTTCCAAAGGCTTTAAAATACAAAATAGTATTTTGTATTTCAAATACGTATTTTAAATACATGTATCTGAAATACTGCCCATCCCTGTGGGGAAGCTACTCTGAAACTTTAGTTTGACAAGCTACAAGCTACTCGTAAGTTAAAGTAGTTTAACTACAGTCAAGCTACCCGTTTAGAAAAGTAAGTTAGTTAGTCGCCCCCGTTAACCAAGAAAACTCTTTAAAATACGGAAACTTACCTGGCAGCTATCGCAAGGGCCAGTGCACACCAGAGAGAAAACCAGAGGATGTATCACTCTCCTGCTAGCCACAAATATGCTAACGTAAACATCAAACCGAGTTCGAAATTCATGCCCAACACACTCACCACCTGACGTTTACAATAGGCAGGACCCATTGTGACGCATACCTGGCAAACGAACCACTCACATTTTTATACTACAAACTGGGCACTCATAGGCTCACAGATTTGGGCGGGGGTGCACCTGGGGCGGGTGTACACGTGTAGCCCCGCCCACAATGCTTCTCATTGGTTAGGGGCAAAGTGCTGGGACGTCGATCAAAAATAATTTTCTATCCTAATATATATATATATATATATATATATATATATATATATATATATATATATATATATATATATATATATATATATAGGCTACATACATAGAGAGAGGCTTCTGCATGAACCACAGGGATTTGTAATGGGCTACAATGCAAATACTCTCTTGAAGACAGTAAATAGAGACTGTGTTTTTAAACATTTACATTTGTGGATGAAAAATGTACTCAAGATAATTAAAGTGTTTAAAAGCATTTCATAGTTTTTGTCTTTCATTAAAATTCCTAATGTGATGTTATCTCTAGTGAAACTGGAGAGAGACTGGAGATAAGGCTCAACCCAATGATACATGTCACACCAGAATGTGTTGCTGTAAGAGCAGGAGAAAAACAAATGATCCGTGGTCTCTATGTTCTAATCACAGAATATACAGTTAGCTCTAAGTTAAATCTACGTGAGAGGTTTCAGCGCGATTTAGCGCGTAAGTTTTTCAACCTCATTTCCTGTTTACTGTGCATGGCGTCGACGTCATAGCTGTGCCACTAACCAATGAGAAGCGTTTTGGGCGGGACTGCACATGCGGCCCCGCCTCGATCGACGTTGAAAATTGTTATGGGCAGATCTGCACGTGTAGCCCCGCCCCCAGGTGCAGCCCCACCCCGATCTGCAGGCTGCAGCCAGGTGTACTTGGAGACGAGTCCGACCACTCATGCAGTGTGTGCTGTCTAACGCTAGATGTCGCTGTCACCGTCTGGAGCGCTTGACTGGTTCAGCAGAGCGTTCTCGCGCGCCTCTAATGTGTCAGCGCCAAACAGCAGGAAAAAAAAACTTCGGCAAAAATGGCGGAGGGTGCAACGTCTCTCAAAGGGTTGCGGGCTCAAATGGGTAAGAATTTAATGATTTACAAGCTCTTTTGACAAGTTCTCGTTGCTTGAATCAGTCCTATGGCATATCTGTAGTACTGTGGCTTTGTTTGGAGGTTGTTTGGACGACTGATGACTTAAATCCATTACTTTCATTGAGGCGGTTTAGAGAGGGAGAGTTAGCGGGCTCAGTTGGACGGATAACGGCCAGCTAACTGCTAAACTTACTCCAGCACCAGGCAACAAGTTTGTGTTTGTTCACTAGTATGTTCTTGTGGAGTTTAATGTTTAGATGGATGGATTTACGAAGCCCTAAGGGTTTTCAGTGTTGTGTTCGCCGGATCTTTTGGGAGGTTTGAGAAGTGATGTCTTGTTTGACAGGAATACATCATCACATCTTTGTATGGCGTTCTCATCTGTACGAACCCAGCTGACCTTTGTGACAGATATTTATTATTTTAAAGTCAATATAATTTTAGCATCACACAAAATAGTCTCTAAACAAGGTGCTTTTAAATGTATATAAACCATCCTAAGTTGACTTCTATATGCGCTTCCTATCTGACTAGCAAAAAGAGACACTGAATTTGATGTCAAAATTGTTCACGTATAAACTCCACAATCAATTGGAGACCTGTGTGTTTGATAACAGTTACTATTTTGTATTGCATTGAGTTAGGAAACCATCAATGTGTAGTTTATTATTGCATACAGGAATTAAGGATTCAGGATGTTTAGCAGTATCTGTCGCTTTATCTTATGTTGAGTGTGTGAGTTTCTCTCTTGCAAATGCTGTTGCCATCTTGGTCAGTAATTGCTAAACAGGATGTCACGTATGACCCTCATTACACTTAAATGTGGACCTTTAACTAGATCGTTTACCATATGATGGTTCAGGATTAATGTATACAGTCATTTTCTCTCTATCAGCATCATTGCAGTTGCATTTAGCAGCAAACCCTCAAATTCTATTTAGTAAGTTACCTCTTACGAAAACATGTATGGGTTGTTTGTTTTGCATGCTCTTCTGCCTTGCTAATGAGGAATGATTTGCACTTTGGGTGTATTGTTTAGCATATGCCACTAATATACTAGAAAGTTTAGCTTTCACTGTAGCCTGTGGTTAAGCTCATGGAGTTGTAAAAGTTGTAGGCCTTGTTGTGTAAGGTACATAACCTGAAAGGCTTTCTGCTTTTCTATGTCATTTTAGCTTCCTTTACTGTTGTAGAGCTTGAATTCTATTCATTCAATTGTTAGAAGCAGGTCACAGTGTGGTTAGAAGCCTCAAAGTGGGTTCACATGGAGATTGCCTCCTGACTGCAAGCATAATGAGGGCGGAGTCCAGTGGTATAAAAATGCACTTTTTTATTTGTATTTATTAATTTGTCCATTTGCATTTTTAAAGCTATTATTGAAGAGCATGAAAAAATTAATAACATGGCCAGTTAGAGCCATGTGATCTTGAGCTGTTTTAAAATCATAATCCAGCAGGCTGGTTATAAGTCAATATTAAACTGGTTGCACCTTTGTTTATCAAGCGTACCTCAATCTTGGCTGTCAGAATGAGGACTGTAATTTTCATTGTTAAATAGTCAGCGCCTCTCCGGAGTTGTTATTTTGAAGACTCAGATATTTGTATTTTAGTCCTTCAGGTGCTGTACATTGCCCTGATGAGCTTTTTGTCTTTTCTAGTAGAGACATTTGTTTAATTGCTGCAGCATTCAAATGTGCAACCCAGTCTCATTGGAACCAATCCTGCCTGTGGCAACATTTCTGCAAAATTATGTTTACGTTGCGAATGCCTTTAAAGGATTAGTTCACTTTAGAAAAAACTTTTGCTGATAATTTACTCACCCCCATGTCATCCAAGATGTCCATGTCTTTCTTTCCTCAGTCGAAAAGAAATTAAGGTTTTTGATGAAAACATTCCAGGATTTTTCTCCATATAATGGACTTCCATGGGAACCAGGCGGTCCAAGCTCCAAAAGATCGTTAACAGTTTCAGATGCAGCTTCAAATGTCTTTAAATCGACACCAGACGATGAATAAGGGTCTTATCATGCGAAAACGATGGGTTATTTCAAAACTTATTCCAAAAATGTAACTTTTCTAAGGACAAATGGTAGCCTAGCTCTATTCTGGAGGCGCGTTGTAACGTCCCGTAATACGTAATTACGTTCAAAAGGTCACGGGCGACGTAGCTGGAAGTACAGAGTCAGTAAGTTAAACACATAGGTTGAACGTGCAAACTAACTCAAACGCCGTTTACAAAAAAAGGAATTAAAAGGTAAAATAACGATGTCGGACCATTTTGATTCTGTACTTCTGGCTACGTGGCCCATGACCTTTTGAACGTAATTACGTATTACGTGACGTTACAAACGCGCCTCCAGAATAGAGCTAGGCTACCATTTGTCTTTAGAAAAGTTACATTTTTGGAATAAGTTTTGAAATAACCCATCGTTTCGCCTGATAAGACCCTTATTCATCGTCTGGTGTCGTTTAAAGACATTTGAAGCTGGATCTGAAACTGTTATTAACGATCTTTTGGACCTTGAACCGTCTGGTTCCCATGGAAGTCCATTATATGGAGAAAAATCCTGGAATGTTTTCATCAAAAACATTAATTTCTTTCGACTGAGGAAAGAAAGACATGGACATCTTAGATGACATGGGGGTGAGTAAATTATCAGCAAAAGTTTTTTCAAAAGTGAACTAATCCTTTAAGTAAAATGTCCAGCAGTGAGTAAGTATCCATAATGTTATTCAGTTTTAACCAAACTAGATGAATGTTAAGGGTGCTCCGATTGATCGGGCGCTGATCGATATTGGCCGATAAAAGCCTTAAATAATTTTGATCGGTGTTCTCTATAAAGGCTTATCAGTGACAGTAGCTCTTAAAGTGACCGTCACCGCATCCTAATAAACTTGTCTTTGTCCTCAACATTATCTAACAACAAAAGACAGAGAAAATCACTCACTCCTCATTCACTGTGCTATTAAATTAAAAGTAAAATATGATAGACCAATAATATGAACAGTGAATAGTTCCTACAGTACATTTTAACAGGCAAAATTCGGCCTGTTGGAAATGTCAATTTGCTAAGACTTCTATTTTTACTGTTCTATTGATTTTTCTGCCCAATGTTAAAAAAATCAATAAAAATACAATTAACACTAAAAATAAAAGTAAGTATCGGAATTCGCTCTGGATAGAGTGGTATCGTGCATCCTTTTTTACTGCAAGTACATATGGAACTTAGATGGAACTGTGATGTAAACATCAAAATGGATTACTTTACAAATCATGCACAATGGTAAAAGCATTCTGAGGCCAAGTATTGTATGTATAAGTAAGATTTAGGACAGTGGTTCTCAACTCCAGTCCTCGGGACCCACTGCTCTACACATTTTGTATGTCTTTCTTATCTGACACACTCAGTTCAGTTCATAGAGTCTATCCTAACGAGCTGACGATCTGAATCAGGTGTGTTAAATGAGGGAGACAAACACAATATGCAGAGCAGTGGGTCCCGAGGACTGGAGTTGAGAACCTCTGATTTAGGAGTTTTTTTGCAGAATTATAGGGAGAGGCATGTGTTTCGATTTACATGTGGGTGCACAGCACACTTGTTTAAAGATCCATAACTGATGATAAGGTTATCATTAGCCTCCCGGAAGCAAGCATGACCTACTGCCCAGTGCCCACACGTCTTCATCGTTCTACCTCTTGAAATAGCCCAAGCTTACGTGGCCCATGTCCCCAGTTTCCCCACTAATCCTGGACCAGAACTACATTGTGGATGGGTCAATAGGTTAGCTAATCTAGTTAAACTAGACTTATTTTTTTAACTTCTTGATATTTTTATACAGCAGTGCTTTTGGTTTAATTACAGTGCTATGATTTAGATGTGACAATTTGTTTTGAAAAACCTGCTTGTAAAAGTTGTATCTTTTAAATTCATCACCTTTAAGCCCAATTGCAACAGCCACACATGTTCACATGGATCTCTTTATATCTGGGGTTCTCGACTCTGCACCTCGAGGCCCGCTTTCCTGCAGAGTTTAGCTCTAACCTGTCATTAAACTCTGCCTGTAACTCTTGACTTTAATGCCCTTACCTCACTAACTTCTCTACGTCTCATTCACTCAGATGTCATTGCTACGTCATTGCTTGCGTTGCATGAGTGTCCACTACTAGAACCCTTGCAGTGGGATTAAATGGAATGTCCTAATGCCCTAAGTCATATCATTGGGCCATCCACAGTATGACGGATGGTCCGATGATATGACGTGCAATTTTGATGTCCAAAGCAATAAGGTATGGGAGGCTGTGCTGTATCGTGAATAAGTAACGGCTGAAGGGCTTTGTTAGGCACATCGCGAAGCAGAGCTTTTATAAAACGGTTGCCACA
The DNA here is from genome assembly GCA_030378365.1 of Hybognathus amarus. Taxonomy (NCBI): domain Eukaryota; kingdom Metazoa; phylum Chordata; class Actinopteri; order Cypriniformes; family Leuciscidae; genus Hybognathus; species Hybognathus amarus. The sequence goes on along the minus strand of JAQIUQ010001048.1, from coordinate 570,617 downwards.
CAATATTAAAGTAAAAAACAATGTATTAGTGCAACTTTCTTGAAGTAAAATCACTAAAAGCCTACCTTCCGCTAGAAAAAATAGTCCCTGAGCGTGAACAACAACAACGTTCCAATGTGTAAAATGCATGAAAGCTCAAAATAAAAACAATATAGAACCGCAGTGTTGTGCAGCGGTCAATAGAACCGTTGGGTGAAGCGGTCATAGCGTGTTTTATCGTGAATAAAGCACAGCTCTTGACCAATCAGAATCAAGGATTCGAACTAACCGTTTTTGTGAACTATATTCCAAGACTTCTGAAGCCATTTGAGAGCTTAATGTGTGGTACAAATGAATATTTAGTATTCAAACAGCATGTCGCATTTGGTTACGACAGTAACACGAGGAAACTCACTCCAAGATCAATGTTCCCATTATTATACTTTATTTGTAGAAAAAGGTCAATTGATGGTTTTTCATAAAAGTAATTTATCTCGCTGGAGTTTATTTCTGTATCTAAATCATGAGTCTTTCACATGAGTCTTTCACATCAGGTGTCAGATCACACTGGAGTAGAGAGCCCTATGAATTGTGCTTCACACACTGCAATTGAAATGTACAACTAAAAAGAAAAGGTTCAATAAACTGTTGCATAAATATGATACACTGCATCAATATCTATTCTCTTCCACTTGTTTTCTGAACATTTCAATGCGAAGTGCTGCGCACAATGACTCAATTTTGCTTCAAGCACATCATTGCTCTATATATCGAAGCCTTTTAGTCCAAATACTTTTGGCCAATGAAAGATTACGCATAAGGTTATAATGGTCTTTCTTGTTCTGTCCTATGAAATGTTGTTGCCTTGTAAAAAGTGGTGCTATATATACATTTAAAATAAATCTCTTCATTTTATTGTACATAAATACATTTATTTGTTTTTTCATCAATGGAATATTTTACCTTGTATTTTTTTTTTCAAACTTAATGTTTTTTTCTCCACTATAACATTTACTGCAAAATGACCCAATAACCTTATTTATAATAGCATTTTAATGAAAAGTGAGAGCGAGTCCGCTGTGATAGAAGAGATGTGCGCTGTGTTGTAATGCATTTATTTTTATATTAAAGTTTAATATAATGTTCGCTGGTTTTCGCCTCCATCCCTGAGCTTTAACTTTGTTACATTGATTCCGAATCCTGGGAGGAAGCGTAAATTTCCAGGCCTCCTACTAGGGATGTAATGGTATGAAAATTTCATATCACGATTATAGAGAACAAAATTATCACGATTATGAATATTATCACAGTTTTGTTAAAATGAGATGAAAATGTTTACAAAGAACTGAGACGCACACTGAAAACATTTGATCAAGTTTTATATTTGGAAATCAATAAACAACAAATAAAATTAGCAGCTCTATGCACTTTTTTAAGCATTATTATTTCCATTCTTTGCGCTCCTAGTTGAGAAACAGTCTACTGTTATCGTCTCTGTGTAAACTGCAAAACTACGAAAAACTTTGACGTCACGTCATGCATATTATGTGTATTCTATAGGCGCATAGTTTTTCTTTACAAAGTGATATTGCCAACTACTGGCCTGGCATGCATAATACAGTTTTTGCCTACTTGAGCAAAGTACTTCCATATATTTTATTAATATTAGTATTAGTTCAATAAAAAAGATAAAAAATATCGGATTGATATCGGTATTGGCAAATAGCCCTATTTTAAAAATTCGGCTTTCGTTGTTCTGTTTTTCACCAGAATGCCAGAACGGGTCAGGTGAACCTGAAACCAACCTATTACAATCGACTTACTTATGCTCAATTAGTTATCTAGTCTTTCAGCCAACTCACCAACTAGGTAATTTTGGTATGTATTATTGCACAGTGCTGGACAATGTATGTTGTTTAAATATGTGTGTGTAAAATCACAGCTGTGGCTTCTGTTCAGGCCTAAAGAATTGAAAAGTGCAGGCACGTTCCTCCCCTGGCATCTGCCCTAGAGCACTTCCTGTTGTCCCAATAACAGGCTGCTACTGCAGCAAAAAGAAAAAAGAGTGAGGCAAGCAGTGAGCGGTAACAGGACCCCACTGACCCACTGAGCGCTGACTCTCCCTGCCTGCTGGATCTCCTTGGATGGCTGGACATAGAAAGCACAGTGTTGCTATTTGTATAACTGTTCTTTGTGTTCTGTCAGACAGAGTGAAGGAAGGTTTGTTGAACAGCCCATCTAGTCATCTGACTGTTTAAATGGGGCAGCTGCTGTCAGAAGGGATGATGCAACCCATGCCTGTTTTTAGTGTGTTTTCGCTCAAAATAAATTTTAAAGCTCAATGATTGGCAATCACAGTTGTTTAAATATCGAGAACAATGCCGGTTTGCTTTTGTGTTTGTGGCAGTGATATAAGGCAATCTGATCGTTGATGTGACAACTCTGTTTTGACACTAGATAATTGAGTATCTTAATTACATCAATGCATTGTGGTTCATTCTGGTACAGATTAATACCAAATGCTTGTTGTTTTTGCATGCTTAAATAACCATTTTACTTTGTGACTGTCTGCTCAAAAAAATCTTTTTTGACCATGCTGTGTGATTTCATACAAACAAATTTAAACGTGTAGACACTCAGCCACCAAAGCAACCGTTTGCTGTGTGCTCAGTGATGCCAGTCTAATTTCATCTGTAAGGTAAATATAAATTCTTAGCAACAGCTGTTAAGCAATCCACATATGGACGTTTGTCTAATGTTTTGAAACATTATTGTTTAGTGGTCCATAAATAACATGCAGACTAATTGGAGTCGCGCTAAGGAACAGTTTGAGGTCAGCTTGGGCTTGCTTTCGTTGTCTTTACATCATGAATGTATGTGCAAGACCTAGATAATGTTCTCCATTGTGTTTGTCCATTGTTGGGCCGGTGTTCATTTGCATGCCGCGTGTCGCAAAGCCCACAGTGTGAGGTTCAGAGTATGACTCAGATGGTGTTTGCATATTCAATTAGTCTGACGGACTATGGCCTGAGTGCTCTATTCATCCCTCTTCCTTGTAGGTCACCCTGAGCTTTAGATGAGACGTTAAGACAGTGAAAAGAGTAAAACAGAACTACTAAATTTATTTCAAATCAGCTTGCTTAAAATGTAAGGATGTACTTTAATAAGCATTTACTGCAGGTGTATCATGGTACTTTCACTTCAGCAGGAATTACCCAGCCTGGCATTATAGGCAGTATTAAAGCTCAATCTATTTCAATCTAGGGGTGTGCAAAACTGCACTTTTTCTTGTTGGTTGGCTGTCTGAACAACGAGCCGATTGTGTCATAATTGTAATGATTGAAATAAACAATAGCTAATTGAGATCATTTTTATTATAATATCAGGGCTAGAATTTCGGTGCGGTTATTGCGCATAATTCTAATCATTCCCGCATGTCTCCCATTTATATTGCGGGATATTCCTGCTATCGTAATCCACACAGAATATAAATCAAATCATTATTTTAACAGCTATCTGCCAGACGCAATTTCACAAACAGCGTGAGTGTTCAGCGGTGCCGCGTCTTCTATCTCTTCTCTCAAAATCTGTTGTACAAGGCAAGCATCAAGCGATGCCGCGATAATACACACTCGCGTTCAGGAGTCGGGACATGACGGAATATTCACTTGCAGTGTTACCAGTTTAAACATGTGATTTTAAACTAATCAGTGCTCGCACACTCTTGCACATTCATAGAAAATCCTCCTCAAGAACAGCTGGCTAGTTACTGAGTAACAAAAGTTATTTTTCACGGTGTCAATTTCGAATCTTCGTGAGTATACTCTAAACATAATCGGTTTTGTCTTTAAATAAGCATAAAACCCATGTACAGTTCATAGACGTTTTGTTTTTAATAAGCATAAACGGCATTATAATAAACACAGGATCCCTGCACTAGCTCTTAAAGTGACGGCAGCCATATGTGTCAGTCATTCATTTTGTCGTCAAAGCAACAAAAGAGAGCTTTACTTTATTCAGTTTCTGTATATGACTACTAGTGTTAGGCCCCGTCCACACTACTGCGTTTCATTTAAAAACAGAGACCTTTTGCTACGTTCGCACCTCACCTCCTAAAACGGGAAAAACGAAGACCTAAAACGTGATCTGCGTTTTCAGTCTTTTTAATGTGGACCATTTCTAATTTCTAATCATTTCTAATACGCAGATAAAACGCTGGCGTGGACGGAGATCATATTCGTTTTAATTCTCCGTTTTAAACGAAAACGCAGTAGTGTGGACGGGGCTTTAGACCTATTCAAAAACTTTTGTCTTTATTTGTATCTTTATTCTATTGTATTTATTTCAGCAAATTTTTTCAATTTAATTAAACAATTTAAATCAAGCCTTGTGTAAATTCTTAACAACAATATTACCCATTGAAAAAAATGCAATGAGCGCAAGCATTTAGGCAAGATATATATAATAATTTTGTTGACAAAAATGGTATTTGTAAAATAACAGTCATCATTAAATATAACAATATAAAAAAAATATAGCTGCGAGCAGCGATGACGGGCCCTTTAGTTATCTAAAGCCACACGGGGTGGCAGAGCTTTGTAGCCAATACCTGTTGAGTGTGTTTGTAGCCAATATCTGTTGAGTGTAAACGCAGTGGCCAAACAGATACTTTTAAGTTAGTCAGAATCCAGTCAGAAAAAAAAACACTTGGTCAAATGCTTTTTATGCACAGCGGACACATAAGCATAAACCGGTGAGCTTAAGCAGAATTTGGAACTAAAGAGATGGCTTATTGGCTTATATCAGACAGTTAAATGTGTGCAATGGTGTCCTTTTCTTTGGCTCACAGTCTATCAGTAGCATCTTGATTTTCACCATACAGACATCACATGCTCCTTCACTGCCAGCTTAACAAACACCCTCTTTCTCTCTCTCTGACACTCTGTGAAGGGAGAGAACTGTTACAAAGGCACACAGACTTTGATTTTTCCATGTCTTATTTATCCTATCCGCACCTTATCTTATCATGTCCTTCCTCTCCTGTCTGCTGCAAGACTGCTGAAGAACATTTAAAAGGTGTCTTGTGTTTAGCAGAGATAGTAGTATTTTCTGTTACTTTGACTTAAACACTGTATACCTGACTGTACAATTTGACTGATTGTACAATAACTAGTGCTGGGCAACATTTAATTTTTAATCATGATTAATCGCATGATTTTCTTGCGCTAAATCGCATTGTCACACGCAAAATTTAATAATGAATTGTAAAGTAGTGTATTGTACACTTTTGATTTAAATGTACTGTTATATACACAAAAGTGCAATAACATGTGGTTTGCAAAAACTTGAAACAAATCAGATCCTTTATGCCAGCAGTTTTCCCTTTACACAGTAGCAATCAATAAACTTAAACATTAATGTTATCAAATCAAATACTAAAACAAAGCGATTTGCCACTGCCACTACCTTTTATCTAGCTTGTTAAAATGAGTCCAGTTTTCTTTTTCTTTTTTTTATCAGGGAGCAGCAGAAACAGTCTATGTAGTCGTGACCACTATTACAGATATAAGTCAACCAATGTTACTTCTCTGATAGTGGCTTAGGTTTGGTCATGCCATGGTTTCCCACGTACACTAAGATTACATTAAACATAGGTAAACCCAGTTTATACTTCTGCGTCGAACTCACGCCATAGCTACATAGTAGGCTGTTTGTAGCACGCGTACCCTGACGTGCACCTCTCCAAAAATGTAACAATGCGTCAATTCTACGCATAGCCTACCGCAAGCACTGTGATTGCTAGAACCGCTCCCCAGGTTTCACATGCTCCCTCTGCATGTGTAATTGTGCGTCAATGACGCAGAAGTTTAAATGAAAACCAACACGTAGTCTATAACGAAGAGGTATCGAGTAAGGTGAAGTGGTCGACACAAGGTGCAGCGACAAGCGGGAGCACGCCCGCCGTTGTTGAAGTGTCTATAACTTTTTGTACACGACGCGCTGCTCAAATTATTGGAAGATAGACTGATCCTCGCCTCACTGTTTGTGAGTTTCCAGAAAAGTTATCAGGACATCAACAGAAGGGAATTCACATGGCAGAGCATCCCAGCTAAACTAAATGCAAGCCTATCAGGTAAAGTTATGTATAATTTTAATTTAGGTTAAAAAGGCTACAGGTGCTTAGCGCACAGAAGCCATTGCCATGGTTACTATCCATATAGCCTGTCAATCACTCGCAGAGTGCTGTCTCTCTTTCTGTTCACCTGAGAGAACCTGCCAAAGCCACTGCTTGTTTCAGTGGGTTATTTGTAGAGCCAGACCGATATATCGGCCAGCCGATATTATCAGCCGATATTAGGCATTTTCCAAAATATCGGTATCGGCAGTTATAATGGCCGATAAATGAATATTTCAAAAATAAAATTAAAACGGATGAAATACTCTACAATCATCTCTCCTTGGCCTGTTATATTGAAAATGTATGTTTTACAATTTGCAGTATGACGTAATCTATTGCTAAATTATGGCTCATCATAGACTAGCTAACCACAAAGCTAGCTAATGCCACTATCATCAGTGGAAGACCACTAACGTTAACATTAATGAGCTTGGAAACCCCATTGAACTTTTTCTGCCTAAATAAATAATCTCTTTTTAAAATGCTTTATCATATTATTTTAGTTAAAACTCATAAATGGCTACAAATAACTATGTTAGGGAAATCTGTTAATGTTTTGTTGCGCGTTTCTTAAAAAAAATAAATAAATAAATAAAATATCGGCCGATATATCGGCATATCCGATTTTAAAACGCCAAAATATTTGTATCGGTCTCGGCCTTCAAAATCCTTTATCGGTCGGGCTCTAGTTATTTGCTGGCTGACCAACATCCCATCCCTCCTGTGATCCATGGTTTGCCTGTAGGCCTATGTGTATTGAGGCCGTGAACAACAGACTTTCAAAAAAAAAAAACTGCATTAACGTGTGATAAAAAAAATTTCGCCATTAATTAATAAATGCGTTAAATTGCCCAGCCCTAACAATAAAATAACATCTCAAGCCATCTGACGGAATCTAAAATCATTTTCACAGAATCTAAAATTCCCTTCATTTCATTCAATTCATTTTTTTGATTGACCAAATCATGCAGCCCATGTATCCCAGATACCTAGTAGATTTAAAATGCATTTTGTCTCTTTGCATTTCCAGCTGCAGCTGCGCAGGCGCAAGCAGAGGAACGGCGCAGCCAGGCAGGGAACAGCCCAACCCCAGCAGCTCCAGCCACCAACACAAAGAGCCAGACCAAGCCAGGTAACAAACATGATCTCAGATCTCTATCGGTCACTGCAGGGATCCACAAGGGTTTGTTTTCTGCAAACCCAGAGTATAACTTGTCCTGATGACACTGAAAGTCTTAGGTATTGCTTAGTATTTGCTTAATAAAATAAAGTATTTTTTATTAACTTGAATTTATAGCACAGCCTATGTATTATTTTTCTGCCTTTCTTTCATACATACGTTTTTGTAGCCATAAACACAATAAGTTTCCACTGAAGCGATCTTTATTCGTGTTTTTGTTGAGTTTTTTCACACTCTTGATTTGTGACTTCAATGTGTTGTCACATGACTCTACACTTATTATGGCCATTCCACCACTGTAGCATGTCCTCACACACGCCCATGTCTCTGTGTCAATACTCATATCAGGTGTGGTGATCTCATAGCTGAATCTGTAACCTGAGCCTCATGTCAGACCATGCCAGTGGATTATCTGCGCATCGGATACTAGTGCAATCTGCCGAGAGCTTTTCATGGCCCAGGAAGTGTTCAGATTTCACTTGAAACACTAGTTGTGTGACGTTGTGTTCTGTTGTTTTTTCAGTCATTGATGGGGCAGCTCTGAGGATAGACGACAAACTTCGAGTGGCCAGAGAGAGGAGAGAAGAGCAGGAAAAGCAACATGGTGACAAAGCTAAATATTTCACACAACGGGTGTTGGCAAGTTTAGACGTGCATGCCACCGTTGGCACATATAACACACAAAAAACACAAAAAACTGTTTACAAACAGTGAGGTGGTCTTTGCATTATTTATTCATGGTGATACGGAAGCATCTAAAGAAACACACAGTATGTTACTACATTTATTTTGCATGGTGATGCACAGTCATTAAAAATAAAAAACAAGATTGCCAAACCCTGCACATAGTTAAACATAAGTAGCTCTCTTACATTTTAACAAATCATGTTAACACACCTTGTTTGGCCCGTTCAGCGGCCCGTGAGACTCAGCTTCTGGAGCGAGAGCGCAAGACCCGGCTGCAGGTGGAGCGTCAGATGGAGGAGAGACAAAAGAAGTTTGAAGAGCAGCGCAGGAAAGAGGAACAAAGGAGAGCTGCAGTGGAGGAGAAAAGAAAACAGAAATTAGAGGAAGAAAAAGTAAATTGTCTATTTGTTACCTGTTTTGTGTTGTTTTTTTTTTATTAACATTTTAATTAACGTATTTTAGTATACAATAGTATTATATTTCATAATTTCTTCAAGCTTAAACCAGACTTTTATTTTTACGTTTTGTCATGAAAATGTATTTACATATTTGACAGTAGTTTTTCTCAGATGAAGATTGTGTGTTCATGCCTTCATATATTGGAGACTCAGATACTGAAAACACAGTGAGCGCCACGCTTGTTTGAGTTTGTGCAGAAGACCAAACTGCTGCACTCATTTCACAAAGTGACATGCAGAACATGCAGACTTATTAGCCACATGCACTGGCTGTCGCATTGTGTCATAGGCTGTTTGATTGATAAAAATAATCCTCATCGCCGAGCAGGCGCAACACTAATTTTTGGCTTTGTTCTTATGTCACATGGCGATGGCGCAACCTAACCCCACAGCAATGCAACCTGTTAAATTATTGGCTGTTGTTTTACTTGTAGCGTATGTAGTGCTACGAGTGACAAGGCGTGTTATAGGCTGTTAATGATCCGGGCACGCATACGCTTGAGGGTTGTTCATGCAACCAATTTTGCTATGTGGTTTCATGAGATATGTCTTCATGTTTCATGTTTACATTTTAATGCATTTTAAGTGATCGTTCAACCAAAAATGAATATCTGGACATCATTTACTACTGATATGCATTTGGTACTCATTTACTACATCATTTAGCCCTGATGTCGTTCCAAACCCATAAGACCTTCTAAGTTTATTTATATAGCACATTTCCTACACAATGGTAATGCAAAGTGCTTTTCATAGAAAAGAAATTAAAATAATCACAACAGATGCATAATAAATCATAAGATATTAAAATAACTAAAGAATTGTGAAAGATCATGTGACTCTGGAAACTGGAGTAATGATGCTGAAAATTCAGCTTTGCCATCACAGAACTAAATGTAAATTTAAAATATATTCAAATAAAAATGTATTTTAAATTGTAACAATATTACTCTTTTACTGTATTTTATCAATTGAATGTGAGCATAAGAGACTTTTAAAAACATGGAAAATCCAAACTTTTGAATTTTAGTATACATGAACCTCCTACTGCTATAATAAAATGCCAAAGAGGCTCTTCCTAAAGGCTGTATAATCCTATACACAGTGTAATATTTTAAAGTCATGCTAAATGCCAAGTCTGAACCCAAACCAGCCTGTAATTATTCAGGACACCTTTAATATTGGTTTAATATTTCAATGATTTAAATGCCCTGCTTGTTATTTGTGGGTGTGATGGTATCAACACTCTTAAATGGATTAAATGAAATAGGTGATTTTGTTAGTCTTGCAGTCATACAGCAGGAGCCGTGTGCACTATTCTCAGTACCTGATATGCAAAAGAGCCTGGAATTGTTTTTAGCATTGACGCTCACAACTTTGCCATGGTCCACTGCAGCACAGCTCAGGAGGACGTATCATGGCTCCATTTGTCTAACAAAGTGTGTGTGTGTGTGTAGGAACACTATGAGGCTGTGATGAGACGCACCCTGGAGCCGCAGCCAGCGAGTAGAACAGAGACAGAAGAGATGGTCCTGGGGTGGACTTTCAGACTCTGACAACAAAAATGGTACGAGTGCTTTTCCTAAACACCAAAACATCAGAAGCACCTGATAATACATTCAACAGCCTTTGTTCTCTGATTGTTTCACAATCTTCCCAAGTGGGTTCTGGGTTCAATAAAGATTGTCACAAGATGATTTTTTATAGATTTAAAACTATGAACAATTATCTTGTGACAATCTTTATTGCTGTGAATTGATGTTAAAGGTAAAGTGTGAATTTTGCATCATTAGCTACATTAAATTTAAAAATAATGCTTCAAATGAATATGTCATTGGTCAAATTACACACTTCACCTTTTACAAGTCATGTTTGTTTGATGATCTGTGATTTTGCACGACACAACTTGGGGATGGAAATCTCATGTTGTCAGCTGCTTTTTTCCACGTCTCTCACTCTCACCATGGAGAGAGAGTCCGTTTGCAATAGCGACCTGTCTGTCCATGCCCCTCCCACAGGACAGAGTGACAGTGGCTCCAGCTCCTCCCAGATTGCTATAGTTATCTCCCCTGCTTCTCCAGCCTCCAAGCCACCCAGGAATCAGACGTCACAAGGTGGTTTATACTGTTTGCCTGCCCATGGTGTGACTTGACACAAAAAAACCTGCCCACTCATCCTCTTTGCTCATACGTGCACTAATCTGACTGGGGCTGTACATGTTGTTTTTTCCATTCACTCACTCTAAATAAAATATTTTCTTCAATTGCCAGGGATTGTAACAAATTGTTCTCTCCAAAGCACCTACCTTGGTTCTGGGGATGCATGTCACGCATGTCAAGTTTGAACTAATTTTCCCTTTTTGTCCAGACACTTTGAATGTTTACTAACATTGTGTAATGCTTTTAAGGTTTGCTGCTGTTAGAAATTTTGTACAATATTTATAATTATCCCATTATTTAAAAATATATATATTCTAAAATGTTATGTATTTGCATGTTAGACATGTAAGGTACCACATGACTTACAGCTATTCTTAAATTAGCATACTCTAATTTTGTCTGTCCCGGTGTTACCCCATCCTTAAAATGTAGATGAACCAGCTTGTATTATAATAATTAACAGTAGCTTAGCACGTGCAAACCCCTATAACTCTAATTCCACTCCCTGTCTGTTTCTGTCTGTGTGCGTAATACCTCCCCTGTAGATAAGCGCTCTTCCTCTACTACGAACCTGAAACAGACTGACTCAGTCATCAGCAAGCGTCTCTCCTCATCCTCTGCCACCCTCATTAATACTCCTGATAAAAGTAAGTGTCCTCCCTGCCCTCTCCTGCCTATTCCTTATCCTTTTGATACATGAGCATGAGGACATACTCATTAATGCTGGTCTTGTGTACTAAGCAGATTTAATGACAAGTCATGTCTCACACAGGTGCCTCTCCCTGTGGTTCACTTGGTGATTTTCATTTTATAATGTTATTTAAATGTAAATACAGCATTGTGTGTTTGTTTGAATGGGCCGTTCGTGTTTTTGCCATCTCAGCAGCTTATGATTCTTGCCGACATGTTGTTTCTCCCCACAGTTTCCTTTTCCTCTAACAGGAGCAGCCAGTCATGACTCAGGCGGTTTCACAACAGACACTGTTTGTGTTGGTCACCTCTTCATTTCCTTTTTAGTGTGGTGCCAAAAAAGTTTAATGTTTTAGATCACTTTTGTGTTGATTTTAGATGTGTGTGTATGTGTGTGTTTTATCTTTGAAGTCCCTCCTTAGTGAAAGCCATGTTCTCGATTGTGGAGCTGAGCTCTCTTTTGTCCCTCAGGTGCGAAGCGGAGAAGTTCATCTTTGAACCGGTTGCCTAGCAATGGTCCTCAGGCCTGTAAAGAAGCTCATAAGCAGCCTCAGGTGGAAAAGACAGGTGCCAAACTACCCGTGCTTTTCCTCTTTTAAAGGATTCGATCAGGAATTAAAATTGTCTTTATTTACTCACCCTCATGTAGTGCTCAACCTTAATTATTTTCTTCGGTGAAATACAAAAAGAATTTACCTTCTTTTTTTCACCCCATTTAATTATTTGAATGTGGGCTGGAGCTTTCAAGCTTCAATAAAGGAACATTAGCACCGTGAAAAGTACCTGTAATTTCTTTTAATTAGTTTTTTGTTTTACAAAGAAGAAAGGAAGTCAAATGGGTTTGAAGCAGTGAGTAATATGATGGGTGAACTATCCCTTTAACATATTTCTGCACACAGCCCAGAGAACCATGAACAATATCAGGATCTCCTACATCATTTTATTAATGAAATAAAGGGTGTTAGCGCAGCAGTTTGCACATTGTAATTCTGAAAATCTGAGTTTCTATGCAAATATGCATTTAAGCTTGCACAGATAGTCGTAAGCATGCACCTCTTAAAGCTACACTTTGTGATTTTTACCTCCATCTAGCGGTGAAAAGGTATTTGACCATCCAGTGAATATTAGTTTCTGTTCCTCTCAATTCCGATTTCATTTTAACTCCTACGGTGGCCAATGTAGTCCAAGATTAACATGGCTTCCAGTTCGACCTCGTCCATGAGTGTTAACTCGAACGTAAACGCAAAAGGCGAAGCTTGAATTAATGGGTATGTCCCTCTTTGGCTAATGTACTTTCAAGATGGAGGGGCAACATGGCGACCAACATTAGAACCCCTTACCCGTATGTATTTTCAATGGCATATTATACACTCACGAGAATACTTTATTACTTGAACAAAGTCAATATACATTAATGAGCACATAGATTTTTGAAAGAACTAAGTGTTTTTAGCTAAGAATGAACTAAAAGAGTTACACAGTGTAGCTTTAAATACTTAGTCACTATTCTCCAAATCCACTCAAACCTACTGTAAATAGAACCACAATTATAAAGCAGATTCTAGCTGCATTGTCCTCATCAAATACGCATTTCCTCATTCACCGCAAATGGAACTTGAAAGCTGAGACAGAAGAGGCCCTGCTTCCTTATTGATTCTAACGCTGCCCTGTCCACTCTGTCTGTAGGCCCAATCCAGAAGAAGCGAAGCTCCTCCCTCTCTCGAATGGGGGCTAAAACACAGCCCGCCACCAAACCAGTGATATCCACAGCAGATGAATCAGGTGCTTAAGTCTCAACCGGAACATTTCACATGTGCCTGTTCGCCGTTTACTGACATATATGAGCGTAAACGTTTTCGCTTCTATGGTCCGTCTTGTTCTTGTTTGATATGCAGCCAGAGGATTGATGTGTGGTTATAAGCGTGCTGCGTCACTCTCTCTACGTTCTTTGCTTGATTCGCCCTTCTACTCGTGCATCCAGAAACATAACAATCTGCAAATGTTGATGCTCTTTTGTCCATAATTCGGTTTGTGCTTGCTGCCGCCTTGAGCTTACCCATTTCCTTGTTGCTTCGTTCTCTCAGGGAGTTCTCGTTAACTGACCTACTCACCAGGAATGAGGAATTTGTGTATGTTAATACAATGTGTTTTTCTTCCCATATGACATTAACCAATACATTTGCCCCCTGGTGCCATGTCTGTTTTCAGTGTGTGTGAGTGTGTCTGTTGCTGAAGGTTGACTGGTTTACAGGAAGGCTTTTTCTTGTGCTGTATTTATTTCTAGATATCATGTTTGCAGGACATTTTTAAACTCCTGGTTATATAGCCACTCTTGAAACCTAAATCACCTACTGAATTGTATTGTAATGGACCATTTTAGAGTTTGCCCATCAGTTCATACTTGTTGAGGTAGACAGACAGACCAGCTTTCTCTATTCTGAAAGCACTTCCTCATTTCTGAGCTCACTTAGCCACATCATCAAAAGCTTCACAGCCTCAACCTCTCTCCATAACTTAGAGTGAATCAAGATGTGCCATAGGGAAAAGGAAATTAATGGATCATTAAAAGAGACCTAAGCCACAAACAAGGGATAAAATAGTCCCAGACTAAAACGCATATTTGGGCTGTTTTAACTGAAAGCAACTGAAAACAATATCTTAAAATAAGTCATGCCCATTGTTTTGCCTCAATATGCACACCTGTTTATAAAATCTACTTAAATGTCCTAATTGGAGTAAGGCCTAATCCTGGCTTAATCTGAGCCTTGTCTATGAAACCAGGCTTTGGTTTTTAAAATCAGAAAGAGCTTTTAACTGTTAACCGCTTTTAACAGAGCTGTTAACGCATACAAGGAATTTGTCTTGGTGACAGAAGCTTCTACAGCACACACAGAATGACAGTGACATGACACAGATAATAAAAATATATAGAAATATAAAACTACAAAATAGATAATTGACAATTATGTTAGAGTTCGTAACAAACATACTGTACATATACAGTATGTATATTTTGTATATTACTCCTTCATATTTCTGTTTTTCCCAACTGAATTTGTAACTCGGGTTACAAACATATTTCATGACAGCAAGAGCTTTTTGATCCTTTTTGCAGTTTTGCATTGTACAATATGCATCAAATTAGTTAAAGCTGCAGTCCGCATTTTTTTCCTGTTTGTCGCCATCTCTGTTCGAAATGTGCAGTTGCAGTCATTCATGGAATTATCAACTTTACGTCAGTTGTAGTTCGACACGGCACAGGGCGGATGAACAATAGTTGAGGAGAGTGTGCAGCTGTCGGTCACCGCGCCTGTGTCGAATACTGGCATTCAGATCCACAGATTATTCGTTTTGGAAGTGTAACTATGACCAACATAGGAATCTGAAAAAGTAAGAAACATCCATTTTTGTTCTGGTTTTGACATTGCAGTAATGATGCAAAGACACGCTCAAATCTCCTGCGGAAATCCATCAGTACCACTGGAGTTAAAAACATTATTACAAGCTTACCACTTTGAATCGAGCTAAGGCAAGCAGATAGTGTTGAACACTGGCTGGTTATGTATTTTCTCAAATATGTATTTTCGATAACCAGACTACGGACTGCAGCTTTAAATACTTGTTTTCCCTACATTCTGTAAAACTGCACTTGAGACCAGACTGAAATCAAATGTTGACTTTTTCCTAACACTAAATTGTATGTATACCTCAAATTTAAAAAGCCTGACTGCAATCATTTGACTCGTCTGATGGATCTCAAAAAGCTCTTCAAGTTACTCTTTAGTCCTGTCTTTTTGTCCCTTTTTTGTTTTCACTTCCACTTCCACAGCCCTGGTCCTGCACCCAATCACCTTTCCCATATCCCACTAATATTCTTTTTGTCTCTCCAGCATTGAGAGTCTCACCTTGATTGCATCAGCCGTCGACCGTTTACGTTTGAACCACAATCACTTTTCTCTTTGGTTTTTGTGATAATTCTTGCATTTTAAATCACATTGGTGTCATTTCTCTCTCCTTCCTTCTTTGTGTTTATTCCTCAACCTCGTTTTTCTTTTCCCCTTTGTCTGCTATGTTTTCCGTGTCCGTCTGGGCACACCGTGTCTATAGCTCGCCGCTCGTTGGCCGCCCCGTGGACAGCGGTGTCCTCAGTCGTCTGCTCACACCCACCCAGGCCTCACTAGCTAGAAGCAAGAGCGCCGTGGCCCTGTCTGCCGAAGGAGGCGATGCCCAAGGTAACGCTAGAAAGAAAGGGAGACCCAGCTCGTACAAGAACCTTCCAATTGTGTGTAGATATAAGACGCTCTGCAGGGGTGCTTGGTTGGCTTGTTATTTTGGGCATGCTGCAGTTTTTTTAATGTGGCTTGAATAACATGCATCAAGTTTCAACCGCATAAACAAATTTGGGAATGTTAAATTTACTGGCTTTGCAGTCTTTTCTAGAGATGCACAGAAATGTTTTATCTTTGCACCTTTCCAAAATGGCATTTAATTGTTTTATGTCTGTCGAAAGGATAAATATACTGGAACATGTAACAGAAACTGTTATGTTAACCAAAGCAGTGTGCACGAGAATTGAATGTAGATACCATCTGATGATATTATCGGAAATAAGAGCGTTTCAGTTGACGAGGCACGTGCACCTTCTTTGTGTGACTCACATAGAGAAATCCAGACAGATAGGCGTGACTGCACATTGCCAGCGTGTAATGCTATAATGTATACAGATGTAGAAAATACTCTAATATATATTAGTTCAAGCATTCAATGTCTGAAGTCAATTGCTAGTTTTCATTTCGGTGCATCACTAGTCTTTACCCTTGTCTCAATCTCTAAAAGACACGCGCACACGTCGACATTTGCAAGGTGTTCCGGGGCTTTTGCTGAGGGATCTTTTGTAAGCTGATTAGCTGAGCGGTGCTGTGTGTGTGAGGGAATGAGTGGAGTGAGTCTGAGCCCTGCTGTTGCTACTTCAATCCACAGCTGATCCACACACGCATGGTCCCTAGAGACCAGCAGTGTCCCCCTAAACATCATCTTTAGTTTCCAATGATACCAAACTCACTTTAAATTCCCAGCAACCTGTAAAGGCTGAAGTTTATGTGTTGCTTTTTTGACAGGGTTTGATGTTGACAAAATGCTAGCAGCATTGCTGAGTCTGATAGTATTTGAACTGCATTATTGTTTTCTTAATATAGACCAAGAGATGATTATGAATCACCAGCTTATGGATCAATTAAGGTTATAAGCTTTCCATGATGCTAACAGTCAGAGTTAATTACAATGGGTGGAGATTATCCCAGAAATCTCACTGTCACAGCAGACCCAGGTCAGTCCTTACTGCTCACCTCACTTCACCTCGGCTTCACCAACAGATACTGTGCATCCTTGATCAGTTACCCTCTATAGAGCACAACAAGGGCCAACCGCATTTTCATGCCTTTGATTTCAAAATTATTTTTCCCATTTGTTTTCTTTCTGGGGATTAAAAAAAATTATTCTAAGCCATTAAATAATTCAACCAGCTTAAAGATGAAGCACAACATTCAAAATTTGAAATTGAAGGAAAAAATATTTATAACCTGATAAAAACAAAGGTACAAGCAATCATGTGCCAGAACGATGGTCTAATATGAAACAATTTACTTATTATCAGTAATTTATAACTATAATGCTCTAGTATATTTGGTACAATTCACATTTCCATCGTAACAGCGATTTCTCTGGTTTTAAGGATTCATGAGTAGTGCTGTTCATTGAGAATTTAGCTATTATTATTATTTTTTTAATATTCAAAATCACTCTGACTTCTTATCTGCAGAAACATGGTATTGCTTGGCAACCTCAAATCTCATTAGTCTGTGTTGAGAGATATCTTATTGACAATATCTCTGTGGAGTAATTAATGGGATTTTTACTTTGGGAACCGACTGTGAGATGTGCTCGTAGGACCGTCACTGGGGGGTGAATTTCAACATGTGTATGTCAATGTTGTAGATGGTAAAAAGGCGTTTTAACATTAGATTTGGAATTATGTAGATGTTATGCTGTGTGTTCTATATGTGGCTATAAGTGGAGAATGAGTGTGTGAACATTGTTCAATTTTCTATATTGTTGATCTGACTAAAACTGCAGCCTAAAGTGCTTGCTTGGTGTAGGCGGAGTTGTGCTTTAGCGTATTGGTGACCAGTGTGTTGTCTGTCCAAGATGCTGTCTGTCCCCTGCCGTGTTTCTCTCTCTCTCTCGCCCCCACCAATCCACCAGTCTTCCTGAGGCCATCGGTGCTTGTCAGTTCAACCAGTATGAGTGATCTAATATACACCAATTTTTTGTGCTTTTATCATCCCTCTCCCCTTCTCTCTTTCTCTTTATATCTCCCTCCTTCTGTCCCTACCTCTACCTTTGCTTTGCTCACCCACTCGGCTGCTTGTGACGTCCCCTCCCTGCTGTTCCCGGCTGTGCACCACTGACTGTGTCCTTTACCAGAGTCTCACCTGTGTCCTCGTTCAGCATCTGCCAGCCCCATGCAGCCCCCGGCCCGCGGAGCCCTACGCAGTCGCAGCAGCGACCGAAAGAAAGGCCCGCCTACTTCTGTGTCTGCGGATGCCATCTCCAGTATGACACAGGTGAGCACATGATTCAAACTTTTACTTTAAAATGGATTAAATTATTTTTCTTTTCTTTTTTTTTAAGTTTTTGAAAGAAGTCTCTTATGCTCACCAAGGCTGCATTTATTTACAGTAAAAAAGTGATACTGTGAAATATTATTATAATTTAAAAGAAAAGAACCGTTTTCTATATGAGTATTTATTAAAATGTAATTTTGCATTTTTATTGTCTTGCTGACACTTTTGATCAATTTAAATGCATCCTCACTGAATAAAAAGAATTACTGAGAAGATATTTTTTAAAGACTGTCCACTTTGTGAATACAGGCGGAGCCATCTTTTGGAAAAGAGTCTCGACTAGTCGAACCATGAATGGCGCGCTAAGTGAGCTGAACTGTATGAGCGGCGTTCGTGGTTCGACTTGTCGAGACTGTTTTCCAAAGATGGCGCTGCCTGTATACACAAAGTGGACTGTCTTTATAAAATATCTTTCTTATTAAATGGTCTGTACACTTATAAAGTTCTCAGTGCTTCGTTTTGCATGTAGGGACCCTCATTATGTTACTGTGTTAGTGTGGGGCTATTTTGAGCCTTGTTAGTGGTATAAACTCAGCGATTTCTTTTTACTTAGTCAATGCCCCCAGTGCTAGCATTATACGCTAAACAGTTTTTAGAGATAAAACTCTTTACATTCGATTATCATGAAAACAAATCTCAGAGAACGATTAACTAGGTACCGATGTGTTATTAGACCAAAGGTTCATTTTGCGCCGGAGTTCTCCTTTAAGACCGACTGCACTGACCGAAAAAACTGACAAACATCTCTTTCTTAACTCTTCACATATGACATAAATAAGAGAATACTTGTAGAGACGGCTATTTTGATGGGTATTTTGGCAATGTTGTGTGCATGTGTTTGTTAAAGGGCAAGGAAACGTGAAAAAGGAATCAAAAGAGTAACCTAATGTTTTTGCCATTTAACCAATTCGTTATTTAGGTAGCATGTTATAAATTTGTCAAACATTTAAGTAACTTACTCAGCCTCATCAGGGTTGTCTTCAAACTGCTGGTTCATTATAACTGAAGTTGACGCTGCGCTAAACCGATAACCCTCCGTTGTGATCCATGGTCTCCCGAGACCTTACAATCAGATATGAACTACATGTGACAGTCTGATCCCTCATACAGAGGTTTAGAAATGCTCACATCAGTGATTCATTCAGACAGTTATTTGTAGTGCTGCCCTGAATATAATGAACACTAAGCGAGAGTGAGTGTGTGTGTCCCAGAGAGAAAAGAGGGCTTGCATTGGAATATTCACTGGAGAAATGTAAACTGAAACTGACATGTTTCCCTCTGATGGTCATACTGTGCCATAGCTTCTCAAATGGTTTGGCCTTATAGCTCACTAAAACTGATCTGCTTGATAATCATTTGGAGAGTTTGTCTAGAGTCAGACCTTGAAAAATGGTGAACTTACTCGAAGCAGTTTCCCGTTGTTCATGTGGAAGGTTTTCCAGTAAAAGACATCTTCACATATCCTGCCTGTCCCACATTTAGTCCAATTGTCACATTGACACCCTGAGCATGTGGACCGAAGATTAAAAATAGATTGAATGGACATGTTTACTCCGGTCTTGTTCAGATTGATGATAGCAGTAAAATCCTACCTGCAATTGAGTGATATATACACCATGCTTTGATTTAGGCTGAACAGTGATTGATCACTATATAGTGAGCAAAGTGCCTTTCAGATGTGGAGATCTTCTGTTTAATCCAATAGTCTCATACCACAAAATTTCAATTTTATTTCAGGGTTTAGCTCATTTTGTCCTGTTTTTGCATTTGTAAAAGCAGAAAGGTGAGAAGGAGAAGCGTTTCACGTCACCAGTAGGAAAACGCCCTGCCTCGCCTTCTAGCCGCCACCGATCCCCATCTCCTGCTCCTGCTGCTAACACCACCTCAAGAGCGCCCTCACCTGGAGCAGCCAAGTAAGACCTCTGAGATCAGTTTTAGCCTGCATTGGTTTCACTCTAAACTGAGAGTTGGATTTCAGACCGTTTCAGTCTGCTGCTCAAATTGAATCTCCCATTGTCTATATTACATGCCCATATTAATTTCTCTTTTAATTTGTCTCATTCAGGCAGAGTCCACGCTTCCGCCCTCCTTCCCCCAGTGGCTTGAAGCAGCGTCCTCCATCCCCTCAACCCTCTGCTGCATCCAAACCTCCACCCATCCAGAAACCTTCTCTAACCCCTACCGGCCCGCCCCACGCTTCGCAGGAGGGATTCCAAGCCAAAAGATATGTCTCCCATTATGCCTGTCGCCCCACAGTCTCCGGAAACCAGCACAACACCCACACCAACACCCAAGACCAAAGAGGGTGAGTGAACTCAAAAACCCAAGTATAGACAAACCGACATGACAATTGAAGGGAAATTTTAAAATTGTGATTTTCATGTCTGGAAATTTCATTAAAATGTTAAATTAAATCTAAAAGCTTGGATGTAGGCAGGGCACTACGGATTTCTTTTAGCCAACCTTCTTGTTTCAATACTCTGATTGGTGGATATGTCTTTGCAAAATTATGTTTAATGCCGTTTTCTTTTGTGAATTTTGCTGTTAACCTTTTTTTTTCTTAAGAAGCTTAAATAATGAGGACTGATCAATGCAAATTAAAGTATAGACCATTTCACAAGATGTAAACAACACTGGTCTAGAAGCACTTCCTGTTTCAGTTTTTTAACACTACATAAAAGCTGGGATAAAATACAACCAACAGAACATTTAAAACTGAATCGAAAAGTTAAACAAACATCTTTAAGATGTTTTCTTTACATGTGAAATAAAGAAAACAGTTACAAACTGAAACAGGAAGTGTTTCTGGACCAGTGTTGTTTCCATCTTGTGAAATGGTCTATATAGCATTGATTAATCACCATGTAGCTCACAGTATGTCTGTCTTTATATCAGGGGTGCCCAACCCTGCTCCTGCCGTTTCACTTTCCTGCAGAGTTTATCTCCAACCCTAATCAAACCCACCTGAAGCAGCCAATTAATGTCTTCAGGATCACTTGAAAATTACAGGCAGGTGTGTTTGATTAGGGTTGGAGATGAACTGTGCAGGACAGTCTACCGGCAGGAGCAGGGTTGGGCACCCCTGCTTTATATGCTTAAGTTATTGTTAAAAATCTGTTCCCCTGAGGTCTGGAGAAAACGAATGGGATTTTTTCTTTCAGAACTCAAAAGAAAAAAATGTAAATGCTTTATCTGGCAGTTAGATTTAAAATTGTATCATTTGTGGGATTTAGATTATCAAACAGTTGATAAATTTAAAATGTGTAAAGTTTATCAACAATGTGTAATATGTAACATCATGTAAAATATCTGCTAAACAACATTTGAATGAAGCATTTAGAGTTAATTATTAATTGGTAAAGAAAAAATTGAAGTGAAGGATTTCGATATAGTACTGGTTTTCAAGCTGTGTAATTAATGTTCCTTTCAATTCATATTTCAATACAAGTGTTGTAGTAATGATTTTAAAAGAGATTTATATCATGATCTACTGTTCAATAGCTTTGAAAAAGCTTCAGTTTAACCAGTTTCCGGTCTTGCCAAATGTCTGACTAGAACAAAGCCTTTGAGTTATTAAAGCAGCAAACCAGCACAGTTTGTGTGATGAATATTCCTCTTAGATACGTGCTATCAAGGTCAAATTCTGCTGGGATTACTGAGTTTGTATACAGTGCTGAGCTGGTTTATCCTTGAGGCACAGTGCCCTCTGCTGGAAACATATCACTAATAGAGATGCAAATTAATTTAATTTAATTGAGTAAATTCTTGTCGCCAATTAATCGATTAGCTGCTTACATCCCTAATCAATAATCATGTCTTTAAAAGGCACTTTACCTCTCTTCCAGTTCATTTTATTGTGTATTATTGTAACAGCTGAGGTAATGTTGCATTTTGAATGTTAATATGCTTAATATATGTGTGTGTTTCAGAATCCAATTCCAAAGCCAATGCAGGAACAAACTCAGCTGCTGAGGCTTCCAAGATCCTGGCGGAGAACCGTCGTCTGGCCCGTGAACAGAAGGAGAAAGAAGAACTACTCCGCATACAGAAAGAAGAAGAGGAGCGGTGTGTTTTAGTATCAGGAGCCTGCTTTAATGGCTTCCAAATATACTGACCTAATAATATATTATTATCTTTAAACCCCCATTTAATCCGAAAAACCAGAACAAACACACTGGCATATGTTTGTAGTCATATTCTTGTTTTTCTTGTTTGTAAGAGCAGGTTTGTTATGCAGTCATTAAGCTGAAGCAAACCCTGCATCTGTTAAAACTATTTACCTTTGAAGTGCCAAAGGCCCTGAGGTATCGTGTCTCAACAGGCTGAGGAAGAGGAGGAGAAGCGTCTGGCACAGGAGGAGCGCTTGAGGCGCGCAGAGGAGGAGAAGAGGCTTGCGGAGGAGAGGAAGCGAGAAGAGGAGGAGCAGGCTCGTAAAGCAGAGGAGGAGAGACAGCAGACAGAGCTGGAGGAGCAGCAAAGACAGGCTGAGGAACAGAAAGAGGTTAGTTGACTCTCCCATTGCACAGAATCCATGATAGAGGTGTTGATTTTTCAGTTTGAATAATTGACTTCTTGCTCATCCAATGGCAGCAGTGAGGAGGCTGAAGCAAAGGCCTTAGAGGAGGCAGAAAAGCAGCGTGTAGAGAGAGCACTTGTCATGCAAAAGAACCAACAGGAGCGCATGGGAGAGAAAGAAGGTGGATGCTATAACATGACTCTTACATTTACACAGTTTGCATTAGGGATGCACGATATATCGGCCACATTATCGGTCTATCGGCCGATATATGATCATTTTTAATGTTATCGCTATCGGCCCAACAAGAACATTTAGCCGATATCTAAAAGCCGATAAATAATGTATTATTTCCTTCAGCTGAGGCACTTTAGATGTGCACTGTTCAACATGATGCTTTTAAATTGCTTGAAATACGATTGAAATCACTTAAAAAAGGAAAATCCAGTTAAAGTGCACAATGTGCAGCGCAGAGTCTGTCATATCGGCTACACAACATTAAAATAAGAACATCATAATTGTGTTTGTATCTTGGCTTCTAATGAGGAAAATAAAAAATTGTCTAAATATTTGGATTTAGGTTTATCGAGCCAAAATGTCGGTTATTGGCTTTCAAATACAAAGAATTATCGGATTATTGGTATTAGGCCAAAATTGTCATATCGGTGCATCCCTACTTTGCATTTATGGTAGCAGCTGTAAATCAAAAAATCATACAAGTTGCTTGAATATTTTGTCTCAATCTGCAGAGAATTGAAGAAATTATGAAGAGAACCAGAAAAACAGACCAAATGGATTTTAAGGCGAGTTTAACAGCTTTAATTGTATTGCACACGGCTCATTATTATATAGTGCTGAGGCATGATGTCTCTGTATGTTGTGCATCATTTCCATTCCCATAAAGTTACTGATGTTGTGTGTGTGTTCTCTCAGAGTAATGATGATGAAGAGACATTCCTAATGAAAATGGAGAGGAGGCTGAGGACCAAATAAACTGTGAAGATAAGGGTTAGTACCTTTATGCCAGAACTGGCAGAATATTGCTTTGTTGGCATTTATATGTAGTGGATGAATGATGTTTTACAAAATGAATGAGTGAAAAGTGACAGGCGAATTGCTGAAAATAAATTGAACTTAATTTTAATAAATAATAAATTGACTTATTTTACACAATATTTACTAAATACTTTAAAAATAATCGTGACAATTTAAGTCACAAACTAATCACAATTTGGAGGATGCTGCTGCATTATATAGGACAAAACTGATATTGCTTTATTTGGTTGTTCTGCAATCTAGATTGTTAAAAAACACATTTCATTTACATTTAACATCTACATTCATGAACACAACTTCTACATTTATGAACAGTTCTCATTACAAATTTGGTGAAAGGGCCCCACTGAGCAAAATTATGTCCAAAAGACGTCTTTTCAACGTCTGTGTCACAAAAGTTGGACGTTCAAAAGACGTCCACTGAAGAGCCAGAATGAAAGTTTTTATGAATTCTTTTTGACATGTTCTGCACGTCCAATATAGACATTACTGGATTATTCGTACAAGGTTAAACTAGTTCAAATGTGGCCATTTTCAACATTATTTATTGTCTCATTTAGACAATTTATACTGTTTCTGGACTAAATAAAACACTCTCAGGATAAAGTTTTCAATTAAAACTGTTTATTTCAATGTAATTTCCTTACATTGTTTAGATGGTTATATTTGTTTCATTTTAAGTCACCATTGTGGTGATCAGTGTTTGCTTTAGTTGGGCTCTTGGTCCCAATTTTTCGTATTTTAACTTTTCTTTGGCTGTTGTAACTGTGTTTGAATGACACCATTGTTGTGACAGAGAAAGCCAAGAAAATGTAAAATTGGCTCTCATCAGCTCCTTTTTGTTGATGTTGAAAGCAACATAAAGTGAGCATTTAGCATTGTGTTTAGACTTTTGTGTTTATATCTGGAGTTAACTAGATATAAACACAAAATAACCACCAACCTTGTGGAACTGCATTATTTGGGGCTAGCAGCATGGAAGGTGGACAAAAAGCAAGTTTACACAATGTTTTGAGAAAATGTACCATATAGTCACACACAGACATCAAGATTTTGCATATGATTCGCAACATTGGTGACCATAAATAAAAAAAAAGTTTCATGCTGCAATGCATGATGGGTAGCTTTCATAGTATAAAACATCCTTGATTCCCAAGCTTTTGCACAAACAATGTTGTTATACAAACACACTATTAACAGCCAAGAAAGGCTAAAGTAAAGCAATCTGGGACCTAGAGCCCAACTAAAGCAAACACTCATCACCACAATGGTAATTCAAAATGAAACAAATATCACCATCTAAACTGCATCTAAACAATGTAAATAAACAAGAGTTTTAGTTTAATGCATCCTGAGAGTGTTTATTTGGTCCAGAAACAGGATAAATTGTCTAAATGAGACCATAAGTTATGTTGAAAACGTCCACAATGGCCACATTTGAACTAGTTTTTAACCTTGTCCGAAGGACCCATTAACGTCTAAATTGGACAGTGCAGAACACGTCACAAAAAAGACGTCATAAAAACAATCCGGCCCCTCAGTGGATGTCTTTTCAACGTCCGACTTTTGTGACAAAGACGTTGAAAAGACGTCTTTTGTACATCATTTTGCTCAGTGTATTATGCGTTCCTAAATGCACATTATAATAGACCCAACCTCTCAGCATGTAGAGATGAAGTTCATGAAGCAGCATTTATTGCTGAATGCTTGTAAATACACTTCAGTCTAAAACACGCAATGCATGTATAATTTACTCATAGCATTCGCTTTTTGATAGTCTCACTAGGCCTTATTACATTCACAATTGGTATATTGTGTAGCTCTAATGTTGATGGAATAGCTCATCTGCCTCATTACATTTTCAGAGAATCAGGCTGTTGAGATCGGAGCAGAGTGCCAATGAGACAGAGCCGTCAGACGAGCCAGTTGCCGAACAGGAGGAGCCAGATGTTAGTGTGAACAGACAAACAGATGCGGATAATAAGGAGAACAGCAATGGACCAAGCACAGAAGATCCCTCAGTGGACAGGTATAAAAACAACCTCTTTACTCTAGTTTTATCTGGGTTAGTGGTCCATAAAACAACATTGACTTTTATGTTTGTGTTTTAATCTCTAGCAGCCCCCTCCCAAGTCCTGTCTGATGGAGGGCTCTGAGTTTGTGAACGAGGACTCTAAAGTGAGCCTGGTCCCTGGGTTGAATGGTAAAGGAGGACCCTGGAGACTTGAGGAGCTGATCGATCTGGGTGTTCATGCAAAGAGCAAACCCCTGATGGACGACGGGGGCCCTGAGGGACCTAGAGTGGCCTTTGAAGAGAAAACCAGCTCAGTTCATCCAGCCCAGTCTATTGAAACCCTGTCTGGTAAGAGCTTTTGTCTCTATCATGTCTGATTAAGATTGTATTAGATTAAATCAACTTGACCTCACAGAATTGACCTTGTTTCTCGTTCTCACAGAGATGTGAATGCGGCAGGTCTGTTTAAGGCCTGCTGATTATTGCACTCCACGAGTCACGTCCAGCTGAGCCTCAGAGTGTCAGCGCTCAGACTCAGTCGCACAGAAAGCACACAGTGCCGCACAGCCTCTGCAGATAATAGATGGATAAAGCAAGAGAAAAATAAACACAAGTTGGAAGGAATGAGCTGAAGAAATGCTTAGGGAAAGTGATTCCATCAGTGTGCTCGCTTATTGTTTAGCCGCTCTTCACCTTTATAATATTCTCATCAGGATTTATATTTCATAACAAATGTTTTTGGGTTTCTTTTTGGTCTTTTAAACGTGGAGACAACTTTATTTATTCATGTGGCTTCTCCACATTTAAACGGCTGCTGTCTCATGACGGTTACCACGTGCACTTTTTTGCTAAATTCCAGTTCAGATGTTCACGTGGCACGTACACTATTCATAATTTCAAGTTAAGCGTTTTTTAGAAGGATCAGATTAGTTGGAGTTAGTGCGAAGTGTTTTGAGAAAGGAAACCTCTCACATATCTTCATCTGACATGGTAGTTCCAATCCAGTCTAGCTTCCAATCCAGTACTAATTAAAACCCTGTGTCTGAACTGTGAGCGGAGCTCAGGAATGTGACCCAAGACGGGCTGATGAGTGCAGAAACTCTCGATTTCTTTTAATGTGACCTCAGGATATTAGTTGTTTCTCCGCTCCAAAGGAATAAACATCACCACTGTGTAGGGTTTAACACTATATTCCCTGTGCAAGAACTCGAGCTCCGCTGAGAAGCATTCCTACTGTGTAACACTCGTTGATATCAAATCCTTCTCAAGATGTTTCATTAAAAACGTTTACCAGACTGTTTATAGTTCAAATTGAGTGCAAACATATTCGTACTGCCTTGAGCTCTGAGATTGAAGGATGATGGAGCTCAATGCGGACTGGCATAACACTTGTGCTTTCGTTGTTGTACGTTCCTGTTTTGTAGTAACCTGTACATAAGTATGACTAGTTATCAAATGTCTAATTTAAGTGCACCCTCAATAACTGCTTGAATCCATCTCCGATATTGCATAATATAACAGAATTACTGTAACTCTAACTTGCACACGTTTTGCATGTTTCCGGTATCTTTTCCCTGGAGTTTGAGGAAACATGTTTCAGTGACTAAACTTGAATGATTTAATGTTCTCAAAAGTCCCCTCAGGGTTGTACTGTGCTATCAAGTCCTGATATTTTCTTTTTGAATACAGTTACTGTTCGTTTACGTCTCACCGTCTATCTATTAATGGATTAAATAACCACACTAAATTTGGTTCTTTTTGAAAATGCATAAATATATTTCAAAATATTATATTTAAAACTCTTCTAAGTATTATGTAAATCAGTATTAGGCTGTCTAGCCATACTTGTGGTTGTGAATAAGAACTGGTGTACTGTGTAGTGTGGTACAGCTCTATACTAAAAGATGAGATGCTGTTCCACACTCAGGCCTGGTGTAACTAACTACACAGCAAGTTACAAAGTGTGTGTTAAGTGACGCGAGTAGGGAAAAGTAATGTGGACTGAGGGCGCAAGCAAAGTAAGAGGGCTTTTTAGTTGAGCAGAGTTGTTTGCACAGCAACCGATGAGCGTGTCGCCTCTTGTGATTTACATTTGCCGGAAGTTTAAGTGAAGAATGCACTAGACTTTTCCTGTATTTTATAACAAGGATTTGGCATTTGACTGTTGATTTGAATCACCAGACGGTTGTAATGAATGATTGGTCTCTATATGCTTGAAGAGTTCAGTTGGCTGTGTAAATTGTTGAGTTTCCTATAAAATATTATTCAGTCTATTTTTACCATTCAGCTGGTCAATCCATAAGGACATTTCCTTATTTGTATCATTCCATCTGTGTTTAGGATTACTGTAGTCCCTCAGTGTGTGTTTAATGTGTCTTCTGTTGTTTTATATGCATCTACGTTGTTGTTTTTATCTTTTGTTGTATAAGATTGCTTTTTGACTCAGGCTCTTAGACTTCAGTGGAAAAGTGTTTGCAGAGGTTATGTGACACGCTTGGCATGAGACTGGGTTTGATATCATTGGTTCGGCCTTTAACATGTACTCTTAACTTTAAATTTCCAAAAATGCTTCAAGTTGTGGTGTATCTGCTGAAGACCCGATCATTGAAGCGTGTGTGTGCGTGTTAGTTCCATTTGCTCTTATATGCTAGCACAGCCACTTTCAGACGAGTTCACTCCAACGCAGATGTTGTTTCCACTCACGGGACCTTTCAGAGCCCCTTGTGCTGTATACATCCGAACTGAAACTGTTCTTTAAATGTCAATTGTACTCAATGCAGGGGTAGAATAGGATGGTGCCTTAGATGCAGAATGGGCTGTATTTTATTTTCATATATTAATATTCTTAACGCGTCACGTGAGCTCACCTCGGCCATGACAATCATTCTACTCGACCAGGGTCATGAATAGGATCTGCTTTTATTAGAGCGGTTTCTTGTACTTGAAATAGCCCTGACCACAAATTATATTTGTAAATATATCTAAAGTGTACTGGAAAAGTATAAATTGTTAAAATAAAGTTTTGGAAAATAAAAGAAAAATAAGATTTGGAGTCATTTATTGTTTCATGCTCAACTTCTTCAAATGTAATGTTTTTTTTTTTCATCCTTACAGTTGTTAATAAAACAATTTTCCACAAAGCAAAATGAAGTTACTGAATTATTTCAACACATTAAATCTTACAGCAATCTACTTGTGACATCACACTGTTTTACCATAGCTTTGCAATAACTGAAACTTATTAAAATGCATTGTTAGGTTTGCAAATCCAGCGATTACATTGATTGCAGTTACATATTTTCCATAATAAAAGCCTTTGACATAGCACTCACTATTTGTTCCAAGACCTATAAAAATGATATCAAACTTCCAGTAATTTATCAGCACAAACACCACTGGTTTCTCTTTAGTTTAGCACTCAAAGATTTGCTATCCATTTCATCATTACTAATTGCTTTTGTTAATCAGCGTCATCACATCCTATCAGCCCTCACAGCTTTTTGGCACAGTCAGGGCAGTAGATGTCCTCTCCGTTGATGACAAAACGCTTGTGGGCCATGAAGAGTGAGCATTTTTTGCAGTTGAAGCAATATTCGTGCCAGGATTTGTTCTACGTAGTTCACCACATTGGTCCCTCTGCCAAACCCTGGGATGCAAAAAGACAACAGGTGAAAATATAGACCTTTTTTCCATAAAAATTGCGATAAATAATGGAGCTTTCTATTCTTCTGTAATAATATTGTACGCATTTAAAAGTGTGAACATTTACTGCAGTTGTGCGTGTGTATTTGCACATTTATACCTGTAATAGGATTCTGGCATCCAGAGCACTTTTTGGCCACATCAGCCTTATAGCAGTCCACACAGTAGAACTGATCTTCATGGGCCGTGAAACGAGCTCCAGCCAGGGGCTTCTTGCACGTGTGACACACAAAGCACTCTGAGTGCCATGGCTGGTCCTGATAGGTGATCCCACCACTGGTAATGGCCTGATTAATAAGAGTTTTGAGGAACAGAGGATTCAGAACATGCCTGATAGGAGGACTGTTATTTCTGGTCTTTTAATTTAATTGGCTTAGTGATTATATATTATGCAATTAGGCCCTGTTCCAAATGGAACCCTAAATCCTCACAATCTTCCACCAAGTTCACACTTCCATGAAGTAATCCCGCTTAGAAGTTTGCTGTGGAGCTCACGGTCTTGGCAAAAGTGCATAAAGTGCATATCGGTAACAAAACTGAAACCTAAAATGACAAATGGGACATCCTGCAGTCTTGTGGACTTGGTGCAATTCCGTGAAGTCCGCAAGTGCACAAGAAATGAATACTTATATTCAGAAAGGATGCATTAAATTGATCAACAAAGTAATTTATGATGTTCCAAAAGTTGCTATTTCAAATAAATGCTGTTCTGTTCATCAAAGAATCCTGAATGATTTTTGAAAGACCATGTGATAATGATGGCTGCTGAACATTTATTTTTGCAATCACAGAAATAAATTTGAAAATATGTCAGATAAAACAAATAAAAAACTGTATAATATTGTAATACTATTTCACTATAGTATGGTTTTACTGTATGTTTTGATTAAATAAATGCAGCCTCGGTGAGCATAATCTTACTGACTCAAACTTAAAGCTATGCTGTGTAACTCTTTTAGTTTATTCTTAGCTAAAAACACTTAGTTCTTTCAAAAATCTATGTGCTCATTAATGTATATTTACTTCGTTCAAGTAATAAAGTATTCTCGTGAGTTTATAATATGCCATTGAAAATACATACGGGTAAGGGGTTCTAATTTCAGTCGCCATGTTGCCCCTCCATCTTGAAAGTACATTAGCCAAAGAGGGACATACCCGTTAATTCAAGCTTCGCCCTTCGCGTTTACGTTTGAGTTAACACTCATGGACGAGGTCGGAACTGGAAGCAATGTTAATCTTGGACTACATTGGCCACCGTAGGAGTTAAAACGAAATCGGAATTGAGAGGAACAGAAACTATTCACTGGATGGTCATATACCTTTTCACCGCTAGATGGAGGTAAATTATTTGAAATAAATTCAACATACATTTTTTAAGTGTACAATCCTAACTGACCTCTTTGCACCGGACACAGTGCTTGGCGAACTTCTTCTCATGGCAGGAAGTGCAGTAAAAATCATCACCCTTGGTCAGGAAGCTCTGGCTGCTGATGGGCTTCTTGCACTCAATGCAGGTGAAACACTCTTCATGCCAGACTTTATGCTTATACTCCACGTTCTTAGATCCTAAAAGTGCAACAAAAACTTGGCTATCATTTACAACATGTGGCATTTACAATTTGTGTCAACAAAGGGTGTTATGTGCTGTGACACACACACACACACACCTGACGCAATCACTTTGTAGCAGGCCTGGCAGCGAGGCGATCCGTCACGGTCTCCACACTTCCCACACATGATCTTGCCATCGTCCTTGGCAGCAAAGGGCTCATTGGCCAGCGGCTTGTAGCACTTGGCACAGCGGAAGCAGCCCTCGTGCCAGTGGCGGTTCTTATGGTTCAGCTCCTGGATAAAAGAGCACTGTGAGCACTGCACAATGTAAAATACACTTTAGTAATAAATGACTTTATTTTACCCCTACCTTTGCATCAGCGCCTATAGGTTTGCGACACTCGGCGCAAGTGTTGGCGCAGAGCTTGTCGAAGCAGCGCAAACACACGTGCTTATCATCTTTGTTGGCGTACTTCTTTCCCTGTAGGTTGTCTCTGCAGTAGAAGCAGTCAAAACGCTCAGTCATTGTGGAGCTCAGATAACTGCGAGGGCCTGCAGGGACAAAACAAGGATAATTCATAATTGGAGATGTTAGTTTCACCTCTCCATTCCAATCCCACATACAGTAGACCTATCTCTGCCTGTTTACCTGTGACGAGCCCATTGTCTAAGTACAGTCTCTCTGCCTGAATTTGACAAGTTTGATGATTGTCTAGTTTTGGACATTGTTAGTAGACAAGTTATAAATTACTAAGAGTGAAATGTTAAAAAATCTGAAGGTGGACTTTACAATATTGGCAGGATTTCACAAAATTGTGCAGTAACTTAGTGTTTTCAACATGCAACTTAGGCTCCTTTTCTCCCAGCCTGTGTAATGTTACAGTCCACAATATAATGCACTGTTATAGAGAGACTCCTTACAGGAGTTCAGCCTACAGGGTTTAAGCATGTAACATCATAAAGAGGGATTTAGTACACATCAAAAGCTCCTCATTTAATATTCAAAAATGATTGTTCAAAAATGAAACGCTTGGATAATAACAGACGTGTCTTTCAAACAGCTTGGGCAGGAGCAAATAGAGATCTGATGTGTGCCTGCCACTGATATTTATAACTATCATAGTAGTGATATTTATAACAGATATGTATAACAGTGTGCCACTGTCGAGTGGAGAGGGCGAGGAATCTATGCGAATTTGCCTTATGTTTATGTTGTTTTCACTTCCTGAAGTTGGGGATTCGATGGAGTAGCCTATGCAAACGGCTCGGTAGCCTAGACCTATATGTGGATTAAATGGCAGATAATGTGGTTTGTTGTAAGCTTGTGTCATGGTCCAGTGGTGGATAACTTTGTTAAATGATGTGATGATGCCTCTAAGACAAAAGACACGAATATTAACTTTCATTCTGCTCAAGCCACTTTTATTAAGAGTGAGAAGTTGGAAAGTGTGGATAGTTATAAATATCTGGAGGAAATTATTGATAAAGGATTGCATTTGAATAAGGGACAGCAGTGCCTATATTGTCTGAGAAAATTAGGATAATTTAATATGGACAGGACATTGATGGAATTGTTCTATAAGTCTTATAGAGTCTGTGCTGTCATTTTCTATTAGCTGCTGGTTTGGAAACCTTAGTGTGAAAATGCACTAAATAAATGAGTCACAAAAAGTGGGAAGTTCATAGCTAAAGAACAAAGAAGCTTGACCGTTCTGTTTAACAGGAATATTTTGAGTCTAGTCCATTCTGTGATTCTATCTGTTCCTGGAGTTTTCCGCTGCCTTCAGGTCGCCGTTATAGATGGTCAATGATGAAAAATAAACGATGCAAATTGTTAAACTGTGCAATCAGATTGTTAAATAGTATTAAATAATTTTTCTTAGGTTTTTATATTTTTAATTTATGTACTTTTTGTATTTTGTAATTTGTTATTGTTACTTTTCAAGATGTACTATATATATATATATATATATATATATATATATATATATATATATATATATATATATATATATAAAAGCTTGACCTTGAGCTTGACTTCAACATTCATAATGGATTTTATAGTGTTGCTGTGAACATGTCTCCTGATCAATGCAGTACATCAAGTCACCACAAGGGGCCAGTATAATAACACGAATCTGTGTGGGACTGATTTAAGTCAGGGGTTCTCAACTCCAGTCCTCGTGACCCATATTGTGCATGTCTCCCTTATTTAACACACCTGATTCAGATCCTCAGCTCGTTAGGATAGACTCTGTATATCCTAACGAGCTGAGGATCTGAATCAGGTGTGTTAAATAAGGGAGACATGCACAATATGCAGAGCATGGGTCGCGAGGACTGCATTTGAGAAACCCTGATTTAAGGGACACATAAGGGATGGTTAACCCAAAAATGAAAATTAGCCCATGATGTATTCACCCTGAAGCCATCCTAGGTGTATATGACATTCTTGTTTCAGACAAAATACAGTCGGAATTATATTAAAAAAATATCCTGGCTTTTCCAAGCTTGATAATGCGAGTGAATGGCTGAATGGCTATTCATGATTAAAGTGCTCCACGGGGTTCTCCGGGGGTTAATAATGGCCTTCTGAAGGGAAGCGATGCATTTGTATAAGAAAAATATCCATATTTAAAACTTTAGCAACTAAAATAACTAGCCTACGGCTGACGGCTGTACGCACAACGTAATGACGGCAATTGACGCTTCTCGTGAAATTTCAGGCGTTTCAGTTTAAAGACTATTGGCCCCGTTCGCGTTCCATATTCTTTTAAGTCCGATTCGTCTGAAAGAAGAATGTCATATAGGCCTACACCGAGAAATGGCTTCAGGGTGAGTACATTTCAATACATCTAATCTAAGGATTCTCATATCGAGAAATTATACAATTTTTTTTTTTACTATAGTTTAAAGTAATTTAATCCTGTGATTTTACTCCAGTCTTCAGTGTCGCATGATCCTTTATTCTAATATGCGGATGAGCTGCTTAAGAAACATTTATTATTATTATCAATGTTAAAAAATATTACTTAACCAAAACTTTGGAATAGTTCCGTGAGCTCAGCTGTAAGCATATCCTGCAACAAAATGTCCCATAATAAATAAAACAATGAGGAGAATCCACAGGCCAGTTCAAAAGTTTTTCATCCTTGCATGAATATCACACACCGCATCTTTACCTGAGTGCCTGTGGAAAGTCATGTCTGCTTTGGGATAGTCAGGGAAGCCTTGAGGAAATGTAAAGGATGGATGGAGAGACCCAAACAGCCAAAGAGTAACAGGGGAACTCCACTCTTCTCTTTTAGGTATTTGTCATATATACGACCCCAGCTTCCCCTTTAAAGCCTACACCCTGCCCCCTGTTGCCCACCACACCCATGGCCTGTCCTCCCAAATCACAAACCAAGTAATCCCAGACAAAGCATCAGCTGCCCTCTCCATGTTAGGTTATGCTGCAAAAGATAAGTGAAGGGGAGGGAGCCAGAGAGAGGGAACTCGATTCATCTAAATTCCTCGCTTGTGACATCAGTCAGCAGAATAAAGGCATTTTCACAGCTTCTGGTGTATCGCGTGCATCTTGGTTTTTTGCTCAACAACAACTTCTTTTACTATGCTTATATTGTGAAGTAAACTTCCTGCATTTGGCTTGTCTTTTTAAACAAAACTGGGGAAAGCTTCTCAAATGCTGCGTTTCAGGGTTTTTTGGATGACCCTATCACACGAAAGAGTCACTGTCCTCGGATACCTTTGATTCTTAATTTGACCCTCAAAAATAAACTTGGACTTTTGACCATCTCAGACCATATTTGTAATAAAACTGAGCTCTGGTCTCATTTATCACCTTATTTCTAAAAGTTCTGGGGTTTGCTGGTTGTGATGTATGAAGAAAACTATGCTTCATTTGGATCCATCCAACATTCCTTTAGTAACTCATGAATATGACATAATACAAAAACACACTATTACAGATATTTTGGAAAGTTGAGCAAAGACTAGATCAAATTATTTCCATGAAAGGACTGAAGTCTGAAGCAGTCTGAACTCATCCACAAACATCTCAACCGGAAGATCAACATTATCCACACCAAACTAAAGATTTTTTTATGACTGGCACTCATAACAGATTTAATTGTTACACTTAAAGGGTCAGTTTACCCAAAAATGAAAATTTAGTCAGTATTTACTCACCCTCATGTTCCAAACCTCTATGTGTTTATTTGTTCTGCTGAACACAAAGGAAGATATTTGGAAGAATGTTTTAACAAATCTCAATCCCCATTGACTACCATAGTAGGAAAAAATACATACTATGGTAGTCAATGGGGATTTAGATCTGTTTGATTAAAATATTCTTCCAAATATCTTCCTTTGTGTTCAGCAGAACAAATAAACACATAGAGGTTTGGAACAACATGAGGTTGAGTAAATACTGACAGAATTTTCATTTTTGGGTGAACCACTTTAAAACATCTCGAGAAAAGTAGTAATCTTTGAGAAAAGTGACTAGAGTAATTGTTTTCTTGCGAATGCCACTTGTGGCATCTCCCCTTTTTTTGTGGGACCACTTTCTTTTATAATATGTATGATTGTGTGGGTAAAATGTGTTTTTGTGTGTCTAGTTAAAAAAATAACCTGACTCATTGATGGTCAGAGTTGACAATGGAAACAGATCCAGCTGTCCTTTACTAAGATCCTGCCTTGTGGGAGGCCTGAAATAGCCCTGCTTAACCTGGCATCAGACACTAACACAACCCCCCTCATCTCTTATCTAACCCCTGCTTGAGCAGATCACAGCTGAAGGCCTGCCACAGAAGAATAGTATTAGTTAAGGTGCTAGGTCAATGTTGAGATCAGTGTCGATGTAAAGAGATATTTGCTGGTCATCTGGATTAAAGCACCAACTATGATCCATTCATTGAAGAATGTGAGGTAACAAGGTGGAATAGGACGTCTGTGGTAGACTGGAAAACAACACTATTATAGCTCATAAAAGGGAATGGACTAGTTTTCCTAAACATGCAAGCAATTAAGTTCATCCCCCACCAGAGATCTTGTTCTATTTAGTCTGGATTCAGTAATCTATCAAATCTATTCTGAATTAAAAGCAACCTAAATGGGCAGTTCTGCTCTCAGATTTTCCAGGGATATTTCTTAAAAGCCTCTCAATTACCAAGATAAATCCACTCAATTTATCAAAACACTATTAACAGACTAGTGACTCATCTGATGACCGTGCAAGCGTACACAGTTAGGGAACATGACAGCAGTGTGCGGTCAGCGACGTGAAGGTCAGCATACCAGTGTTTTCCATCTCATTGACCAACAACATGTACTCTGTCCTTAGTAAAGCTCATTGAAAGATTTTCAATTCTTCTTGCGTGTTACATGCAATTTTTGACTATTGACAGACAAGTCCAAGGCAAAACCCTGTTTCAGGTCACAATGTTTTTTCCACTTCCCTACGGTTCTGTGAGAAGACATCCACTTCACTCACTTGAGTTAGAAACCGTTGTTATGTTGACATTGACAGAGATTTCCACATTCATGGCTCTGTGATGAGGAGTTGTGAAACAGTCCATCTCAGACTTGTAACCGGCATAGAATTTGACCATGTTTACTGAGCATAAAACAGAATTGCTCATATTCTGATTATGTGTCATGTAAATGTATAAAACTGACTGTCATGGTTTCCTGAAAGCTAAATAAAGGCTGGAATAAACTACACAATATACAATGAGGAAAATATGTATTTGAACACCCTGCTATTTTACAAGTTCTCCCACTTAGAAATAATGGAGAGGTCTGAAATTGACAACGTTGGTGCATGTCCACTGTAAGAGACATAATCTAAAATATATATATATATATATATATATATATATATATATATATATATATATACAGTATATATATATTTGTATGATACAGCTGCAAATAAGTATTTGAACACCTGAGAAAATCAATGTTAATATTAGGCACAGTAGCCTTTGTTTGCAATTACAGAGGTTAAACATTTCCTGTTGTTTTTCACCAGGTTTGGCTCAAGTCATCCTCTCCTTAATACAGTGCAGTCACCCTGTCCCATGTGGAGAAAGACACCCCAAAGCACAATGCTACCACAGTAGGGATGGTGTTCTTGGGATGGTACTCATCATTCTTCTTCCTCCAAACACGGTTAGTGGAATTATGACCAAAAAGTTATATTTTGGTCTCATCTGACCTCATGACTTTCTCCAATGACTCCTCTGGATCATCCAAATGGTCATTGGCAAACTTAAGACGGGCCTTGACATGTGCTGGTTTAAGCAGGGGAACCTTCCGTGCCATGCATGATTTCAAACCATGACATCTTAGTGTATTACCAACAGTAATCTTGGAAACGATGGTCTCAGCTCTTTTCAGGTCATGGACCAGCTCCTCCCGTGTAGTTCTGGGATGATTTCTCACCATTCTTAGGATCATTGAGACCCCACAAGGTGAGATCTTGCATAGAGCCCCAGTCTGAGGGAGATTGACAGTCATGTTTAGCTTCTTCCATTTTCTAATGATTGCTCCAACAGTGGATCTTTTTTCACCAAGCTGCTTGGCAATTTCTACGTAGCCTTTTCCAGCCTTGTGGAGGTGTACAATTTTGTCTCTAGTGTCTTTGGGCAGCTCTTTGGTCTTGGCCATGTTGGATTCTTACTGATTGTATGGGGTGGACAGGTGTCTTTAGGCAGCAAATTAACTCCAACAGGTGCATCTAATTTAGGATAATAAAAGGGAGAGGAGGTGGACATTTTAAAGCAGGGATCTCAAACTCAATTCCTGGAGGGCCACAGCTCTGCACAGTTTAGCTCCAACTCACACCTGTAAGGAAGTGTCTTGTAATCCTGAAGACCTTGATTAGCTGAATGGATCTGGATCAGGTGTGTTTGATTAGGGTTAGAGCAAAACTGTGCAGAGCTGTGGCCCTCCAGGAATTGAGTTTGAGATCACTGTTTGAGGCCCCGTTTACACAATGGGAAAACGCAGATATTTCTCTGTGTTTTGCCCTCTCATTTACACGAAACGCCGTTTTTATCACTGAAAACGATTATTTCTAAAAACTCCGGGCAAAGTGGAGATTTTTGAAAACGCCGGATATTTGTTGTCGTGTAAACTGGGAGAAACAGCATTTTAGGTTCTCTCTTGTCGATTCCAGGATTCTGATTGGCTTGCATGGCTTTATCTTTAACCCCTACACTGCCGCCTTAGGTTTAGCATAGTTATGATGGCGCTCGACGGCGTATTTATGCGGGTGTGTAAACGATGTTATTTTTGAAAACGGAGAGGGGGAAAATATTCGTTTTGCTAAATATCCCGGCTTTGTGTAAACGTGGCCTTAGTCTTGGCCATGTTAGTAGTTGGATTCTTATTGATTGTATGGGGTGGACAGGTGTCTTTATGCTGCAAATTAACCCCAACAGGTGCATCTAATTTAGGATAATAAAAGGGAGAGGAGGTGGACATTTTAAAGCAGGGATCTCACGCTGCGTCCGAAATCACCCATTACTCACTATATAGTGGACTATATAGTGAGCTCGCCATTTTGTAGTGCTGTCCGAATGTATAGTGATGATTATTATACCCTATATAGTCCACTCAATGTATCCCAGAATGCATTTTGAAAAGTAGTGTACAACCGATGGTCACTAACCTAAGCCCTACATACCATCATGCATTGCGCTGATCGTAAAAATAAGTTATAATCATGTGTGGAGTAGCGCATTATAACAAAAACGGCCAGAAATCACTTTTAGTTTTAAAATTTTGGAGAAATAAGCTCAATATAATGTAATATATTTATTTAAAAAAATCTATTTAGCCCAGAGCCGACTCGGCACCAGCTGACAGATGATGTAATCAACGGCGCGAGAGACGATCGAGTAGTGTCCGAAAGTGGCTTCTATTATGCTGGTGAGCTCACTATATAGTGCTCTACTCTCTAACCCCAACATAGGGGTAGGGAGTAGTGCTTTGAGTGGAGATTTCGGACACAGCATCAAACTCAATTCCTGGAGGGCCACAGCTCTGCACAGTTTCAGCTCCAACTCACACCTGTAAGGAAGTTTCTAGTAATCCTGAAGACCTTGATTAGCTGAATGGATCTGGATCAGGTGTGTTTGATTAGGGTTGGAGCAAAACTGTGCAGAGCTGTGGCCCTCCAGGAATTGAGTTTGAGATCACTGTTTTAAAGGCAGACTAACAGGTCTTTTCAGGGTCAAAATTCTTGCTGATAGACAGGTGTTCAAATACTTATTTGCAGCTATATCATACAAATAAATAGAAAAAAAATCATTTATTGTAATTTCTGGATTTATTTTTTTAGATTATGTCTCTCACGATGACAATTTCAAGACCCCTCCATGATTTCTAAGTGGGAGAACTTGCAAAATAGCCAGGTGTTCAAATACTTATTTTCCTTACTATATATATATATATATATATATATATATATATATATATATATATATATATAATACTTGGGTGAAATGAAATCATAGTCTGAAACTGAAAAATCTGAATCCGACTGCCAAAATCTAGCTCTAAAAAGTTGCTTTGACTCCTCCACTAAATCTACAAATATGACAGCTGAAATACATTACAGTACATCTCATTAATCATCATTTTGTGTGATGTAAACACTTTATGCAGAATACAATGTGCAAACCTGCACGTCTAAGCACTCTAAGTGTCATGACCAACATTTTTAATTTATCATGCTCTGTTATCAAGAATTAGAATGAGAATTGATAAGTTGAATTGATTAAAAAAATGAAAAAAGTCTCAAGGGTAATTAGCAAGAGAATAGTTGAATATGTGTTACTAACCCTTACCTATAAGCCTAATATAACAGCTGTAAATCCTAGGCCTTAGAAATCTGAAAATGCATCACATGCATAGGCTTCATATTGGTTAATTTATGTTCACAGTGGAACTGTGTCACCAGTCACAACTGGAGAGAGGAGGAAGAGCTGTAGCGGCTCAACTGCGGTCTCAGTGGACAGAATGAGCTCACACACTCTCCAGAGTAACATATTTCCTAATTAGGACCTCCAAAGTGTGCTGCCCAATAATGTTGTTTTAGACACATAAACGCCACCTAGTGGATTACAGCAGGTGTGTTGAGGCAGTTCAGCTGAAGTGTTTCAGTAACTGATTATTTGGTGTGCCAGACCCAAAAGTCTTTGTCCTTATAAGGCAGAATGATTTCTAACGACACTACAGTCTGCTTTACTACAAAAGTACTTTGATGCTTTCAGGCTGAAAACAAAACATAGGATATAATGTGCATGCAGAGATGCATTGTAGCACATGAGTCAGATGGAAAATTATAAATGTTTCCAAATGAAAAAAAAATACACTGTAAAAAAGTTGAAAATTGCTTAACCTATTTTTGCAAAAAAAAAAACATGTTAAGTCATAACTTATTGATTATAAACATTTTTACAGTGTACTAATATTAAACAATAAATTAACTTTAGCAGAAACTTAAAGAAAAGTCATTTAATTTAATCATAACCAATATTCAAATATCCTAATGATATTATAATGCAAATAACAATAAAATAATCTCTTACTGAATAAAATAAAATTATGACTAACATAGACTGAAAAACATATTTTTTCCTCTTCCGTATGCAGGATCTTATCTCTCTCTCCAAAAAGAATTCCATTAGCATTCCTTTCAGCATTAGCACTCAAAACTCTCCACACGGGACAAGCTGCATTAAACGTCCCAAATTGAATAATATTTTTACAGAATAAAAGTGCAATTATACATGTGGCTCATGGAAAAAAATTAATTAAGGATAATGCTTAACTTTAAAAATTGTTGGGATATAAGTAACATCAGTCGACCCTTGCATATACGCTTATTTGCATAAAAAAAGATTTATAGATTTAGTAGACAATATAAGATTCTATGTTATAAAACATAATTTTCCATAAAAATGTGGCATATTCTTAAGTTAGATTAGTCTACCTGTTACATAAAATTCTACATGTGAATTTAGTCTTTCATATTATGATCACTTGCTAATATATTTCAATTAATCCCTCAAAAAGCAATATATGCATTTATCTATCGTTATCCCCATCACACTTACCAGAATGCACTGAGCAGTGTGGA
Organism: Hybognathus amarus; assembly: GCA_030378365.1. Taxonomy (NCBI): domain Eukaryota; kingdom Metazoa; phylum Chordata; class Actinopteri; order Cypriniformes; family Leuciscidae; genus Hybognathus; species Hybognathus amarus. The sequence goes on along the minus strand of JAQIUQ010001048.1, from coordinate 529,608 downwards.
TCACAGCTGTCTGCAGTGGTGATGAGAGATGGTCTCCTTGTGGTCTGCAGGATCACTGGGCTTAAAAACATCCACAAGGGGGAGTGGGGGAAAAATCAGGATATGATCCAAATACTTTGAGTTCATATCAACAATGACATCACACTGGAATTCATTCTCTGTGCTTAACCAGTTGTGTATAGAAAGCCTACAGAGAAAAAGCAGACATATTGATTAAGTGATTAATGATACATAATCATCTGTTCAGAAGAAATATGAACATGTTTTAAGATGTATCTCTGAAAACTATCAATTCATAGTGGTCTGTTTATTTTTTTTATTTAGGCATGTAATCAACTACATAATTACATTAGGGATGATGAACTGAGAAATCATAAGCCTAGGGGGAGCATAGCCTATATACACTCACCGGCCACTTTATTAGGTACACCTGTCCAACTGCTCGTTAACACTTAATTTCTAAGCAGCCAATCACATGGTGGCAACTCAGTGCATTTAGGCATGTAGACATGGTCAAGACAATCTCCTGCAGTTCAAACCGAGCATCAGTATGGGAAAGAAAGGTGATTTGAGTGACTTTGAACGTGGCATGATTGTTGGTGCCAGAAGGGCTGGTCTGAGTATTTCAGAAACTGCTAATCTACTGGGATTTTCACGCACAACCATCTCTAGGGTTTACAGAGAATGGTCCGAAAAAGAAAAAACATCCAGTGAGCGGCAGTTCTGTGGGCGGAAATGCCTTGTTGATGCCAGAGGTCAGAGGAGAATGGCCAGACTGGTTCGAGCTGATAGAAGGGCAACAGTGACTCAAATAACCACCCGTTACAACCAAGGTGGGCAGAAGAGCATCTCTGAACGCACAGTACGTCGAACTTTGAGGCAGATGGGCTACAGCAACAGAAGACCACACCGGGTGCCACTCCTTTCAGCTAAGAACAGGAAACTGAGGCTACAATTTGCACAAGCTCATCGAAATTGGACAATAGAAGATTGGAAAAACGTTGCCTGGTCTGATGAGTCTCGATTTCTGCTGCGACATTCGGATGGTAGGGTCAGAATTTGGCGTCTACAACATGAAAGCATGGATCCATCCTGCCTTGTATCAACGGTTCAGGCTGGTGGTGGTGGTGTCATGGTGTGGGGAATATTTTCTTGGCACTCTTTGGGCCCCTTGGTACCAATTGAGCATCGTTGCAACGCCACAGCCTACCTGAGCATTGTTGCTGACCATGTCCATCCCTTTATGACCACAATGTACCCAACTTCTGATGGCTACTTTCAGCAGGATAATGCGCCATGTCATAAAGCTGGAATCATCTCAGACTGGTTTCTTGAACATGACAATGAGTTCGCTGTACTCAAATGGCCTCCACAGTCACCAGATCTCAATCCAATAGAGCATCTTTGGGATGTGGTGGAACGGGAGATTCGCATCATGGATGTGCAGCCGACAAATCTGCGGCAACTGTGTGATGCCATCATGTCAATATGGACCAAACTCCCTGAGGAATGCTTCCAGCACCTTGTTGAATCTATGCCACGAAGAATTGAGGCAGTTCTGAAGGCAAAAGGGGGTCCAACCCGTTACTAGCATGGGGTACCTAATAAAGTGGCCGGTGAGTGTATGAAGCCGCCTTTAATGCCTGTCTTTATGGCTTTATTAGCCCTGTAGTATCAGACATATTTCATTTACACAGCTTCCAAATAGCTGCTTTATGAATGATGTCAGCACCTATGAAGAGTTTTAGCAGTGTTTCAGTTTTGAAATGTCAGAGTTTGTGAATATAGTGAATTCACAATATTGTGAATGTGCGAGTTTGTCCGATGTTCTGATTGTAAATAAAAACAGACATACTTTACACATGATCATTTAATTGAAAGCACAGGCTGTTTATTTACCATTGCACACACATGAACAGATGAGAATATTTACACAGATGTAAACAAGTCAGTACCTGCAACACATTATAGTAGATCTGCACATAGTGTGACAAACACACAGCTACGACCCAGTACAAACAGCACATTTACCATCATTAAAGCCCACTCAACTGGCTTCTGCTACTTTGGACTAGCTGGGATGCACAGTTCTGTCCACTCACACTGAATTTCAAAGATTCACATACTCATAAGGTCATTTGCTGTCTGAAAGGAACAAGCTTCATTCTCCAAAACTACAAATATAAACATTTAAGAAATCCTGCTACTGCTGCTGCTTACACATACTGAACATTTTTTCTCTTGACATGATTTTTGTCCCAAAAGAATTTACCTGGATCATGAATTTCTCATTCAAATGACAAAAAGCAGTGACATGATCTGTTTTGGAGTTCATTTGCTCATCTTATGAAGCTCTGACAAACAAATATGCATTAGTAGGCATTTCTCAGTTATCTCATTAATGCAAATTAAAAATGAAAAGTGCAAATCTGCTAATAATGCTCTACCTGCGTCTATTCAAACACACACACACACTGTTTCTGTGTATTATAATACTGTGGCCTCTCATCACATGATCCTGCACAGCAGGAGATATCGGTGTAGCGCCACTATAATGACCAGCCGTCATCCTCTTGTTCCAGAGCATGTACAACTTTCCAACGCACAGACATTGTTGGCAGGGTGGCGTGTTATCAACACTTCCTGCTCCATAGTTAATGATACCACCCTGGCCCTCATCCAAACAACGGCGGTTTCTACACAATCCACTATAACTGCCAGAAAGCAAAAGAGAAACTACATACACAGACTGAATTTAACAAAAGTTCGCTCCTCTACTAGTGTTCCTTCATTTTCAGATCATGTTGGGTCATGCCTTCTTGCATCATCTTGCAATCAATTATAACTCTAAATCATTAGCAGGCATCCCAGTTTACATACTTCTAAAGCACACAATATATATACTTCACTGATGATGGGAAAGACATCATGAAGTACAGTAGTAAAACAGTACAACAGTTTTTGGATATTGATATTTTATGTGTTAATACCATAGACCCATTTGTTGAAGTACCCTTTGCTTTTTATCGGTTCTTATCAGCCATGTTAAAAAAGAAGCTCATATCTTTCAGATTCTGCAAGAAGCATGTCAAGTTTTTTGCACTAATTCTAATCCCCAGTCACTCGCACTCTATTTGGAATGGAAAGTATGAAAATTGGGATGCAGGTCTAAATGTAAAGATCTTACTATAATACCATTAATGCAGATTGATTTCGCTGCATTTCATTTTCAGATGACCGTCAATTGGTCACATGGTCAAGCCTGAATCTACTTGACTGATACCCCATACTATGTTTTTTTCTGTAGGTGTGAACGTTAAAACTTATTTTATTCATTCAGCCCTTTTAAAATTATTCAAAAATGTAAAGATTTTGTTCTACACTGATCAAGACAGGTAAAGCATTTTTAATTTGTAAGAAAACATAAACACACAAAGAGGACTTATTAAATTAGGAATAAAAGGCCCATATAAAAAAAGGATTAACCATATGAAGTCCCACAGACATTTTTTTCTAAAACCAATCGCCAACTACAAAAAATAAGGGCAAATTTTTTTTTAACTTCTAATATGGTTTTGTAATACCAACGCATACCGGTAATCTCAAATCCATGTCAAAAACATTCTTAGTTAAACATGACATTTGCTCGCTTGTTTTTGACTACATGGAATAAAGCTATATGCAATTAGTTGTCTTAGAAAAATGTTACAACAACAAAAAAAAGAAAAGTAATTGCACTATATGATTGGCCCTCTATTCTCTGACTGGGCAGAACAATAGCATGAACAACAAGGTCTAAAAACCTCCATAGATTCACAGTCAAAGGTCACAATATAAGATCCAAGCATGTCTCTACAGCCAATCACAGGTTACTCTGAGTTCTGAGTGAGTGGCACTCTGCCCGCACAGCTCAAACAAACAAAACGCCTCCCTCTAGTGGACGGCAAAGAGTGTCGAATTTGCTCAAAGGGGGGAAACTACATTCGAGGCACTTGATTGAAACTGCAGAGCAAACGCAGTGCCACCGGTCAGCATGCCTCCGTCAGACTGTCACAACAAGAGTAGGCAGTAAAAAGCTTCAGACCCACAGGAATATGCCACAGACTCTTTTCACGTCTCCTGAAACAAGCGGTCGCACGACAAGAGAGGAGCACAAATAAACATGCAGGCCAGGTCACAGCAATTTTACTCCTTGCTATACAGGCAATAAAAGTATACTTGGTATGCTTATTCTGTTGTCATGATAAACTTGGAGAAACCAGAGCATGCTTCCGATCCGTGATGTCAGGTGCAAAGCAGTCTTGTTAGCGGCAGAGTCACCGGAAACAGAAAAAAAGGTCCATAATGCTTTGCAGAAGAGAAGTGAATAATAATTTACATTTCTGTAATGATGTAAAAGAAAGAGTGATGAATGAGGTAGAGACATCAAACCAGCCACTACAGAGACAGGAGTGGTGCTGAGAGAGATCGCTCCAGATGAGAGATGATATCGAGAAGAGAGACTCGTCCGGTCGCCGCTGGCCCCGTTCAACTCATCGTTTCATACTTGTGCCGGTGGCGGTGGGAGTCGAGAGGCAGCGGGGGCTCCGAATCATCCATGGGCAGGACCAATCGAGTGCCTCGGATCACCAGCTCATGGTCGCCGAACGCCAGCTCTCGATCCAGAGTCTCGTCAGGAGTTCACGGTCACTCCTCCGATGGCCGTACTGCTCGTGTGACACCTGTAGCATCTGTGCTCACGGTGATGTCAGCGTCATTCAGGATCAGGTCGGAGTCGTCGTCTTTCAGCTGCTCTTCATTCTTAAAGAAAACGCAATGGTGATTTCATCACTTGGGTTTTAGCAGTTTCTGAGTTAGTCATTCAGCAAAGCGACTCCATTGACTTGACTTGGTACAAAAACTATGTTAAATCCTGTTGGAAAGCATCTTTTGCAGCAATTTTTGTGAGGATATCAGTGAACACCCACACCACTCGGTGAGTTTCACGTCTTTTTAAACTAAAGTTTAATGCGTATTATGAATGATTGTTCCAGTGCACATAGATATGGAAGCTTGTTTCCTCCACTTAATGAAATTAAAATAGGTGCGACTTTATCTCACAATTCTGACTTTTTTTCTAACAATTGCGAGTTACATCTTCGCAATTCTGACTTTACTTCTCAAAACTGCGAGACATAAAGTCAGAATTGCGAGATATAATGTCAGAATTGATTGATATAAAGTTGCAATTGTGTGTTATAAAGTCAGAATTGCGAGATATAAAGTCGCAATTGCTTGTTATAAAGACAGAAATGCATGATATAAAGTCAAAATTGCATGTTGTAAAGTCAGAGTTGTGAGATATAGACCATTTTGCAAGATGTAAACAACACTGGTCCAGAAGCACTTCCTGTTTCAGTTTTTTTAACACTACATAAAAGCTGGGATAAAATACAACCAACAGAACATATAAAACTGAATCAAAAAGTTAAACAACATCTTTAAGATGTTTTCTTTACATGTGAAATAAAGAATACAGTTACAAACTGAAACAGGAAGTGTTGTTTACATCTTGCAAAATGGTCTAAAAGTTAGTCTTTTTCCCCCTTCAGAATTGGCATGATAACATAACTCTGCAATTGCGAGTTTATATCTCACAATTCTGAGAAAAGATGACAGATTCGAGATATGAACTCGCAATTCTGCATTATTAAGTCAGAATTGCGAGATGTAAACTTCGCAATTGTGAGAAAAAACGTCAGAATTGTGAGATAAAAAGTCTCAATTCTGTCTTTTTCTCACAATTGCGACTTTATTTCTCAGAATTGCGACTATATCGCAATTGCTACTATTTCTCACAAATCTGACTTCATATCTCGCAATTGTGAGATAAAAAGTCACAATTATTAGTATTCTTATTTCATTCAGTAGCAGAAACAAGCTTCCATACATAAGACAACCATTGTGTAGGAGGGGGTAGGGGTGCTAACGCAGAAACCTAAAAATTTTCGGGACAGCAGCATTTGTCCAAATTTCAATCTTAACCATTCTATTTGATCAGAAACAATCTTAAAACAGGGCTTTAAGTGTAAAATACCAAACTAACCCTTTAAAAGTGAAAAAAGTAAATTTTGAGGGGTCTCTCCCTTAAACACAGATATAGTCTGTCGCCATCTGGTAGTACATAAATGACTAGTTTCTGCCAAATCAAGACCTTCTTTCTAGTTAAAAGAAGAGGAAGATCCAGACAGAACTACATATAATTATTAGTCCACAGTATGCGGGTAAAGTACAAACCTCATACGCCTGTGGGCTGGTGAGGCAGCGGGCCAGAGGACCACAGCACGTAGGAAGTGTGGCAGTGAGAGGTGGTCCGCTGTGGGGTCAGAATGGGCTTCAAATAACTGCAAGTCAACAGGGTTAAGGAAAGCTTTTCGGAACAAAAACACAAACGATCACATATCAGACACTTTTATACAAAGCAACTCTGTCCAGTAAACAGGGCCATGATTGAACTTCCCAGTTGACCATTAGCAGTGTCTGGCTGTGTTCAGAATACATGTATGCATTTAGCAGGAGCTTTTATCAAAGCGACTAACATTGCATTTCAAGGAACGCACTTAAATTCTTATTAGTTCTTGCTTTCCCTGGGAATCAAACCCATGACCTTGGCGTTGCAAGCACCAACGCTCTACTGTTTGAGCAACAGGAAAGATAAAAAAAAAAAATCCCTTTTGTACTATATCTGAAGTTCACATTCATGCATATAATACCAGATGACATTTTCACGACTGAAAAGTGTGTAATTGAGAAAGCAACAATATTCGCTCTAAAATCTAAAAATTTTTGCAAGCAAGGGAAGATTGGAAATGGGATGGAATTTGTTAAGGTTAGCTAAGTACATGTTAATTTTTAAATGCTGCTGTGCTGAACTCATCACACAACATAAGCGTCAGATCTATAACTTTACTGGTTACACATTCATGCATGTGCTGAACGTATGAAAAACTGAAATCCCAGCTGCCAGAAATCATTAATATGTGACGAAAATTGGTTTAAATTTTTTGTCTGTACAGACTATAAACCAACTAAATGGATTCAATGTTGAAATTTGAGAGAGATTACATCTTGTATGTTCTTTTTGTAGGTTACTAATAAGAGCTACACAGCAAAGGATACTTGTGATCAAAGTTGTACCAGATTCTGAAAGGGCCAGGCGCTCTCATGTTTTAGTGCTCCTCCTTTCCACTCCATCAGGGCCGATCTGCAGATGGACACAGAGGAAAACCATCATTAAACAGCTCTGATATAAAACCCTACAGCTGACAACAGCAGACCAAAAACACTTACAAAGTTATCCTGATCTGCATCCACTCCAACACTGTCAAACACAAAACAGTATTACAGCAAAAGTATTAAAACACTTACAAGACAAAAGAAGTTTGTTGCAATTCCATCCACTCAAAAGTGAGTTTTAGCTGCTAAAGAAGTTTGGAAAAGAGTTGTATATGGCTCATGTTGTTAAGATATTACACATGAAAAAGGACAAAAATAAGAAACAAAAATCTTCCAGACTAAAGAAGAGGTTAGAACTGACCAGATATTCTGGCAGGATAGCATCTGAGTTGTGCCGCCACCGCAGACCCAAACGGTGAAGAAAACCACCAGCAGCGATGGTGGAGAACATCATCTGCCGATGCATATGTGGCCGTGTCCCTGATCGACAGGGCAAAAGTCATGGCGCCACGAAGACCTATTGAGCAGTAGGGCAAGAAAATACCAATAAATCTGTTTTTCAAATCAGATTTAGAGAGTCGAGTGTGCCTTTGAAAGTCAGTGAGTAAGATGTCCAGATTGAAATCTTGCTGCTGCGCTGAATTCATCACATGCATTATCGTTTATACATTCATGAATGTGCTGTATCCGAAAATTGTTCACTTGTTCGCTCAGTACAGTATATGCATATGTGAGAGTAAATGGAAAGATAATGAAAAACTGAAATTCAATCATGTTCATTATGACTAAAAATAATTTTCAAAAATCGTAAATACATTTCAAACCACATATGTAATTGGTTTGGATTCTTTTCTTTTTTGCTGTTTGACCAAAACCAACTAAATGGATTTAAAAAAAAACATGATTTTGAAAGACTAAACTATTTAACCTCAATAAAACTTTTGGTTTTGGCATGTTCTTCGTAGTTTAAATCTTGGCTAGTCATAGGAATCCGTTACAGTTCTCCACACAAACCTGCAAACATCATCATGTGCTGGAAGTTGGGTGTGATCTTGTTTTTGCGGCCCAAATTCAGCAGGAAGGAGAGGGGATAGATGTTTGCTGCTCTTCCCAGAAACACGGCCAGCTGGGTGGAGTGGTGTCAGAGGAGTGGCTGTAAAAATGGAGCTAATGCTGAACTGACAGCATCTACACCCTAATCAAAATCATGACATGTTGTGAGAGTCTTTCTGAGGGCATTGTTAATGAAAAGTGGTTCTGGGCTATTGATTTCTGGGAAACACAATGAGCTGTAACACCCTGGAACATTTAACTCAACAACAACAGCCAGCCACTTCCTTCAAAGTACTGCCGTCTAACATGAGCAAACACTTGCCCCTTTTAATAATAGTGATTCATCAGATTTTCCACTTGTTTTGCATTTGCTGAAAGCATTTTGACTATTATATAACTTTATCTGATCAGTTTAGTCCTTAGGCACAAAGCTGAAGTCTTAGGGATTCGGAATGCACCCACTATGAAGATTGGATTGAAGACATGGTTCTGGAAAGGTAAACCAATGTTCAAGCCCATGTAGGAAAATATGAAGTTCTCAGCAAGGAAATTCAGTAGCTCTGAAATAACTGAAAGAGAGCACAGTGACCATAGTGAGATGTTTATATTATATATATTTTCATATTTCATAGACCAAAGAGAAATATTTAACTCAAAAAATACAACACACCTGCTTTAGCAAATTTTGAAAAAAGAAAGATTTGTGGCAGCAGTTCCAAAACATTGTAAATACAGCTACATAGTTTTACGTACTTGTTAATTTATTAATTTTCTGCAACTTTGTGCTACTGTTTATATTGTAATAACGTGCATTGTAAAGCGGCGGCTCGCCCATAGAGGCGACTGAGCACAACCCCTCCCTCCGACCTGTCTGTCTGTTTATATTATATATATATATATATGTATATATATATATATATATATGTATATATTGTTATTTATGAAAAATAATCTGTGTTAATTATATGCTAATAATGGTTTTACTTTGAAAGGTGTTTTGAACTCTCCAGAATGATATTTGCGTTCACGTTTACTACATGTTGGTGTAGTAGTATAGCCAATAGGCTGTCTTCTCTGGGCTCCAGTTCGCTCAGCCCCACAGTGCTGGAATTTAAGCCAATGGTTCCCCGGTTGCTATGCAAAAAACGTTTATATTTCGCCAATCAGCGTCGTCGAATTTTATGGTTTGGGGGCGCTGAAAATATCGCCCGCAGTATCAGATTAGAGGAGTGCACCGTGCACGCGCACCACGGGACATATTTTACCTCAGATGAGTGCAGAATGGCAGCGCCGGTGACGTCGAGATGGAAATAATGTAAAGTTATTCTCTTACTCACTCACACACACGCGGTCATTCTCTTACTCTCTCTCACTCACACACAAACACACACACACACGTGGTCATTCTCTTACTCACTCACACACACACGGTCATTCTCTTTCTCTCTCTCTCACTCACACACACACACACTCTCTCATCTCTCTCTCTCTCTCTCTCTCACTCACACACAAACACACACACACTCGTCATCTCTCTCTCTCACTCACTCTCTCGCTCTCTCTCTCTCTCTCTCTCTCTCTCTCTCACACACACACACACACACATCGTCATCTCTCTCTCTCTCTCTCACTCACACACAAACACACACACACTCTCTCATCTCTCTCTACTCACTCTCACTCTCTCTCTCTCTCTCTCTCTCTCTCACTCACACACACACACACTCTCTCTCTCTCTCTCTCTCTCTCTCTCACTCACACTCACTCACACACACACTCGTCTCTCTCTCTCTCACTCTCACTCACGCGGTCATCTCTCTCTACTCTCTCTCTCACTCACTCACACACACACACACTCTCTCTCTCTCTCTCTCTCACTCACTCACAAACACACACACACTCTCATCTCTCTCTACTCACTCACACACACTCGTCATCTCTCTCTACTCTCTCTCTCTCACTCACACACAAACACACACACACTCGTCATCTCTCTCTCTCTCTCACTCACACACACACACTGTCATACTCTTCTCTCTCACTCACACACACACACACACTCACCCACACACACACACACACACACACTCTTGCTGTCATTCTCTTAAGCTCTCACTGACACAAACACACACTCGCTGTCATTTCTTGCTCTGACACACACTCACGCTATCTCAATTCAATTAGCTTCATTGTCTCTCTGTCACTCTCTCACTCACACACACACACACACACAAACACTATGTTTCACACACATTTGATATTAAAATAGTTATAAGAATATACCTGTATGTTTGCTTTGTTTTTTATGTTTTTAAGTTTTGAGCTAGATTACTGTTTCATACTAGTTAAAATCAAATTTTACAGTAAATACATTTATAATGTTATTTGTTCAGTGTAAAGATTTGTATTTCAAATAAACAGATCTTTTGAACCTTCTATTAATCAATGACCTCAAATGAATTATTTTAAATTGTAATAATATTTCACAATATTACTGTTTTACTGTATTTTGACAAATGAATGCAGCTAAGTGAGACTTCTTTTTTAAAACATTTTGTTTTTTAAATAATAATAAATAAGTGAAACATTTGAATGTACTTTTGAATGTAGATCATGCAAACTATGAGAAACTAAAAGTAGACTGAGATAAAGCCTAAAATAAAAGTAACTTTTTAATCTTACTTGTTTCGTACCTATCCTAAGAGATTAGGAGAGAGGTTGTTAAAGGTGTAATGAGCCTGTGTCATTCCACAGAACCAGAACCGCCACCACACCTGAGGAACACACCAGGATAGAGCAGGATCAAACATTCAAATATAGAAGTATGCAGTATGTTTCTGGAAGATTCTATGGGGAACTCAAGCTCACCTGTAAATCCACAGGCCTCCGCCAGTGAGGAACGTGCTCCAGGACATGAGGAAGAACATAGGTGCCGTCTCCAGCAATGGTAAGTCTCTAAGCTTAGTGAACTTAGTAACGTGGAAGGGAGTCAATGAAAGTAACTTCAGGATGAATAAACCACTAAATACATTATTTCACATTAATAGTGACAATTATGTGGAGAAAAAGAATTAGACCAATACATGACACAGATGAGATTTGAACCCATTTCTTGTTCATAGGCACCAAGGTTTATACCAACAAACAAAAAGTGACATACAATATTAAACCAGTAAAGGATATCAATGCAGTTCCAGACTCCAGTTGCCATTCCAAAGCAAAAGAACCACTGAAGACCCCAGGAAGATGCCAAAGGACTTCAGCATGGCCATGGCTTCAGACGTCTGTAGCTGTTGTTTCCTCAGGCTGATATGCTACAATTGACCTGGAAAAGGGACATGGACACATTCAAGTAATTCCAATGTCAAACCTGCAAAAATCTAAAAGTCTAAAGATTCCATTTGCTATTGGAAAATCATAACAAATATTAGCATTATGAGCAGGGCTGGAAAAGTGTGCTACATTTTGCAAAATGCTGAACTCATTACTATCAGATAAGTGTGCTCATCAGAGATATTCAATTTATATTCTATTTCCCATTCTCTGGACAGTTTTCTTCAGGTCATATTCACATTTTTCTATCATCAATTGTGTTCCCTGAGGTACATAATGTCAATTATGTTTCTGTGTAATTTAATTTATTCAACATCTCTGATCCTTTAGAATGAGAAATGTGAAATGAGCACTTTTGTTTACTAAGGCACAGGCTAGTCTTCTGTTGTGCAGAATCATAAAACAATCGCAGCTAAAACACTCCACATAAAAGGTTAAGACCAGACTGAAATGACTGGGAACCTTCTAAGAATAAAGTTAATATATGCTAAAGCCCGATCAATAAAAGATTTTGAAGGCCGAGACCGATGCAAATATTTGCTGGTTTTAAAATCCAATATTCCGATATATCGGCCAGATATTTTATTTATTTTTTATTTCAGAAATGCTCAACAAAACAGATTTCCCTAACATTAGTTATTTGTAGTAATTTAAGAGTTTTAACTAAAATAAAATGATATTGCATTTTAAGAACAGAACAGACTGATGATAGTGGCATTAGCTAGCTTTGTGGTTAGCTAGTTTATGATGAGCCATAATTTAGCAATGGATAACTTCATACTGCAATTTGTAAAACATATATTTTCAATATAACAGGCCAGGGAGAGATGATACGTCTCATTGGTATAACTGTCACGCGCTATTAAAGAAATACTTAAGTCACATTGTCAAATGTTAAAAGGACAGTCAGTCAACTACACTGTAACAACGTAACGTAACTATTACTAGCTAATTCCGCTTCACTCTCGGCTTATTTAACAGACATGATAGTCACAAATTTTGTCATGCTTTTTTGAGTTAAGAGAACTGATGGGGATGTTCTTTTAATTGTTATTCAAGCAATATATGTCTCATGACCAACTCAATGAGTGTTGCCAACAGGAACAGTGTAGAGTGCCCTCTGGTGGACAAACTATAAAACTCACAACACTTGTCCGTTTTATTTTATTTTGAAATATTCGTTTATCGGCCATTATAACTGCCGATACCAATATATTGGAAGATGTCTCAATGTGAGCACAATAATCGGACATGCCAATATATCGGTCATGGCTCTAATATATGCATAGCAGCAGGTGATACACACCATCTCGGATGATGTGCTGGTTATCAGTTGAACTTTTCCATATTTCTCTATAGCTGTGAAAGAAGGACTTTGAGGCTTAATTTAAATGACAATCTTTTCTTTGGATTAGGGTCAGAAGTTCAGAATAGCAGTTAGTTTATTCACTTGAACGAGAAAACTTTGGAATCCTCATGAAACTGAATAGCTTTTTAGAGAGATGTAGTAACATGCTAAATTTTGAGTGCAGAGGATTAGGTGGGAACAAAAGTAAGACTCTCTATAAGCAAACACAGGATGCACTTAAAAACTAAGAAGCAAAGGACTATCAGTCAAATCAGCAAATACCCACAGCTCTACCTCATCAGTCTACGGCACCGTCTATAACCAATAAGACTTCATAAGTCCGTCTTAAGGCGGTTAAAATAGAAGTAAAGAAGGTATTCGACTCCTTGAGGGATGAGTTCACTACAGGTGCTGGTGTGAAGCATGTCTGTGGGTACATTCACTCTGCATGTTTGGTAAAGAGCCAGCCCAATGCATACACTAAAAATCCACTCGGAAGGCTCGAAAGCCTACATGTGTGGCACACCCATTGAGGGGCAGTTCTCAGTGTCTGGTTCCCGCCCTCTGCATAAGCCACACCTCCCAGGGCTGCGACGCCCCGCCCCACTTTGCCTCTGCGTAATAGCAGCAGCATACTGGAGACAGATGGAAAGGTCCAGCAGAGGAAAAATCGGGTGTTAAATGAAAAGTGTTAATTATGCACTGAGTTATCATAAAACTCAGACAGTTATATCTCACAATTATTAATAATTTGAATGAATGAACCCAACAAACACGGTTTTGTTACATTGCAGTGTGATCATAGGCATTCAGAGGACTTACAAGGACAGTCAGACAGCGACGGCATCATTCAGGCACTTTTCTCCAAACAGCAGAGACGTACAGGTCCAGTATGCCACGTGCAGCTCATTGAGAGATGGCCAGAACGGTCACTACAAAACAAAGCATAAATAAATGCCTAAGCCCTGAGTTAACAACAATACTGACTGACCTGGATTAGACATGCTTTTTCTCTATTTTAATGCAATTTCTAATGGAAGTCCTGAGTGTATGGATGGGAAATTGTTATTATAAAATGTTGTTTTTTAAAGTAAGAATAACATCCATTCGATTTAGGTGCATCTTTTACTGAAGATTGCCCTTTAAGTAGAATCCTCACATTCATTAGGAAGCTCTGTGCAGCTTGTCTTAGTGAGCAACAGTAACCAAGGTGGCAAGAGCTTTGAAAAGGGTGAATTTTTTTCAAAGATTAGATGAATTGCTCTTATATGTAACTTAATTATAATAATTTCATAACAAGAAATAGCGCATCGTGCAGGTAAATTATGGTACAACAAGGCTTAGTTTGAGGAGTTCACATGCCACATCCCTCTTGCAAATTTGTAGATAAAGGAATTTGATTAATACACACCAATACACTCATTTCGGCACTGTTACAGAGTGCTTGACTGTAATTTACCTGGGTCAGTGGCTGAGACAATGGCACCAAAGAAAAGGCAATCAGTGAAGAAGAAGTCACCACCCAGCTGGCCAATTGCTTCATTACAGCGTCACACAGCGCTGTACATTAACAACCTGAAAAACAAACCGCACACCTGAGAGCTGGTTCTCACCCTTATCATTAAAGCAACCCCTCAGAAAAGACTAGCCCAATATATCAAAACAAGACACCACTGTTCCCACAAAATGCATAGACAAGAATGGAGCCAAGTTCCTGAAGAAATGTCTCTAAAAAAACAGATAGAGAAAGAAGTTAATTGAATAATGGCCTTTGATTTGTCTTTTTGGAACACTACATGATCTTGCACACAACATTTGTCTGTATTAATGAATAATAAAAACAGCCCTTACTCGTTTTAAACTGTATCCAGCATGAAAAATTATCGGGGGCAAGAGAATATTAAAGAAGACCTCTGGATCAAACGTCACCTGAAATAGAATATAGGCATTTCATTCACTGATGAGAAAATAAGAAAAAAACAGATGTATGTTTTAGAAATAATGATCTTATGCTCACCTAGGCTAACTTTATTTGATAAAAAAATACAGTAATATTGTGAAAAAGTACAATGTAAAACAAATAAATATTTTAAATGTAATTTATTCTTGTTAATTTCAGCATTATCACTCCAGTCACACAAGTTTCTTCAGAAATCATTCTAATGTGATGATTTGAAGCACAAGAAAAATGAATTATTAATATCAATGTAAAAAAAGCTATGCTGCTTAATATTTTTGTGGAAACCATACCATACTAGGATGAATAGAAAGTTCAAAGGAACATCATTCATTTGAAATAAAATTTTCACATTTAATCTTTTTATGATGTCCTCTCTGAATAAAATTATACTATATACTTTATGTATATATATATATATATATATATATATATATATATATATATATATATAAAGCATTTCTAAATGTTATATAAAAAAATCAAAAAGAGTAAAAGAAAAAAAAGTAGCACTTCATTTTATAGTCCTGTTCTTCGTTTACATACTATGTACTTATAGTAATTGCAATTACTGGGTAATAACTAGGTACTAACCCTGAACCTACCTCTAAACCTAAACCTTAACCCATGTAGTTAGATCATATTTCCCAGTACTTTATTAGGCAAGTAGTACACGCAGGTGTTTGACTGGAGCAAAGTGTTCAATAATTGAATATAAAGTGACTTTCTATGCACATAAAATTCAAACATCTAATGCAATTATCATACATTTCAACAAACTAAATTATGCAACTCCTAAACCCCATATTGTAACCAATATAGAAGCAGTTTCAAGCATCTGTCACCCGAGGGACATAATGTTCTAACAAGGAATTATAGTTTTGAGACTGAACCAACCACAGACTTCTGTCAGGCACTGAATTAAGTACGTGTGAGAAAATGTAATTATTGGTACAAAGTTATATCAGGAATTTGCCTGAAGCATCTGAAAAAACATAAATGAGTTCAGCAAAACAGACTGGATATCCATCTAAAAATACAGATGCAAGTATGAGTCATATTCAAATAAATTCCCCATAGCATTTGTGGTTGAAGTCAAGCATTCGATTCAAATTCATCTGAATATGTGTTGTAGGTCAAAAGCTCCTCTATGATTGTTGTGATGTGATATTTTACCTTGCGGAGCATCTCAGTTGTCCTGGATGTCATTGATTCTCATTGGCACCATATCTCTCCTTTCAGTGTGTACTCGTAGAACTTACCACTGACATTCATCAGCAGTGTAGCTGGACTGGCATTGACATTACAGCTCAATGTAACATTGCTCATGTTGCTGGGCACATGAATAGCATACGCAGTACAACACACACAAGCAACCCTGATGAGAGACAGAAAAAATGCATTTTAATGGAAAGCCTGTTTCTTCCACTGAATAAAAAATAAAAAAGGTAATTGAGAATTTCTATCAAGCAATTCTGAGAAAATAAATGACAGAATTGCAAGAAGTAAACTGGCAATTATCTTTTAAATTGTTTAATTCTATGCCGGAAACAAGCTTAGAATTAACACCACAACTCACAAGATTTTTTAAAGAACATCTGTTTTGTGCAACGGGGCTATTATTGTTACTAAAAGTAAAACTATTAAAACACTTTGTTTAACTAAAATAAAACTAAACCAAATGAAATACTTACACTACCAGTCAAAAGTTTAAGATTGGTAAGATTTTTTATGTTTTTAAAAGAAGTCTCTTCTGCTCACCGAAGGCTGCAATTTTTTTTTTATATAAAAAAATACACAAAAAACACAGTAATATTGTGAAATATTATGACAATTTAAAATGACTTTTTATGTTAATATATATTAAAATGTAATTTATTCCTCTGAAAAAAGCTGAATTTTCAGCATCATTACTCCAGTCTTCAGTGTCACATGATCCTTCACAAATCACTCTAATATGATGATTTTATGCTCCAAAAACATGTATGATTATTATCCATGTTGAAAACAGTTTTTTACATTTTTATTTCAGGATTCTTTGATGAATAGAAATTTCAAAGAACAGCATTTATTTAATTAGAATCTTTTCTAACATTATAAATGTCTTTACTGTAACTTTTGATCAATGTAACTCATCCTTGACTGAATAGAAGTATTGATTTCTTATTTATTTCCCCAAAAATAAAATACAAATTCTTACTGACCCCAAACTTTTTAAAGGGTAGTGTTTAATGTAACAAAAGCTTTCCATTTCAGATAAAAGCTGTTCTTTTGAACTTTCTATTCATCAAAGAATCCTGAAATAAAAATGTAAAAAAACTGTTTTCAACATGGATAATAATCATACATGTTTTTGGAGCATAAAATCATCATATTAGAGTGATTTGTGAAGGATCATGTGACACTGAAGACTGGAGTAATGAAGCTGAAAATTCAGTTTTTTTTCATAGGAATAAATTACATTTTAATATATATTAACATAAAAAAGTAATTTTAAATTGTCATAATATTTCACAATATTACTGTGTTTTTTTGTGTATTTTTTATAAAAAAATTGCAGCCTTGGTGAGCAGAAGAGACTTCTTTTAAAAACATAAAAATTCGAATACCAATCTTAAACTTTTGACCGGTAAATTATAAAAATATTTAATAAAATAAAATTATTCAATATAAAAACCTTTAAATGAAAATGAGAAACATTGCCTCTGCAGCAAACTGATATTAAGTTTAAGTTGAAGCACTAAAATTACAAACTGGAAATAAAAATAAACTAAAAAGAAATGAATTAAATTGACTGCATTGGTTTTTAAAGCAGCCAGGATATGCAGGGAACGCAGGGAGGCAGATTAACTCCTGCTGGACAGCTCCTGGGCCCTGTGCTAGAACTCCCACACTGCCCTTTGAACAGTCATGTTCATACATGGCGTAACATTACATAAATGAACAGATCCCACTTTATTGCGGGAAACATGCTGCTGACTTCACAGTTTATATGTGCGATCAGTCAAATGATCTGATCTCTTCTCACCATAGATCATAGCCAGTCCAGTCTCGTGCAGGAACCTGAACCGGCGGTGTTTGAACAACCATATGGTCAAGATTGTCAGGGTAAGGAGCAGGATAAAGATCAGCAGGTCGGCACTGTCTTGTCTGTGGCTTTCTTCAGCTTTCTTCTCTGTTACGATGTTTTCCATCGAACTGTCTTCAGCTCTGCTCAGGCACAAGCAGAGGGAGCTCGCCAAAACAAACAGAGGCAGTCTTCTCCAAACACTCATCGCGGCTTTCATTTCACATGTAAAGCCCATGTTGCCATTTCTTTTACGTCCAAAAGATATAAGAAGATGAATGCACTATCCTCAGGATCGCTGAACACAGGAGTATTAGCAGATACAATCATAGGCTGCTGTAAATTGTTCCTGATTCCCAGCGACGTCCCGCCCACTGCACGTGACGTCACATGACAACCCAACAATGTGTTCGAGCAGTTCGCATTGGGCAAACGATGCGCATGAGGGTCGTTTCTTTTTATTCTGCATCGTCATTGTCTAACAATCTATATAACTATTAGGGCTGTCAAATCGATTAATCGCATCTAACATAAATGGTTTTGTTTATATAATATATGCACACACACACACACACACACACACACACACACACATTATATAAACAAAAATGTAGATGCTGCGATCAAGTGATTTGACAACCCTAATAACTATATTTCAAATGGTTTAGACTTAGAGCTACATTCATGATGCAATATTCTTGCAATGACAAGTTCAAATCCCAATGCACTCCAACTTTTTTGTTTAAAACCCTCATATATCATTTAACATTTTCCTAAACTGACAAATGGGCCATTGCACCGAATGGGTGACATTTGCTTGTTATAACTCTTCAAAATGTACTTGATTTAAAAAAAAACTGACTTTAATACTACACATACTTGCCTATCACAAATGTGTATTTGGTCAATCAGGCAACTTTATTGATTTTTTTTACTAGGTTTAAGCAGAAGATGGACATATTTTCTCATTCCTGTTACTCGAAACTTGTGTGCCATTTGAATAGCATGTTTAAAAGCATGCCAATTAATTCCTTTTTTCCCCACACCCATCTACACCCCTTAGATTTGGATCCAGCTCCATTCCCTGGATCTTCAATTAGTAGCTTCGTTTCATTTTAAGAAGACCAAACCCTCAAGTTTATTTTAATATTTTAATTTATTAAACTATTGTGAAAATGATGGACCAAACAAAACTGATAAAAACACTGGTTTAACAGAATTATTTTACAAAAACAAATAAGAAAAAAATGAACACTTTGTAACAGGAATGAGTGTCTATATGTATGTGAATGAGAGAGAGTGTACATGACTGTGTGTATAAGATTTGTGTTGAAGTGGTGTATTATGTGCTAGTAGTACTTGACAGAGAGGGAGGTGGAAAGAGAAAGAAGGAGAGAGGGAGAGAAAAGGGGAAAAAGAAAGGGTTGAGGCTGTGTTTCGCCCATTGTAATATCCCATAGGTGGGTGTTTCTGGCACCAGCATATATGGGGTTTTCTCCATCTTCTACAAAATATAAGAAAGACAAAACATTTAAGGGTCATATGCACTTTTTCAAGTTAATTGTACTGAAATATGTGTTGGCAGTGCCTGTACACAACCATCATATAATGATAAAGGTCTGTGTTTTGTTTTAATCCCCTTATATGTTTTTCCCTTCCTCAAATCGAGCGCCAAATAACTTTTCACCAGACAACTTTATATACGAGGATCAATGAATAGTCCCAACGAATAGTTTTTGCTACATACTCCGATACAGTAGGTGGCAGAATGCACCTTCAAAAGTCATGGTTGCACTCTACCATACAACGGAAGTCAAGAAGAAGTGCGGCGGCGATGGTGATGACGCAGCGCTCATTGAGGAGTGCTTCACGCGTCCAGCATTGGCTCGTTCAGTTGTGCTCGAGTTAAAATGGCTTCGTCCTTTTGGAAAGGTGTTGTCGGTGTAGGCCTTTTCGCCTTGGCACACGCAGCTTGTTCAGCGGCACAGCGTAAGTATTGTTCTTCCAGAAACGAGAGTGAATTGGACAGACATGCAGTTGTTTAGTAAGCTGTGACGGTAGCTGATAGTGGTCCGGCGGTGAGTGCGGCCTCTCTGCAGAGCTCAGTGTGTAGCTGACAGTAAGACTCAAAACCCGAGGGAGCTTCCTATGTAGAGAGCATTTTGAAGAGTGTGGGAACCCGTATATTATGTCCAGATATGCTGTCTTGTTCGGTAGCTTATTATGTTTTGAACTCTACATTTATAACGGAACAATACACGGGAAGAAGTTATTTTCTACAATAAATCACTTAAGATAATAACGCAGTCTGAATGAGACTTTTGCAAGAACAGTGTTTTTGCGGTGCGTGTTGAGTTTAATCGGGGCGTTTATATAACGCAGTATGATTGGTATTTCAGCAGTTATTCGGTATATGTACTTGCATTCAAACCTACCCTAAAGGCAATGTGTTGATTAACCTTAACTAAGGAACTTAACAACGATTAAATGGAAACATAAAGGAAAATTCCTTTCCAAATATTGCAATTTCACCTGCTTTTTCTGCAGTAGTGATGTCAGGATCTTTTGTTTGAGTCGGATCTTTTTATTGAACAGATTCGTTCACGATTCTGTTCCGGAATCTTTCGACTTATTGAATCGAGAACCGTTTCATTCGAGCATATCTGAATCGTGAGCCGACAACAGATGAATAAACGTTTATTAAAAAAAAATAATAAATGAAAACCTTTGTTAAACCTCTTCATATAACAAATAGATCTTATTACTGCAAATCCAATCACTGTTAAATTTAAAACTTACACACACACTTTATATATTTTATATATATATATATATATATATATATATATATATATATATATATATATATATATATATATATATAAAAGGGCATTGGCACAAATTTCACAGTTCGATTTGATTTCGAATTACAAGCTTGTGATTCATTTTCAATTCTAAACAATTTTAGCCTAGTTTCCATCCACTTGTCAATTGAATTATCTGAAGTTTGCTAATAAACCTCATGTGAATAACTCTGGTTACCACCAAACAGCTTAAAGCGAATAAAAACCTGTGCGTAATGACGTCACATGCGATTAAAATGGTATTGAATTGATTTGAGACATGTTAAGGTGTCCATTCATTTCTCTCACCAAATTGTACAATATTCAAGCGAATAAACTTTTGCCAGGCAAAATGGATCACTCCATAACATTTCCATCACCGTTTATCGCATAAGCCGTATAGCTATCAAGATAAAATCTGATGAGACCGAGTTCGATATTCATGAAATAGTCGATCGAATTTTACTGTTTCCATGAAGCATTTTTTCATTCGATATCACTTAATGTGGGTAAAAATGTGTTGAAACATAGCTATTGTTTACAAGTTGTTTTTCTGGCGTCTTTCCACGGTTGAAACACTGAGCTATTCCATGTGACATGATACGTATTTATTGGGATTTAAAGGGATAGTTCACTTTTAAATTAATTGTTGATATATTTTAGCTTACCTCAAGGGTATCGATGTGGGTGTCTTTTTTTAACGTTATTTTTAATTTTGATATTTAGGTCAAACCGTTCTTGTCTGTCTGTTATGGGGTTCACCCTAGGTCCACCTCAAAAGAGAATGCACAGAGAAGTCCAAATTAAACATGATTTAATGACTCTGTAAATACACGTTGATGGCCTGAGACACGAAACGTGTGGTTTGTGTGAGAAAATGAACAGTATTTATATCATTTTTACATCATGTAAACACAGCCACGTCCAAGTGATCTGAGGGCACGGGCGCTTCGGTCTGCACAAGCGGCGGAATTGACCTCTAGCACGGTTGTGGAAAAAAAATCAACGTTGTCTGTTGATGTATCGAAATTGTCTTCCATTGCAATTTCCTGTATATCTAAATATGTTTAGATCTTCACAGTGAAGGATAACACTTCTGAAATCTCTGTGTAAACAATGAGTGACGTACACGCGCGAGAGATCACTTCCGGGGCTTTCCGGCTTGCTCAGACAGAAGTGCCCTCGTCCTCAGAGTTACTTGGACGTGACTGTGATTACTAGAGGTAAAAACGATATATAATACTGTCCGTTTTCTCACACAAACCGCTCGTTTCGTGTCCTACGCATTCAACGTGTACTTGCATTTACGAGTTACATTAATTCATGTTTAATTTGGACTTCTCTGTGCATGCTCTTTGAGGTGGACCCCATATACCTGCATTATATGACTGACATACAAGAACGGTTTAACCTAAAAATATCAAAATTGAAAATACTGTGGAGAACCAAGACACCTGCATCTTGGATGCCTTTGAGGTAAGCTAAACATATCAAATTTATTTCAAAGTGAACTATCCCTTTAAGAATCAATATCGGTTCGTACAAATGAGAATCATTTAAAATGGAGAATTTTTTTTTTAAACCCAGCCCATTTATATAAATATAAATAAATGTGTGTGTATGTATCCAATGGATAATGTACATCTACCTTCGCTTCGGGGTCCTCATCACCCTGTCTTTGTTTTATTTTGAGAGAACAACTGGCTAGATGTACATTATCGCTTGCGTGGCATCTTTTTACCATATGAATTCGAGCACAAGTCCTCATCCTTTGGGAGTGCATGCAAAGTGGATTTGCAGTGCTGAAAACAGCATCTTAAAGCTGCAGTCCGGATGCTGATCCAAAATACATATTTGAGAAAATGCATAACCAGCCCGAGTCTGCCTACTTTGGCTCGATTCCAGCAGTAAGCTTATAATAATGTTTTTATTCCAGTGGCGCTGGTGGATTTCCGCTTTACCATGTTGTTAACACTACCCAAACTCTTCCAGCTTCAAAAATATTATTTAAATTAAGTTGAAGAAGAAAGACGTTATTTTTTTGACATTATGGTTTTGTCACCATTTGTGCTTACCTGCAATGTTGGACAGCTGTCTTTCCAGTCATTAATGTGAATGAATGGTACTCCACGTGACCACGTCACATCATATCACGGTTCCAAATTAACACCAGTCAAATGCAGGTTAAGATTATGATTTAAGTTTCTCTTCTTTGCCGTCTTCCGTGTGTCCATGGTGTAAAATGAGGGCATGTGGGAAGCGGATGACTTGAATATATAGGGGGCGTGTTATTCATGATGATCGTTTTCAGCCGCGTTAGAATATACGCCCGTTCTACACAAGAATGATAATTGAGGCCCAATGTGACTGGATGTCAGAGACCATGGGATGATGTCATTTATAAACTTGAGTAAATGTGCCCTTTGCAAAAAATAAATGCAGTATTTTAGAACTTTTAATGTGCAAGAATGGTTGTATTATGTTACTTCCGAACTCTGTAACTCTGCAAAATCACTTGTTTAGATACACCTTTATTAGGGAATAGTTTAATACTTCTCATTCATCCTAAAAAGATATTTTCCTTTTTCTAGACCGATCCTACATGCGCCTGACGGAAAAAGAGAATGAAACGTTACCCATAGATGTAAGTTGCAATCAGACATATATCACATTGAATCACATGCATTTGTTTTCCTCAATACAGCTTCTCTTCTGTTGTGTTTTCAGATAGTGTTACAGACTTTGCTGTCGTTTGTGATCACATGTTATGGCATAGTACACATCTCAGGCGAGTTCAAAGACATGGATGCGTCTTCAGAGCTCAAAAACAAGTAAGCTGGAAGCCTGGCTATATCAGAAATCGGCTGTTACTAATGAAACTTGCATCGAGCTCATTTATGTCTCTTTATTGTTTGCTCTAACAGGACATTTGACACATTGAGAATCACCCGTCGTTCTACCTGTTCAATCACCGAGGCAGAGTACTCTTCAGCGCTCCCGAGCAGGAGCCCTCCACTCCAAGCTCCCAAGCCTTACCATCCAATCCCCCTGCGGTTACGCAAGCTGGAAAACTTTCATTGAGACTTGCCTTGCCCGGTTTCGATGTTGTTTTTCTTAAGTTTATTTGTTAGCTCCTCGGTTGGAAGGAAAATAAGCATATTTTCCTGTCTTTATGTATATGTGAATATGCTGTACAAACACGCATCTCTTGTGGTTACTATTTGTCAATGGACTGTGCCAACTCCTTTTCCAGCTGATATGTTTGTAAATACTTGTTAATGCTTGGGAGTCTTAAGTCTGTAGGTTACGGCTGTAGCCCTCCGGTTTGCTGTCGCGCACAGGGCACAGATTCGAACCATGTACAATGTTGGTTTGCCATGTTTTTGGCTAAACTGAACCCCCAACTGCAACAGGTTCTTCCCTGTATCCTTCTTAATTGAGGTTGATATTGTGGACCATGAATTGTTTTTTTGTGTTCAGAAGCAGTAGCTCTCAAATTTTAACTTATTTAAATAATACTGATAATGATTAAAGCTATAATTTAAAATATGTCTGACCTGGGCCACAAGAAATGTAGAATAATAGAAAGTCTAACAATACTGTGAACACACTATTTTGGAGGGGGGTGGGCAGAGGTTAATGTTTTCTGATTTTTCATGTTGAGACAGCTCCTTATTTTTACCTTAATAAATTCTAAAATTTTTGTTGATGAATTTGTAACTTGCATTAAAACCACTTATTTTTGCCCCTTCATTTTAGAAGTCTAGTTTATCATGAATGTGTATGAAACTAAAGGAAATAATATGATTAATTGTTCATTTTACACGCAATGTCAAGGCAACTGGCCAAAACATTTTTGTCATGTTGGATCTGGAGCGTTCAATGACATGTTTGTGGTAAATCAACCTGGTTATGCATTGTTTTCCATGCAAGTAAAGAATGGGCAGTTGGTCCAGAAACGGTCCAGTTTAAGCCTGTAATTATACTAATCCTTCACTAAGCCCCCTTTTTGTTAGAGGAGACCTGCTAAGTACCTGCAATGCCAACCCACTTATCCCAACACTATTTAGTCTCTTCTGGTATTAATGTGACATTGATTTAAACTGACAAAGATCATATTACCTTTTGTGAGATAATACTTGTTATTAGTACAACTTTACAGTATTTCTACTGCTGTAGCTTTACTTTGACATCGTAAATTAAATACTTGAGGCCCGTTCACACCAAAGGGAAGACTATAACGATGATGTATTAGTTAAAGGCAGGCACAGAGAAACAATGTTGTTGGAATTGATTTCAGAAGGATTTGTTTAAACTGAATGCTAAAAAAAAATTATATCCACAATTTCTACTGGTTTTGCTACTTGTCAGCCTGCTCATTTCACCATCACAACAGATGGTGTATTTTGGAACTGAGTGCTAAGTTTTTATCAGCCTCGTAGCGATGTCCCCGTCCAGGCACGTGCAGGCTCGAGCACCTGCCTTGGTGCCCAAAGTGCCCTTTTGTCAAGGCAAAATTTCCTCTCCTTTTTTTTTTTGTATTTAA
Source organism: Hybognathus amarus (assembly GCA_030378365.1). NCBI lineage: Eukaryota > Metazoa > Chordata > Actinopteri > Cypriniformes > Leuciscidae > Hybognathus > Hybognathus amarus. Next base: position 504,246 of record JAQIUQ010001048.1, on the reverse strand, counting down.
AGGCACTTTTGTGGATGCCTGCCAAATCTAACTAGTAGTAAAATTAATGAATAATAATTTAGCCGTAAATAATATGACCCACATGATGACCTTTCACCTGACGAACTCATCCGGGACGATTCCTCGCGCTGCACGGTGCACGCTCATTTTTAATTTCCGCGCAGCTACGCGCATTCCCAGAGGATATCTTCAACTCTTGCGGCTGCTGGTAAGTGGTGTTTTATTCTCAGCGAAGTGATTTTGATGTTTGTTTACTTATTATTATTATTTTACCAGAAGGACATGAAGAGAGCATGCAGAGAGATGTTGTTTGTATTGCTGTGTGTAGGCTGTAGAAGTAACGTTAGCTTGCTGTTTGAGGGAGAAAAGTTTCACGGGCGTGGAAGGGTGTTATTTGACTAAAAACTATTATTTTTACTTTAAACTATTATTATTATTACAATATTTATTTAAAAAACGTGGAGTGCCATAAAAATTATTATCAAAACTCTGGTAAGTGTATAGGCTTATCACACCACCTCCTGTGGTGTGTATGATTTTAAGTTAATTGAGTTTGTTTTAAATTCTAAGTCAATGTTTTTTGTTTGTTTGTTTGTTCTTCCTCTTTGTTCAAGGAAAGGTCTTCAGAGCGACTGAAGAGAGCAAAATCATGTTCAGACGTTACCTTTGACCTTCATCCAAACAGACAAACTTATTTACAATCCAGGACAAACAGGTGAGCTGTGAATGACCCTTGGTTGAAGCGATCATTGTCAAATGCATTATGCAATATATGTGAGTTTGTTGGTGTCTTTGCAGTTAATTTCAGAGTTGTCTCCATGGATCCCAAATTTGTGCCTTTTAATCAAATGGTAAGACCAGATGTTTCACCATTTTGAGTGTTCCGACCATAAATGAAAAGCAAATTAAATGCAGGTTCTTTTAAGATGCAGAAATTTCAACTTCAATGACTGCTTTTAAATGTTTATTATTCCTGTCTGTCTTGCAGCACTGTCTGCTCAGGGTGAAGGTGAGTTTGCTTCGGTGTAAGACTTTGAATGGAGCCAATGCAGCATTTTGCACTTTTCTTTCTTTGCAGATTTTCTCTGAGCTGTTAATTTGTTTTAATAGGACAAAGATAATAACCGGATTGGTCAGTGGACAAATGTTTCCTCAACGGAGCTGATATTGGAGCTTTCTCAGTTAAACCCAGAGGCTCAGATGGGGATGTACACACTAAAGGCTTTTATTGCTGACCGAGGAGTCTCCCAAGTTTTTGAGGTGGAAAAATACGGTAAGTTGTGTATGTGCAGTTCAATGATGGATCTGTGGCCTTAACCTTAAGCGCTTTGTTTCTGGTTTAGTTTTGCCCAAGTCTGACGTGACTAAACACACCGCAGACCTACAGAGTTGCAGTTATGGGACTGAAAGTTGAGTCCTGTGCCAAGTGAGTGATGCTTTATTTTCTTGTCTTGTGGTTGGTCAGTTCTTTATCTTGTTCTGATGTTTCCCAGATTGTCCGTTGTTGAATGTGATCTTTTAATGTGACGGTCAGAAGGATGGACGGAAGTAAGATATATATATTTTTTTTTTCAAAGGATGAAGGAACGAAAGGCCGAGGGGCCGAAGGACTGAAAGGCCGAAGGACTGAGACTGAGGGCCGAAGGACTGAAAGGCAGATGGACTGAAAGGTAAAAAAAATAAAATAATAATAATTAAATAATAAATCAATCCGTCCGTCCATCCATCCATCCATCCAGTTTTGGGTCCCCATGGCGGCGCACGAGGCGTCCCCTCTTCGTGTGTCCTGGTGCGCGTGTTCATGGTCCCCCAAATGGAAATCGATTCGGAAATATACATCTTGTTCGGCTTGAGCCAGGGATCACAGTGATGCAAAAATCATGATTCTAGCTCAAACGGTCTAGGAGTTGTGCGCAATTTAGTACTCTTTAGATTTTTTTTCTTTCTAGCAAATACAATAGGTTTTCAGCACTTGTGCTTGAAAACCTAATAATGATAACCTTTTTGACGATTATAGCACCACCTATGATCCGATCCTCACGAAACTTTGCATGCTTCCTTACCATGTTAGGACACACGACATTGTTCGTTTGTTTGTTCAAATGTTTGTTTCTGAAGTCACAATTTAGCACAAGTAAAATTGAAAAAGGGAGAAAAAGGCAACTAGATTGATAATGTAACTGGAAAAACAAGAAAAATGAATGTCTGGTTTACATTTTTAATTTTTTTCATTTGCATTTTATGGTCAGAAAATTGAATTTTAATCCTTTGCTGCGTCCCAATTCGCCTACTTATGCTACGCCATAAGTAGCCTATGTAGGCTACTCTTTTTGTGAAGAAAAAGTACATAGCTACTGTACAGTGCTTGAAGTGGGGGAAAGGTGCCGGTAGGCCTTTGCATTTGGCAAATCATGACATTTGAAATTTCTACGTGAAAAACAAAACTTGGAAATATTGCTGGTACAACATCATTGTTATTTATTCTCAACATAAATGTAGCTATTTAAACAAGTCGTGTGTGCGCGCATTTTACACAGACAGACACATTGTGGATTTTAAGAGTGGACTCATATACTCCCAAGAGTGTTAATTTAACGGAAACGGAAAGAAATTTAATTAGATTGAATGGAGGATTTTAACTGTGACGAGATGATTGACAGGTCAGTTACGGCGATAGGATGCACGCGACAGATCTGTCCGTTAAAGATGTCGAAGTAGGCTACTACGTCCCAAAGCTTGCCTACTCTTTTATTACACACTCAAAAGTATCTACTTTTTCTTACAAAAAGAGTATGCTTTTAGGGCGTTTAGGAATTATTATAAGCACTTACTTCCTGATGTCTAGAGTAGGCTACTGCGCAGGCTCAAACCAGCCCGTTCTCATCCCAATACGTCATTTACCTGACGCTTTTGTTTTGACCATACGGACGCAGCAAAGAATTACGATTTATGGGTCGTATTTTGATTTCCGATTTTCATCTATAAACAGATCAAGGACAATCGGATAACGAGATTATTTTTCGTTTTCCGTTTTTTAATATCAGAACGAAAAATGAGTTGTTTTCCGTTTTTTGTTTTCCTATTTACTAATGGTAATTGAGAAACGGGCCGTTTTTCGTTTTAGTTTTTTTCCTTTCAAAACGAAAATCCGTTTGCCGAAAATCAGCAAAGTACACGGACCGTCAACCCACTTCTGTACAACAGTGAACCGTTAGCCGCAAGATGCGTGATTAAACGACAGGTGGCGGTAATGGCAATGGAGTTTGTAATCTAACAAGAAGAAGAATATCCTTGCATCGCGCTGATTCGCGCAGGCTCGACAATGTAGCAATGTTGCTTTTGCTCTAGCTACACTGCTACCTCCTGCAAAAAGTAGTTAGCTACTGGAAAAGCTACACTGTTTAAAAAGCAACTGAGCTACTGCCAAGCTACTGAAAAATGTAGTCAAGTTAGTAGCTAAGCTACTTGTAGTTAACTACTCCCCAACACTGCACATTAATGAGTTTCCCTAGCCGGTAGGGGAACTCATATTAATGTAAAAAAACTCATGAAATGAAAATTTCATGTCATGGGACCTTTAAGAATAAAAATTCAAATGAACAGCATCTATTCTAAATCATTTGTAACACTGTAAATGTATTTCAAGGTCATTTTTGATTAAATTTAATGCATCCTTGAATAAAAGTGTTAATTCTTTTAAAAATAATCGTATTGACCGCAAACTTTTGAACGTTAGTGAATATATAAATTATACAACAATGCACACATTTTCCTTTGTAATGTTTGTTTTTATTTTTCATTTTCATCATTTTTATTAAAAAAAATCATAAATCTTTGTCTATATAATATCAGTTTACAAAATGCTTTATACAATTCTTAAAATATTTTTTATGTTCTTGTAGGAATACCATCCAAAAATAATCTTTAGTATTTATGAACATTAAAAAGTAGTACACCTCTGTTTTTAAAAATGAACAGAACCAACAAAAATGTGGTCACTAATGTAACTTGCGTCTGTGAAATGAAACTCTGCGACTTCTCCCCTGATGAGAAGCGAAGGATGACCAAACATGTCAGGTGACCATATACTGGACACTGCAGTGGACCAGTTCATTTCACACAATAGTTGGCATTTTCCAAGTGTAGACACGGTGTTTGTATTTTCATTGGACACTATTGCTTATAGGACACTGAATGATGCTAATCTATGTGACATTACATATCACCACAAATACAACAGCCCAGCTACCAAATCTCGAAAGTATCAAGGACATTCCTCTGAAAAATTCATTTCTTTTCCACTGTTAGAGAGGAAAAATTGAGCTTGGCCGACTGATGAGTGTGGGGTTATTGCTTTTGAGAGGTCTACATTAGTGTAGTTCCTGATCCAGACTTCTTTAAAGGAGTTGTTTGACTTGCGGGCATTACATGCAAACACAAATCGATCTTAGATTTTCCATACTATTATCTGCTTTGAACAATCCATTGATGCCAAATAACAGTGGACAGACATAATATATAGACATACATTAATCACGTGACAGACGCTGACCTCTGCCTCAGATGACCATGTAATATCACATAGTGGGCGAGGCTTGACTTTTCTGGAGTGTGCTTGTTCATTCATTATTCATTACTTTATGGCTAAACAACATCATTTTCTGGTCCGCAAAGCCTACAACTGGACAGAAATCCCCTGTCAAACCTGGAACGCTGCTCTACATTGTGAGCACTCTTTCAGAGTTATGCCACAATTCAGTAACTGGAAGCGCCCGGACCAGAGCGTGAGCCGGACAGGCCTCCTTAACTCTCTCCGTCGTTGATGGGTCCGTCTCAACCCTGTGTGCTCAGTCGGCATGCTCTGCCACTTCTCCACCGTCTCGCGTGTCTCTCAGTGGTGAGATGGGACGTCCCACTATCTGCTGTGGATATTGTTGAGTTTAGCGGCAGCATCTGTTTTTCTTCAATCTCCTCCAGAGCGGTCTCTAGCTGCTGGATCAGCACACGCTTCTTAAACCTGAAATAGATGGATTTATTTACAGTATATTACATATATATATATATATATATATATATATATATACATATATATATTATCCTATTTGAATTAAAATATTGAATAAAATATAAAGTAAAAAAACTTTTTAACTAAGAATATTAAGATTATAGCGATTATAATAATCATATAATAAGATTATATAAAAATTTTTATTGACACATTTACTTGTTTGAAGTATGAATATAAGAAAATTTTGTGGGGGTTATGCTTAAAACAATAAATAATATTTTGCTTATATGTAATTTTGCTTCTAACGTAAATTTGTTTTGTTTTAAAAATATTGAAATATTTTTAGAAAACAAAATTACTTATAAAGAAAATTATTTTTGCTGGCTATTAGTGTGTTCAGCATTACCTTTAGATAGAATGCTGTGTAATTTTATACAGTTGCTGTGTCCGAAATCACCCACTACTCACTATATAGTGAGCTCGTCATTTTGTAGTGCTGTCCGAATGTATAGTGATGATTATTATACCCTATATAGTCCACTCAATGTATCCCAGAATGCATTTTGAAAAGTAGTGTACAACCGATGGTCACTAACCCAAGCCCTACATACCATCATGCATTGCTGATCGTAAAAATTAGTTATAATCATGTGTGGAGTAGCGCATTATACAGGGTTTCCAAGGGTCTTAAAAAGTCTAAAGAAGTATTGTGTTCTAGGTCTTAAATAATTTTAAACAGGTCTTAATTTTCCTACGTCCATGTAATCTCATTGAAATGTTCCAACAGCGTTTTGGAATTAAAAAAAAAAAATCTGTGGTTGTAGTTCTTTTCTTGCTAGTTCAAATATAATTCGCTGTATTACCACTACAAAATAGACCAATATGCAACAGCCAATCAGTTTTGAGGTTTCGTGTTATTTGCGCATATCTCAGATACCTCAGACAGACATAATACGGATTTTAAGTTTAGCGATACTTGGCTTGAAATATCAGAATTTTGGATCAGATTTTGCTGATTTTTAATTTTGCTTTTGGATCAGAGCCAACGGAGGTGCTCTGGGATCTCTGACATCGCTAAATCCTTCAGGTGCGGGAAAGATAAAACGGCCTACATTACGCGCTTTGGAATAGGGGATTTTATAAAAACAAAAACAGAACTAATTTCCAAAATCACGGGACCGTTCGTGCTGATTTTCGACAAATGTTCAGTTTGAATATATTAAATTACTTTGCGAATAATTTTGAGACTCGTTATTTGTTTCCTTTGTAGTTTTTTTTTCGTGATACAGGTCTTAAATTTCATTGCATAATGGTCTTAAAAAGGTCTTAAAAAGTCTTAAATTTGACTTTGCTTAAACCTGCATAAACCCTGATTATGAACAGAAATCGGACAGAAATGACTTCTAATATTTAAATTTTGGAGAAATAAGCTCAATAATGTAAAATATTTATTTAAAAAAAAAAAAACTATTTAGCCCAGAGCCGGCTCGGCATCAGCTAAGAGATGATGAAACTCAGACGGCGCTTAGAGATGACGATTGAGTATAGTGTCCAAAAGTGGTGTTTCTATTAAGCTGGTGAGCTCACTATATAGTGCTCTATCCCTAACCCCTACATAGGGGGTAGGGCGTAGATGGTTTGAGTGGAGATTTCGAACACAGCAAATTCATTTAGTATATTAAACAGAGCTCAAAGTCTTGTACTGTGTGTTAAGTATGTTTATTGTAACCCATAGCCTTAATCCAAAAAAATGTTGTGATCCAAAATGTATTTTACTTTTTTATTTTTTGGGCTTTTGATTTGATTGTACATGAAAATGAATAATTATAATGATTATAATTGAATTATAATAATAAAAAGTGAACATGCAAGAGGCAGAGGATAAGCGCTGTTATGGTTAACTAAAACTATTAAAAATAGTTTTTATTAATTGAAATAAAGCTGAAATAAAATAAAATATTTGATGAAAAAATAAACTTGAAAAACTTAAATTAGTGAAATAAAATATGTTTAGGAGGATTTACTACGATTACTAAAAATATTGGTAACTCATTGGTAACTGATACAGCATAAATAAGCCAACCTATAAGCCATCTAGAGTTTCATGATAGAACTTTGTATTAATAAAAATGACAGAAGCACACAACAAAATTATCAAGTACAACATATTGACATCATCTATGGTCCATGAGGACCATGAAAAGCATGTGAGGTTTAAAGAAAGCTCTTACCTAGCTGCCTCTTTGATGGCATGATGAATAAAGTACCTCTGCACTGACACTGGCCCCTTCACCTCCTCCAGTAACCTGAATACTGCCTCATAATCTGCACAAAAGAATGAGCAATGGCTTTATTAAATCCTACAATACTTATACCCTCTGCAATTGATTAAACCTAAACAATAATTCAAAGCAAATAAAGAAATGAATGGGTGTAAAGACTTAATTCGGCATTATAATTAGATACTCACTACGGCCAGGCTTGCGGACCTCTTTGATGACTCGAGTGCGCAGCTCCGCGTTACTCCCCTCCAGGGAATCATAACGATTGTGCCCTGTTCTGGAGCGTCTTCTTCATTGCCCTCCATTGCCTCCTCCTGGCTTGGAGGACTCAGGTCTTCACAGTTCTGTGTGTGATCAGAGAGCCTCTCATCCAGACAGTTCTCCAGTCCCATTCTCTCATCCTCGCCGTCTGGTGCCTCCACCTCTCCTCTGTCCTCCGTAGGGCGGGTCCTTCTCCCTCTCCATCCACTCCTCCAGGCCACTCGCTCTCCGGCATCATCGCCAGGCTCCCGCTCCCCATTGCTTTCTGTGACCCCTACACTGTTCTCTTCTGCTCCTGCATGAGAAAACAAATGGCAGTATATGGTAAATATAGTACCAAAGATTTTTCTAAATATTACTCTTTTTACTGTACTTTGGTCAAATAAATGCAGCCTTGATGAATATAAAAAATGGCTTTCTAAACATTAAAACATTTTACTGACCACAAACAAAAAATGAAGTATTCAGCAAAGCACACTAAACAGTCCCACAATGCACTCTCAACCAGAAGTAATTACAGCTCTGATCTTTTTTGGACTAATTATTTGATTAAACTGATAAAAAAATTTTAATTGAAAATGGAAAATAAAATTTTTGCAAGACAACAACTGGATCCTACAAACAGGCAATTTGATAAAGTCTTGTGACAAAATGTAGCTGTTTGAAAATGTGGAATAATGTCTAATAGGTGGCCAATATACGGGTAAATCACGATTAACCGGAAATTTGTCAAATGGTATATTTTGGCCTATTGTCCCTGTAACGGTTAAGCTCATGTGTCGTTGCTGTGCAACCAGTCACAAACTTTTATTGTTTGTATTGCGGTTTAAAAGCAACCCAGTGTTTATGTGTGGTGAAGGAGTTTTTATTTATTTTTATTTTTTTCAAAATTGTCCAAAATCATTGTTTTAGCTTTTTTTGTAAAGGGCATCTTTGTAAGTTCACTTTGTAAACACTCAGTACTTCCGCCCACATCACGTGCTAGCTTTCCAACGTGACTACGTAATCCGAAGTCGTGGACACACTTCGCAGAGCTTGTGCCAGATGTAGGGTTGCCAAGTTGACAAGCATTTGTGGTTAAAAAGTACAGATATTTTTTGTTATTTTTTAGAAAATTACAGATCATTTCACTAGATAAGACCCTTATTCCTCAGCTGAGATTGTGTAGAGCTTTATGAAGCTGCAATAAAACTGCAATTTGGACTTTCAACCCATTCGTTCCCATTGAAGTCCACCAATGGAGAAAAATCCTGGAATGTTTTCCTCAAAAACCTTAATTTCCTTTCAACTAAAGAACAAAAAGACATTTACATTTTGGATGACATGAGGGTGAGTAAATCATCAGGAAATTTTCATTCTGAAATGACCTAATCATTTAATAAGAATAAATGTATATTTAATTTACACAGTAGAGACTGTGTATGCATTGCTTTTTTATACATTTGATTGCTTCATACATTTTATGTAGTATTTCTAGCGCTTGACATTTTCAGATAGGCCTAATTTATTGGTGTCTGTTCTATTGTAGTTTGTTTTCCTTCCTCTTCAGTTTGTCTTCAGTAAGCTTAAGGTAAGGTTTTTTTTGGATAGTATTAGATTTTTAACAATATTGAAATGGTGAAAAGAATTCGTATCAAATATTTTGATATTATAAAAATCTTATTTAAAGGAAAAAAAAGTATACCGTGATGTATATATAGTTAAATAGTTACAGTATAGTTATAGTCATCGTGAAATAAAATGACTCGTATCATGATACAAGATTTTGGTCATATTGCTCACCCCTAATGTCTACTGTTACTAGGATTCAGTCAGCTATGGCTCAGAGAACTTTACCTTTGTGTAGTGGGATGGGTTTAACGATTCCTTGCTGGCCTTGAGTCCCTGCGGGACCCTTGCCCAGTACTTGATTGGTTATTATTGGAGGGGTTTGGGGTCGGCGCAAACAGTGGGGACATACTCCTCCGCCTCTTCAGGGCAGAGCCCGAGCTTTAGATCCCCGTGTTACTTCGCTTCTTATTTTGTGGCCCTGTCACAAACTCATATGCTTCATCTATCATCATTCCCTGTTGTTGGGAAGAGGAGGAAAAGGGAAAACAAAACGTAGTATGTTAACTTCGCGATTTTGACCTGTAATTGTTTAGCAATGGATTTAATGTGCAAGCACCTTCTTGTCCTGTTTGAATGGGTTGCCAAATGTGTGCAGTCGTTTGGGCTGGTCTGGATCAATCTCACGCAGAGGTGATGGCATCATCTTAAGAAACTCCTGATAATTTCCCATCTGCCCGACTGGAATACTGTGCAAGGAGTCTAAGGAATCATAAAAAAAAACAATTGATATCAAACAAATGTTACCTATCCATTCATGAACATTTTTGATGGAATGTCAGCATTAGAAATGTAATCATGTAGTGAAAAGAAACAGTGTCTCTTGTTATGCTAAATGCATATAGTCATTGTTAAGGCCAGTTCACACAGGACACGTTTTTGCAAAAAAAAACATACTATGGCTTACTTTTTTATTCAGAAAGCTGCTTGGTTTGAGAGTGATTTCTTTGTGAGCTGTGCTTCATGCATTGCTACATCACTGACAACAGTCAATTACCTTTTTTGACTCTGAAAATTGAAACTTCACTAAACCTAGCAAAATGTATTTTAATCTTTGGTGCATTTACCATCATCCTGGCCTCTGATCAGCTTCTGCGTTGTCCTCAACAGGTTAGAACGCATCCGAGTCACTTGATCTAGAAGGTTCCGTACCAGGAATGTCATAAGCGTTCCTATAGGCCTGGGGCTTCAAATCCTTGAAGAGAAGGTTAGTAAATGATTATAGAAGTTACATTTTAGTCACTAAGACTTATAATCACGATGTCCAGTCGTAAGATTCATCAGAATTAACCAGCATCAGAAACTCAGTTCATCGAACGTGAACTGAGACATGGTTAATTTCAAATGAGACCCTGTAATTCAGCCCCACTCGAACTGTCTGTACCTTGTTGAGAAGTGCGATCTGGAATCAGCAAACTCTTTGAAGTTCATGTCGATGAGTCGGAGGGGTACCTCACCCGTGATGCCCTGCAGGAGCTGCTTGAAATCACGGCGGTGAGCCAAAGACAGGGCGCTTGAGTGGTTCTTCACCTTGATGCCCATCTCATGAGAAGGCTTCTTCCCAACAGACACAATCAGACGGTCTGACTCAATCTTTGCCTGCAAAATCAAGTAAATGAACTCGGATTTAAAGGGGTGGTAATGCCCTTTTCACAAGATGTAGAATAAATCCCTGATGTCCCCACAGTGTGTATCTGAAGTTTTAGCTCAAAATACCCTGACAGATATTTTATATAGCATGTTAAAGTTGTCACTTTTTGAGGGCTAGCAAAACGCACCGTCTTATGGCTGGCCCTTTAAATGCAAATGAGCTGCAACTCCCGACACAGTGGGCGAAGCTTTCAAGAGTGTGTGTGTTAACAGCTCCGAATTAATCGACTGATTACCTCACGCAGACACACCAAAAAGTCAGAAACTGTTCAGCCTTTTATGTTTAAACTAAAGTCAGACAAAGATGGAGAAACTAAAGAAGTGACAAAATGTAAAATGCAACAGGACATCTCTGAATGGTTCGTTAATGAATTTATGTTGCTGATGTGAAGTCAATTAGCATATTCTGTCAGAATAATCTATAAATCGCTTGTATAGGAACTGTTGTGCAACGCACACAGAGTGACTTTCTATTGCATGTGAAGAGACGGATGCTACAGTTAAAGCTGACTCACAAATGTACTCTTATACAACAACTTTTCCTCTCCTCAACATGGACTGTGTGTTCCCGGTGGTGGGTTTATGTAAATTTTAGGAAGGAAGCTCCTGTAGGTCTACCAGCCGTTTGTTGTTAGTCCTTAAAAGGTAACAAAATGCTGAAAAAGTGGGCAGACCCCAGCGGAGATAGAGGGACGAAATAGATGCTAAAACAATTTATCCTCCTGACTCGATACAGTGGTTTTGAAGAAACAAGCTGGTTTTTATACTGCCGCTCGTGTCAGGAGCGTGGTGAGCTGAAACCCTCGTACGTCCCGAAGTGCGGAACATCAAATAGGAAAATTCAACTGCAGTAGCCACCGTTCAACCTGAAGAGGGCAGCACTAAGACGTTTTACGCCATATATTGTAGAAATAAAACACTTTACACACAAATGTCAAAAAAGTTACTCGAATCAATGAGTGGTATTAATAAAGATCCATTCTTACAGATCATTAACTAAAAAAAGTTGGTTTAGTGTTTAGTTACTCTTTAAAAAACGGATGTTGTTTATAAGTTAGAGAAGTTAGAGAAGTGAAATCATAATCAACCACCCCTTAAAAAGCTGAATCACTCAGACCTCATGCAAACAAGATTTATTACTAAATGAATATAATACATTTATATGTGAATATAGAATATACAGTATATATATAGAATATTTAAAGCAATGATGTGAGTTTGAATACCATTGAACATAATTTCAACAAAAAAACTGTGGGTTTAACTGCCAGGAAACAGAGCAGCTGAATCACACTCACCTGCTGACTGAGTTTTTTTAGATAGGAAATGACACTGTAGCTCAAGCCACAATCCATGTTGTCAGAGATGAGATTTGGGGCTCCCATCATCCTTCAGCGCCTTCTTGAGAGGCTGCACTCAGTAAAAAAGAGAGGTGGAGTGGCAAAGCAGATACAAAGAAAGTGAAAATGAGCATGAATCTGCACTCAGAGCACATATCCTTGACCTCATTACTGCTGTTAACACACTACAGAACAAATACAACTCATGAAAGAGGTCAGATTACAAGTGACCCTTAAGACATCTAATAGCCCATGAATTGTACATTCCATAGATTTCTATACACAAAGGAGGTGTCTTTTTTTCTAAGCAGGACACTTCTGTGCTTTATTGGGATTTTTTAAAGTAGGAAAGAAGAGCATCTTACCAAGAGAAAGTAAGGAGGCATGGACTTCAGGTACATTTCAAAGGCCTGACGCCACTTAAGGTTTGGTTTAAGCTTGTGTACTTTAAACAAATCATCTGAAAAGGAGAATACGAGAAGTTAAGTTGGCTGTAGAAGGCCACTGAAATGGTTCTTTTATGTAATTCTCAGGAGGAAATGAAAGAGGCACAGACATTTTACACAATTTATGCAGCAACATACAAAATAAAAAAGAAACGTGGACACTGGGGGTTGAATCGACATTTCTGTAATTTAAGAAAATTTTTTTGCTGCTCATGACATCATTAAAAAACAAATAAGCCTAAACCTCAAGAGCTGAGACTCAACGCGGGGTACCTTTGAGCACAACTATGGAAAATTACACAGCGCTGCCCACAAGGCTATTGTTCTCCAACATAACAGCTTATTTTCCTCAGTTCTTATCAGATATATGAATGCATTAATGAGAGAGCAATTGCATGTGTGAATTAAGTCTAACCGGCAGTGTCTCTCTACTAATAGTGGACCTGTGGGTTTTAGTTACTAAGTTACAATCAAACAGTTGACTGTAACCATTAAAAAATACTATGGATGTCAATGGCTGCCGTCGACTGTCGGGATTACCAACAGAAGAAAGAAAATCATCCGGGTTTGGAACAATTTGAGGATGACCGAATATTCATTTTTGGGTGAACTATCCCTTTAAAGTCAAATAGTCTGTGCAACCCCAAGTGGACACTTAAAAGTGTATAAATGTTAAAGTGTATTGCGTGTTTATTTAATGATTTTACAATTGAGAATTGTCTTTTATTTTTATATAGTTGTCTTATATCTGTTTATCGTGGCTAAACAAAGCACCACTGCTGTGTGTGTAATGAAAAAAAGTATATGAATAAGATAATGTATAGCATAAGGTTGGGAATGTGCAACAATGGAGGAAACACACGTACCGAGGAGTGGCAACAGGACAGGATAGTTGTAAGGCATAACGAAGAGGTTGACACAGGTGAGTGTAGTGCTGGCCTTTAGGTAGCCGAACGGGTGTGCTAGATCGCTGTGTTTGCCGCTGCAGTTCACAAACACCTTCACAGGGGAGAGGAGTTAGCATCTCCTGAGAGCTCAGCTCCCACATGAAGCTGTTTCTCAGACACAAAACTCATTCATCAACAGCTCATTAGCTAAAACAGTTCCTAGTGTGCCATAAATGCCTCTAAATATGCTTATAAATGAATGTGCTATATTTAATTGATCTACCCTTGTTTTCTTTATGCTCTATAGTGAGGCAAGTGATAATGTAACATTGTTACCATGCCCAAAAAACAGACACAAACATCAATTATTATTTTTTCTTTTAGATGGGCGTAATGAATGTATGATGCAAGAAGGAACAACATATCAAAATAATGGACTACAGAAAGCCATTCCAGGTATTGACTAAGGTATTTATAGAATGTGTATAAAACAAAATAAAGCATGGAAAAACACTTTCAATTTTACCGCAGTACAGTCACCTCCCTTTGTGTAAGTTCTTTCTACTAAATGGTCTAGGAGGTAATAGCTCTTAAGAGACCATTTATCATCATTTCATGGAAGATCAAAATGAACCAAAACAAATGCATAACATTATTCCATCTCCAAAAGTAATCTGGGTCCTTCTTCATGGCCTTTTGAGTCATTATTTTTCAGGTTCTTTAGGGCTGTAAGAACATTTTGATGAGTCAATTAGAAAAGAAAATGCAGTTGCTATGGCTTTGAGAACTGCTGAAGGCCAAAAGAGCCCACCTCTAAATCTCTATGATATTTTAGTCCCTAGATATGACTCGAGTTCCCTCGTAAGAATGAAAATGTTACATCTGATGTTTGCATTCAGAACTGCCTCCTAGCACTTTCAAACTCATAACAATCTATATTAGGGTTTAATTCTATTCTACTGCACTTTATTCGAACTACTCCATACAGTGGTATTGATAATATTCTTTGCTCCTCTATAATCAAGTTTCCTCTAGTGTAAGTCACTTACACTAATACTGTAAGAATCCATGCACAATCTATGTTAATGGACGGACATCAGGAAGGAAATATTGCATAACCGTTTAATGTCAAAGACAATGAATTGTTCAAAGTTTGGGGTCTGAAATGATTTTTAAAATATTTTATACTGACCAAGGCAGCATTTATTTTAATTAAAAAAATACAGTACAAACAGTAATATTGTGTAAAATTGTATTACAATTTTAGAATAACTGTTTTCTGTTTTGATATATTTTTAAAATGTAATTTATTCCTGTGATGCAAAGCTGAATTTTCAGCTTAATTATTCCAGTCTTCAGTCTTACATGATCCTTCAGAAATCATTCAAATATGATTATTTGATGCACAAGAAAAAATTAATTATCATTATTATTATTTTCAATGTTGAAAACATTTGAAATATAAATCTTTTTTTACATTATAAATACTCACATATGATAAATGAATGCATCCTTGCTCAATATAAAGGAATTAATATACTTTACAAAAAATAAATATTACACACCCAAAACTTTTCGAATCCAGAAACCCACAACAATATCTCATTCAAACTGCTGCTTAACCAGTTACTAAATGCAAGACTTGACATGTAATTTCTTTCTGCTCTTTTAACACCATGATATCTATTCACCATGAAACTCAGCTCTACCTAAACAGCAGTCTGGGGATGTGAAAGATTAAACAGTTGTGTGAAAAGGTGTCCCACCTGCCAGCACATGTGCGGAGATTTCCTCTCCAAGATGTACTGGGTGAGCGGGGACGGCTCCAGCTCATACTTGTCAAAAGGCAGCTTTTCAATAACCATCGGTTCACAGTCGACACATGAAAACCTCACCATAGGATGGGAAGATCGAGGAGGCTAAAGAGAAAAAAACAACAACAACAACTGTTAAACAGAAATCCTCTGTAACACATTCTCCACAATTTTTTTATTTTATTTTAGAAGATATGTCTGTTGCATATCAGATGGCCAATTCATCCTGTAACTACAGCACCATGTGTTACAGGCACATGACAATACAAGCTGTTCTTCCCTGAGCAGATACTGTCACAACACCCTGACTGAACACTTAATAAACCAAAGGGGAAAAAATATAAATATTAAAAAACAGCCTTTTAATCACTCAGAAAAGCTTCATTTGACATCTTTCGAGGCCAACGTGTTTGTAACTGCACCCAAACCCATTGTACTATCAATTCACATTGATATTGCATTAATGACAGCGGAGATGTCGGGAAGGAAATGACCTCATGTTAAGCTAGCAGTAAGTGCTAAAGCTCTGGTGAGCTACAACAGTCTTATTCTGCTGGCAATGTCTCTCACAGTGCCCACGAGCTGAGCTGTGGCACTTTGGCATGGTACCAGCTGCTTCCTCTTACAGTGTACTGTCTAAGAGAGATAGACAGTGAGGGGTGGGAAACCTCAGGACAGTGAAGCCTTTCCTCATGTTACCACTCCTTTCAGCTCTCTTATCTTCATCCACATTCATTAGCACTATTTCAGCAAGATGAAAGCTAACCTTTAGTTTGCAGAGGTCATTACCTTTGGCTAATAAATTGCTAAATCCACTCGGCTTGGATGAGCCAGTGCTTATACACCTATCAAAACTCCTTTTGCAAACATAGTACATCTCCATTTTAATAAGCAGAAAGAAGCTGACTGAAAAAGAAATGGCTGACTGTCTGCCAGGTCCCAAAGCTCAGCAGAAAGTCCTTCTGTGCTCATTAAATATTTTAGCCAAATTTATAGTGTTTTCAGCTAGATTGAATAAATTTTTACTATGTTTTCCCCAAATTAGTGCAAAAAATGGGAGGAAAGTCAGACTGTGGTGAGTGTTATTTATATACTATTATAGTTTTTATTAATATTTTGAATTAGCTTTTATTTTTTATATTTTCCGTTTTCATTTTTTATGTGATGTTTTTCTTTTATTTAGTTATTTTTTTCTTTTTGTTTTCAGTTAGTAACTTCACTATGCTTCAGCTTAAACTTAGTTCAGTCAGTTGCCTTGGGAACAGTTGCCTTTTAGTTCTCCTTACGAGAGGTTCTCTCGTACTGCGTAATAGCTTACGCTAAAGGAAAACCTCTATTCCACGAGATATTGAAGACAAAAATGATCTTTAGTTTTGTATTAATGTAAAACGGCAGCATGCAGACATAGGCAAGCCCGCATTTAAGTTTTCCCCTAAAAGTAAGATATCATGCAGTACTCGTTCCCTCTTCTAGAGAGACCCGTGGTTCACGTTCAGTAACTGAGTACGTTTTAATTTAGTTTAAAGGGGTGATTCCCTGCTTTCAATGAAACAAGGCTGTCTATGCAGTAGAAAGGCGAATTATTAAAAAAAGACTGGCATCGATCTGTCCATGAGAGGTAATGCAAAAAAGCAGAAGAAAGATCTGTAGTTTCCAGAAAAGCCTTTGAGCTGTCAATCCAGCTGACTTTTGCGAACGGGGATAACGGGGTACAGGTAACAGGGAGAAAGTGTACACATTGTTCATTTGTACAATCAGATGGTAACAATACAATGCTGGTTGAAAATCAACAAATGTATCTATTGATATTTTATCTAATATATTTAATTATATTTCAGCTTTATTTCAGTTAACAAAAAATCTTTTTAATAGATTTAGTTGACAATAAAATCAAATTCCTTGACTCAGCAAATCTCTATTTTGCAGGTTTTTGAAATTTACCAAAGTGGGGGAGTTTTGGTCAGGCCAGAAGGATTCTGGGATTGGCCAGTGACCCACAGGTACGCCTGTCTTGGGGTTGGGCCGGACGTCAATGAGCTTGTGACAGCTGTGCCAGGGCTGCGGACTGAAGGACAAAGAAAGGACGAGCTGGATCCACAAGACCATCTGTACAAAGAGAAGAAGATCATTGTCTATTAAAGGGATAGTTTAACAACTTTTTTTTTAAATCAATTACTCACCAAGACTTTCGTTCATCTTTGTAACACAAATGAAGATGCTGTATTTTTAATTAAATCTGAGAGCTTTCTGTCCCTCCATTGACAGTCTACGCTTTAGATCGTAAAAGAGTGGTTCAGTCAAGAACAAACCTCTTGTGGAAGCTCTAGACGTGCTCCGTAACACAAGAATGAACCACATTGGTTCTCCTGGGATGCTCAAACGTGCTGCGTAACACACAAGAATGTAACCACATTGGTTCTCCTGGATGCTCAAACATGCTGCGTAACACACAAGAATGAACCTCATTGGTTCACCTGGAACTTCAAATCGTCGAATGTGCTGCGTAACACACAAGAATGACCCTCATTGGTTCTCCTGGAAGCTTAAACGTGCTGCGTAACACATGAGAATGAACCACATTGGTTCTCCTGGATGCTCAAACATGCTGCGTAACACACAAGAATGAACCTCATTGGTTCTCCTGGAAGCTCAAACGTGCTGCGTAACACATGAGAATGAACCACATTGGTTCTCTGGATGCTCAAACATGCTGCGTAACACACAAGAATGAACCTCATTGGTTCACCTGGAACTTCAAATCGTCAAATGTGCTGCGTAACACACAGAATGACCCTCATTGGTTCTCCTGGAAGCTCAAACGTGCTGCGTAACACATGAGAATGAACCTCATTGGTTCTCGCACATCAAGCGAACATGCTTGAGCTTTCATTTATGTGTGAGTTGATGAAGGTTTATCAATGAATAAATTTCCAAATTAAATCTATTCATCAGATAAAGCGGTCGTGTCTCTTCAGAAAATATCGGACTGAAATCGTGAGGACTAAATTGGACTAAAAATATCTTCATTTGTGTTCCAAAGATGAATGAAAGTGTCATGGGTTGGGAACGACATTTATTGATGAATGAATTTTTATTTTTTGGTGAAACTATTCCTTTAATTATTTTCCCAATAAGCACAAAACTAGCATTGAATCACATTATCAGCACTGACCTTCACCTATCAAAGGTGGATCTGGACCGCTCTTCTCAAAGTGTATTACAACTCCACTCCAAACCTTTTGGACGAGAGACTCAAAGACACTGGTTCAGCATCCTTTGTGTCTTCACACAGTAAGAGCGGCCTGATGAGAGAGTGGGTGAAAAAAAGAGAGAGAAAAAGAGATAAACAAGCAAAATCTGCAAAATCAACTGAAATAACCCTGTGTTTATGGAACTAGGGGTGGTAATGGCGCAGTGGATAAGACACATGCCTTTGGTGTGAGAGACCTGGGTCCGAATCCACTGTGAGACACCAATGTGTCCCTGAGCAAGACACTTAACCCCTAGTCGATCCAGAGGTGTGCGACCTCTGACATATATATAGCAATTGTAAGTCACTTTGGATAAAAGCGTCAGCTAAATGAATAAATGTAAACTTCAGTGTGTAGGTTGAAAAAAAATAATTTGCTACATTTTCTGAAAAGATAGATAATTCGTTTTGAATTAAGCAATCAAAAAATGCACTTTATTTAATGTCTTCACTAGAATGATGTGAACATGTGAGATGGAGAAGAGATACTTGTATCTGAGCGCTGCATTGAAGAGAAATCACATTATAACAGACGTGTAAGGGGGCTGACAGATTAATTGCAGAGTTTTACAGGGACTGAGATGAAAAACAGGATTGACCCTTAAAAAGGGTCTAGAACCACTTATGTCTGAAGGACCATTTAAAGCACTTTCGTGGAATCCAGGCCTCATAAATCAAACTTAATGGTTGATTAGATAAATATTTTAACCGGTATTTCCCTCACCATACCTGGGTTCTAAATATACACATTTAAATTCTAAAACTGTTTGGCACTGAAACGTAAGATTGTTAAACTGATGTATGTACCTCCAGTGACCTCACACATCTGGGTAATAGCAGACTCATCAGTGGGCACACTGCCCAGCTGCTCGCCGTCGGGCACGGCCATTCCTGGCAGCCGCAGGACGAGGGCAAAGAGTCTCTGGTCCCAGCGGAACGGCTCCTTTGTCAGCTCACTACCCGGCAGTGGGGAATTCAGCGGCAGATGTAGCTAAAGGAGGAAGATAAAACGAGAAATGACATGACGTTGGGGTTTATGAGAAAGACACACTGCCTGCAAAACTTAACATTATACATGATATAAATGGACAAGCAAGTCTAAAACTGGTTAAAGAATATTTGTCCCTCACTCCTCAGCCACTAGCCAGAGCTGTGCTGTCAGTTTGTTAGCCATCTGTTATCGTATAATGACCGATGGCTTGCAGAAAGAACAGTGTTCCAACCCTAGAAGAGAGGATATCATTTCTTAAAAAATCCAAAATGCAAATAAAAAGAGATTTTAGGGTTCTTATTTCTGTGATCTTCTATAAAATGCTAAAATCTTATAATAAGGCCCAAAAATCTGATATTTCCTTTCATCCATTTACCAAACTGCTTGTCTTATATATGGCTGTGGGATCATCAGTAATATTGTAAAATATTATTACAATTTAAAATAACTAGTATCCATTTTATTTTATCTTAAAAAGTATCCCTGTGAATTTTCATTACATCATTACTCCTGTCTTCTGAGTCACATGATCCTTCAGAAATTCTTCTAATGCTGATTTGCTGCTCAAGAAACATTTCTTACTACTGTCAATGTTGAAAACGTTGTTTTTAATATAACTTTATATTAATGTACTTAATATTTGTGTGAAAATAGTGCTATTTTCTTTGATTATTTGATTAATTAAAAGTTCAAAAGAACATCATCTTCATTTGTTGGTTTCATGAGGTTCTTCTACAGCATTTGTTAATCCTAGATCACGTTAATCTCAACATTTACAAAAAAATGTAAGATCAAACGTTGTTTCTGTTAACATTTGTTAATGCATAACATTAATAACAACATATTTTATTATACTACAGGGCTGTTGAATGCTTGATTGGTTGAGAACGTTCTAAAGGTGTGCAATTATTTTCAGGGAAACGCACGGCTAAAGTAGTTTCAGGCAAGTTTGAACCGCATTACAGTTCCATATCACTGCGCATAGTCAGCCCCATGCGCTTGATCTGAAATATTTGATGTCTAACTTCACAATCAACTGACGCATACAGTTTAATTTTAATAAAGTATAGTCCTATCTATAATAGGCTGAATAGAAAATTAAACTGAATATATAAATAAATTAATAGTCCTGCTGCACGGATTTTCGTAATTATTCCAGATAATATAACAAATAAATAATTATTGATAGGCTTACTTGTGAAAAGGGCTTTGTGTTTTTCATTTATTGGGTTATCTACTGTCAATTATAGAAAACAATAATGAACGAATTAATTAAAACGAAGTTAATAAATAAATAAATAATATTAATATTGACGTATATGCTATCCATTGTCTCCTTCTTTCTACTCTCTCTCTCTCTCTCTCTCTCTCTCTCTCTCTCTCTCTCTCTCTCTCTCTCTCTCTCTCTCTCTCTCTCTCTCTCTCTCTCTCTCTCTCTCGTCTCTCTCTCTCTCTCTCTCTCTCTCTCTCTCTCTCTCTCTACTCTCTAATAACTGCACTAATAACTGCATAAAGCCGGGACACAGACTGAGTTTAGGCCTACGCCAGTTATGAATAATACTTCTGACTGATCATGCGCCCAAACGCGCGTTCAGCACGAGCACAGCAGCGTGTTCAGTCTGTGTTTCACTCAGATGGTAAGACCTGCTACTACAGTCAGATGGAAACAGTCGGTCTTCGAATATTTCAGCGAATTGTAAGTGTGTCCCCATCATTACATTAGTCTGCTATCAGTGACTCAAACCTCCGTTACTAATACCTCTAAAATTACGTTTTGGAATTAGCAATCGGAGGCATAGGATTAGATGCGTAAGAAATTAGTCCTACATACAGCGCTTTAATGTCAAAAACTTGACAAACGTCTTGATATGAATCATTTGAACAATGTTTCGAGGTGTGGTAACTGTAGTATAAGCGGAATAATTGACTTCAGGCCGTTGAATTATCGCTTTCGCGTCAGTGACCGCATTACCACCTGGGTGTGAATTATTTTTCTAATAATTCAACGGCCGGTCGTCAATTATTCCTTACTTAACTAACACTGACAAAGGTTAATAAATGCTGTACCTTTCATTGTTAGTTCATGCATTAGCCAATGTAAACAAATGAGACCTATTTGTAAAGCGTTACGAAATTTGTTCGTCACATTATAATGTCTTTACTGTCACTTTTGCTCAATTTAATGCATCCATGATAAATAAAATATTTAAATTTCTTAAAAAAATTATTCTTACTAACCACAACCTTTTGTGTAACAGTGGTGTAAGTAAAACGATTAACTAAAAAACTGGCATTTCAACAGGAAGTTCATTTTCAAGTTGATTTTACAAAATCCTAAACACAGTTCAATGAAATGAGGTCTGTAACATTAAAATTGTAATTAATACAGTAAACGGTTGGTGATTGAATTCAAGATGCATTCTCCCTGTCCATACTGCAGGGGTCAGCACTCAGTCACTCACCCTTGCAGTACAAACTGAGCATGTAGATTAGCACACTGCCTGAGGGTTATCTCTCAAAATGCATGTCTTCAGTTTGAGCTAATCCGTGGTCTTAATGTGTGGCTATAAAGTATCTGACAATTCTGAATAACAAATAAGCCAATTGCATGTATGATGTTGTATAAAAAACGCACAAATTCCATTAAGGCGATAATTTAGGCTGTGAGGTGATACAAAATTGTTTTTGTAATCTCTGCATGTTGCTAAATCCATTCCCGGGCAAAGAGCCCCCTGTTACTGCCGATGAAAGCATACACTACAAAGCCTCGCTGAATGGATGGTGCTGCTTGAAGCTTTTAACGCTTTGGTCTACAGAACATTTTCCCATATGTTACCTGGGTCACTCTCATGCCCTCTGGAACACTTTAGATGTGCTGTGAAGTTGTTATTTTTGTGTAATGGCTTCTTTCAAGCTACTTTCCAGAGAAGGAACATGTTGATACACACACTGAATGAGTTCTAAAAATGACATAAACAGTATAATGTATTTGTTGCCTTCAAAGAAGTAGCAAAACGTTCAAGGCTGGATGGGACTAAAGTTACATTTTCTTAAAATATTGATTGATCTGAATATTGTGAGGGTGTGTTCTTCTCTGTGGTGGTTAGTATTGTTATTATGTGAGGAGACGGTTCTTATTATGCTGCATGCAGAATGCCCAGGAGTAATTTGTTCTTCATTGAATAAAGATCGTTTTGGCCTTCGGAATACTGAAAGGGAGATCGGATTTTTACCTGACCATAGTTGTCAATGCCAGAGACTAGTCTGTTGAGATTAAGCAGGTCAAAGGCAGCGCGTAGAGCTGTGACCCAGTGTAGTTAGTCCAGATGCCTGCAGGTTCTTCAGCTCACTCATGAATGTGGCATGATTCTCTTTCCAACCCGCCTACCATATACAGAGACACACACACACATTATGTGAGAAATAATTCCATATAACATTGGAAATATCAATCATTCCGACAGTGACATTTATACAATGAACCCAAGATGTACACTTGTGTTCAAAAGATTGGGGTCAGTAAGATTTTCTAATGTTTTTGAAAGAAGTCTCTTCTGCATTTATCTTCACCAAGGCTGCATTTATTTGATAGATAATACAGTAACACAGTAATATTGTAAAATATTATTACAATTAAAAATAATACTGTTTTCTATTTGTAATTTATTTCTGTGATGTTAAAGCTGAATTTGCAGCATCATTACTCCAGTCTTCAGTGTCACATGACCCTTCAGAAATCTTACTAATGCTCATGCACAATATTTTTGTGCAAAAGGAAAACATTGATTTTTAAGGATTCTTTGATGAATATTAAGTATTTGAAATAGAAATCTTTGTAACATTATAAATGTATTTACTGTTACTTCTGATTATTTAATGCATCCTTGCTGAATAAAACTATTAACTTATTTCAGTTTTTTTTTATCTTACAAACCCCAACTTTTTAAATGGTAGTGTATTTGGAACACTTAAGTCACACTTAAAAGTAACAAAATATCAAACCAGGTAGAACAAGAACAAACATTTCACAAACAGAAGCTTGCAATATTTTTAATGATGAGATAAAATATAATGATGAGACAAAAATAAATATAGATCTACAGTTTTAATTTTAGACCAAACAGTATTTGGACACTTTTTCAAGTTGTCAGAAGTTACTGGAATATGTTCATAGAAATGTGACAAAAAAAAAAACCCTAGCATCATTTATTTGCAAATGCCACTTAGATTTTTTTTTAAATCTACATTCATATATTTTAAACCCTTAAAGGGTAACTAAACCCCTGGTCAGAGCCTGACTCCACCCACTGGCAATATTTGAAAATGCTGAAAAAGTGGGCAGACACCCAGCGGAGATAGAGGGGACGAAATAGATGCTAAAACACCCAATCATGATCGTTTTCAATAATCGCAATTCCAAACTCCTTTCTTGCTACAGTGGTTTTGACGAAACAAGCTGGTTTTTATACTGCCGCTCGTACCCAAGAGCGTTGTGAGCTGAAATCCTCTGTACGTCCCGAAAGTGCGGAACGTCCAATAGGAAAATTCAACTGCAGTAGCCACCGTTCAACCTGAAGAGGGCAGCACTAAGATGTTTTTACACCATATATTGTAGAAATTAGAGCCTGACCCAGATAAAGGATTTTGAAGGCCGATACCAGATACAAATATTTTTGGGTTTTAAAATCCGATATTCCATATATATCGGCCAATATTTTTTTATTTAGTTATTTTTTCGGAAACACGCAACAAAACATTAACAGATTTCCCTAACATAGTTATTTGTACACTTGGCGTCGTTGGATTTCACACACGTGTAAAAGAAAAGCTAACTTTTATCCACAAAGATACGTTTAATAGCTTTTTCTCTATGTCTAAATGTTCACTCCTCGTAAGTCTAACTTACATTTTACAATGCAGGGACTGTAACTATAGATATGCTAGTTATAAATACAGTAGGGCTGTCAACTTTAGCCGTTTAGTCGACTAATCAGTCCAATGCCGTCTTGGTCGACTGAAATTCTTATTGGTTTGACTAGTTCGCATTTTTTTTATTTTTTTTTGCCAATAGAAATACATTTTCAATGATTTACTCTCTGATATTTATTCCTTTATAAAGCAGTTATTTATTACTGTATTCTAAATATAATTAGCCTATGTTTTATCCCCAACTTTAAATGCTTTTAGGCTATTTCTTGTAACTGCGCCACAGTTTAGCGCACACACATAACACACTCGGGAACCGCACCTCATTGGCTGCGCTGCTGCTCGCCGCTCAGTAAGGGATGTACTGGTAGGTGGTTTTGTCTGTATTCATTCAGTTCACGCTACTTTAGTCGACAGAATGTCCAAGAAATCTAAATCTTTTGTCTGGCTACATGTTTGTGGAGGTAGGCGACGGTGGCGACGCGTTGCTCCATTATGAGCGCGCACATCGTCGTGCCTATTTGAAATCAAACTTGAGCGCACAAAAGACGTGAGCAGCTCTTTTAACGGCTTTATCATACTGACTCAATAGATTGTTTTCTTAATAGGTTTTTATCTGTACACTTGACTCATTTGAAAGTAGCCTAAATAATGTAACAAAACGAAATTAAACTTATATGCTATCTTACAACACAGCCTAGATTTCAGATAGTTTTTAGGCTATTTTGTCTGTTGTTTTAAGACGCCTAACAGATCGGCTGGACAAAAGTTAACCCATAGCTTTGTAAGTAAAGAAGAATACAGCCTGTATAAACGAGAGCTTTTGTTAGGATTTTTCATTATGTGGCAGATAGCAGTTATATTATTTTGTAGCGTGTGGTGTGATCAGGTGCGCGATTGTGACTGTCACTATAGACCAAGGACAGAGCTCCTCACTTGCAGTTAAACAAATCACTTAATTTTCAAAGAATTGTATTATTATTATAGTTTTATTTATTTTCGATGTTTTTTCGTTGTTGTTTTATAAATGCTCTATGACAATTGTTTAAAAAATGTTCAATCAAAACATCCGTTTTTTTTTTTTTTTTTTAGTCATTACGCAGCAGGACAAGACCTTGGTTCAGACTGTAGGATTTCTTCGGTTGATTACAGCCCTAAAATACAGTGATCATTACTTTATTTAGGCAGAAAAAGTTCATTGTGGTTTCCAAGCTCATAGCAATAGATTAGCTGTCATACTGCAAATTGTAAAACATACATTTTCAATATAACAGGCAAGGATGATTGAAGCGTGTTCGTCCGTTTTTATTTTATTTTTTAAATATTCATTTATTCGGCCATTATAATTGCCTGATACGATAGTTTGGAAAATGCCTAATCTTGGCCAGATAAAATCGGCCGGCCAATATATCGTTGGCTCTAGTAGAAATGAAAACACTTTAAACACAAATGTCAAAAAATTACTCGAATCAATGACTGGTATTAATGAAGATCCATTCATTACAGATCATTAACTTAAAAAAGTTGGTTTAGGGTTTAGTTACTCTTTAAAGGGGTCATACAATGATTCATTTGTTAAGTTAATTTGATTCTTTAGGGTCTAAATAAAAAGTTTGAAATATACTTTAATTAAAACATTCTCATTAGTATTGTAAGAAAACACAAATTTGATCTGGTCAAAAACAGCTTGTTTTCAGCACACCATTTCAGTGCATTTGCCTTTAAATGATAAAGAGCTAGTAAGATTGGCTCACTCCACCCCTCTGTTCTGTGGGGTGTTTTGACAAAACGCACATGGAGTGTTGCCTTGACAACAGTTGAGGGTATACAGTATTTTGGAGTAATAATGGCAGCGGGAGTCTCTTGAGGACACATCTGTCTATTAATTGTGTATCTAATTTGTACTCGAGTCGCACCGTAACAATCAACTTTTATAACACATTATATTGACCCCTTTAAGTGTCCAAATACGCTTTTAGTCCTCTGTATGGATTATTAAAAACATAAACAAATGTTATGCAAACTACACGTAAACAGAAGATCCATCCTGAGTATCTGTCAATCACTGGTAGCTTTCTCACTCCTTCGCCATGGCCTACAGCCATGATCAGCCATGCACAACTACACTACCTAAACGTCAGCTGAGAGAGACACCAAAGAAGGGTGGAAATACAGTCAGACACTCAAGACCCAAAAAGTCCACATAACAAGCTTTATAGAGTATCTGAATGCGCAAGTATGTCCTCTTGTACTTGTACATGTGTGCATGTAGAAGAGAAGCCACAAAGATCCGCTACATAAGGCTTGACTGATGATTTACTATCTTTAAAAGACATTATTGTGTCTGTCCCTGACCCACATTACCCCTCCCAGTAGAAGAATAGTCATTACTTTACTGCTTACCCAAAACCAAAACCAAACAACAACAGAACCGAGGTGAATAGTTCACTAAATCTGCTTTTACAAAATGATTCCTGCTCCACATAAATTTATTCAGTGTGAATAAATCAACACATTACAAAAACCTGTATATATTGTAAATCCCATAAGGGAGAGAAGACTTAACAGGTCAGATCCCGAGGTGGTTGAGCTTCAGATGTGTGCGTGTATGTGTGTGTGTAGATTTATGTTCATTGGGAAGCATTCAAGAACAAAGCAAACAGAGATTTGTCAGTAGGGGCTGGACAGTGTATGTCTCTTATCCAGTGTATGGAACAAAAAAAAAAGAAAGAAACCGTTCAAGCAGTAGCTCTTCTCACTGGCATCTCAATAATTCAAGCAACAGAGTAATTCTATTTTTTCCCATCCGTCTTTCTTTCCTTCTGCATTAACAATTTATTGGCTCTGAAGAAGTGTGACTGCAATCAGACTCTCCTTTAATCACACGCTTGTCCAGCAAGGCAGAAGATGGGAGAGAATAAGGAATGTGAACGCTGAATAAGCCAGGGAAAAGGATAATACTCTAATTGTAGCTTTAACAGAGGAAATGTAAACTCAAACCCTTCTTTAGAGAGTGAAAACCTGACAGCGATCCAGACCGAGGAAAGAACAAACAATGTAATCCTCATATGAGTAAATCATCACGGAACCATTGACCACATTTCAACTCAAAATTAAAAAGAAAAAAAATAGCAATTATATTTTATATGAAGAATTACTAGTATGTACCAGATGTTGTATTACTGTAATAATGTAATATGCATAAAATAATGCATAAATACTTTCATAATGTATAAATTAAGGCTGTCAAATGATTAATCACGATATAATCACATCCAAAATAAAGGTTTTTGTTTACATGATATATGTGGGTGCACTGTGTATAATTATTTTGTATGTATATAAATAAGCACACATTCATGTATATTTAAGAAAAAAATATTATTTATATATAAATATTTATATATTAGGGCTGTGCAAAAGTTAATTGCGATTAATGACAGTCCAAATAAAAGTACTGTGCTTACATAATATATTTGTGTGTGCTGTATATAATTATTTTGTATAAATACCTATGCATGCATGTATATATTTAAGATATTTGCGCTTAAATTCTGTATATATATATATATATATATATATATATATATATATATATATACATAATCTATATTATATAAATATAAATATTTATATATGAATAACACATTTTCTTAAATATATACATGCATGTGTGTGTATTTATATATACAAACTAATTATATACAGCACACACAAATATATTATGTAAACACAGACTTTTATTTTGGATGAGATTAATTGCAATTAACTTTTGCACAGCCCTTAAATTACATAAAAATCTATATAACAGTATATACATGGAAATATTTCTCAAAATATACAAGCATGTGTGTGTGTCTTTAGGCTGTATATATAAAATAATTTTACACAGTGCACCCACATATAATATGTAAACAAAAACTTTTATTTTGGATGCGATTAATCATGATTAATCATTTGACAGTCCTAGTATAAATACTTTTAGGAGGAAAATGCACTTATTGTCTTAATGCACTTATTGTAAAAATTACTGTCACAAAAATACAACTCAGTTGTCCTCATTTTGCTTTAGGCAAAAATATAATTTCTTATTGTAGATTTTGAGGTGAAATATGGTACAGGAATCAGTCTTGAGAAGTTTTGTAAGATTTGCCAATATATGTCCCTTCAGAGCAGAATGAGAAAAGTGATAATATTAGATAAACATAAAGCTGTTGTTCAGTTGCAGACAGAATCAGCATATCATAAAACAAACCTGCCACTGTCTTCCCTTTCCAGAAGCAGGACAGGTGACAAGACAACTGAGCAGTTTTACATAAACTGACAGATAAGGAGATATTTCTTGTTAGGCTCATGTTCTGAGGAAACCGTAAGTCATATAAATACAGCTCTTGTGATCTGAGGGGAATCAGTCACAACAGAAAGGGCATGTGGCGACCCAGGGTGGATTCACATGGGTTAACGCGACTGCCCTTTTGGCCTGAGTATTATTGCAGGATCAGGCTGCCTTGTCCCAGGTTTTAATCTCTTCTACTCCCTAAAGGTTCAACTGAGCCTGAGGATCTAACCATTGAGCTTCAGTTCCAGCACATCCACCCAGTAGAGTGACATGTCTGCGGTCTGAAGGGTGGTGCTTGCTCATGTGTGATGATAAAGCCAGGCCAGGAACTGAAATTGTCACTCTTAATGGAATGAGAGCTGGTTAACCGAGCAGAAGCACTGATGGTGAAGGGGACCATCAGGCTCATGACAAGCTCAAATATATCTCCAATTTGAATTTAAGTGAACAACATCCTAACCTAAGACAACATAATCTTGGTGATCTCCATCCTTAATCATTGATATAGTGACCCAAAGCAATGAAAAATTTGATTATAATGTTCAGTTTACAGTATATGTTAAGAATGAGGTTTAAGGAGGAGGAGCAACATTGTGAATATATGAAAAAAATATTTGGCCTGCCTGCCTATCTGTCATCAGTTTTGCCTATCTGTCATAGTTTCATAGTCATAAGTTTTTGTTATTTTTGGACCAAAATGTATTTTTGATGCTTCAAAACATTCTAACTAACCCACTGATGTCACATGGACTACTTTGATCATGTCTTTATTTTCTTTTCTAGACAAGGACAGAATATCGGTACATACATTTACAATGGAGGGACAGAAAGCTCTTCGGACTAAATCTAAAATATCTTAAACTGTGTTCCGATAATGGACAGGTCTTCTGGGCTTGAGTCATTAATGACGTAATTTTCCTTTCTGGTTGAACTAACCCTTTAAGTCACTTAAAATGTATGAATTTCATTGCATTACAAATTTTCAAAAATAAAGAGATGGAAAATTTCAATTTTGGGTAAATTATCACTTTAGTTTTGAACAGCATATCAAATTTAAAGGGTTCAACCAAACATTTAAGGCTACTCAATTTGAGTAAAAGTGATGCAAGTCTTTGTTTGCACAAAAAAACATGATTTACGACTTTAATCTCCAAATATAAAATATTAATCTCCAACATGCATTCACGAGAGCACCACGACGCATGTGTTGTGTTGACACGAGAGCAGACGTTGTTGTGCGAATGTGCACTGGAGGTTAACATTTTGTTAATAAGAGGTAAATCATGTTTTTAAGCACAAACAAAGACTCGTAGTACTTATAAAATTGAGTGTTTACTTTAATGATGTCTTTACTATCTTTCTGGGGTTTGAAATTGATAGTTGCGTATGCTCAGATTAAAGCGCTCAGGTTTTATTACAAAGATCTTAATTTTTGTTCTGAATGTCTTACAACTTTGAAATGACATGAGGGTGAGTAATTAATGACAGAATTTTCATTTTTGGGTGAACTATCCCTTTAATATATTTACATTGTTTGTATCAAGCAAAAATAACATGTTGACCAGGGCCTCGTGATATAAACCACAAATGCAGTTGTACTGCATTTTGCACAGTTTCCTCCATTAACCAAAGACAGAAACAACACAAAGTTTACAACAAAACGAATTAATTTAATTCTTCAACCTATTGCTTTAATGATAAGCAATCTAATGGACAATTGATTAAGAAAATTGCAAAGGGCAAAAACTTTGTCAGACTTAAGAAAATAGGCATGGCTAAGAATAATGTTCTGCTTGGCCAGGGCTCAGACAACAAGAGAGGCACACAAACAGGAAAAGAGAGCTTTGTGAGGACTGGAGGCTCACTGGAGCTCTTCACTGTTTAGCTGCTGAAAATATCATGAATAATTGACAGGAAATAAAAAGGCACTCTGTCAGACACAGAGGCCAGATTCTTGCTAGGCTAGTATTTGCCCAGTGTATTCTTGTCGAGAACTGGGTAAGCTTGGGCGCTAATTTTGAAGAGGCACTGGTTGGTTGATAAGTATTTTTTTAAACAGGAGGAACATGCTGACTACTGAATAGTTCTAGAGAGGGCTAAGAGCTTATGTAAGAGTGTGGTTATAACATTCCCGTAACACTTTAGCATCTCAAACAAAGATAATGCACATTCTCATCCACAAAGTGGCTAAAACATGGCTGTCTGTACAAATTATTAGTGCATTCTACCTGGCTCTAAGCAGGAAATGTAGGACTTTAGTTAAAGAGTTAAGTGTCACATGGAAGACAGCCTCAGATTATCTTGGATAAACTGAAACAGGGTGGGAAAACTGCATGACAAGCAGTGGAGAAAGAAAATCTCTCGAGAGAGTGACTGGCTGCTTGCCAGATGGTCCATACTAATGAACTGCTAAAGAGCAAAGCTACTTTCATTGTCAATGTCAAACCACAAACAAAGAAGACAGTAACCCAGACAGCACCATGTCACATGTATATGTCAGAAAGTGCAGACCTCGATTCAGAGTACAGGCTGGGAAAAGAGTGGACGATACTTTGAAATTAGGCTGGGAAAATGACTATACCCACAATTCCCATATCCAATATAAGAGAACTGGCACTGCAGTCTAAAACAGATGATGGCTGAATGTGGGGGTGAGAAAGGTCTGAAAAATCATTAAAGACCTGTTGTTGTTGTTTTTTATTGGACTGGATTTGACGGGTGTGTGGGTTTTATTAAGCACGCTGGTAAACACTATGCACTCTAAAGTCGCATTTTGGTGAATTTTGCAGAACCAATGAGATTTTACTTGCTGTTTTTTTTTTTTGACAAAATATTAATTTGCAATTACAACCGAAGTGTTTTAGCATTTAATGAAATGTGCATTATATAACCTATACATTTAGGCCCTGTTTACACAAAGGGAAAACTCAGATATTTTCTTGCGGTTTGGCCTCTCATTTTCACAAAAACTTCACTAAAAACGACTATTTCTAAAAACTTCGGCCAAAGTGGAGATTTCTGAAAACGCTGGTCATGAGGTGTCGTGTCAGACTGGGAGAAATTGGGTTTTAGGTCTCTCTCGTCAATTCTGAGGTTTCTGATTTGGCTTGCATGGGTTTATCCTTCTCCCTTCACTGCCGCCATAGGTTTTGCATAGTTATGATGGCGCTGGACAGCGTATTTATGCGGGTGTGTGCACAATGTTAAATGTCAGCTGTTATGAAAATAACTTATGTGAAATGACTATACACTCTTAGAAAAAGGGTTATATATATGTAGCATACTGTTCTTTACTCAACTGCAAAGGACCTTTTATGCAAAA
This sequence comes from Hybognathus amarus, assembly GCA_030378365.1. Classification (NCBI taxonomy): domain Eukaryota; kingdom Metazoa; phylum Chordata; class Actinopteri; order Cypriniformes; family Leuciscidae; genus Hybognathus; species Hybognathus amarus. Next base: position 472,122 of record JAQIUQ010001048.1, on the reverse strand, counting down.
AAAATGATGATAATGACAAGAAAGAACCCTTTTGGCACAAAGGTTCTTTATAGGCTATTATTCATTCATATATTACATTATTCTGCAACATTTTGCAGTTGTAATTAAATTATTGTTTATTAAACAGTTGTAGTAACTTAATATCCCATTTAAAGGATAAAAACTAAAATGTCACTCTTCATGTGATATTGATTAATTCAATTTTTTAACCCCCATATCTTGAATTTTGTGATCATTCACATGCATTGCATTTTAGGGGTTCCAAATACGTAGCACTTTAGAACCTTTTAAGGTTCTATATAGAACCTTTTCTTCTAAGAGTGTACTCTGAACTATAGAATTTTGTTGCAGGTGTGGTGTGTTTCTTTTAAGGACTATAGAAAACTGCCTCTGACTCACAAAATACACTGGTTTAAAATCATTTGAGACTGAATCAATGCAGGACTTATAATGCTCTGAAAATTCTGATAATGTGACAGCAAAGACGTTCATATAATGCATGTTCTTGCTTTGGTCCATAAATCAAAAATATATAACTAGGTCACTGCAGTAATTACACCGTGAGAACTTTATTACATAATAATAGCTGTATTATAAAGTTTTGGTAACACAGGGTCGCTGTTACATATGTAACATGTAGTTACTATAATAATAACTATAAATAATTACTTGCAACTAACCCTAAATCAAAGTAAACCCTAATGCTAGTAACTATGTAGTTACTATAGGGTTAGAAAAATATGTTACTTAATATTACTCAGTATTTAAATGTACAATTACAGTGTAACAAGTATCTTAAAATAAAGTGTAACCATTTTTTTCGTATACATAAATAATAATTATCATTTAATAATAATCATAATTTTGAAACCCAAACTGATCAGTACTACTGTTTTCCACATGAAAATGCAGGGTGATCACTGGCAGTGGAGTTGAGTTAGCTTTTGCTTTAGCTCAGTATGAAAATTTTTATCATGTAAAGATTTGAACCTGGCCCCTTGTGTACTACAAATTCTCACCACAAGACTGTCATGACACGCAGTCTAGGAAGAAGTGCCAGAACGCCCCTGAATGTAATACATGCAAGTCTAGTCGTGCCCTTGTGTCATAGAATGATCAAGTATTCACTTAGCAAGTACAACTACAAGATATCCTGCTCATTACGCCCATAACATTTAGTTTAGATTACATTTAAAAAGATTTGTTTGCGTACAGTTAACACATATGCCTGACCGTTCACCACAACAATAACTTGTCCATACCCTAATAAGGTGGAATCAACTTCCCCAACCAATGGAAACTATCCCTCCTAATACAAAATGCCTCCCAATCTCTGCACTAGGTTTGTTTTGCATCAGTATTAGGCATATTGTACTTGTAGCAATTGCTTGTATTTCCACAGGAAGCATTTATTTCCTAGTTGTTAGTATCCTAGATTACATCATGCTTGCCATCTGTTGTGCAAAATGGTCTCATATGTGATGTAAGTTTAAATCACTAATGGCTTATATGAAAATGATGACTTAGAGTGAGCAATTAGCAATCATACTTGTATAGGAATAGGCTATGTTCAAATTTCAGTGACCGAATGTAAAATGACAGCATACTTAATCACCTTGCTTTCACCTGGCTGTTTGGTGTTTGGAAATTTGAAATATGAATGGGAAGGAGGTGAATGTACTTGCGAATGGAGAGGGAAGGAAGTTTATGCTTGTTTTCAAGGGCAACATACAAGAGCAATGTAAAAGTGCAAAGCATCTCCTGCCTCATTTGGTTATTGGTGGCTATTGCACAAATCAAATCGTGTTGATTTGTTCAGGCTACAGTGACCAATCAGAATGCAAGAGGAGGGCACGAGCTAGAGGGCAGGATGCTTGTCCAATCCGGGCCGAGTTGGCCCGCGCACGCGTCATGCACTACGTCACAGTGGATAATAAATCTCTCCGCCTCCATCTCAGCGCTCGAGAGCATTCCCAACACAAAAGCAAAATGTCCGCCATGTTCAGAGGCTGCGCTGCTCCGGGTCTGCGGATATTTTAACAAAAGTTAGTCGTTTTCGTCACCGGGAGGCCGCCGACCCGATGCTACAAACCAGAGGGACAGTAGAGTCTCACTGTCAGAAAAATATCTCCGCTTTAACCACATATAAGCACAATTTAGTAGTATTTATTTACCTTTACGCCGTATGGTGGATCATCGAATGTAACTAGCATGTACCTGTCGCCTCTACTAGCCGGGTCTGGGCACGCAGCTGTTAAAGAAAACGAAACAATACAACATTCATTCAAACTGATCCTGTCATAGGGATCCTTAACTTTAACAAGGTACAACAGTATGCTGAAAAAGTCGGGGTAAAATTATGCTTTACCTTCATTAAAGATCTCAACCGCGCCTTTAGCAATGTCCAGATACGTCGTACCCAAATAAGTGCGCTGATTCATAGAAGCGGACATGTCTATCAGGAAAAGTAAAATAGGCATTTTAAATTGTATAGATATACGTCTAGATGTTTGCTAAAATATCTATAATCGGCATATGACCTATCTTGCGGCCCTGGGCATGCATATATGTGTGTATATATTTTGTTATAATCAGACCCCCAAAAGAGGTCGTACTGCCACCCTTTGCAGCCGCCTGATTCTCTATCTGTCTTTTCTGAGCAGTGCTGGGCTCGCGCTGTTCGAGAACTTCTCTTCCGAACAGACCGAAACGCCTTCGCCCCGCCGCTGCTACGCCATTGGCTGAGCTGAGACGCGAAGCCACGCCCACCCTAGTATAAAAATGCAACGAGGTCGTAGAATGCCTCTTATCCCCTCAGTTCTCCGTGCACGCCGGAGCGGACGAGACCCCGATCGGGAAGACGGGGATGTGTTACAGTTGTGTAAACTGTGATCGTAATTTTGCCCTTTAAGGGGCTATATGCTATTATTTTGTATGATTGACAGATTTAACAAGTTCACATAAAACCTATAATAGTGTCAGACTCAATTTTGACTCATGGAAAGGGCAACCCCCTCCTTTCTGATCTCGTCTAGCTGTCTTGGTGGGGGTCGGGAGTAGCTTGGGTTCCGTGTGATTTTTATAATAATTGTGCCTCCCCTGACCATCGAAAAATCCATCTTCGCCCGCTTTCCCCTCCTCTTGTTTATCTCATTTGATAGACCATACGGCAAGCGCCATTAATACACCAAACCGCCCTAGACCGTGACAACGAACGAACGGCGGTACAGAAGCGAGAGGAAAAGCAGCGTTGTCAGGCACTGGCTCCTCCTAAACCGTGCTCCTCAGTCCTCGGTTTCCGTGGAGACATCGCTACTATAGACTGTAAAAAGGTCGCTACACGTCAGTTCAGTTTGTGAATGTGAGAAAGGAGGCTAGGCAATCCTGTTCAGTGTTCATAATCACAGACACTGAACATGCAGCGGTACCTCATACATTTGCAGACATTACGGTGTTTATAAAGATGGTATTAACTCTGCACTATAATGTGTTTTAATCTCTGCAGGGAATAATCTATAAACAAGTGTCGTTGACAGCACTTTATGATCGTTCAGCCGCAGTTTTACATAACTACAATTCAGTAGCTTGCTCAGGGTAAGAACATGCCATTGGAGAGATGATATATCATCACCTATTGTAGAGCACATTCCGTATTGTGCACGGTTTCTGTTTGTTATATTCGTGTCCTGATTCGCAACAAGGACATGTTTTTAATGTGAAACTTGTCAGTCATGTTCATTCATGAACTGCCTTTGCTATGTGCCACCCAGGGGCTTTATAAGGTCGTCCTATTCTTTTTCCTGTTTTCATTTCTCTAGTCGGATGTTCTGATATAAAAAAGAGTGCAAGCGATGACAAATTTTTTGATTATGGGTCGTGTCCTATATTTTTATTTATAAAGTCTATGGTTATACTGTTGTGCCAGAAGGCGATGATAGTTGTCTGGGAGTATTCATTTTAAAGGGCGTAGGTTTCTTTCATGGTTTCTTTAGAATTATTATTTTTTTACTTTAATAAACTAAAGAGACTAGCCTATATGCTGTATGTTGTGTTGTCAAATTCCAAGATCAATTCACTGGGGGTATTAAGAAATTGCTTAAAATGAAATTGTTAAATGGCGGTTTTCAAATTTCATTTGCTAACATGATTTGTGTGTGTTAACGAAAAGCTTAATTTGCCAAACATTAAGTTCACCTAAAAAATAACAAAATACGTGACACAAGATGAGATGCTATTCAGAAGAATGACAGCTTAGTCACCATTCAGTTATATTGAAAAACGATGCAATGAAAGAGAAAGGTGACTGGGTCATGTTGCTCAACATCTCTTTTGTTCTACTGGAGACAGGAAGACACAGAGTACGTGAGCTAATTAAAGAATTGTTATTTTAGGGTGAACTGAATTGTTATTTTAGAATGCTAACTCACTCCCGTTACCGATATTTATTTCAAATCCCACCGTTTCCTTTTTCTTTTGTCAAAAATACGCTGCAAGTGCAAGGGCGCTTTGAATGCTGGGAATGAGGCTGGGATACTGGAGGGGTTCAGGAATTCCGCCAACGTCTTCTTTGACTTAAATTAGAGTTTGACAAAATTATTTCTGTTATTTCTGGAGTTTTTCTCAGTAAATGCATTCGGAAGATAAATGACGTTTCTAGGTTAACGTTACCGTTTACCCGTTGCGAAAAGTCTTAAAGCGACCTTTCCCTTTAAGACTTTTCGCAACGGCTAAACGGTAAACTAGAGAGTAGCAGCTAGCTTTATAATCAAAAGCATACAACGAACGATACACGTAATTTATCCTCCGAATGCATTTACTAAGAAAAACTTAAGAAATAACAGAAAGTACTTTGTGAAACTCTAAATGACGTCATAGAAGACGCTGGCGGAATTCCTGAAGCCCTCCAGTATCCCAGCATTCAATGCGCCCTTGCAGCGTATTGTTGACAAAGAAAAAGGAAACGAGTGGGATTTGAAATAAATATCGGTAAACGAGAGCAAGGTAACATATATATAATATTTTTTACTGTTTTCGGTGTATTTAATCTTTCAATACCTACGTTAAACGTAGTATTGAACGATGTCATCTCGATGTTGCAATATTGTTATGCTAGCATGATTGTGGGTTAACCATACCAGCAATACGTCAACATCCAGTAAACAATACTGAATATTATGTCTTACTTTATGTTAAATTACTTTAGCAAGTTACAACTTGCAAACCGAACCTAGTTTTAAGTGCTTAACAGGTAATTAACGTTAACGTAACTATGGAAATAACAGATAATGTTACTCTAACAGTTACATCTTTCTTGCATTTAGTTTAACATAGACATGCAAATATATTGCAGTTAAGACATACTTGACATCACATTTGAGAACGGAAATCTACGCTTTAATGTACATGTTTAATAAAACATGAATGTCCTGTTACATATAACTATCTTTGCTAATAAATAGTCAGCAAAACTCAATAGCCTTCAAGAGGACAAAAGGTCTGTCACGTCGTTATCCGATCTCCTGGAGACATTCTGTAAGCAGGACGTCAGTCATTTGATGATGATTTTAATAATATACTAACCATATTTAATAAGATACAGAAGACATTTAAAAAGGGTTTTTACTTTTAGCGTTTGGTCGGGCAGTATTTTTCTTACGTGTCTGATGGGTTTATTTATTTCGATAAAAGTCCATAGTCTTTGGAAAAGCCATGTTAAATGGATCGATCTGTCATCATTGTATCTGCCAGCTGTCACGCTGTCATTGACCTCATTGGTATGATGTTAGTCGGTTAAGTTTGACGTTATTTATTTATTGCTATGTATCGTATTGCGAAATCCTTAAGTTTCAGACGAATTCAGTAAACATGGTCACATGACTAGCCACGTGGATGCGGGACCTTGTTTTTTTTATAGATATCTTGGTCATCATTCATAAATCTTTTATTACATTTAAACTATTATCAGACTATATTGACGCATGTTTGCGTTTACTTCAATTTTCTGAAGCATCACTTGATTGTTCTCATGCCACAAATAAGTTTGTGAGAAAAATACGTTAATTACCATTAGGCTTATTCATGTAATCTGTAATTTATTTATACCTCCTGTTACAGTAACTTTCATCTTATTTTGTTTTATTACACAGATTTTGTCAAGTTGCCCAGCACTGTACTAAGGTTGTTTGTACAAAAAATGACTTTAAAATCAAATATTGACATTTCAATTATAACTATGAAATACAAAGTCCTAACAATATAATATTTAGGTTTAGTAAATGCATAATTAAAATAGCAGCTGATAATCCACTGTAAAAAAAAAGAAAAGACATTTTTTATTTTATTTTGCAATTGCACCCTGTAGTCTTGGTTTTGTTTATGGTTTTAGGCGTAAGTGACAGATGAATCTGTGCCAAAATAATTTTTTTTTTTTTTTTTGCAGCTTTTGATATCAAGGCTGATATAGGATGTTGTTTTCTCCTCTTGGAAGTTTTTTTTTTATCTTAGCTATGCAGTATGCACAATTACGTAGTTAGTTATGGTTCATTATTTCAGCCATCAGAACAGACCTTGTTTGTTTTTGGGTCACAATCCACCATTCAAGGACAACTGTGTTGTTGGTTACTGCCCTGCTCAAAAGTCTGGGTCAGTGAGATTTTTTTTTTTTCTTTTTTTAAGGAGGCTCATCTGGTCACAAAGGCTACATGCATTTATTTGATCAAAAATACAGTAAAAACAGCAATTGTGCGAAATATTATTACTGTCACTTTTAAACAATTCAAAGCTTCTCTCATACTGACCACGACATTATTTCATTAATCATATCCTCAGAGGGAAAGTGCTGAGTACTAGTCAGGTAAGACCACTGTATAATTCTCGATTACCTCCAAAGAAAGACGTGCAGCCATTCGTCGCTTTGTATTTAAAATGGCCTCGCATGCAAGGAAATTGCTGCAAAGGATATTGCACCTGAAAGAGTGAGAAAGACTCCTGAGGAATCGGCAACAGAATCATGTCACGACCAGTGCAGAACTCGCTCAAAATTTACAGCAAGTTGGTGTAAGTGCACAGTGAGCCCAAGACTTTTGGACAATGGCCTGGTGTCAAGAAGGGCAGAAGGAAAGCCACTTCTCTTCAAGAAAATATCAAAAACAGGGATGAAATGCTTACAGGATGTGCAAGGATCAATGAGCAGAGGACTGGTGCAGAAGTCTGACTGTTGGGACATCTGGAAAATCTATTTGTTTGGAGATGAAAACAAACACCTTGAATGAGTTCTGTGTCAGTGCCAATAGTGAAGCATCTTGAAACCATCCATGTGTGGGGTTTCTTTTCATCTAAGGGTGGCTCTCTCAAATCTGCCCTAAATAAAGAATGCCAACGATCCAGGAGCAATTTGGCAGTGATCCGTACATTTTTCCAGCACGATAGCGCACCATGTCACAAGGCAAGTGTTATAGTAAAGTGGCTCAGAGATTCTCTACATTGAAATTTTGGATCCTTGGCCAGACAACTCCCTGGATCTTTAATATTGACACTTTGGATTTGCTGAATGTTTTTGCCAAATAAAAGCCTTTTAAACGTATGAAATCCTTTTCGTTGTTTTTTTGTGTTATTCTCATGACACACTTTGTTATTTATATTGAAATGAATTGTAATCCTGCCTTCTACTGCTGTTCATGACAAAATGGCCCAATTTCTGTCATTTCAGGAGGTGAACGTCATGCTGCCAAAGAGCTGAACTGGCTTCATTTAGAACTGGATCTCTGCACCGTTACACCCCGAGAGGGAGTGGGAATACGATAAAGGGAGGAGGAAGTGAGCTCAGCTTGAGCCAATGCAGAAGCAGAGTCGGCAGCCTGACCTAGTGGAGGGAAGCCTTCCAGTGTTTGTGTTCCCCACTGAGCTGGTGTTCTACGCAGATGAGCAGGCTTCACATAAGCAGGTGCTCACCCTCTATAACCCTTATGAGTTTGCTCTTAAATTCAAAGGTGAGTCGTACACCACGAGAACCTTCTTTAGTGTGCTGTAGGGGTTCTTTCCTCACTGCTTGTTGTTTCATCAGTTCTGTGCACAGCTTCCAAACAAGTATGCCAGTGGTGGATGCCACTGGTGCTGTTAAACCGCAATGTTCACAGTGGATATGTACGTTTCCGAGTCTTACACTATTTTAACAGAAAATTATCTGATTTCACTGAACCTTTCACAAGCATTCATTTTCTTGATTTTCACCAAACAGTGTGATCCGCCATAGGGACGTGCGGGCCTGTCATTAGGTGTGATTGATAAGTTCCGGCTGCAGGTGTCTGAGCAGAGTCAGAGGAAGGCACTGGGCAGGAAGGAAGTAATGGCGACTCTGATGCCCTCCGCCGCTCAAGAACAGCCCCAGGTCCGGCCCCAGGAGGAGGAGCGCAGGATGAAGGAGCAGCTTGCCGACAGAGTGTTCTTTGAGCAGACTGCATTCCAGACAGGTGCCTTTTACAGTACACATGAATTCTGAACACACACCCTGGTTCTTACGGTGAATGAGTCATAGGCGCTTATGTTTCTGAAGAAAAAGGCAATGTGGAATGTGACTTCCCCATCTTTTAAGCTTTCTCAATTATTTTAAATAATCATACCCTTCCAGCAACATTTTTTCAAATCCAAGCAATTCACTAATGCCGACGTTACATGAATTGAGAAATAAAATTTTCAAAATGTGAGAGAACACAAAAATGATGACAAGTAGTTCTAGATTTAGCAGTTTTGCTCCTATAGTGTGTGTGGTGTGCTGCGACGTGAAGAAGACAACACACCACACGTATCATTTTACAACCAACGACTGTGAAAATGGGAAATCTCACGAAATCCCTTGAGACTTCAGAAATAAACTGTTAGTACAATAACCAAAAGAAATGGCTATGATAGTGTTCGAACATCAGGATTTCTGATTATAAATATGAATTTGAATTCAAATATTCCTCTGTGACGTTGTTTATATATATATATGATTATATTTAGAATTGGTGATCAGGGCTCCGACGTTCTTCAGAGCAGGTTCAGTCACTCTTAACACACCTCACACCAAGGGAAAATCTGATAAAATAATCTGTAGAAACATCGAAGATAAAAACTTAGGATTGTCAGGAAGGGGAAAATTGAGCCCGGATATTCTATGGGGTGGCCCAGAATTAGAATGAAATCATGTCCTATTTTTTTTATTTTTATTTTTTTTTCATTGTTGAGTATCATATTTTGAAATACTGATTTTTACATGATTTTTCTTTTTACCGCACATTTTCACTGGTCCCATAAAAAAAGAAAAGGGAAAGAAAAAAAGAATGATTAGTAATTATATTCCTTCAGAATTTTATTTTCTCCCACAAAATACAAGTTTCAATTAATTAATTTATTTTTTCTTATTTATTTTTTATATTATCTGGAAATTACATTTACATTTTTACTATTTCTATTACATAGAATTACATTTTTTATATTTGTGTATTTTTATATTTGCTAAACTTCTTTCATTAAATGGTAAGTTTAAGAAACATTTTTTTTCTTTTCTGATTTCAAAATAATTTTCTTTTAAAATAATTGCTGCTGTAATATAACTCAAACACACTTTTGTCTGAAAACAGTAGCACACAATGCAAAACACTGATTGGCCAGTGGGCCTTACTAGTCAGTTTTAATGTAAAGCTCCCACTGGGTGGCGTCAGAGAGATGTATTCTATTTATTTTTAGTGGTTTTCTTTCATTTAATAACCGTCTGCTTCTTCCTTCTTGTATTGGCACAGAGAGCCGTACAGCATCTGGGGGTCCCAGCCTCCTTACTGTCCTTTTAGGCCTGGTGTGTATGGCAGCCCTCATGCTCCCAACTCTGGGAGAACAGGAATCCACAGTGCCTGTCTACCTCCACTTAAGTGTTAACAAGAAACTTGTAGCTGCTTATGTTTTAGGTAAGTTGCAAAGATGCATCATATTCCCAGTTGGATTGTATTCTGCATGTTTTCATGGTAATTTCCCATGTTGCACAGGTCTTCTCACAATGGTTATTCTGCGGCACTTGAAGTGCTCTTGGAAACAATCTTGCTGAAAGGAACTATTAAGATGATGAGGGGAGATAAGGACATTAACAGCCAGGAGGGTTGTGAGGATGGAGGGAGTACGTCTGGGAAACTCCCTATAAACAGGAACTAACTTCAACGCAAAGATCCATGGGCAAGGGGAGGGAGCGTTCTGTGTTTACAGGCCCAACACTGACTGAGCTGGCATTAGGTCCGGCTAACTATTATGTTAAATGGGAGAGGGTGTAGAGGAACATGAATACATGAAATTAAATGTGTTGTTATACATCATATTCAGTGTCTGTGGATTTCTGTTGTTTATTTCAAGACTGATGTTATGGTGTTTGTCCACTGCTTAAACCTTATATCACAAAAAAATAAAGTAAATTGATTTTTAAAGGCATTTACTTGAAAGTTTTATTCAAAAGTATTAGTAGTAACATCAATTATTCTCTAGTTTCAGAGTCATAGTTCTTGTAGCTTTACGGAGTAGTTCACTTTTGAACTACTCCTTTAGATGAATAAGGGTCTTATCAAGCAAAATGATCACTCATTTAATAAATAAATAACAAAGTTTAAGTTTTATAAGCTCAAATGGTCGCCTTGCTCTGTTCTGTGATGCACGTTCGTGACGACTCTTATTCGAACTTGTTCATCAAAATGAACACATTTTTTCCCGAGTCAACTCCTTCATTTCGTTCGTTGAATGAACCAAATGATCACAGAACAGAGCAAGGCGAACATTTAAGCTTATAAAACGTAAACTTTTTTTTTTTTTAATGAGTGATCGTTTCGCTTGATAAGATCCTTATTCATCGTTTAAAGCCCTCTGACCAGTTTGCATGCGTTTCCACCGCAATTACCAGGAACTATTTGTCCCAGGAACTTTTTTCACAGGAACCTTTTTTCCTCAGACCGCTTTTCTTACTGCGTTTACACCGCGTACTTCCGGTCCAGGAGGCGGGAAGATTATAGTGACGTTAAACCAGACATTCTCTGGTTAAACTCATGGTTAAACTGCGTGCGACTGCTCCTTCTAACAAAACGGCAGAAAAGAAGAGCACCCAAAGCATATTCAGAAAGCTTGTAATGCTAGACATAAAAGTCAGCGTTTTTCATCAGCGGACATTGACCAGTGAGATGGATGGGATGAATGCTCGCCGGTAGTAGGACCAATGCAGCACATGTTCAGCGCACAAGTCCCACCCCAAAAGTTCCTGAACTCTGAAAAAGTATTACCTCGCCAGCAGGTACTTTCTGAGGGAAATGTTTACCTGGAACTTCATTTAGACCCTGGTTCCTGCAGTGTAGACACACCGAGTACCACCCCCAAAGTTCCTCAGTTCCTGGGGAAAGTTCCTGTGGTGGAAGCGCGTTCTTTGGACCTGAACCAGTTTGGTTCCCCATTAGAAGTGCCATTATATGGAGAAAAATCCTGGAATGTTTTCATTAAGAACCTTAATTTCTTTCAGACTGAAGAAAGAATGACATGGATATCTTGGATGACATGGGGGTGAGTAAATTATCAGCAAGTTTTTTTAAGTGAACTTACTCCTTTAAAGGAGCTGTATGTAAGAAATTTATTTAAAATAATCATAAAATGGCCCTGATATATCACTAGACATTAAGAAATCATGTTCATTTCAAATACTTATATCACTGACAACAGTAGTCCAGCCAGGATATTGTCATTTAAAGAAAGTTCAGCCTCAACTGATGTTGATGTTGTCATGTTGTGTTTTGGTATGATGCTCCACCCTCCACCGATCTACCAGTCAGCCGCTACAAATGTGTCAGATAAAAAAATGTTGGATCCTGCCGCCTATCTGGCAACCTCAGATGAGGGGAAGGGATACACTGCTCTACGGTATTTTGAATGTTATTGCAGTACCAGTTTTGGCCACAATCTTACATACAGCTCCTTTAAGAAGCAAAATGCAACATTGCTGTGAAAATGTTTGTTTAGAAATAATCTGGGTGAAATTGAGCATTTACTTATGCACTCCTGAAAACTGACTAGTCTTAATTCTGACTAAAGTTAATTCTAAAGTCTGACTTTAGTGAAATATTTGGACTGTAGAGGAAACAAGATTAGATACACAGTAGGCAGGTACTAATGCAATGTTTTACTTTGGGCAGTTACTACAAAAAAGTTTAAGGATTGAAAATGGTCTAAAGAGGAATTCATGTTCTAAGAATTAAGTTAGTTTATTCAGCAAGGAAGCATCAAAAGTTCACAATGTTCCAAAAGATTGTCATTTTGAATAAATGTTACTTTGTACCGATAGTTGTACCTGTTCAAGAGATCCTGAAAAAAAAATGCTGGGGAAAAATAGTTTGAGCAGCAAATCAGCATATTAGAATGATTTCTACAGGATCATGTGACACTGAAGACTGGAGTAAAAAATGTTGAATATTCAGCTTTGATCATAGGAATAAATTTGACGTTTTAAAATATATTACAATAGAAAAGAGTTGTTATAAATAGTAATACTTGCGAATTACTGTATTTTATCAAATAAAACTTTCAGAAACATTAGGGATAGTTGATTGATTTACAAAGTTAATTGTGGAAATGCATCAGCAGTCTGAGTAAAGTGACTATTGTCATGGTCAAGCAGAACATTTTCGTTAGGGATGAAGGATAAAGGGAACCGAAGAATAAAGAACCACTCGCTCTGTTGTGACAAGACAAGCAACCACACAGAAAACACTGAACAAGTTTGATATCACAAGACTATAAAATAGCTGGACAAATAATTCATTTCTGGGATCTGAAAGTCTCTGATGATGGGAACAAAGAATTGTTTCAGAAGAGTCAGAGAACTGCACACTCAACAGCTCTCAGGTCCTCCTCTGAGTTCACATGCACAGGCTTTAAAAATACTGTACAAGTCAACAGGACCGGAGTAAAATCATTAAATAAAAATTTAAACTAATCCACAGGACAAAAACAAACCAAAGCAAACTACAAATACATTTCACCCATTACTACAGGACAGAATCTGGATCTACATGACCCACTTTTTGTTTGCAAAGACATTCAGAAAAGGACTTACACTGCAGTTTCATCTTTTCTTATGTGGAAAAAAATAACACTTTCAATCCACTTGAATGAAAAATATTTTACAATCACTTTCTTGCACACAAAAATTAATTTATGATACATCATCTCATGCTTGAAGAAATAAAGCATTCTTTCAAAGAAATTTAGAAAAAACAATTTACAAGAAAATACCATTTCCTAAAGCAACTAAAACCCCAGAAGAATAACTTCTACAGTTGTACAATTTCTCTTATATACAAATTTAAATGGCACACCATTTAAGTATCAGTAGATTACATTTAAAACGTTTTAATTCCACAAATAACTCTCGATGGAAAGAGTTTCATCTTTATGCACTTCTGCTTAACTATTAAACTGCCAAAGGGGTCACACTGCTAACAGCCTCTGAAAAACACCCTGCATTCTCCTCCAAATGCTTCCATTTGCTTGATTACAATCACTCAGACCCAGCCCGAATGTTTTGCTCCATTCTCTGAAAGCTGTCAAAAAAACAGTTGTACGCACATATTTAGGTTGACAAACAGGCATTTTAGTTTCTCAAGTGTTCAAATCAAGGATTTAGTGGTTACCAACAGATGCAATATTAAATCCCTTCTGCATAGTTGTGTACAGCAACCGTAAACCATTTTAACAGAACGAAGTGCCAAGCTCTTTGAAAAATACATTTCCTCCACCAATATTTGAAAATCAAGAAAAGGCAATTCCTGAAATTAAATATGCAGATTCAGAACAAAGCCTAAAATGATATTCAGCCCCTTTAAAGTGCCAGTTGCACACTCTATTAAAACTCCAGAAGAGGCGGCTGTCAGTTTGACGGTCAAGCTTTTTATCTCTGCACGTTTTGCCACAAATCTTTATGTACATACTTACATACAAAAAAAGCCAAAAAAATAAATTAAATTCACACACTATACCTGTTGGCAAGCTAAGATTGGAAATCAAAGATCACGCCTGTAGTAGTTCTTTTTACAGCGGTTTTCTTTTCAAAGCCTTATCAAAAAGATAATAGCCAAATTGAGAGACAAAAAAATAAATCTGAGATCTTCCTCTTCAACGTTGTTCGCTTAGATGCTGATCTACACACCACGTCTCACATATAATTATAGCAGCTGATGCAAAAAGCATCCACAGTCTCCCCATGCCCTTAGAGTCTGTCCCATACCGAATACACTCCTGGGCCACATTCCTTTAAATGCAACGGGACAAATCAGGAGAAGAACAGGAGCCATGTTGGGAAGGCATTGAAAAAGAATGAATGAGTGGAAGAAAAGCGGTCCCAGTCCTTCTCTGTCTGTGACGCTCGGATCACTTAGGGGAAAGATCCTGAAGGGGTGTGAGGGAGAGTTACTGGAGGAGGCGCGACACTCCTTTCCATCTTGGCGGCGAATCAGAAGAGCCGACACTACTGAGACTCCCATCCAGAAGGTCAGGAGACAGACTGGTGGAGAAACACAGATACGAAGCAGCGTTACAGACGGCCCATTATTCAGAGCTGGAATCCATAACACAAGTGGCACAAAACAAATACATTTACTATTAAAGAGCCCCTATCATAGCTTTTGAAATGTATTTTTGTTTTAGGAGTTCCCAAAAACAGTTTAACATGCATGAAAAGAACAAAAAAAAAACACTGTCTTATAATATGCATTTATTTTTGAACCGATTTGCTCACTAACTCCCAAATGATTCGTACAACGACTCACTTTTCCAAACCACTCCTTTGCGTGACGCTAATCGGCGGTGATTGGTCAGATGACCCAGTCAGTTATTGTTTGTTAGCATAACGCATAAACATATTGATAAAGCACTGCAGTACTACAAGACGCTCTATTCTTCGACAACTCCAATAACAGCGACAAACATTTCACAAATTAAAAAAAAGCTGCGCTGAGCATAACTTACACGTGCGCGTGCACACACACACTTATTGCGCCTTCCCTCCTCGCGCCCGACGCTACGAACCGTTCAAAACCCATAAAAGAAACAATTATTAATAATTAGGGGTGTAACAACATATCGTGCCACAATATATCGCAATACAAAAATGCAACAATACATATTGTGGATAGTGACAATATGTATCGTGGATAGTTCCCCAAAATAAAAATTACAGAGTTTTAGTGTCAGTACTACATTAAACTACTATATATAATGTTGATTATAATGTATAATAATGCAAAGGGGGAATATTTGTGGGTCCTGATAATGCTAAATGTCTGATGTTACCAGTAAAAAGTGTCCGACATTATTTTAAATATATATCTAGTCAGTGAAAGCATGCAAGCATATTCAGCTACAATAACTCGGTAACTTCAGCTTCAGAATCATGAATATTGTTAGTGTGGCGTCACCATTTTCCTTGGGATACAAGCAGCAAGTCCAAACCTATTCATTTAAACCTACAATGTAATATCAAATTTAGCATTTTAATCAACTGTACAATCAATACATTTTTTGTTAACCTTTTACCATATGTCTTGGAGTATCGCAATAATATCGATCTGTAATGAGTTTAGTATCGTGATATGTATCGAAATCGTGACATGAGGGAATCGTTACACCCCTATTAATAATACGTACAGGTTGTGATTCATAGGAGGAAGCTGATCCATATACACTGGGTAATTAAGTTACTGAGCCCTCCTTCAGGAACAACTGCTTGCGAATCCACATTTGAATTCATTTATGTTTTTGAACGATTCGTCATTAAAATGATGAGAACGCAATCTGGCTATACTGTTGGTCTTGTTGCAAATATGTTAACTCTAACCACCGATTCTTCACATGCCCGTCCCTGGTTAATGAAAACAAAGTGGCTGAACTATCTTTGCATTGTAGAACACAGTGTCTTCGAACGTTCAGCTGAAGTATTTGTAGGAACATTTTACTACTTTGCAAGACAAAGGATTAATTTTGGCGTCCACTTAAATACTTTCAATGCATACTAAAATCAAAATAAAAACCAACTGAGGGAACTCACCAAGTGTTAAGTTCAGGCAAGTGGGACACCTCTGTGGACAGCATGTTGGTGGTTCCCTGAAAGAGTCTCTTGGGTTGGCTTTCTGTCTCCATTTCACCTGAGCATACAGAGAAAGTGAGGTTCATAGGGTTCCCCACAAGTTTAATGACATTACAAAAGCAAACGTGTTGTGACGCTCCCTTACCTTTGCGTTTGAGGTTGCCCATAATGCTGGGCCTGATGCAGTTGATCGGGCTCTGACTCCTCTCTGCTGGGAAAAGGTTTTGATGAGTGATAGCAGCTACTCAACTTTAAGTATTCTATAATATTATGCCTAATATTTGCAGATTGATTGAAGCAGAACGCACCTGAAGCGGCGTGTTGGACTGGGAACAGGACTGGGCGTCAGACCGTTACTGCTCACCAGAATTTGAAGAGATGGAGAGAAACACTGCTGCTCATGAGAGAGAGAGGTAAATCAAAGAAACATAAAGCATAATTTCCATCCCCATTCAGGTAAAAAATATAAGATCAACTCTTTCATTAATTGTAACACTACTCATGTGATTTATATGTTGAAATGTCCATGCGGGTTGGTATACGTAGGTCAGATTAAACGCTCTCTCAAACTAACGTATTGCAGAACATAAAGCAGCAATTCGCAACAAAAATATGGACTATGCAATTGCGAGACACTATATACAAGCTAATCATGGTTCGAATGCGTCTTTAAAATTTTGGGGAATTGAAAAAATTGTACCCTCCCAGCGAGGAGGGACACAGTGAAGTCCCTTTTACAACGCAGAGGCGTTCTGGATTTTTACTCTTGACACACTTGAACCAAATGGCCTTAATGAGGAGCTGGGCCTCTCGTGCTTTTTATAACTCACACACAGTTAGTGTTAATTTATTTATTCTTTTTTTGTTGTTCTATGGATTTTTGGACATGTATATATTTTTCATTAGTTTTTTTTATTTTATATATATATATATATATATATATATATATATATATATATTTATTATTATTATTATTATTTTTTTTTTTTCTCTCTTTTCTCTTTTCTTCCAAGAGCTTGAGTGCTTGTCTTAGATTGAATAATTGTTGCACCACACCCACTTAGGCCAGTGGCCAATTTAGTTAATGATGACTCTTAGAAGTCTGTATGTTGTTGTCATTGACTGTTTGACTCTGAAGAAGACGCATGTGCGTCGAAACGTTAGTCACTTTTCATCAATAAATTTATTAAAAAAATCTGTGCTCCGGTCCTGCTCCTTGGTCACAGTTAGACCTTGGTTCCTTGTTCTTAAAAACATAAAGCATTGAATTAAAAAACTAGCATCTTTTAGAAGAAATAAATCATACCTTTCTTCCAATCCCTCTGGTGGGTGAAGGAGCTGGCGACACGGGCACAAAATCAATCCTCTTTGGAGATGACGAAGAAGATTTCTCAAGATCATTATCACTCTATTGAATCAAAACACAATAAAAATCACTTAGTACAGTTACACAACATGCCACTATTACTGCAAACCAACCACTTCGTTACTAAAGCAGTGTTGGAGTTTTATACTACCAATCCAGTCTGATCTTGAAAGACTGGTGGCCCTGTTGACTCCATGAGCTTTTCTCTAGCATGCTTCCATTTTCTCTTCCACAGTCCCATCAATAAGGGAAAGAGGAAGTGTAGCAACATTGCTACTGCATGCGTTATATTATCTGCATAAAAACGGTCTAAATTTTTCAACTGTTTGCATAGATTCAGGTTTAACCTAAATTATGTACTTGCGATATTGTTGTACACACTACTGTTTAATAGTTTGAAGTGCTTAAGATTAATGGCCAGTGAAAAAAATTCAGTTTTGCCACCACAGGAAGTACATTAATATAGAGGAGTTAAAAATGTAACTTAAAGCAGACATTTTTAAAACAGAGAAACAAAAATTAGCCACCCCAAACTTTAAAGGTAGTGCATTTGTATTTAATTACAAAATAAAAACACCCTCTTACAAGACTTGAGCTCTCCTCCCAAGACTGGCTCATCTGCATGGCTGCCTGCACCTCTCTAGATCAATCGACATTAGAAGAAAATGAATACAGAGAGGAAAGAATGGAGAGTTGACATATTAATGTTTTTAAAGGGATACTCCACTTTTTTGGGAAATAGTGTTCTCATTTTACCGTTTTCAAATCCATTTCAGACAATTTTCTGAGATTTAGAAGAATATCATGGCTCATTGACTTCCATAGTATATTTTTTTCCTACTATGGAAGTCAATGAGACCAGAAACTGTCTGGTTACTGATATTCTTTTAAATATCAGAAAATGATGCTGAACGGATTTGAAAACAGTAAAACTCAACTGGTTTAACTCAAGCCTATTTCCCAAAAAAGTAAAGTATCCCTTTAATAAAAAGCCCTTATTTGATCCTACACAGGAAAATGAATGTTATGAACACTCTGGAAACAGACAAAACCAGTCAATAACTGAAAAATGAGAAACCACAGCAGATGTGAGCACTTACCGTTCATGGGCAGTTTCACGGTTCATCACATCAACACCCTCTTCCTACAAACAAGCAAGCATATGAGAGAACCCCAAATGAGGAAATATCACCAACACAGTGACTTTCTACACATCTATAAATCTATATGTTGGTGTGCGTACTACCAACCAGTCTAATTCTGAAAGACTGCTGGGTTTGCGAAAACTCAAATCTAATTTTAGCATGTACTTTAAGGGCTGTTTACACCTGGCCACCTCATGCATTCTCAGATTGAATAGATATCTGATTTATCAAAACTATTCCATTTACACCTAGTCACAAATGTGTTTTTGCTGCAGATTTAATGAAGTGTACGTCACCGAAAACAGATATTGCTGCATTTTATTGATCAGCTAATTTAGAAATAAATTAACAGGACTGGGAAGATCATTTCATTTCTTTAATGAAGATGATTGTCTGCGACTTCCACTTTGATTTGCGATTACGGCATCTTGGTTTCGATGAATGGACGCTCATCTGAGAATGATGCGTGTTGCAGTCGGCGCCGTCATATCTGACTAACATGACATATAGCCTAGAACATGCTCACGCGTTAATTTTTTTAGCATTTTTGGGAAGAGTAAAATTGTGGTTTCAACAACCAGATGCATTTACACTGGTCCGGTTTGGTCTGTAATACGACCCAGACCACCATCCGAAGAGGTCTGAGCGATCAGATTCAAATCCGCCTCGAATGCTTTTCGGAGGGCAGTTACACCTGGTCTTTTCATGATTGGATAGCAAACACATGAAGTGGCCAGGTGTAAAAAGCCCCTTTTAGATACACCCCAATAGGCACATATAAGTGTGGCGAGTCTGACATGCTATTAAGCCATAGACTATTAAATATGTTCAAGTTAAATTTCATGGTATATTGATGCTTTGTACCTGTTTTGATTCGCTGTAGTCTTGTGCTAGGAACACAGTACTGGCGAAGATGGAACCTAAAGAGCATAAAACATCCAATAAGCAAATTCCATTAAACAAAACATTCATTGACCGCATTCTGAAACGTGCTACATACCACATTAGGTCGAACAACAGTAGTACTGTTTCTTCTGCTGCGGAGAACCTCTCTCTGGAACACCTGTGAAGCATCACTTGAGACAGAGAGAACAAACTTTTAATTTCTCATGTACTAAAAAAATAATTAAACATTGAAGTCACAATGAAATTGAAGTGACGACAGATCTTTCCTTCCATTTTGTAACGTACTTCAGTGTAATATCAAGAAAATGCAGAGACTTGGTTCTATGCATCAGTTCTTGGCTGGATTGAGGTGCGAGCGCTGCACTCAAAAACAGATGAATGCAGTTTAGACGCAAAAAATGTTTGGAGGAGTCCTGCATAGGTCACTAGAAATAAGACTTGTTTCACTGGAAGTATGTATTAATTATGGCATTGAAAATGTTTACTTTCAACCTAATGTTTAATCAAAGTCAGCATGAAAAGGACATTGCATTCTTTCTTCCTCATTAAATCAAATTTGAGTGAAACAAGCTTCTCAAAAAAAAAAAAAAAAAGCAAAAGTAGGGTGGGACTTTTTGTCCATTGGGAATTGATTGGATCATTGTGGTTTGTTATTTGCAGGTGATGTCATGTGAGTGACAGGTTGTCCTTGTGCCAGTAAACATCATTGGAGAAGAGATGAAGCTGGAAGAGGGAGAAGTTATTTTGATTTAGGATTACGAGGGCACATTATTAATTAAACAAATTAGCAATATTCAATAAAAGGCAATTTTGATTTCATGTAATGCACAGATGAATTGCGAAGATCTAAAACATTAATTTATAAAGACTAAATTTATTTAATTCCAACTTTAAAACTAACCACAATACTAATGTGTGTGTTTCATACCATCAACACACTCTTCTCTTGAGAGACTGGCAGACCTAGACATGAATGCATGTCTTTACTCTCTACCAGTGAGAGAGCACCCACAATAGTCATGCATGGCATCTCTCAAAAGCATTTCAGGCATTTGTAATGTTTAAATCTGGAAATTATAAGATGATACATTTATTAAAAATTGGGTACAATTACTCCTTTTAAAAATGACAAGCAACTCTCTGTGAGAATAACTTTCACTTTGTGTGTGTATAATTGCGTTTGTATGTGAAGGCAAATGAGAATTTTCACATTGATGGTCAAAGTTGTAACTAACTGGTAGGAACTCACCCTCAAAGCTAGGACATAGCTACCCATAATGCCCCAAAATGATGAGATTGCATGTTCCGGAAATCAATCTTAGTCTCAGTTACCAGGTTTCAAAAACTTTAAACTGGCATGGTCAGTTTGGATTGATTCAAAACCAGTCTGCGACTAGCTTAAGCTGGATCTTTCAGCGTGGTCAAGTAGGCAACTCACCAGGTTATGAGAAACTTCCCAAATGTTTATAAGGTCCAAATGAACATAACATACCAACATGAGACCGTAAATACCCTAAACACAACGAGAAATGCAATCAATCCTCACCTTCAGGCCGTTTATCATGGGCTCGCTGTTAGATCGTCTCAAGTGGCCATCACTCTGAACAAGTGTCGATGGGATATCCAGATCCAGCTCCATCTTCTCTTGCGACATGGTTCCTTGATTGTTCATCGTTATTGTCCTTGTACTTATGCCACAAAAAAGCACGTAGGTTGCAAAGCTACATCGTTGAAACTGACAAAGCAGACCAAGGCCTCAGTTTACTATGTGCATTTTGCAGCCAATACAGAAAGATTGGGGTTTGTTTCGTTGTTATAGGGTCAATGTAGGTCTCGATCAATGTCTAAGGAAATGATCCGTGGGTTTCTGCAAACCAACATCCTGCTTGTTCGACGTGCACCGAGGATCTTCCTAGAAACTCTCCACGTTCTGGTCCAAACTGGTAGATCCAGCGGCTGGTTAGCTGCGAGCTAATGTGAAAGGGGTTTGGCCCATGCGTAACGTTACTACTCCTGTGCTGTTAGCTTAGCTTGATGGCGGACAAGCACCACAATCGAAACAGCTCCAGTCAACTTTTGAAGTGCATGTGGAAAGGATGCTTGAAAAAGCAACTTTCAAAGCATGGAGGTTAAGTCATTAAACAGTGATCGCAATAATACCAAAAGCTGATGGCATAAAAATGTTTAGCTAGCCATCATCATGTTGCTAACTAGCTTGCTGTCCGTGATGGGTTGCAGGACAAACTCATGTAAATCATTAGACAAGCGCGCGGATCCTCTCTGTCATCTTCTGTTTGACAATTTGGCCTGAAAGTATCTAGTTGGATAAGTTTGTAACTTTGTTGCGTCTAAGGTTAGCATGCTGTTTATCTATTTTCTGGACGCCGCAGTCTACCCACAGCTCAGATAAGAGTCCCGCCCCTTCTGTTCCTACCGGACTGACCGACGGCATCGTGAACCAATCAGATACTTGATGGTTACCGGCGTGCCTTTTTGAATGGCAACCGTTCAGGGAAACAGCCAATGAAATCGCACTTCCTGGAAAAGTTTCCCTGCGCACGCCGTTTTATGCTTTTTGTTTTTTTAAAGAGATACTTTTGAGTGTGTGAAGTGCTTATATCACAGTTTAACATTAAGAATGTGTAATATATTGGATATTTGAAATGTACAATTATATAGCTATTATCTGCCATTTACTGCAGTCAGTCAGTGTATAAAATTTGTCTGAATCTTTGCCAGATTCAGTTTAGGCTACTATAGGCTAAAGCTAGAATGCTTTAAAATTGCTTTTTAAAATAATAAATAGCCATGACTTGACCCCTGACCACACTTGCCTCATTATTTACACCAGTGCATCACCGTTGGCCTTGGTGTATTATGTACCCCTACTACCAAAATAGTCACCCATTACTACCAACATTTTATCTCCTTTGTGGAGGTTTATGTTTGATTACTCAGAGATGTGATGCTTCTGAGAAAAAGAGGGAAATCAGGATCAAAATACAGGGAAAAAACAAGAGAATAAACTTTTCCCCCGGTAAAAAAATAATAACTGTATTTAAATAAATGAGTAAAGTAAAAAAGAATAGATCTAAATGAAAAAATGTGATTAAAATAAAAATGATTAGTTAGTTATTCATCTATTTGATACACCCCCCGACTAAAATGCATGTTTGAGCTGTTTAAACTGAAAGCAACTGGCACTGATATATCTTATAGTGCAATTGTTTTGTCTCAAGGTGCACACCATGTTTTTTTTTTCTAAAGCATGCTTATAAAAGCTACTTGAATGCCCTGAAATAAAGCACAGATGGAATAACATGGAGTTGTCAAGAAAAAAATTAAGGTTTTGCTTAATTCTTTTCTACATGGCTTAGACTTTGACTTCTGTGAAAACATGTCCTACACATTACACATCACTGTGATGACACAGTCTCCACCCAAATCCCAATTTTGCATAAAAGCTTAACACAGAACACACCAGGAATGAGCAACACCAGAGTCACATGTTTCTTTACAGCTCACTACAAGGCCTCTGTTTGGCAGCAGACAATGTTTCTTTTCTCTTCTTTTAATGAGAAACACAAGATTTTCAGCGACTGCAAGGTCATTACGCAGGTCAGATGATGGTACTTTTGTAGAAAAAAAAATCACCTCTAAAATAATAAAACTATTAGGAAGAAAGTTTTTAGTTTTAAGGTTAAGAATAAATAAGAGCTTACAGAACAAATAAGCAGTAGGGAGACAATTATGGTTGATTAACCCTGTACCAAACTTTTATGGACACAATTACGAAGTTGAATTATAAAGTGATATGGGTTTAATCAGAATATACTCCATTAAAACCAAAAACTTGTTGAGTGAACTAGTTCTCTGCTCTAAAAGGCATGACAACATCCTGAGGGGATATAGTGTGCTGCCTAAGTAGTAAACGTGCCACGACACTGCAGTTGCACTCCTCCTCCGTTACTCTACGGGGGATGTTGTACAGCTCACGCTCCCACAAAGCTTTGCAGGAGACCGTACAATGAAATTTGGTGCGTTTTTTTAACATTTCGGCGCCATTTTCGATTGGACCCGAGGTAAGTTTGGATTTTTGGGGGAATTATTTTTCTGGATTTTTCCCTCCTCGTTCTCACGCTGTCAAATTGTGTGCTGTTCATTAATTTCTGAGGCGTCTGACCTTCCTAAAGAGACGGGGCTGTTTAACGCGCCTGTTGGCGTTGAGTCGCCTTCTCTACTTTTGAGCCTTTGTTTGAAAACGGTGCTGTAGTTTAGAGCGCGCGGAGAAAATCTGCCACTTTAATGTCACCTTTGTCTTGTACACGATCATACTCTGAAAGTTGTTTCATTTTGACGCGTGTCAATGAAAAGTTCGTGTTTTTATCGGTCGTTTGTGTTTAACTCGAATTTCTCAATATAGCTTTATAACCAACATCCTCTTTTATTATTAGTACGAAGTTGCCTATTTAGGGAACCTGTATAATCGGAAGATGAGGAAACACCCCACTGATTTCGAAGGTGGCTGGCAACTAAGTTAAACGAAATATATATTTGTACTTTTTAATTGTTTACTTTCTCACTTTAACATGGGGCTATTTCTGTTGTGTTCTACAATTGTAAAAATGCTGAGTAGGCAGTAGTCAACTACACCCTGTATGTGGCATCCAGCTAAATGTGCGTGTCTGGAGCTTTTCTTACAACCCCAGCATGGCCTGTACAATAAATATTAAATAAAAATGTGATAATAAAATGTGCATGTTATATTATTATTTTGACTTGCCCTAAATATGCTTCTGATTCAGTTTAAGCATACACGTATTCAGCTTTTTCCCCAGTATTTTTTATGTTGGCAACAAGTTTTCTGTAAAATCTCTTATCATTTTTGTAAGTGAATCATTTTTTACTTTTTAATGTACATGTATATTTTATTTTAACAACAAGTAAGCCCTCTGCACACCAGACCGTGACATGCAGTGTTGAGGATATGTCTGGTCATGTCTGCCTGGCGAGGGCTTTTATTTTTGTACTTTATTAGTTGCTAATCAACAACCATGTATACAAACAGCAGCTCCTAAAAAAATATAATTTCGTATCATTTAAGTACAGATTAATCCTTATTAATTGGCAACTGATGTAAACTCTTAAAGTACTTTGTTATCTGGTATATTTACAGGTTGCATTTTAAAATTTACCGTAGATTACCATCGATCTGTTTTTGTAATTACCTAATGCACAAACACTATTTTGAATATATTTTCAAAGAATACTGGATATAAACCATAGACTAAAAAAATATAAATAGACCTGAGGCCTATTTCACCACCCTGTCAGTTGTTCCATTCAGACCCACCAGAGGGCGCTCACTCTCAATGACATTTGGAACTATCGATAATTCCAGGTATATTCCATAACTATACAGACATGAGTATTATGATAACTGATAGGTGAACATTTAATTCTAAAAATATATCTTAATAGTAGTAGTTTTTTTTTGGTGATCATCAAGAGCTGCTAGAGGACTGTTTCTCTGTGTTCCACCCTCCACCCAGCACAAGAGACCAGCAGAATGTACTATAGCAGCACATAAATACTGGAGGTGAATGTGGTGTTATCCAGTATTACTGTTCTGCTTTAGTAAGACCTGTCAGCACTTACAGACTCCAAAGAGCAACAGCAGATCCTTCTCCGAGAGCTCAGACATACCCACTTGTGTGCTGGAAAAATACATGTCTGTACTGTAGATGAATGCTGTTAAATAAAATAAATACATTTCCTTCTGTGTACCTGGTTATTTACTTATTTCAGAAAATATTTTAAGAGCGAGATTTATGTAGCCTATGTAGTTTTCTAATAAACATTGCATTGTATAATATGAATACTGTTGGCTCTGTGGCACATTGCTTATGTTCCTCTGTGGAAAGTTGCTTTGGAAAAAAGCATCTGGTAAAGGAGTAAATGTTTAAATTGAGTTTTGACCAGAACAAGATAGAAAGTAAGGGAATACGCCTGAGCTGGTATTAACTATAACATCGTAGAACACCATTTTAATATTATTTTGTGACATTCATTAAATGAAGAACAATTTTATGCTTCTAGTTATTCCTAAAACAACAGTGTACTACATTATATTTTGACCTGTGTTCAACAATGTTGGTGAGATAAGGAAAGTTGGTAGGACACTCAAAACTCTGAATAATTTAATCAGAAAGTTTAAGATTGACAGGTGGTTGAACAATGGTGAGGTCACTTTAACTTTACATCAAATTTGTATATTGTATTTATATGGGAGCATGACTGGTTGTACATATTTACCATCTAAGGCACCATAAGATTTTTTCTTCCACATTTCATATTAATCCCATCATAATCAGGAAGCAAGACTACAGTAAGTAGACAAATAAATATCTTGACAGGCAAAATTAAACAATTACAAAAAAACAACAACAACAATTTGATGATATTTGGCTTTAAAAACGTCAATAAATTCAAATTGTGATTGAAAAATCAGGTTGCCCTGATTCTAAAGTACATTCACATGTAAAAGTATTCATTCTCAATAATCACTGATTTGTTTTTGTTTTTTTATTACAGTTTTACACTGCAAATAGTCTTTGGGAAACATGAATGTTCTCCTTTTGCCATCTGATCAAATCAAATGTATGTTCATGATTGAATAGCAAAACAATGTTCTATTTAATCTATCTAGTTTTTAAACATAAAAACCTACCTATAATAACTTGTATAAGTCATTGTAATAAATTAAAGGGAATCCTTACACAAATGGTTGTTTAAAACCCCCATTGTAACTAAGAGCAGCAGTCTAAAGGACCTCTATTCTCAGAGACTGAACTGCAAGTGTTTGTGGTTGATAAAATGTGGGGCCGCCTGTGAAGATATAAGCCAAAGTAAATGTAAGGTGCATTGACAGAACACACCTCACCAGATACCCTGAGTTCAGGACCTGCTAACCTGCGGTGAGCTGCGCTACTGAACAAATACAAAATGGATATAAAATGAAAACCATATTTTAAAAAAATAACCAAATGATACACAGCTAGAGGGGGAAGTTCAGGGCTTCTCATGCTTTGTACTTCTCCTTTCCTGTTTCACTGATGACACAGATGTGCTGCAAGTCAAAATGAGAGAAGTTGTTAGCAGGATTGCAGCACAAATCAAACAGATGTGTGTTGTAAATGGGCCACTATTTGCAATTTAAATTATAAAGATATCCTGTATGATTAAATGATGGTAAGCCGGCTAAAAATGGTGAAGAAACAATTTTCTATTAGAAATTGCTGGTAAATTTCACAAATAATTACAAAAAATAAAAACAAAAAAGGCAAGTAACATGGAACTAAGCATGCAATTTTAATGTAGAAAGACTAAAATAGTATTTTCTAGTAAAACATACTCCAATAAACTTGTTTTAGGTTAATTTTTTTTGGTACTTACATTTAAATCCCTAAAGTACTCATTGTAGTCAAGTGCATATCCAACCACAAATTTGTCAGGGACTTCAAATCCTACAACTAAAGGATAAAGGGGGAAAAGAAAATGGAAGTTAATGAAAAGGTTAGATGAATTGGCAATTCTTACTTCAATGCAGAAAAGTGTGCAATCTTGAGGTCAACAGACATCAATGCACTATAATGTCCTTAAAAGGATAATTCACCAAAAACATTAAATACACAGATATTTTGAAAAATGTTGGTAACCAACTATGGGATCATACTATGGGAGTCAATGGGGCCTTGAGCCTGTTTAGTTGTGCACATTCTTCAAAATATCTTCTTTTGTGTTCAACAGAGGAAAGACACTCATACGGGCTTGGATCAGGGCGAGTAAATTACAAAAGTTTCATTTTTTCAACGGTCCCCTTGAAAAACTCACGCTGGGGGTCAGAATATTTGAAACTTACGTGTGAAAGGGTTAATAGATCCTGAATTTGTACACATTGCACCTTCAAGTATATGCATTTTCAGTAATTCACTCACAGTCTGGTCTGTAGCCAACACTCCTTGGTGTCCTCTTCACCAGCAAACTGCAAAGAAAGCAAATGATGGAAATATGTGAACTATTAAACTAGACCGTAAAGCTTATAAACTCAAAAGTAGGAAATAGTATCTGGCATTTGTTGGACTTGTGATCAATAATAAACGAGGGCGTTACTACACAGAGCTTAGCAATATTTACCTACAGCTAACAAAGACTGATTCAATAGATCTTATTCAAAGCAGCACCATGACAGGTTTTAAAGTGAGGCTGTGAAGGATAGATTTAACCGTGTTTTCAATGGCATCTGCTGTGAAAAAGCTGTGTAAAGCTCCTGGATCACTAATAATTTTCCACAGCTCATGTTTTTGTCTACTGAAATTCTTGGAAAGAAATTGTTTCGTCATATTAAATAATGTGCAGCACATTAAATAATAGTACAACCCACTGAAGAGATGTATGACTATCCCTCATAGCCTCGCTTTCATTCCTATTAAAAATGATGGCACCACTGTGAATAAGATCCATACCTACAAGACAAACAATCGGAGACTCAATTGCTTTTTCCCAATTTGTACCTGGCCACTTTGACCATTTTTGGATTATACTGCTTGAGAAGTTCGAAGTAGGGTCTTCATCGTCTTCCCAGTATCAATGATGTCCTGATGAACAGGGTAAAGATTAAACAAACAATTTTAACATTTGCTAGATAATATGAGCTATTTAAATATAAATGTAAAAAATAATATTCACAAATACCTCAACAATCAAGACGTTCTTTTGGTGTCAAAAGGAATGTCAAGAGAAAGGGAGAAAGAGTTTTAATTTGGATGTTTAAGAGTGCAAAAACAGTATTTCATCACCCACTGACTGTAACTTATGCATTATTTGTTTATAAATCAAACACCACCAGGTTCGGTAAGAATTTGTTTTTGAAAGAAGTGTCTTATGATAACCAAGGTGGAATTTCTTTCATCAAAATACAGTATATTGTGAAATATAATTATAATATAAAATAACAAAATACGTTTTGAAACATCATTTATTCCTGTTATGGTAAAGCTGAATTTTCAGCATCATTACTCTAGTCTTCAGTGTCACATGATCCTTTGGAAATCATTCCTGCAGATTTAGTGCTCAAGAAACATTATAATTAAGTGTTGAAAACAGTTTTGCTGCTTAATATTTTTGAGGAAACATCTTTTGTAATATAATGTATGTCACACATGCTGAATAAAGGCATTTATGTTTTTTATGGACAGCATCTATGGCATGCTGCCGAATCACCCAGAAATGAATTTAGGAAAGTAACAAATAAAATGTTTAATAAATAAAAATATTAATAAAATAAAAATGTATTATAAATTATAATATAAATAAAAATTATAAAATATAAATTTAATAAAAATTTTGTTTTTACAAACGGAACTAAAGAGAAATCAGTGGCGGATTTAGCAAATTGGGGGCCCAGGCGAAGGTAGTATGGGGCCCCCATCCGATCTTATAAAAGAGAAAGAAAAAAGTTAAAACAATTTATGAAAAATAAACCATTAAATGGCACTTTCTGGGGAGTTTTGTGCAAAGAAATATAGAAAAAAATCGGTCTAAAAAGTCTTATAATTCTGCAATTCGTACAGATCAAAACACAAATATGCTGACTGAATAGACTGCTAGTTGAGAAACACTGCTTTAATTAATGTTTTTATGATGAATTTGTGAAAGCATGAGACGTCTTCCAGCTGGTCAGTAAGTTATTTGGCAAATTTCTTTCAAACAGATCTGTATATTATGCTATAGTTTTTGATAGTGTTATACATTTCTTCCAGATAATCACGATGATCATTGCGATTGTCTTACCGAATGTGGTAACTTTATGCAATTACGGTTTGTCCATAAGCTTTTTTTATATTAATGCCGACAGTAAAATGTTGCCAGATATTGCTACGAAAACAAAACAAATTAATAATAATAGTTCAGAAATAAGTCCAAAGCTTGTGTTTTGAAAATAAGATTAATATATCACTAAGCCTAACTTATAACTTTCCACTTTATAACTTCCTAAAGTGTCACATTAAACCAGAAAAACAGGTCTGGAAGACTACTGCACCTTTCCATAAGGTGGATCTGGCAACACGGAGACTGTACCCGCGCACACGCTCACGAACGCGCTCAGGTGGTTTAAACGGCTGATTAATAAAGAGCTTGACATTTTATTTTTGAATGTAAAAAAACTGACAGAGGTCCAGACTTCGAGTGACTTCATAGCTGGCTGCGGCCATGGACTTATTGCTAACATATTGTTAGCATTGTTGTAATTGTCAGCGGGCATCACAAAAAAGTTCGTTACCTTCTGCAATGTTGCTGAAAACGTTTGGCTTTCCTCCAGCGTCCTGCTTTTTCAGCACCGCTTGGGTAAGTTCAGCAGTAGATTTGCTTCATTTTTACTCTGTCTACTACTCTGTACACTCTGCCTGTCACTTCTTTTCTCCGTCAGTATTTTTTTCGCGCATTACAGCCTTGTCACTTTCGCACGCAGAAAGTCAAATGAGAAAATTGAATAGTCCAATGCAGTGAGTTGAGGTGTGTGTGTGTGGGGGGGGCCTTCTGTATGCGACACTAATGATTTTATGCGTTTTTTAGAAATATATAATTTGCGAAAAGGAAAAAAACAAACAAACAAACAAACATCTTAAAGGTACTCTATGGAGTTTTTAGCGGCCTATGGCAGTGATGTTTCAGAATGCAAGAGCGCTCGTGCCCGTGTGCGTGCTCAGATATCGAGAGCGAGCATTCGCTGCAGCCACATGGAGACTTTCAATGCAACGGCGAACTAATCACACAACATGCTGGAAACTAATGTAAACTCCCACTGCAGGTACAATAATAGCCTACTTTTATCAGCTTGACGTTGAACTAATGCTCTGTGCTTGTCCATGATAATGTTACAGTAAACTGCATTGCAGTACGATGTTATAGCATAAGCCATTTCTCTAACTATTCGTGTATCTTTCACAATCAGCAATGTCAACACAGGTGAATGTAACCTATAATATGATAACGAAAACGGTTAGTGAACTAAACTGAACAGTTTCAGTGTATCAGTAAGATCGTAGGAAGTGACATTACTGTACTAAATGTGTCTGGAAATGTGTATTATAAACAATATGATAGTAGTGGATTCATGTCATGTTTCATGTAGTTTACCTTGCTATTTCACTAGAGTTTACTAATATGTCGTAGCCTACTAATATGTTGCCGATGTTGATCCGTGTTTCCGTCCGAAGTCGAATCAGATTCACGTTTTGCCTGACGAGCTTCAGCAGATAAAACTTTTGTGTTTATTATATTTATGTGGAGTTTGTGTTGGAGTCTGTGTTGTGCTGGAGGCAGGACGTTTTGGGAGTTATCAGGACTCTGTGTCGTCAGCTGAAGTGCCATTGGTCGCATGTTGAAATCAATGGGGTTATTGTGTCCATTTCTTTTACAGTCTATGGGTCGCATAGACTGTAGGATAGAGAGGCACGGAGCGCGCATGCACGTCACTGATGGATTTCGCAGGGAATCCGACCCGGAGACCTCACCTATAAATATGAATATTGGCCTTCAGAGGCAGTGGTGGAGGAAGTACTGAATTTCAGTACTTAAGTAAAAGTACAAATAACCAGATAAATATTTACTTTAGTAAAAGTCGAAGTAACACAATGACAACCATACTTAAGTAAAAAGTACCTGATTTTAAATGTACTTTAAGTATTAAAAGTAAAAGTACTTGCATAACAATTTATTCTCTTAATGTCTATTTTCTAATGATTAATAAAACATTCATTCTAACTCATTCAACCTAATACTCATATAATGATGGAAAAAATTAGTTGTCACCATTTCTGAAACAAGCTTGCAATTAATTAGGCAATATACACATCATGCTTATCCTTACTATATGTTAATAACTATGTTTGGCAGTTAAACGTGATTAATTTATGGTGTAATTCTGAACCTCTTGGCTTGCCATAATCCTAACCAACCGTATATTACACACGGTGCGTTTCCTATGCACGTAAATACAAATATTCGTGTATAAATTGCACGATAAATGCACTGCGTGCGAGGCGCATTTAGTGTGACCGAGTTGATATATCTATGGCAACCAAACGTCACTGGTGAGACAAACGTGCAACGGACGGACGGTCAGATTACGTTTTGGCAAGGGAAAACTGGTCAGAAAATGTAACGAAAATGTAACAGAAGTTGTAGAAATGTAGTGGAGTAGAAAGTATAATAATTGCTGCAAAATGTAACTAAGTAAAAGTAAAAAGTATGCACTATTTATTCTACTTAAGTAAAGTAAAGATACGTGAAAAATGTACTTAAGTAAAGTAACAAAGTATTTGTACTTCGTTACATTCCACCACTGTTCAGAGGTAATAGCAAAACCAGAAAAGCGGATCATTGCAATGTGTGATTACAACCCCTTCAAACACAGGCAATAAAAAAAGGATTCATTTTATTAAAAAAGTTACATTTAGAACCTTTAAGCATAATTTAGTGGGACATTTTGGGGGCCCCTAGGTAGCTCGGGGCCCAAGGCAGTTGCCGACCTTAGCCTAATGGTTAAGTCCGCCCCTGAGAGAAATGCCACCAGAAAGTCACAGGATTATATTTTAGACATTATAATAACAATTATCTTGATATAATGAGGATTATTTTCATTGACGGGAAGATGCTTGCCTTTCCTGTGAGTGTGGACAGATCATCGCCGCAATTACTTTGATGTCACCTGTAGATTGGTCATTCTGTAATGTTTGAAAAAGGGGAAAGCAGAGTTAAGTCGAGAACATTTGTGTGTTCTAGCTACTGAAGTAACACCAACACTCAACTTTGAAACATGTTTGTATTGCAAAGGGTCAAATTTCATTCATGTTGTCAATAAACAGGGAGTGAGTAACAGACCAGCCTGGTCGAATCTACATTACATAGCCGTACTTGGTAACTCTTGAGGCGGATGAAGTCCACTGTCATCGGAATGGAACGATCGCTGTTGCGATTGAGGGCTTTGATGTAATCTCAGTAGGTCAGCAAAAAACTTGTAGCCCCCTTTAAGCACACACAGAGCAACGATATGGTGGCCACCCATGTCCTTCAAGATATCTCTGGCCAGACGTTCAGTTCTGTAGGAGTCCAGAGTGACTAGTCAGCTCCGCCAACATGCAATGTCAACAGTCTTCAGGTTGCATATTATTTGTAATTTGCAGGTTCATTAGGCAAGACTTCTTGGCTAAGAAGTAACTTAGTTTTGATGTGCCTCATGAGTCGTACCTGTCCATGATGAGTCCATGTGGAATATACACTCGCTCCAGGTCAGAAGCATAATGTTTTGGTACTACAGAAGAGGTCCAGGTCATAACCTTGCTCTTCATCGCTGATCTAAAATACACAAATGACGTAATTCGATCATATCATATACCTGATAGGGCAAAGAACAGTGAGCAGTTGGTTTGCTAGATAACATTTTATCTAGCAGACAGCAGATAAACCTTAAATAGGTTAGTAGGTGAAAGGTGATCTTCAACCTTATATCCCATTGCCTAACTCTCCTGCTCTCAAGACATCTGGCGATAACATGATGGCATTTGTCTGTAACAATTGAGATAGTTCTCACCAGAATTACTTTAAAATAAGCGCATATATTATCTGAGTTTAGGCAGATAACCAAGTGACGTTGGTAATGCTTCCTTTTACAGTACTTACGTGTACTTACAGTGTACTTACCTAGAAAATACAGGCTAGTATAAGGTAAGTAGGTAGGTTCAGGGTTAGTAACTACCTAGTTATTACCCAGTAATTGTAATTACTATAATTCCATAGTATGTACATGGGTAACAAGAGTGTAAAAAAAGCGTTACCTTGATGACTAACCTTAGTCAATACATTGTTTAAACTCTTAAATACACTTATTTTCAGTGTTCACTTACATACAAAAGCACATGTAATTTTAACTCTAATGTGTTGTTCAATTGTGTGTATGAAGCTGCAGTTTACTAGCCTGAGACAACTTCCAGCAAATTTAGATTTGCTCTGAAAGTTACTCTGGCAAAGAGCTCATTCAAGCCCATTTCCAATCCGTCGAAATGGTAGCACCAATCAGAAACGTTGGGCGGGCTTTACACGAATGACGAAAGCGCTGGGATTTTGAAGCAGATTTTGTAGCCTACATTACAAAAATGGACATATACAAAAAAATATATAAATTTAAATATAATGATTTGTTACTGCAAGTTGCTTCAGTTAAAACGGCTTAAACATGCAATTTAATCTGGGACTAGATTAAACCTTGTCTATGAAACCAGGGTTAGATTTGACTCATGTCAGAACTACTATACACAGAATCGCCTTTCACACCGACAGACAAGCTGCGAGGATCATGTGTTAATCTCTATATCCACTGCTTTTGTGCATGACGTTTATTAAAATAACGGCAGAGTTAAATAATACATTCATAAACACAATGAAGTCCCCTTTAAATTATACTATATCTGTGGCAACCTCAAAAAATATAATGTCTGGTTAATGTTGGTACATCTATATTTGTTATCATTTTAATGAAGACAATGTAAATATAATGAAAATGTAATTAATGTAAAAGACTTGCTGACTTGGCCACCTTGTTGAGAACAACTGTTCTGAATGAAGCATGTAAATATAGTATTTAGAACCCAATTACTGAAAAAGTGTAACCTGCCCTGCCGGAGACCTGAGAAGAACCTTAACTGGAAATCTTTCAAAACAGCAGATGGTACATGTATAATATGTAGAACAATAACCTGTTCTTTGTTTGTTATTCCAATAAGTGTTATCACACTGTCCTTGAAGGAGGTTCAGACAAACAATGTGCATTTGTCAGCAGAAGCTCCTCTGGGAGCTTACCCCATGCTTACTGCTGGTGCCAGTACCTTGAGATTTAAACCCCAAAGCACAATCCACATCAATAGTAGATAAGACATGGATTTTAAAGCCTAGTATACATTGGCTGCAAGGCAAGGTTTAGTTTCTCATCCTGCTGCAGGAGCGCACGTTATGCAAGTCGGTGTGCTGTCAGATCTCAGTGAGCCATATTTTACACCCGTAAAATTCCATGCTTTAGACTCACATGCATGTCACATGTCTTTCCTCAGCTCTATCAGAATATTAAGACAGTTTTCTCAAGTAAGGAAAATGCAATGGCAATGTTTTCCATGACCTTAAGCTTTCAATACTTTAGCAAAAGTAGCCCTGAATCGAAATTTGCCAGACGTGTCTGGTTATTATGTTCAAATCATTTGCAGTCGTTAACAGCTAACCTTTTGGGTGCAACTTTTCAGCAAATAATGACAAACTTTGGTGTGTTCCTCATTTAAATACTTTAATATAATTTCAGAAGACCTGTAAAAGACAAGTCTTTTAAACTTGATGTTGCATCCTTTTTTAGCCTTGACACCTTTACTCGCCAATGCCATTCATTGTCATTGCATGGAAATAACAGACTAGGACAGCCTTAAATTATCATTGTGTTCTGCACAAGAAGGAAAGGTGTATGGGATTGAAACGACAAAAGTGTGAGGTCAAAACTGACTGATAATAAACAAAGAAAACTGTGAACTGTCCCTTTAAGAACTTTTTGATTCATTAATAAAACCCAATCAAAACCACAGGATGGGTGTCTAAAATTATATCCTCAAGATAATATCTTAATTTAGGGTAGAGGAAGATTAATTCACGAGTCATTCCTATTAGCACACTACGTCACAAATCAGCACACTGCGCACACAAGACCAAAGGGCCGTACACATGGGCTTATTATTATAGAGGTTGCAACATTGAGTTTTCTAGGGGTTTCAGGGTCAATTGGTAACAGTCTTCCTAACAGGACCAATTAGTAACACTGTACAATAAGGTCTCAGTAGCTGAATGTTATAACATTTTCAAATCAATATCTGGGGCATGGTTTAGTCCAGAAGTAAAACTGTTTAAAGCTGCAGTCCGACATTTCTCCTCTTTGTCGCCATCTCTGTTTCAGAAATCTGCAATTGCAGTCATTCTTAAACGCGACTTGTACTGAACATATTTAGATAAATCGAAATCGTCTTCCATTGTGATTTCCTGTATATCTAAATATGTTTAGATCTTCACAGTGAAAGGTAAAACTTCCAAAATCTGTGTAAACAATGAGTGACGTACACGCGCAAGAGATCACTTACGGCGCATGCGCAGACCGAAGCGCCCGTGCCTTCAGATCAGTTGGACTTGACTGTGATTACAAGAGGTAAAAATTATATAAATACTGTTTGATTTTTCACACAAACCATTCGTTTCATGTCTTCAGGCCATCAATGTGTACTTACATTAATAACGAGTCATTAAATCATGTTTAATTTGGACTTCTCTGTGCATGCTCTTTGAGGTGGGTAGTTAATCACGATTAATCGCATCCAAAATAAAAGTTTGTGTTTACATAATATATGTGTGTGTAGTGTGTATAGTTAATTTGTATATATAAATACCCACACATGCATGTATATATTTAAGAAATATGTGCATGTATATATTTTATATATATTTATACACAATTAATATTATATATAAATATAAATATTTTATATATTAATAACACATTTTTTCGTAAATATATAGATGCATGTGTGGGTATTTATATATACAAATTAATTATACACACTACACACACATATATTATGTAAACACAAACTTTTATTTTGGATGCGATTAATCGCGATTAATTGGTTGCCCATCCCAAATCTCCATTATATCACTGATAGATAGTTTGACTGAAAATTTTCAAAATTAAAAAAACAAAACACAGAAATCTTGGATGTCTTTGAGGTAAGCTAAAACACATCCAATATTAATTTCAAAGTGAACTATCCCTTTAAATGTAAACAAATGTGTAAAAAGAAATTATCTTCTTTAGGTAGCCTATTTATTATTTAATTATCTGGTGTTGTAATGAACACTGAGGCGAATACAAACATCTGAGTGACTGTTAGAAGTATTTACTTTAAAAATAATAATAATATTAAAATTAAAGAGAGTAGTTTACGGAGTTAAGATAACACATTGATCATCGTGTTTGACCGCTGTCAGCTCAGATGTTAAGGTCGGTTTTCTTAGTGCAATATCCACAGCATCAAAGCAGAGTTAATATTAGGCATTTATTTCACAACCTTTCTTATATAAACATCAGAAAAAAATGAGGTCCGGACCTTAGTGGTTGGTATGGCCCTGAAAGCGTAACATTTATCAATTTATAAATATCCAAAATAAAACTAGTTGCGCGCTTTACGACCTGAACGCGCTAACTTACTCGTCAATTAACAGATTTCATCATTATCAAGGCTTCTGATGAATCCCGAAACCAAAACACACCCTTGCACAAGGAGCCTTTTTATCGCACGAAATCCCTGCTCATTACTGGTCGTATACGTGCAGAATAGCCTGATGCATCCTCTATATGGCTGCATCATGTGCCATGCGTGAAACGCGTGCTCTCCTCCCAGGCCCCTATGGCTAGACCTCACGGAAATATTTATAAATCACTAAATACTTGTATATGCAATCAGGATAATTTCTGGATTAAAAGGGATGTAGGAATAAAATAGTTGTATCGCCCAAAACACTTCTGAATTATTTACTTGTATAGCGTTACTGTGACAAATCAAGTGTTGCGCTAGTGTAAATGATTGAAGACAGTTGTGTACACTAACTGTAACACTTACCACGATAGAGGAGTTGGCAGACGCCATGTCCGTCCTGACTGAGTACTAGCAAACGTCCTCGATTCCGATGAGAAATGCCGGGAGTAATTGCTGTCCTTTCTATTCACAATTTCGCCTTTAAAGGACTGAACAAGCACAATTTCTACCTTCCGCACACTGTGGGTGTTTTAACATTAGAGGGGAATATAGCCTGTCGACCAATCAGGGTTCAGCAGTGAGAACACAGAACACCTTAAAGTGACAGACCCCTCAAATTACTTCAGTGTGTCAACATGAATACATGGAAAATAAATTAATAATAAAAAATAACAGTTGTAAACATCCCACCTCTGCAAAAACTAATTTCTGGGCGATGGCATTTTGCCTGGAAATGAGTTAATTTAACTGGACAAATATAAATAATATAAACATGAATATTTTTGCAGGGTGGGATGTTTACAACTATTTTAATGTTTATTTTATTGATATAGATATATATATATTCATTTGCATAGGCCGCCTAATACGGGATGGTTAATTTAATAGTGTTAGTGTGCCGAAAGTGTATTGAAAGTGTGACCAAAAAAAGAGGCAAGTATAATTACATTAAATAGTACTAATTAACTGTAAATCAGCAACTAATTCCGAACCATAATCCAAACCCTAATCCTAACCCTAGAGTAAATACATGTTAATTAACATTACACTGTACTGTATGATTTAGAGGCTCCTTTCCTCAAGGAGACCAAAAACAATGTCCCCAAAAGGACAAGGATTTTGGATATTGCTATCTTTTTGAGGACATTTAGTCTCCGTAGTGTAGGGTTTACCAGGCCACACACACAGACACTGGAGTAAGAAGTGTGGCTACTGCATACAACTCATTAAAGCACTTAAAACTAAATTATCAAAATATATTCTATTTTTTATTAAATAAAGGGACAATGTGTTATTATTTTTATGCATTTTATTATTTAAAATCAATATTTTATTCATAAATATGCCCTCAATGGTGTACAAATACCTCTGCCAATTATCTGACTTATCCTCGTAAACAAAGAATTTATAATCTTTATATACAATGGACGGGTAGGTCCACGGAGGCTTCCATGTCGTTCCGCCATCTTGAAAAACTATAATAGCAAAGAGGGACAAAAAGTGCTAGAGCACTTTCGTTCAGAGTCAGCGTGAAGTAACGGAGGAGCAGAGCGATGAAGAGGCGCTTGTCACTGCCCCGGCAAGTTTAAAAGGCAGCATTAATCCTCGTCGCCAGCAAAGTCTACTGTCCGTTGAAGTTGCCTGCAGATAAGTCAATGTTACAGTCTTAATTACAAGCTTTTTTTCATTGTTTGGTTGTGTACTTTATTTTATAGACAGATGAACATTTATTGTTAAAAATTGATGATGATATCTAACAAATGCACGTACTTCAGAAAACATAACGAATAAAAAAGGCATAACTACTTATTACAATAGTTCATGTTTTTCACAGTCAGTAATTCATACTGTAACATTTGTTTGTTCGTTGTGTCAAGTTGCTGTTTGTGTGAAATAACAAACCTGTTCACCTGAAGGAACACTCGACGAAGTGCTATTAGAAGACATCCTGTCATAGCTTTTTGGTACATAATGGCTACCGTAGATGCAACGCGCATTTGAAAAAGTGAGGCGGTGGAGAGCACAATTCGTTTGAATCCGCTAGATGGGAGAAATTCCTACACATTGTCCCTTTAAATAAAAGTATAAACATTTAATTGTCAGGATTCACATTTCAAACTCCAAATAATATCCTCAAGTGAGTTTGAAAGCATCTGCCTTTCAGAAGGACTCTTATTTTGAATTGCTGCCACCAAATGGACAATAGAAAACACTATGCATACAGTGCCTACTTATTTAGAGATACATGTGGAATATGTGCATTTAGAGAAAAAAAAGACCACCATGTGAGACAGAGTAAAGAAAAGTGCATGCTAGCCAATGTTCTTTAATCCAGACCTATACTATAAAGAAACCACAGATATCCAATATTACTCATGAGTATAATACAGTAATAAAATATAATACATGTTGCAAGAGAGAAAAAAGAGGTAAAGACAGTTTCATGAAGGAGAATTACTTTGAAAGGCTTATTAAACGTCATGGTTTTGAGGAGATGCACTACAAACAGTCGACGGGGCAGTCGTTTTCAGAGTGGGTCCAAAGAGGAAACTGGAGGTGCAAGCACAAACAGATGACACTGTTCCAGCCATCCAATCATATGGTTTTAAGCATAAGATACCATGTTTTCCAGCTAAGTTATGGTTTACACTGCGGTAACATATCGAATATTATTTGATATTGAACTTACATTCTCAATGTCCATGAAATACTGTCAAAGAGACGAAAACTATTGTGAGCTGGCCCCTAGTTTCTAATTGAGCATTATACAAAAATATTTCATTTTATCCCCCATTCGTATCATGTCTTCAGTCTTCATTCACCTCCTGAAAAAAGACAGTACTTCAATCTTTGTCACATGTTCTATGACTTAAAAATACTACATTGCCAGTCCTGAATAATTATCAAACAAATTCTACCATGACAGACTGAACAAATCACACTGTAACAAGAACACCAGAGTCTCACCTAGTTGCCATTAACCTGCGATGGAGGATCTGCTCTGTTGTCAACAGCAGCTTTCTCTCTCACTGCGACTCTCCCGCTCTTCATCTTCCTCATCCCTTTCCTCATTTCCACTGTGATTCTTACAATAAAGCCTGGTGAAAACAACAAAAGTTCCTGTTATACTGCAATACAATGGCACACGTGATCACTGTAGGGCTGGGTGGTGTAGTGATATATTTTAAATTAATTATATAGACAGAGGCAATTCAGTTTATATCGGCATACAGTAGTTTAATATTAGGAGCGTATTGAAAAAAAATAGATGACAGAGTGAGCAGCTGTGGGGAAAGTGCATAATCCAATTAATCCTAAACACGAGACAGGCAACATCAAGGGCTTTAAATTAACTATAGTTAACACGTATCGCTTAAATCGGCTTGATGCTCTGACAGACACCTATTCTGTTTATTGCGTTTGAGATGTGGTGTTTTCCTCAGTGCATAACTTACATTTCACAGGTATATTCTTCCTAACATCTGTAAATGAGAAGTGGACTGGTGTTATGCAAGCAAGTCTCTGCTAAACTTCAGTGAAACAGATGGTGCGCAATAATTCTGACTAAAATACACATTTAGCGAAATATTTGTTTTTGGACATTAAATTTGCCATTGGTAGAATTTTAAACCTTCAAGTGTATTTTTGTGATAGCAGTACTGTGACTACTGTCATGGGGTAATCAAATCTGGGCTAATATAATTACTAAGCTCAGATGAGAGCATTTCTCAGTTAACATTTAGTCTATGCTTTTGATTTTATTTTCATTTTAACTTCTGCTTTAAAAGGCTTTTGTTTGTTTTAGGATTAATGTTGTTAAATGTTAGAATATATTGTACTTTAAACCCTTTTGGCGCATACATATATATATATATATATATATATATATATATATATTAGGGATGCTCCGATCAGGATTTTTGCAGCCGATACCGAGTACCGATTTCTTGTCATGGTGATCGGCCGATAACAGATACCGATTCCGATGCTTAATTGACTTAATATAAGACAAATAAACAAAATGGAACAGTTTAATGCAGCTCATAAGGTTTATTTAAACATTGTCCAATACTGTGGAGGACAAAATAAACATTTAGTCTCCTAAAATGGAGAAGTCTGATGTAACTTCATGATGTAACTTTATTTTGTCCTGAGCAGGACAAAATAAAAAAAATCCAACAACATTTAAACTCCTAAAAGAACAAATTGAAGTGGTTTGATACAACTCATTAGGTTTAATTAAACATTGTTCAATGTTAAAGAGAATAAAATAAATAGAAACATTTAAACTCCAACATGGAGAAGTCTGATGTAACAAATAAGGTTTAATTAAACATTCTCCAATACAAGTATCACGTACGTCCTCACGCGTTGACGTCATCAAATCGCGATCGGTTTGTAAGATCGTCCAAGTTAGTGAGTACCCAATTTGAGTCAAAAGTTGTTATGATCAGCCGATACCGATCGGAGCATCCCTAATATATATATAT
This sequence comes from Hybognathus amarus, assembly GCA_030378365.1. Lineage (NCBI taxonomy): Eukaryota > Metazoa > Chordata > Actinopteri > Cypriniformes > Leuciscidae > Hybognathus > Hybognathus amarus. The sequence continues at coordinate 430,681 of JAQIUQ010001048.1, read as the reverse complement.
ATATATATATATATATATATATATATATATCATAGCCTACATGGTTACATTTACTAGATTTGTTTTCATAGCCTTCAATATGAATATTGTTTGTTGGGCAGAATGTAAAACAGCATTTCTTAAAATAAATATACATTTTTTTAAACCCAAAAAGGAAAAAAGTAGAAGATATAGTATTGTAAATGGCCATTCAACTAAATAAATAGAGATATGATTTTATTTTTTGTCAGTATCACCTAGCCCTTGTTCACTGTCCTGATGGTTTCAGAACCATATTAAACATTATTCAAATCTTATTTCTATCTTACCAGCCAAAATTATCTTACCAGGCTATTTATATTTGTATAATGAAGAAAACAAGCAGCCAATAGTTAGAACATACTTGTAAATGCCTCTAGCCATATTCTCTATGTATTTGGCCTTGTCTTCCAGGCCACAGTGATAATGGTAGGTTTTCACGCAGGCTTTTATCTCACATCCAATGGTGGCTCCAAGCTGGGCACAAAGTGTGCATTTCTGAAATGACCAAAAATACATTAGGTGACTTTGAATTATTATAGTGACAAAATCACACCAAAAAAAAAGGGAGACATATATTCTACTGACCATGGTGTAAACCTATATTTAGTTCACATTCTTATGTCAGCAATATAGTTTAGAAATTCCATATTGAATTAAATTTAGAAAATTTCACCATTCTTTTTCCTCTTTTGATTTCCTGGATAACCGTTTTAATGTCAAAGTTCCCAAATTCGGCACGCGAGGTGGTAGTTAGCTGGACGGTACCCGAAGAAAAAAGCTGTGACAAAAACAGAGAAAATAAAAGACGTTTGAACGGAACAGGCTGAATCAAACTTTTCAAATGCTAGAATAAGTCTAAAAATAACATGGAGTAAAATACCTTTTCAGTACTATAATATTAAAGGCGTTTTGTTTTTGAGCTCTCCTACAATAGATTTACATGCATCAAAAAAAAAACTTAAATTCTTATAATATTATACATTGCACATTCCCTCATTTGAGTCTGAAAATGGTTTGTTTTACCGGGTTGCAATAGTTTACTTATTTGATAATTTACTCATTTAATTATTTACTTTGTTTTATTATTGCGGGCAATGGTCATCTTTCTATCAAATCCTTTTTTTTTAAGAAAAAATTCCCATCGCATTGAAATATTTCACCCAAAAGGCGAGCTCATAGATATCATGCATGCAATCAGCATACATTGCACGAGAAGTTATGCCGGTGAAGGAGTCTAACTGGTAAATTTTTCCCTGAAAGTTAAAGTGAAAGCAAAGCATCTCAGACATGACGAAAGCTGAATCTACCTCAGTGCTGTACATCAATTATCTGAATATTTTTGGTTTTAAGTCAGAATTTGAAGCTGCTTTTGAATTTCATCGATGACTGATTATTGATCTGTGTTCGGACATAAAAGACTGTTATTAGGCCTATATAATTTTAGTAACAATAATGTTATTAATAATAATTTGTATTGTTATTTGTGGCATTAAAATATTTTGTTAATGAAAACAAAACAAAAATGCAACAATGCCGTTTTCGCTTTGGCTCAAACTACTGTATACAAATGATGCATCTCTTTTATAACAAGCACTCTTGACAATTTGTGAACTTTCATTGAGGAGTCCCTAATCTGTGTGCATCTCAGTTGTCCAATACGGTTATGTGGTGATGTTATGAAATTAGAGAATTAATTGTACGCCCTAATATTAATTTGTAATAGTAGCCTGATAATAATAATATTACTACTACTATTAATAATAATAATATATTAGTGGGAAAACCAGCCAATTATCACCTTGATATCGCCATAGACACAATATAACATCGGCTATCGGCACAACCCTAGCAATAACTTTGCTGTGCACTTTGATCTTTAAATCTTTGCAGATGTTTTACATTCAAAAACAGCATGATCCATTGTTTATCAGGATTGAAGAAGCCTCACCATGCATTTGTAGTGGGCAGCCACCTTCTTGGCATTGTCCGAGTGGAGCACACCCCGCGTTTCATTCTCTTCTTCACCGGCATGACAGAAGCCACAGCGAAGGCCTGAATCACTGGGGCTGCCTCTCAGAGGGGACCGGTCTCGACTGTGCCACACACAAGCACATGACACATTAACATATGCCAACCTTTGAAATTATAAAGCTTGTATCAAGTCACCTGTAATCACTTTTGGAATAAATATGGGTTATTTAAAGCTACACTGTGTAACATTTTTAGTTTATTCTTAGCTAAAAACACTTAGTTCTTTCAAAAATATATGTGCTCATTAATGTATATTTACTTCGTTCAAGTAATAAAGTATTCTCGTGAGTGTATAATATGCCATTGAAAGTACATACGGGTAAGGGGTTCTAATGTCGGTCGCCATGTTGCCCCTCCATCTTGAAAGTACATTAGCCAAAGGAGACATACCCGTTAATTCAAGCTTCGCCTTTTGCGTTTACGTTTGAGTTAACACTCATGGACGAGGTCGAACCATGTTAATCTTGGACTACATTGGCCACCGTAGGAGTTAAAACAAAATCGGAATTGAGAGGAACAGAAACTAATATTCACTGGATGGTCATATACCTTTTCACCACTAGATGGGGGTAAAAACAAAACAAAAAAAACACACAGTGTAGCTTTAAGAAAAAGTATACAAAGAGGCTTACATGTGAGGAGCTTTCTGTATCATCATTGCCTTGTGACGAGGTTGATTGAGTGTCATCTGACTGTCCGCGCGGACACTCCTCTGATTCGGCTTTTCTCAAAACGCCCCCTTCCCCTGCTCCTCGGTGGAGATGAATCCGAGTCATTGGCCGGAACTTCTTGTTCATCTGGAATAAGAGCAAATCGTTGATAAACGCAATAGTCCACAAGCAGGTTATTGCCCAAAATTAAAGGACGTAGAGACAACTAGTTACCATCACTGCCATCTTGAGAGGCATCTCTGTGTTTGCGACAGTAAACGCTAATTTTCAGGAAAAATAAATAAATAAATGTCTCACATAGTGATAAAACATATGCAGTTCTGTGATAAGCAGCATCAATATGCTTACAGATAGATGCCTTGAGAGGGATTCTCCTTGGTCTGTGCCTTGTCCCATAGAGCGCAATAATAGTGGTACGTCCGCTACACGTCTTTACATCACAGCCGATGGTCGCCCGGGCCGATGACACGAAGTGCACATCTGAACAGGAAATCAGCAGGTGAGATAGAAAAGCTGTATGTTTATTCTCTAATCTCTACTTTCAGCCTTAAGGAACAACTGAATTTTATGAGAGCTTACTAGTTTATTTCCTCTTTTTATCTCCTTCTTCACATCCTCGACAGAAAAGCCTCCGATGTTTTCACTCTCCGAGTGAGATGTGACCAATGCCGATGAGAAAAGCTAAGTAAAATAATCATGGGTCAAATGTTAGACATGCATTTTGTTAAAATACATATTTTTTATATTTATTTGTATATATAACAGATGTTATTGCCACAACACATGTGATGCTCAATATTTATATTCAGATCAGTTTTGTGAAACCCGGCAAATAAATCAATAAGATAAATACATGAATAAGAGCTGTTTCCATCCCTTTTTACAAATATAGAAGAAAGCTAAGCTAGTGGACAGCTAACATACCATGCACTTGTGGTGAGCTGCCACCCTGTGGTTCTCTGACACCAGTAACTGTCCACACTCTTTGTCTCGGTTGGTTCTACAGAAGGCACATTTTCGAAGGCGTGCTGAAGCTCCTTTTCTCTGTCCTGACATGACCAGTTTTCACACACTCCACCTCTCCTCTGTTTTGAAGACAAAAAACAACATTGCCATTGCCCTGATGTGCACAGGTAGGAAGAGCAAAGAGTCATTTTATGGTTCAGATCTAAGAAATAACTTTCCACGCTTTGTAAGTACTGTATATAGAGCAACAGATGGTTAAAATCCATGTTCAGAGGTTTGTTTTGGATTTTTGAAACACATCTGTTAATGAATCACTCTATATGAGAGAAAAATATACAGTTTAGGCAGATGGTTGTAGTTAGTTTGCTTATGCAACTCGGTTATTAAACTAATTTGTCTGTTTTGAAATTTCCCCAAAAAGGAAATACATGACTTACACTTCTTCCAAATGTTTTTATTGCAACAGTCTATATTAGGGATGCGCGGTATACCGGTATTGCAAAAATACCGGTATATAATACATTTCAAACGGTACAATATCATCATTTTGTTGAATTCGGTATTTCATACGCTGCTGTTCCGAAGTTCTCCACAAGGCGGCAGTGCGCTACCGAAACTGACGCGGGTCCCGCGAAACCGGCAAACGAAGGAACACGATGGATCAAACGAAGCTCATTCGAATTTCTACACACCCGAAATTAATAAATAGAGAGAGTAGTATCAGTTAAATGAGGCATTACTTTGCCTGCTAAAGTAATGAGAATAGTAAAGTAACAGACCTCAATGCACCACTTTGCTTTCAATAAAGTGTTGCCATCATGGGAGGCAACAAATCTGCCGAAGCGCTCGTCAGTTGCTCACCCTGACTAGTTCAACGAGTTCAGAGATCGACTGGTGAGTTCATCATTCAACTGATTTAATTTAGTCTTTTATTGAACACTGAACAGCGCACATAAGAGCTTATCAATTAAATATGATATGGTAAACACGAGAGATCAAATCTTCTTGCATGACACGCTGGAACCAATTCAGTTTAGGTCTCATCATTTTTGCAATTTTAAACAAACATATTCATTTAATTTGAATTAATAAAGAATAAAACTAATAGCAAAAATTAATGGCATTATTGCCGCTGTGGCGAACCCATAGAGAGAGATGGTAGTAATATAAATATTAATAATATTAGCCTACAATTATGCTACATTTGTCAACATTCATTAAGGAACCTGGCCTAACAATATAGCAATGATTAATCTAGATCAATCAGTAATAAAATGACCTGAAAATGTCATATACTAATACATGTTTAGCATCTTAACATTACTTTTTGCAATGCATTATATGCTTATTCTGAACCCAAACACAAACAGTAATCAAACCAAGATGAATAAACGCTATAAATGTTGATAATTAATTCTTTGTTGATGCATGAAAGCTAATGGTTTACATGTCATTTCATTATATGTTAATATCTATTATTATAGATATTAACCTATTATTACATATAGATATTAAGATATTAATAATATATATTAAATGTATAATTTCTATTTTTTTCCAAAATCAAAATTTTACCTACTGTATGGTCCTTGACTGATTTTTTTTTTATCTGTTTTTTTTTGATACTTTTCTTTGCACATATGGTAGTTGAGAGTTTCAAGCAGTGTTTAATAAAATTGTTTCAATTCACTTAAATTTAGACTCTTCCCCCCAAAAAAAATTTGGCCAAAATTGTGTTATTGGAGCCATCCCTAGTCTATATCTAGTATGAAAATGCTTGATGGGTATTATAAAAAGGTATTACATTGTTAGATGTTACATATTACAGCTACATAAAAAACACTTATAGAAGAAACAAAACAATCACCGTTTTATTAAATATTTTCAATTTAGAACCTCAAATTAGTACTTTAAATAGAAGTAAAAGTGAAAATCAAAGCTCACATTAATACATTTTCATATTATTGGAAATATAAAACAACATGAGATCTATATAATGATATGCTAAAAATTGTGTTTAATAAATGTAGCTTATGCTTATTAAGACAGCCAGTTCATTTTAGGAGGGGGTCCCCTCGCAATGGGGATAATTGTATTTGGGGGTCCAAAAAGTTTAAAACCCCCTTATTTAACTAGGCTACTTAAAATCCAATGTACGCTGATCTTACTGTAAGCATGGTGTAGTACATAAACTGGATGGTCTGAGTACATATTTCAGTAACACTTTACAATAAGGTTCATTAGTTAACATTAGTTTACTACATGAGCTAGCATGAACTAATAATGACCTGCACTTATTCAGCATTTATTCATCATTGTTAATGTTAATTTCAACATTTACAAATACTTTATTAAAATCTTGGTAACACTTTACAATAAGGTTCATTTATTAAACATTAGTTCATGCATTAACTAACATGAACTAACCATTTGTTACTGTATTTGTTATTCTTTGTTAACGTTAGTTAATACAAATCTAGCTGTTCATTGTTTGTTCATGTTAGTTCACAGTGCGTTAACTAATGTTAACAAGATTTTAATAAAGTATTAGTAAATGTTGAAATTAACATTACCAAAGATTAACAAATGCTGAAGAAGTATTGTTCATTCTTTGTTAATGTTAACTAATGTAGTAACTAATGAACCTTATTGTAAAGTGATACCAAAATCTTGTTCACATTAGTTAAAGGACTAACATGAACAAACAATGAATAGCTTTATTTTTATTAACTGAACATTAACAAAGTTTTACAAATACCGTAACAAATGTATTGCTCATGGTTAGTTAATATATTAACTAATGAACCTTATTATAAAGTGTTACCCATAATTCAAGTTTATCTCTTGTGGAAAACAAATCTTTCTATGACGGACAAACCGTATGCTTAGTCCAAATGTAAGAGCACACGACACACAAAACCTGTTAATACAACCTTGTGGTGACTAACTTACACCATTTTATTGGCATTACAACGTAGGAAAAGTACATGGGTGGCGTATTCGAAACACTGCATTGCCAATAGGAAGCTCTGACCGAGTTCACAAAACAGCCCCAGCGCGAGACGGCTAACTCATCAGTTTTACCCAAACCTGATCAAGATTTTGCTGGTACGATAATATATTCATCATTGGTATCGTGTTTTGAGATTGATGGCGTGTTGTTTAGAGTCGCGATGGCTTTACCCGCCTTCGCACAACAGAGGAGCTCATCCGCTGCCATAATAGCCGAGAAGCTGCTCTCGCGCTGCAACACAAACAGCAGCAACGCAACACCCGCGCGACACTCTGTATCCACAGAACAGCTGATACAACCTGCCCAAAGTCTCGATCAAGCCCTCTAAAACCAACACACAAGGAACAACACAGCATCCCTCACACCGTTTTCACAAATAAGGGAGGAGGAGGATATACAGGCCCACGACAAAGCTCTTGTTTCGCTTTTAACAAAAACTCTTTTACTTTCCAGTGAATATGAACTAATATAAGACCAAGTCAAATCTGGGGTCCATCTTAAATTATACAAAGATCATGTGTATATTTGTATAAGTGTAGCCCATTAAGGCCCGCATCATACAGTGGCTAAAACAATACTGATGATGAAAAACTGTGAGTAAATATTTTAATCTGAACTTCTGGGGTGAATGCGAGCCATAATTTTGTTTTTATAATACATTGTTCGCTGCGGGATCATTTTGCCCGCTTCACATGGGGATACCCGCCATACGAAAGGTATTTACATATCGCAGCAAAAAGACGAAGCTAGTTCCGACAATTGTTCCACTCACCCCTTTGCTTTCCTGACTGTAAACTGTACATTGCAGTGTCTGTGTGACATATTGTGAGCTCTTACCGCTGCTGTGTTGAATGGGGACAGATTTACAGCGGCTGCGAGCGCGTGTTCTCGCTCTTCCTCTCGCTGAGCTTTGAGTGCTTACAAGTTCTGCCTCTCACCATTGCGAGGCGTTCAAGTGACGTCGCACACTGCAAAAAGCATGTTTGTCCGACATTGAAAGCATACGCGCACGCCCCTTACGTACTGTGGTCACCGTCAAGATAGCTTGAGGAATAGGCCTAGACGAGCAAATATACAGAAGAGTTGCATAATGGTCTGACTAAATGCGGATGGTGCATGGATATTTTTTTAAATAAAATGTAAGTATTTACACATAAATGTTAAGTATTATTTTTTATGAGACTTAATTCATATTTTTAAAATAAAATAATTATTGCTTTGCACCAATTTTGTAAATATACTAGTTACATAGGTTGATTGGGACAGAGGTTTTCAATCTTTTTGATGCCACTGACCCCCAAATATGATCATCCCTGTGTAAATTTATAAGGCACCCGCCTTTTATGAACACCCAATTTACACACAGAAAAAAAAAATACTAATCTAAAATTAGTTTCAGTAATTATACTCACTGTAGTAATGGATTGTCATATGTTTTTTTTTTGTTTGTTTATTTACTTATTTTTAATCAAATTTGTATTTATTTATATTTAAAATTTATTTAATCTCGTTCAGGCCTGGTTTCACCATGGGTTTCACAGAGACAGAGCTTAGATTAATCCAGGAGCAGTTTATTTAGGACATTTAAATAAAGCTTTTATAATCATGCCCAAGAAAAAATATTACTGGTGTGCATCTTCAGACAAAACAATGGCACTAACAATTTTAAAGATAAGTCACTTTCAGTTAAAACAGCTCAAACACACATTTTAGTCCAGCACTATCTTAAGCCTTCTCTATGAAACCAGGGGTTTATCGAATAGATGATTAACTGACTAATAATTTTTTCTTTACTCATTTATTTACAATTATAATTATTTATTAATTTATTTAGTTTTTACAGTTTTTCTCTAGACTTTTCCACTGCCCCTTTTGTCATTCCTTGTGCCCCTCTGCAGGTCCCCGGACTCCAGTTTGAAACTCCCTGGATTGGGACAGATATTTCCATTGAGATAACTGGGAAAAAGTGTCAACCTGAATTCACCCTAAATATATAATTAAATATTTATGTGCATATTTACCAAATGTTGGGCCAAATGTATAAATGTTAACCATAATAATTTTTTTAATATATAAATAAAATGCTCAGTCACATATCCCTCTTTTTGAGGCCCATGCACACCACTACTGACATGCTTTTCCTTTTGGTAAATATTTTTTCTTCACACACTCATTCCCTTGCATAATTATATATAGATTGGTTTATATTTGGTATAATATAATTGGTATATAGATTATTTTGTACATATTTGGTAGAATTGGACATAGACATTTGCAATGAATTGGTCATAAGTGAGGGTATCGTGATGTGGTAAAAGAGCATCTCAGTCTTTGCAAGCATAGATTTGTCATTGCTCACCATTTTGTGCCAAATTTCATGAAAGAATTGTCAATTAACCCATTCAAAAAGCACATTTCTCATTGCAAGTTTGCAAAGAGTTTAGGTCTTTCACCATCTACCATACATAATATTGTGAAAAGAATCAGAGAATCCAGAGAAATCTCCGTTAGGTCAGTTGAACGTTTGAGCCCTCAGATGGCTTTGCATAAGAAACCATCATGCTACTGTGTTAAATATAGCCACATGGAATTGGGAGTACTTTGGAAAACCATTGTCACTTAAAGGGATACTCCACCCAAAAATGACAATTCTGTCATCATATACTCACCCTCAAGTTGTTACAAACCTGTCTGAGTTTCTTTCTTCTGCTGAACACAAAGGAAGATATTTTGAAGAATGAAAATATATAACTTTGGCACCAATGTAAATGGTGCCAAAGTTCCAATCCTTCTTAAAAATATCTTCCTTTGTGTTCAGCAGAAGAAAGAAACTCAGACAGGTTTGTAACAACTTGAGGGTGAGTATATGATGACAGAATTTTCATTTTTGGTGGAGTATCCCATTAATAAGTCTGCTGCTACACCAAAGAATGGAACTCAAATCTCGTTTAAAGGTGCTCTAAGCCATGTCACACTTTTCTTAGGCCCAAACAATTTTTGTCACATACAGGAAACATCTCCTCACTATCCGCTAGCTGCCTGTCCCCTAAACACACTGTAAAAACACACTTGTCTCCCAGGCTCCACAAATGGCAACAAAAACAAACTGCGGCAACCCGCTCCACGAAACATAACAAACTGTTCCAGCCAATAACTGACAAGAAGGCCCTGGGGGTGGGGTTTGGGGGGGTCAGTGCTGATGAGGAGGAGGGAGGGTCTATCTAGCCTCCGTTTTGTTTGAAAATACTTTAAACGTCAACAAAGTCACGTCACCCGACATTGCTTAGAGCACCTTTAAGCAAGGAGAAATCTATAGACAATTTTGCAAGATGTAAACAACACCAGAAACACTTCCTGTTTCAGTTTGTAACTGTTTTCTTTATTTCACATGTAAAGAAAACATCTTTAAAGATGTTTGTTTAACTTTTTGATTCAGTTTTGCATGTTCTGTTGGTTGTAATTTATCCCAGCTTTTATGTAGTGTTAAAAAACTGAAACAGGAAGTGCTTCTGGACCAGTGTTGTTTACATCTTGCAAATGGTCTAAAAGAAAGTGGATATGTTTGCTGCCGTCACATGAGCCCATGCATGTTTCAGCATGTTTTTTGTTTTTTTTAGAAAAACAGACAAACGAAGGGGACCATCCAGACTTTCATCAGGCAGGTACAAAGCAAAAGCTTGGGAGTCCTTGAGGGAATTCTAGTTCAGCCTCATCTTCACGTTAGGACTTCTCAAGAAGGGCTGAAAGAGTAAGAGGCCAAGATGTCCAGAGAGACAAACAAAGAGAAGAGCGAGCTGCTCTTAATGAGTCACACCAAAGTTTTTTTTTATGACCCTCTACGACCCTTTGTTTTCTAGCCAGGCTTTTGAATGTTTATTGAGTATTTCATTTGGTTGTTTACGAAAAGAATCTACAAGATTCTTATAATACTGAATGCGTCATGAAGCTAGCAAAATGAAATGCAAATTAACAAATGGGGATGAAGATTGGAGTTTATAAAGACCAAACATGCTACACATATGATTTTGGTTAACCATATATGCAAGTCATGTCCTAAAATAGTTTGTAAGAGAGAATGAATGCATAGGCCAAACCACATAAAAGAAAAATTATGAGAGGAAAAATTAGACACATGTTAATACATTTAGCACATGGTAATATAGGTCTATATAAATATAGGATTCAAAGGGTTCATTTCTTCTTCTCGCCAAGAATTAAGAGAGTGCCACAATTCTCTGGAAATTCCGTTGGGTCGTAAAGCTTATCAATCTTTATGTGTCATGTAACAGGACACCAGGTTCTGCCAGCGGGTAGGCTTCATTTGTGGGGGAAGTTTCATAGAACTTGGAATAGTGAGTTTGTTGGATTCTTCATTAAACATAATGATTAATTTGTGTGTCTGATTGGTCCAGACGATACACAGAGACATACACTGCCATCAAGATTACATTTTTCCTGGGAAGAAAGACAATACCAGGCCTGATTCTACATGCTAAAACAGAATGGTTTTGTAGACACTTTACACCATGTGGATGTACTTGAATCTCTTATTGAAAATGTATGGCCCATTATGAAAAGGAGAATCAGACAACAATGACCAGACTGTTGAGACAGCTGTCTTGGATCGGGCAGAAAATTCCACAAAACTGCAATAAAATGCATCCCCAGTTCCCAAACAATTAAAAAGTGCAATTAAAAGGAAAGGTGATGTGACAGTGGTAAACATGGCTCTGTCCCAACTTTTTGGGAGTGTGTTGCCGCCATCAAAATTTGTTTGTATTTACAAAAGTTGGACAATTGGTCAGTGAAAACATTGGAAATATTTTTCTTTGTAAGCTGCGTTTGTCAGTAAGATTTAAGAGAATTAAAGCTGCAATATGTAAGATTTTTGTAATACAATTTCCAAAAATGACTTTTCCAAATTCCAAAAATGAAGAGAAATTCCAATTTTAACAGTCTGACAGTTGTAAATCTTCTAGTAGCTGTGCCAAGACAAATCTGGATCACCTAATTCCTCAAAAATGTTGTTGAAATATTTGTTACCGTTGCTTTTATGGACTCTCTAACTATGGGCTTCTGCCTTGACTTTATGCCTCCATGTCCCCCGAGTAAAAGATTGCCTGCGAGCTTCTCCTCCTGTCTATACAGTAATGTCTCTCTTGTGCGACAGAAAGTCCCATGGTTATGATGCAATCGTTAGCCTTTTTTTTATTTTTTTTTTACAAAAATGGCTTCTACGGGCCGTAATGTAAGATACAAAGTAATGGAGCCTTTATACATTGTCGTGTTTCTTTAGAAATATATAATGGACAAATTAAGTCTTTGGACACCTCAGATGTAAAGTTATTCGCTGTCAAAGTGACGCCAAAATGAATGGGAGTCAATATAGCTAACAGCAGGTGAAGGTCTGCTACAATGGCATATATGCCTCTGGAGCAACTAGGGGTTAAGTGTCTTGCTCAGGGACACATTGGTGTCTCACAGTGGATTCGAACTTGAGTCCCTCACACCAAAGGCATGTGTCTGATCCACTGAGCCATCACCACCCCATTAGAATCATTAGATTCAAAACGAATGATTATGGGGGATGTCATAACCCAGAATGGACCAGTGTCTTTATAAGAGTTTTACCTGATCTTGGATCAAATTTTTACATTTTTACACATTTAATGACACATTTGTATATGAAAAGGTAGATTTGTTGGTCTGATTAACCAAGTTATTCATGAAAGGAACAAAGCAAGCCCTACAAATTAATAAAGGTAACACTTTACAATAAGGTTCATTAGTTAACATTAGTTTACTACATTAGTTAACATGTACTAAGAATGAACAATACTTCTTCAGCATTTATTAATCTTAGTTAATATTAATTCCAACATTTACTAATACGTTATTAAAATCAAAGGTTGTATTAGTTAACATTAGTTAATGCACTGTGAACTAACATGAACGCACAATAAACAGCTGTATTTGTATTAACTAACATTAACAAAGATTAATAAATACAGTAACTAATGCATTGCTCATCGTTAGTTAATGCATTTACTAATGTTAACTAATGAACCTTATTGTAGTGTTACCTTGATAAAATATCACATGTTATAAACACACTTAATTTAATAGCATTAGTTTTTTTAATATGCATTTAATTTATTACACATTCAGTAAAACATTTCCAATTTGTAAAAGGCGTTTTTATGCAATTTGTGCATTAAATGAGTTTTCGCTGCATTTGCACTGTTCTGACCAGCAGAGGTCACCAGCGTGTTGCGTTTCCAAACAATGATTCATTATGCGAGGCACTTAGTGCAGTTGATTTGAAGTTTCGACATCACAACCTTTTACTGTCTATGATCACAACCTGGGCTGCGTTTCTCAGAAAGCATCCTGAGCTAAATTGATCGTAGAGACCATTGGAGGCAATAGGTCTACGGCTTACGGTGCTTTCAAGAAACGCAGCCCTGGTCCATATTCCAGCTCTGCTTTCAGTGGCCGTGTCGCCTCAGTTCATCTTCATTCAATTCGATTTCTGGTCAGGGTGTGCGCCTCCGTCTCGTGTTCTGATTGGTCAGAGTTTGCGTCAATTAAAAGTGGGCGTTCGAAAACTCTCTTTCAACTTCCCTGATAAAGTACATCGGCAGAAGTGTACGAGCAACGAACCATTCTTAAATTATTCGCAGTTACTAACTCAATAATTATCTCCTTTTGGGGAGATACATATTTAGCTTTTATAGTTTGAACTGGATTTATATTGCTCAAGTTATACTTTAGCTGCTAACACGCTCGACCTAACGATTCTTCTTCGTCGCGTTGTTTGGATTTTCAAGTGGACGAGTGGTGAACGCGGTGAGTGTCTCTGCCTTCCTTCCACCTCCTGCTAACACACATCCACTTAGCCTGACATGTTGTCTGTCATGTTGTTTTCTCTCTTACATCGCACTTTAATACACATTTTTATGTTGATTTGTTGTTTTCAAATTAGTTTCTCGATAATCTTTTTCTGTTCACGATGTATAATCAGTTTATAATGTTAGCGACTTGACCAACTGTCAAAATGTCATCGAAAAGTTGAAAGGTTCAACTGTAACTGCATCTGACACAGGAAACCTGAGGAGCCGTGTGACAGTCCACTCTGACCAATTACATTCATGGCAAATGTTGTTATAGAAGTTATCGAACAGTTAAATGGTTAGTTTCCTGGTTTTATTTATTCTTCGAGCTTGATTTGGCCATACTTGAAGTCGGTTAGCAGCGAGCTACATGGCTACATGTCCAGCCTGCTGAAAGATTGAAACAAAGTGGATTTTATTTCTCCCCGTGGCACAGTTTGTTTTTTATGGGTACCTGATAAGGCTGCATAGGGTGGCACACTACCTAGTAAAGTGACTGTGATGAGTAACGTTAATATTAAGTTCCTGAAAGTGTAGATCGATAAGTGCTGGGTGGCGGTTAGCTTAGCTCATCGGGGTATTAGCTGTTTTTCAAGTTGAACAATTTGCCTAGTTGGTCATAGAAGCAACTCGTTTAGTAATGTTTTCCTCTTTGTGTCATGCTTTCACATGTGGTGAAATCTTTACTTATACTATAGTGTTAAGCAAGTTTAGAAGGTGTTTCATAACATGTTTGGTTTATTTACTTGCGCAATAACAAGAAACAAAATAAATAGATAAACAGTCTGTAAATAATATTAGTGTAATGCAAATTAATCCACAATTTATGTTGTTTTTCGTATGTCAGAGCACCTTTGACAGAGTCTTTCGTCTTAACGTGTTTTTATTGGTGTATAGTTGTGTTAGCAGTCTTAACAGTACAGGCAGTTTTCTTTGTATGTTTCAACTTTAAAGTGTATTAACGAAATTATTAAAATCATTTATTTGGCTGCTTTGAAATGCCTGTCTTTTAGGTTTGTCCATTGTAATGACTTATATTTTTAGTTAATTCTTTACTCATTGTTTATTTTGTTCACTTTTTTTGTTTCGTTTAATTTTCAAAGGTGAAACTTTCGTTTTGTCCTTTGAAGTCCAACACAGCATCCCAGCTGAAACCATGCCATTCCCCTTCGAAAAGCCTCAGAAGAGCCCCTGCAGACATCGTGAAGAGTCTGAAGGAGAATATGGCATACTTGGAGAAGCTGGAATCATCTGAAAGCAAGAAATATGAAAAGGTAAATCCTTTTTTTTTCTTTTTTAAACCTTGATGCAAATGTGACGAAGTCAGAAAAACTCACTGTTTTTCCTGTAGGTTGCAGAGGAAGTATCAAAAAATCTTGCATCGTTGAAAGAGGTGCTGTCTGGCACTGGAGACAAGGAGCCTCAGACTGGCGCAATGGCCCAACTTGCTCAAGAGCTCTACAACACCAACCTCCTCATTTCACTCATTGCAAATCTTACAGAGGATTGATTTTGAGGTACATATCACTGCATGTTTGAAAATGTTTGCGATTACAACTTACTTCCGTCCTGCTGGAAGATACATTGCTCTGTGCACTAACCACTCATTTGCTGTTTGCTCTGTTTGATTTATTTTATGTTGTTCACCAAAGGAAAGAAGGATGTGGTGCATCTGTTCAGCAACATAGTACGTCGGCAGATTGGCGCTCGAACCCCGACTGTGGAGTACATCTCGTCCCACTCGCAGATCCTCTTTATGCTGCTGAAAGGGTGGGTTTCCAGACCCCAGGGCATAGCCATGGATGAACACTTTCAGAAACCATTGATTAGCCTGGCTTTTTCAATTGATGTTATGGGAGTCTGTGGTTGTGTGGTTATTTTCAGGACAATAATTTTCAGCATTTCCTGTCCACGTGGCTGAGCTGCCAATGAACTTTAGCTTTCACAGCACAAGCGTATCTAGTTATTGACACTGTAGTGTCATATTATAATATTATTGACTTCTTTATGGTTTATTTTGGGTAATGTTTCACACAGAAGTAGCCAGAAAGTGTTTTTTGTTTTGTTTTAATGACCCTACAGTCCATCGAAATATGAGGAAATATTTGATATATACATTTTTAAAGTTAAATCTGAGAAGAACAAACAATTTAAAGGGAGTGGTTTATTTTTTATTATTTTTTTTTATTTCACTTTTCTAACTGTCAGTCAGTATGTAATGTTGCTGTTTTGAACATAAACAACATCTGCAAAGTTACCGATGCCCAAAGTTCAAAGCAAAGAGAGATATGAAAGAGTTCAGATGCAAAAGCCTCTAAATGCCATTTGAAATTTCTTCTAAAATGATCATTTTTATCAAGCTTGTATATTTAAGTTCAGCAATTTCACTTAAATGGCAATGAAGATTACCTATTAATTGTGCATTTAAGTGAAATTACTGAACTTAAATATACAAGCTTGATAAAATTTGTCATTTTCAAAGAAAATTTCAAATGGCATTTAGAGGGCTTTGCATCTGAACTCTTCATATTTTCTTTATGGGACAGGCACAAGAACGGCTCAGCCCTCAAAAAGTGTCAACTTTAACATGCTATATAAAAATGTCTGGAGTATTTTGAGCTAAAACTTCACATACACACTCTGGGGACATCAGAGATTCGATTTCATTATACCACCCCTTTAATGTTCAAAATGAATGGACAAAAGAAGCAAGCTACAACAACAAATACATAGGGAAAAAAAAAAGTTCAGAGGAAACAATCTTACAATGTCTAAAACATAATCCATTATTATATGATTATTTCTGTGGTTCTCTCTCTTATTTTTGCATGTGCTTATTTCTTTGTATCAGACAGCCTGGACAAAAATTTTGTCTGCACAACTTTGCAATATGCTTACAAAATCTTTAACACATTTTTAATAATATTTGAATAAAAGCTTTAAATTTTCCTAAACAGACATCCCTTTTTTTCCACTACTGTAAATGGATATAAAACAATTGTGGGTCTCTGCATACTAGAGAGTAACAATTTAAAAGAAAATCTACCTTTTGAAAGCAGCTATGAAACCCAGAAGTGGCCCTTAACTGTGGCATGATGCTGAGGAGAATGTATGCGTCATGAACCTCTGGCCCGAATCCTTCTGTTTTCGGAGGACTTCTCTGCTTCTTTCGCTATGTGGAGACTGTCAACCTTCGACATTGCCTCTGATGCTTTTGCCTCTTTCAAGGTATGACATGTACACAAAGACACTAATTCCCTTTTGAGGGCTTTTCATTTGTAAACTTTGACTTAAGAACGAACATGAAGAATGCTACAATACACACAAAAAAAATATCAGAGAAGTGATCTTTTATGGCTTAACCATTTAGTGATGTCATAAAAGTAATTTTCAATTCAAATAAATAAAACCATAAATTCACATCACACCTTACTGTAAACATATATTATGAAGTGGATAAAAAGGAAAATCTTGCACATTGACATTTCTTGCAATAACAAACTATTTCTTCCAATGTTTTGACTGAAGCCACTGTAGTATTTTGTCCTTTTTCCCCTTTAACCATCAAATGGCCTTTGTTTCCTGTTTACACTTCTGGGCTTCGAGGTTAAATACGGACCCCAACAATTGATTGAGTAATTGTACAAAAAATATTCATTAATGTCATTATTAACACATTTCCATTTTTGTCAATCCAATGAAACATCTATGTGATCAAATACTGTATGTTCATGGTTCAAGTACATAGTGATTGTAAAAGTAATCCATAATAAACAAGCGTTTAATCCAAGTCTTAAGAGACGAAATCACTTTATATGATGAACAGATTTACTTTATGCTTTTATTTATATATAAACATTAATCAACAATAAAGCACATCAAATATGTTAAACAGAAGCGTAAAGGTGCATGCTTGAATTTGTACAGTATGACTGTTTTTTTCCCCCTTTGCCTTTATCTTGTATGACATAAGTGCATTTACCTTAAGACTTTGTTTTTAGGGTCTCCTAACAAGCACAAGATCATGTGTGCAGATTTCCTAGAGACAAATTATGACAGAGTGAGTAATTATTGCTTCCCAATATTTCATGTGCCAGTTCTTTTGTATACAAGTGATTTTATCTGCTCTACTTCATGAAAATTTTTTTTATGGTATTAAAGAAATCATTTTTTTTTTTTTCAGGTGTTCACAGAGTATGAAAAGTTGCTGCATTCTGAGAACTATGTCACCAAGCGCCAGTCTCTGAAGGTGAGAGTAAAACACTATTTTCAGTTGCTTTCAATAATTATATTCCAACCCTTCAAAGCCTAGAATTTGAAGGAATGAGTTCACTTCAAAATAAAAATTGTCATTTAATCATGCTCAAATTGTTTCAAACCTGCTAAGAATTTCTTCTGCTAAACACAAAAGAAGACATTTTGAAGAATGTCTGTAACCACCAAACAGTTGAGAATATAACCCTGTTTGGTTATTGACTTCCATAGTATTTTTTTTTCTCTACTATGGAAGTCAAAAGGGTCCATC
Organism: Hybognathus amarus; assembly: GCA_030378365.1. Lineage (NCBI taxonomy): Eukaryota > Metazoa > Chordata > Actinopteri > Cypriniformes > Leuciscidae > Hybognathus > Hybognathus amarus. Next base: position 412,561 of record JAQIUQ010001048.1, on the reverse strand, counting down.
AACTGTTTGGTTACCGACATTTTTCAGAAATGTCTACCTTTGTGTTCAACAGAACAAATAAATTCAGAATTTTCATTTTGAAGGTGACTATTCCTTTAAGCTGCTTAGATGAAGGAAAGTTAGTTGAAGCCCCTGGCTTATGTTGAAAGTTCATTCATGACAAAACTTTTGGTTTCACAAAAGCAGCAATTTGTTAGGTGGTTTTGCTTTATTCTTACCATTTGTTGTTGCGCTTAAGTGTTTTATATTTATCTAATGATATCCAGCTTTTGGGAGAGCTACTACTGGACAGTACACAACTTCACAGTCATGACCAAATACATCAGTCAAGCTGAGAACCTAAAGCTGATGATGAACATGTTGAGAGACAACAGCCGCAACATTCAATTTGAAGCCTTCCATGTCTTTAAGGTATGTGTTTAAATGCACAGCATTTCGTGTAACTAGATATATCTGAGTTTGGCTCTTTGCTTGTCTGCTTTTCCTCTCCATCTACTCCAGTTACTTTCCACTGTTCAGCAGCTGACCGGTCTCCTGTCCCACTTCTGCCCTCCTTTTGAATGTAAACAGGTCAGGGTCAGTTACTAGGGACTGCATGTATGGAGATTCAGTGACTTTTATGGGTTTCTTGTGTCCTCTCAGGTGTTTGTGGCCAACCCCAATAAGACACAGCCTGTGCTGGACATCCTGATCAAGAATCAGTCGAAGTTGGTGGAATTCCTGAGCCACTTTCAAACGGACCGCTCAGAAGACGAGCAGTTCTGCGATGAGAAGAACTATCTCATCAAACAGATCCGGGACATCAAACGGTCTGCACCTGCAGAGGAGTCCTAATGGAAAACGTGGAGTGTAGAACCGGGTGTGCTTGCCTAGTGATGTGGTTTGATTATGGATGGGAGGGACAGCTAAGTCAAAGAAAGAAATCACTTGGATTAAATATATGTACATCTAACTTTCTGAAATAGGTGGAGAAATACTGGCAGAATGTGCAAACACGTTTTGTCCCTTTAGTTGGGGTGAGCAGGGAGGAGCAAGTAGATCCTAAGCACTCCATTTAAACCTATATATATTTTTAGCACTGCCCTTAGGAAAAAAGTACAATTGATTTACCTTGAGGTGGTAAATCTTAGATTAAAAACATTTATCCAAATTCATGTGAATGACAAGTATATCTAAAGCCTGCTCCTGGCTTTTTAACATTTTTAAAAGTTAGAACAAGTACTATTGGTATGGTATGGCTCTGCATATTTGCACTAAATCTGGTAGCTTTGCTCCAGGTTGGCCATTAGTGCCAGTTCATACACATTGTCTTAGCACAAGACAACCAAATATTGTAAAACGGTAGGTCATAAATACAGCACATCATGAATGAGGCCTTATTTAAGTACACAAAAACAGTCAACAGGACATTCTCACATTTAAACTAGTTAGGCGATGTTAAAGCATTTTTAAAAGCCAGAAAATGTCACGTGGTCAAGCAAAACCTTTATCTTTGAAAAAACAGCTGTGGAGTTTAGTGGTCATGTTGGATGCTGCACTCAATTTCCATTTTAAATGGGTGCCTTATTTAAATAGCTTGGTTATTCTGGGTCTTCTATTACATTTATATTTATCTATAACATTGGATTTGGATTTGTAGCATCTATTCTGCTTTTGCTTGGGTTAACAAATTAAGAGGACTAGTTTTATTTAAACTGCTTTAAGTGATAAAAAATAAAATCAATATAGGTTTTCTCAGTCTAGATAAAAATGCAATGAATTCAGGGTTCAAAGACTTCAGTGAAGGTTAAATGCATGGTACACAATTACAGTGCAAGATTTGATAACTTACACACACTGTAACATTGAAACGAATGTGAAATGCTAGAGCTGGGGCATGTCATGTCATTCCTCATACTGCATTTTGATGGACAGCTTAGACAAGCCAATTAAAAGCCTTTAAAAGATGGACGCAATAGGAAAGACCATTTAACACAGTTCTTCGTGTCCTGCACTGTCAAACTTGAATGAGCCAAAGCTGTGGAAACATGGTACATCTTATGATGCCTGACTAGACTAAGAATTGGGTTCTCCATTGGATCGCACCTTTCAGTATCTCTTAGAAGTTTTAGATGAAACGCAGAACAGCATTCTACTGAAAGGTTCCACCATTAGTCTTTATTCCTTGAGTTGAATATATTTTATGTACTCTATTTGCACAAGTTCCTTTTCTTATATACCTCAGATTTTAAATTCCTAAGTGCTGTCCACCCAACACCATACCCCCCACCCCTTGCTTCAATAGAATTAGTGGTATCGATAGCATTAGCAAATGCATTTGGTGTCATGAGCTAGCGTTGGTTAATCTTGGTTAATGTTCATTTAGAGACAATATATATAAATAATATTTCAATACAGTTGCATAAATTAACATTAAACATAAATAACGAACAATGGCATATTTATTCATTATTAACATTAACCTAGATTAATAAACCTGTGATACCTAATGCACAAAGTAACAAATCAAAATTTATTGTCATAAGTGTTTGTCATTATGGATGTGGGGCAGTAGATTGAATTATGCAAGCTAAAATAAGACTTTACAACACCAAAGTTGTGGTCTTTGTAATGCTGAAAGGACCTACAAGGGAAACCGATTAATTTTTGCAGTTTACTAATGGGTACATAGCCTGTCACGAGTGTGAGGAGAGTACTCGCTGTGCTTGTGTAAATGAGCCACACTCTGAAAGGTTTTTAATGGATCAATCCAAATGTCAATGTGTTCTTGTGCTTTGACATCGTTTCAGTCAGCTCTTCAGCAGACACAAATGATTTGAAAGTATAACTTGTGTGTAGATTTGTGCTTTATTGTATGTATGTATGTAGGGGTAAATGGGTAAAACCTTCTGAGCTGCCTTTCTTGCTCTTATAAACCGCACCATGTGTAAAATCACTGTCATTTGATACCGAAAAGTACAAGAATGAGTGTTTTGGCCAAATATGATTATTCCGCTGACAGGGTTTTAAAGGAGGTTTGTGTCTTTAAAGGGATACTCCACTTTTTGGGAAATAGGCTCATTTTACAATTCTCCCAGAGTTAAACAGTTGAGTTTTACCGTTTTCAAATCCATTCAGCCAATTTTCAGATTTTTAGAAGAATATCAGTAACCAGACAGTTTCTGGTCTCATTGACTTCCATAGTAGTATATTTTTTCCTACTATGGAAGTCAATGAGACCAGAAGCTGTCTAGTTACTGATATTCTTCTAAATATCAAAAAAAAAGTCTTGAAGAATTTTTGAAAATGGTAAAAAAACAGTTGGGTTTTACCATTTTCAAATGCCATTCAGCTGATTTTTCTGATATTAAGAAGAATATCAGTAACTAGACAGTTTCTGGTCTCATTGACTTCCATAGTAGGAACAAATGAAGAGTTCAGATGCAAAAGCCTCTTAAGTGCCATTTGAAATTTTCTTCTAAAATGATCATTTTTATCAAGCTTGTATATTTAAGTTCAGTAATTTCACTTAAATGGCAATGAAAATTACCTATTAATTGTCATGTTAAGTGAAATTACTGAACTTAAATATACAAGCTTGATAAAAATGGTCATTTTAGAAGAAAATTTCAAATGGCATTTAGAGGCTTTTGCATCTGAACATCTTCAAATATATACTATGGAAGTTAATGAGACAGAAACTGTCTGGTTTCTGATATTCTTCTGAAAATCGGCTGAATGGATTTGAAAATGGTAAAACTCAACTGTTTAACTCTGGGGGAGTTGTAAAATGAGCCTATTTCCCAAAAAGTGGAGTATCCCTTTAAGCTCATTTAAGCTTTGAGCCTTCAGATTCTTCATGTAGTGATAGGGATCTCTGACAGAGTTTAAAAGTAATATGTTAAATAATCTTTGATAAGTTTATATATATATATATATATATATATATATATATATATATACACACATATACACATATATATGAGCATACCTTTTTATTATTTGCAAGTTTGACTGATGTTTGCTATGCCCTTCACTCATTTTTTCACACATTTGAGTTTTGTTTCCACTGTGGGAGAGGATTACTATATGTACATAAAGTTTTATTTAAAAAAAAGCGAGTGTGGAGGCATATTGAAAATAAAAGAAAAAGTGGCACTTATTGTTTGGTAAGCATTCTTTTTTTTATCTAAACATTTTAAGGATTGAAATGGCTACATATGTAAATATTACTGCAGCTAATTATTGGCTGCTGAAGTGTCTGCGTAGGAGCTCGAGGGCTGTGCGGGTCGATGCGTGACTCTCTCTCTCATGCATGGATGTCCGTGCGGGTCTGCTCCACCTCCCTCTGAAGCTTCAGAAGCACAGCCTGACTTTCTATCCGAGCTGCTTTTTCCAGCCTGTCTCCTTCCAGACTTCCACTGCGCTTGCACTCTTTCCAGTTCCCACATGAGGTTGGAGCGCTCCGTGTGATCTGCTGCATGTCCTCTTTCGGCTTTCTCAGAGTTGTGCCTCCACATGTCTGCCTCTACTCTCCTTTTCCCTGACCTCTATAGCATCAGCTTATGTAACTGAGCATTCATTTTTGGCTCTCAGACTTCAAATCATTTATTGCACAAGGGCCTGACGTGAAGCCATTTTTTTGGAAAGGCTCAACTGCTCCTCAAGCTTCTCCACCAGGCCTTGCAGCTTCATCCCTTTGCTCATGTTCAGCCTTAAGACTGCTCCTCTGTACAACTCGATCTGTTGCCTTAGTCTCCATCTGTCCTTCTCCACTTCTGCGAACCCAGCCCGTCAGTTTGCTGATGTCCCTCTCCGTTCCAAATACACATCTGTCCCGCAGTCTCTACTTCTGGTCAGAAGGATTTTCAGAGTTTGTCTCCATTGACAGGCTGCTCATGGCTTATAATTCTCTCTGCCAGCGTCTCTCCTTCTTCAACAGTCGACTCGATGTGCTTTGAACCTCTTTCAGTGCTCTCAGGTAGATTGCCTTCTGTGGCTCATCTTGGCTTCATCGGAGTCTGTAGAGTTGGTGAATGATGATTTTGTTGAGCTGGTGCATTGTTCATTAGTGTTGGTCTGGTTATCGAGCAAGTTTTGGAAGGAGAAACGAGGAGGGAACAGCTTCTCCACCCAGTGATGGCCATCTCTGGAGCTGGACTCATGTTCAGGGGTTTGATCAGTGATTTCCATGGTCCTTGTATAGTTTGAACTATATTACAATTATCTAAAACAAAAACTCAAGGAACACAGCGTACAATAAGGGCATTCATCGCCCTCTTCTTTCATCAGTTATTAATAAAATGGCTGGATGCTTGGTCGTTCAAAATCAAATCTCTCGTCAACCTCGTTATAGCGTTTTTTAACCCTGGCATTGATGAAACGTACAAAGCTGTAGGTATTTTCTCTCAGCCCACAAGACGGTTTAGAAGAAATATTAGCGTTTCATGCTTGCAACAACCATAGATATGTATGGCAACAACAGCGTCTGCGGTCGATGTCCAGTCACTGAGCAACTTCCTGTTTACAGTAAAGAACAGCGAACACGTAGCGCCCTCTGCTGGTTTAGTTTAAATTCTTCATTTTACATGCAAAACCCTACAAGTTGATTTTGTTCGTCTTCATTTGCGTTAACCTCAATATGAGCTCGCAGTGTTGTTGACTTTGTATTTTATTTGAAAATTGCTTTGTTTATAAAATACAGAGATGCATAAGAGTTATGTATGTATATGACTATACTTAATTTGAGATGTTCTGCGTACTATATTCCTTTCAATTTAATGAGCAAGTATTTCAGTCATTTCAAAGTGATATGATATTCATACTGATATGATATAAATGAAACTTGTGATATTGTGAATTTGAGCGTTATATTTATGTTATCTAAAAGTATAGTGTTTTATAATTATCTATATTAGTTTTGTTTTAAATGTGTAATTACAGATATTCATTCACCTTCAAGGATTCTAATGTGACGGTATAAAAAGTATTTTAGGATATATTTGTAGAATCTACTTTGTTTCAGTAAATTTATTAAAAATGGTGAAAAAGGGAAATTTGCTATAGTCGAAAAACTTATGGTGGTGAGTTAAAGCAATGTAAAACCATATGTTGTCAACTTCTTGATCTCATATATATATATATATATATATATATATATATATATATATATATATATATATATATATATATATATATATACTATATAGCAGAGTGATTTTTATTAGACATGCATTTCATAGAGTAGTTTAAATTCATTCACTGCATTCATTTAGAAGATGTTTTTTTATCTATAAAGGAACTTATCCTAATTTTCCTTAAAGTATAAAATTCTATATAATAGTATAATTACATTTAGTTGCATAACAAAGAACTATCTGTTTACAATTCACAAACAAGTAACGTATACTTAAAAAACTTCAGTCAATGTTTGTTTAATTTGTTTTTCAGCAACTGGCATAAGTAAATGCATACACCCTTTTTCACGCTGATAATTTTCTTTGCTCCTCGAAGAAAGAAAAAAAGTAGGTTAAAGTTCAAAAGGACGCTCAACAGACTTCCTCCTAGGCTATTTAAAGAAGATACTGGTAACTTGCCGATCTTAAGATCAGTTTAGAAAACTGGTAAGTTTCTAGGAAAAAAGTGTTTAGGAAAAAAAGAAGTTTGACAATTGGTCTGTGTGAACTTTAATTAGCAGACGCAACGATAAACCCAAGATGAACTCGTGGATAAAATGATGTGGGAATACTGAGGGAAATTTGGCTCTTTGAAGCCAAATTATACAATGGTGCACACACAACCATTGTGGAGTAGTGGGGGTTGAGTGAACCAGGGTCAAAGGTCACCAATGCCTTCTGTCTCTCACTGACCATAGGATTCATTTCCATAAGGCAAAACTGAGCCTCACATTCTAACCATTTTTAAAACATTTTGATGTCATAAAATGTCTTGAGATTGCATTTCCCGAATTCCCACTGGTTTTAATGAGCAGCTCCTGTTAATTAGAGCTAAAACGATTTTCAGAGGTATTTTGTATGGACTTTCCTTCACCCCCAACAAGAAGGGGATGCTCTACGATTACATGCATGACATAACTTTTTGTCTATTTTGAGTGGCGACGCTTTGAACATGAAACATCTGCGCAGTAAAGTACTGAGACCTCATTCTTCACTTCGGCCAGAATCAGGTATGTGGAACATTTAATGCACAAATGTCTATTTTACATGTTGGTTATGCACACAACATTTACCTGACTGCATCTCAGAATTATTGTTATGTGAATTTATCATGATTTTTGTTACCCACTTTTTATTTAAATTTCTAGTAAAACATTGGCTGTTGTGTTTGCGCTGCTTGCATGTCCAACTTGTAGAATTTATAATCTGTTAAGGGAATATAGTTTTCACAATTTATATTGCAACTGTGATGTTAGCTATTGTTTCTATATGTGTAGGTTGCTATTTAAAAAAAAAAAACTATTGTAAAAAAATGTTGCAATGAAGTAGAAAATTTCAGTAGAAAGCTTCCAGATGCTTCAATAATCTTAAAATGCATCATATGTAAACAAGTAGCTTAACTGTTAAGGTTATTACTTTATTGCAGTTATCAACCAAATGTGCACATGTGAATGGCACCACAACAAACAAATCTCATAGTATTCATGCCCTGGAAGCCCCCCAAAACAGTTCGTACTTCAACCCCCCTTAATGTTCAATTAAGCCAAAACACCCTTGAATAATTGGCTTTTATATTGCCACTATATGCACTTATGCCAAAGCAAATTAAAGAAAACATTATCTGGAAATATTTAGTTATTTATTTTGTTCACCCACTTTTCAATTATTTTTAGATGCATTACTTTTTCATAATGCATGTAATTCCAAAGCAACATGTTTGAATATAGAACAATAACACTTTACAATTAGGTTAAATGATCTACTTGAACTAAGAATGAACAATATTTCTACAGCATTTATTAATCATAGTTCGTTAATTTCAGTATTTACGAACACATTATGGAAATCAAATGTTGTATTTGTTTGCTGCCCCAAACGATGAACAACTAGATGTGTATTAACTTGTATTATGTTTAATAATAATTTAAGATTAATAAAACTAACAAAAAATACTCTCAAACAATTTTAGATTGTTTTAATTTTAATGAAAGAAATATTTCTAGCAACAACATAAAATACATTTACATTCAACTTTTCCAAAAAGAACATTCATTTAAAAAAAACACCTTTTTATTTATTCTAATCAACAGTGCTTCAATTGCTTACTTCTATAATAGTTTTATAATTCTATGTGCTTTGTTATAATAACGACAATAAAGAGACAGACTAGCAGTTAGTCCAATGATGTGAAAGTGGTGGTAAATGGGATATGGAGAGCGGATGTGTGAGTTGTGGTGGGAGGATTGAGTGAGTTGAGGAAGAGGAGGAGGAGGCTCGCGAGGCCCATCATCATCATCACATGACGAGATGTTCGCGCCTCTTTCGTAAACCTTCCCCAACCTGATGATCCAAAACAACTCGGAGGTTATACGCGCTAGTTTAACTCTTGCGGAGGCATTAAACGCGTCCGATTATTCTCGTCGTGACCAGGGTTCACGCGTGGGTCTGAGCTGTGGTGAGAGATGATTGTGGAAACTTTGAGATTGTGACAGTGTTGTTTGGTGGGACAGGCTTTGTGTGTGTGGAGCAGCTGAGGAGCTAACAGACAATGTAACGTTAGGGGATGGATCAATTAATGGACTCTTGAACGCTTAGATATTTGGAGGTTTGTTTGTCTTAACTAAGCACATGCATGTAAGTGAAATGCGTTTTTAAAATACCGGTACATTTTCTTACGACTGTATCAAAGAAATATGTGTGATTATCAAAGTAATAGGTAACGTTAATCCGTTAGAACAGTTTTTGGAATGAATATTAAACCATACTTACGTCTGCCTTTAATGTTAACGTTACACGATTTGCTAATTAATATTTAACCCGTTTTACAAACAGTTTGTGTAACTTAACTTTATCGAGTAAATCTGGACCCTGGTTAAAATGTTTTTAGAGTTTAATAATTTAAGTTTGAAGCTCAAAACCGGTTTTATCCGTGTAGTTTTAGTTTTAATATCAAACCCATATTTGAAAAGTAAGTTAGGCTACTGTTGAGTTTCACGTGGCTCTGCAACCTTTTTCCAAAGCAAGGGCCAATTTATCTAAACCCAAACACAGGTGAGAAACTGATAGTTGTTGGATTAAATGTCTTTAACCTCCCTTTAACGCAAACGAGTTGTGGAAAATAGCTAACCTTATAACTTAGGCGTTAAAAACTGCTCACTTAACTCAGTTTTGTTGTCGTCAGCTTACAGATTCTATGAGTTCGTTTCCTGTTGAAAACACGCACATACACAAATTATGTAATAAACAAACTTTTCAGCTGCTTTGCTTTAATTTGTAGCGTAATAAGCGCTCTATCGTTAAAGGGTTTGCTGCCTATTAAACGACAGCCTGTGTCGTTGAAAGGAGAGCTCGTGAGCCACACAAGCAGAAGATCGGGCACCGACCTCTCGAGGCCTAGTTAATGTTTGCAGATTCGAAGCTCTTTCAGTCTCACAGGCGAATATTCTTCATTCTGCGTTTTTCGTTCTTTTTCGGACGCGCGTGATTTCGAAATATCCCGCAATACGGCGTTTTGCTCAATTGTTAATTTATTTACGTTTTTACAATCTATAATCTTACTATAAATGCACTATTTAGACAACACAAGGTAAATAAGACATTTTTTTAAAGGTGACTTGGGTTTTAAGTAGATACTTTAGGAAGTAGACGTTGTATCTAGCTCGTATAACAATAGTGAAGAACTTTCAACAAGTTTGTCTTCAATTTAAGATCCTCCATTTTGAGAGACCCAATGAAACTTTAGCGAAGGCGCCAAGCACGAGATTCACTGACGTTCAGCCAGACTCCAAACGGACTGTGAAGAATTCTACTAAAATTGCATGATACCTTAATTAACTTAATCCACAGTTACAACCTGCAGTCATAAATTTGACCTTATCCATTAAGAATTTAATTATTTGTTTAAAAAACTAGCTAAAATCAAGCTGAAATCAACCGAAATTACTAGTTAAATAAATTAACAGTAATTTAAACCTTTGTATTTTGCTGGTGTACATTTGAATTGATTAATTGGACCAGCCATGTATGTTTTAATTCTTAAACTATGCAAGCATAATATAAAAAGATTAATCTTTTTATTTTTCTTCCTAGGTGTTATGAAAATGGATCGTTAATGAATGGTGGAGTTCAGGTCCTTCAAGGAAAATCAACTTTGTATTAATATGGCCCTCCTGTTAAGGTGCATCTTGTGTAGTTAGTGAAGTAGTCTAGTATCTACTGCGCTTGATGCTCCTTTTGGCAGGAGTAGCTTTATAATCAGCATGTGGATGCAAAACCCAACCCCATTTATTATTAAGTTTGTTCACATGCAGTTCCTGCTCTACTTTGACATTACTATGCTATTAATCACACTGCGATATGTATGTATTTATTCATTTATTATTTTTCTATGTTCTATACGAGTTTGTCCTGGCAGTTCCAAAGTGCTCACAGTGCAGGTAGTGCCAGTAAATCTACTGCAATGTTTGCACTTCTAGTATTGCCGGTCGCCTTCTGGCTGTTACTCTGGAGTTTCTGCTGCTTATGGAAAAGCCCTGTTATGTGGGGTGAGTTTTGCAGGATTGCATCCAGCCTTATTACAACACGCTGTGCAAATCCATGCAAAACTCGGCTACACCAGGGACAAACTTCTATGACTTGTCTACATTCAAGATGATGTTTACAACTATGCTATTGCATGTAATGCCTATTTAGTTTTTCTCAATTGCTTTGGCCTCCCCCCTTAAAATCAATGCTCAGATCTAAAAAAAATTAGTTATTGTTAACATCTAATTTGAATTTAAACAAATTGCATCTGTTTTGGCAGGTGTGCAAAAGAGTATAAGTACAATTGTCTACAATTAAATGCACATGGCTTTCGGAGTTTCTCAGTAAAATTGTCTTCACAACTTCTAAACAGTCTTTCATTGTGTGAGCCATCACATACAAAACGATCCAATCACATGCAAAGCGAACTATAAATATTTATGACATGGAATGTTTGTAATGTTTGCTAAATATGCAAACAGCCTGCCATTGTAATGAAAAGGAAGCACAATTTATCAATCAACCAATATAGTAAATAACTATGGAGTCTGCTGACAGCTTAATCACTATGATACATTTGTATTTATACAGTATGCTTATTTTTGTACATTTACATTGAATCATTTAGCAGATGCTTTTGTCCTTACAAATGAGAAGAAGCAATAGAGGCAATTTAACTAACAATAGGATAACAATATGCAAGTGCAAATGACAAAAGTACTTCATTTGGCAGTATACTGACACAATAACTGGGGTTTGAAGTATGAATTAAATGTTTTGGGTGAGTTGCTGCATTTTGCAGACATACAGAGTGATGTTCCAGTTGTGACAATTGCACTTACAGTTTAGGCAATGTTGGCAATGTTCTGAAAATGTGCCAAAGTGATTGAGAGAAACTGTAATAAGGAAAAAAAATATTTTAAATGTATGCTGATTGCAAGTGTTGCCATAATTGTAAGACAGACACTGTATTATAACAGCAAACATATAATATGCATAGATTTCAATAGAGATGAATGAAAGCACTTTATTGTAAGTATGTTTAAAACGTAGTTGTTTGTTTATACTGTCAGTGGCACTTGCATGCAAATATTTGTCTTGCTGTTTTCGGGTGGATGACTTTGCAATTTTAATGGTGGTGAAAATCTTCAATAAAAATTGCACGGTATCCATCTGTAATCCGCGCATATTCCTTTACCTGCACCCCCCAAACACACACACTTTTAATATGTCATGTAAATTCTCAATAAAATTTGGAAGCCATCTTATTATGCCTTTGCTCGCATTTTGATTGCACACATTTGCTAGCGACTACGTAACAATCTCCTTTACCAACACCAGGTGGCAGCAGATACCTGGAAATGTGACAAATGTGTTTGTTTGCTCATCATTTTGAAAATGTATTTTTTTACAAGTAATATTGATATTATCAGAAAATATAATCCCCTGCCGATATTTTCTCATTACACTTTTTAACAAATTAAATTAGGCTAATTGAAGACCCAGTCGGGAAAAGTCCATTTGAATGGAGTGGTAGCCCATCTGCGCACGACCGATTCATAACGCGCCTCCTGTTATCATAACCATAACTTATATATCAATGAAACTGAGTTTTATATTCAATACCAAACGGTAGTCTTCTATCATCGGTTCCTTTGAATAATGCAAGAATCGTGAATTCGCGCAATCCCTTCTTATGCAGGGAAATGTGGGCTTGATTTGTGCGCATGAAGTTTGTCTGTTAATGAGGTGGAGATGAAGAGCTCCTCCACAGGACTCTCCTCCTCACACTCACTCACTTCAGCGATGCTGCCGCTGAGTCCACAGCATCTCTTTCTGCTCACTTCAAGCAAGGCAAATCGTTCCTGCTCACTTCCGTTGCGTTTGTAAGCAGACCCGTCTCTAGGAAGCCTTTTACTCCAGGTGGTTCAATCAGTCGGATTAATAATGCCTGGACTGAAGTTGAACGGAGCCCTGATTCTGTGCGTCCTGATGCTGCCCTTCTCTCGGCCGAACAGTCAGATGCTGGACTGTCGCGAAATGCGTTCATCCTTTCAGTTTTTGTACCCTGGGATGAAATGGACCCCAGACACGCCAGTCTCAGGTAAAACGAGCAATTGGGGTCATCATAAGTTGATTCAACTTTATGTGTGATTTTAAAATCTCCTGTAAGCTTTAAAAAACATGATGTCTAAAAGTTTTACCTGTTGTTTAGTAAGACTGTAGACTATTTTTTAAAAACACGACGCGTTATAGGTCAAACGTTATATGCATTTTTTTGTAAAGTGGATTAAACTGTATTCGGTGCGCTATAGGCTACTCTAAATGAGAATTATTATTGTTATTTTTCTACGTAACCCATAGTTTAAATGCATGTTTTAATAGCCTATTTGAAATCTTAAAGTAGGCTAAAACTGTTATAAGTAGAAAACTTAAGTTTATTACCTTATTTATGTTGCTAATATTATTTTAATTAGTTTAGGCCTATTAGTTGGCTATTTAATCCAACTGATTGGCATCTTCTCTCACTTTTTAAAAAATGTCATTATTTATTTATTTGATAGTAGTGTTTGTTTTTGCTAGTTGTTGTTATAGTAGCTTAACTATTACTGGGACCAAATTGTGCATTTTTTTTGCTATTAAACTCTTTAGGGATCTTTATTTCAACACCAATAATTCACCTTAGTAGTTGGCTATATATCACAGTTATTGCTAATAACTGGCCCATATCTTTACTGAGTACTACTACAATTCTATTTATGTAACGTCTGCATCTGTTGCCCATTTTGTGAGGTATAATTTTCACTCTGCGGGATGTGAGAGGATCTATCAGTAGGTTTAAAGATGAAATAAGTGTCCTGACTGGATTGTCATCTTCAGCTATGAGGAGTGGCTTCAGGAAGTAGCCCAGAGCTGTAAATGTATTTCTCTTAGCCATAAAGTGTGAATTACCTGTCATGCTGGAGAAGGCGAATTGTGTTAGTGTGTGTATTGAGGTTGCTACATTTCCCAACGGAGAGCTGAGGAGTTGGATGAGTTGAGATGAATGACAGGATGGATGGCTGACTCTCTGCTTGACGTCTATCCTTAGCTGCTTGAAGCTTTAATTCTGTCTCAATTGGAGGCTGTGGTGGAAACACGAAAAGTGGAGTTTGTTTGGCCATAACAACAAAAATTCTGCTGAAAAGGATCTAGCTTTTCCCCAGTGACTGCATTTTGTTATCGGGCTGCTTTATGTGCAAGTATCATCATTCCACCCCCGTGGTAGCAAATGCCTCAAAAGGAACAATAGATGCATTTATATCTCTGTTCCAGTCACTCTCTATTTGCTTAAAAGTTTTGCATTTTAAAATTCCAAGCAAGTCCATTTAAAAAGCATTATTTATTTATTTAATTGGAATAATTTGAACCACAATTTGAGTCTTTCTAATGCCATGTGATTCGACTTGCAGGTGAATGAGCGTAAACTTGAGTGATCCCTTATGGTTCAGCTGCTTTCAGGAGATACAAAGTGACCTTCCATAGTTCCATTTAATCAGCGGTTCTGTTCGTTTTGCAGACTTCGCATTTTGCAATTTAAATGGATTGCAATTGGGTTAAGGACAAGGAACAGAGTGATATTCAGTCATTTGCCTCAGAGGAATTTTAACACATTTTTAACCTTTAGCAGAGTTTAAGAAAAGTAACAGAGTGATTGCTTTGCATATCTTATTGGACTGCAAGAACCTGTATCCACTATCTGGTATACACTATCAGGGTTCGGTAAGATTTTTTATGTTTTTTAAAAGAAGTCTCTTTGCTCACCAAGGCTGTGATTTTTTTATAAAAAATACACAAAAAACACAGTAATATTGTGAAATATTATGACAATTTAAAATGACTTTTTTATGTTAATATATATTAAAATGTAATTTATTCCTCTGAAAAAAGCTGAATTTTCAGCATCATTACTCCAGTCTTCAGTGTCACATGATCCTTCCCAAATCACTCTAATATGATGATTTTATGCTAACATGTATGATTATTATCCATGTTGAAAACAGTTTTTTTACATTTTTATTTCAGGATTCTTTGATGAATAGAAAGTTCAAAAGAACAGCATTTATTTAATTAGAATCTTTTCTAACATTATAAATACTGTAACTTTTGATCAATGTAACTCATCCTTGATGAATAGAAGTATTGATTTCTTATTTATTTCCCCAAAATAAAATACAAATTCTTACTGACCCCAAACTTTTTTAAAGTGTAGTGTTTAATGTAACAAAAGCTTTCCATTTCAGATAAAAGCTGTTCTTTTGAACTTTCTATTCATCGAAAGAATCCTGAAATAAAAATGTAAAAAACTGTTTTCAACATGGATAATAATCATACATGTTTTTGGAGCATAAAATCATCATATTAGAGTGATTTGTGAAGGATCATGTGACACTGAAGACTGGAGTAATGATGCTGAAAATTCAGCTTTTTTCAGAGGAATAAATTACATTTTAATCTATATTAACATAAAAAAGTCATTTTAAATGGTCATAATCTTTCACAATATTACTGTGTTTTTTGTGTATTTTTTATCAAAAAATTGCAGCCTTGGTGAGCAGAAGAGACTTCTTTTAAAACATAAAAAATCGTTACCAATCTTAAACTTTTGACCGGTAGTGTACATTAAATGATATAGGCTACCGTCATTGTTATCAGCATAAGAAATGAAACTCATGTAGCCTATGTGTTGTGTATCTTTTGTTTTCAGAATTTCTTTGAAAGCATTTTGGGTCGGTTGTGCTCTTCGTGAGTAGCTGGTAAGGGATTGTATGTCCTGATGGGTACAATCCTGCAGTAAAAGCTTTTTTGAAGCCCTAGTTTAGAAACCTAAACATTGTTCTTCAGAGAAAGGACTAGCTGTGATATTTTTTTCTTTTCTTTTGGAAGTGTGCCGCAGGCCTGATAATCCCAGCGGCACCAGGCTCTGGACTTTATGCCTGGTGCAGCAATTAGTGGTGCGGCGAAGCCTTTGGCTTTATTCATTTTGATTCATTATGTGAACCAATACCACGCGGCTCCAGCTTATGTAGCCAGAAACCTTAATTGGGTGTCCTTGTATTATGTCAGACTATGAAAGAACGTGAGGTTAATTGTTTGCCCCCTTGTTTGGTATTGATTTATGTGTTGGCTAAATGCATCTTAGGGACATACTTGCTTAGAATAATGTCATAAAAGATGCGTGAGAGAAGAAACTGCGATTTAATAACTTTTCCCTTTATAGACGTAACGTCCTAGATGGAGTCAAATCAATACGGTTTAATAATAGGAACATTTAATTTTTTTAAATTTTTTGTTAAACCTTTCCATTCAGACGCAAAGAGCATTTAGAAAAAAGAGCTGTCCAATAATGGAGCACCTATTCCGAACCCAATGCACGTTGCTGGCCTTGAAGTGGCAAATGAATGTAGACAACCTTAATGTTAATTGGAAATGGGAATGACCGTGGGCCGTATAGTGTAGCCGTCACCTTAGTGATTTTATTTATCCCACTGAGAGTTTCATCCACTCTCGCAGTCTGCTTGCAGATTTAATGCTTTGCTTGATTTTGCCTCTCATGTTCTGAGTTCCTGCATGTCAGGTTTAGTCCCAAAAGTTTGCAGATCTCTTCATTTACTGCTTTCCAGAAATGTGCACTTCTTTTGGTCTGTTTCTCATATTGTAAATGCGGCATTCACCTTCAAAGACCTCTTTTTCTGAAGCACAGAACAGGCAGCTGCATCCACTGCACTGTAACCCCGGGTTTGAACTTGGTGCTCGTGTTGAAATGTGGGATGAAATTTGATGGATGCAACTGCCGTTTCTGTTCAGCTACCAAATGTGATCTCTTTTGGCATGTATGAGTGGGATGAAAAGAGGAAGATCTGAAGCATGTGCATGAGAGGGATGGACTAACATTAGAGGAAAGAGAAGATGTGATGACTGATGTATCGATGATGGAATACAAGGATGCCAAGCCGAAACACAGCCTGCAGGAACTAGGAAGATTGAACTGAATTAATCATACCGCATGTAATGCTAGGGGGCCACAAGACCAAAAAAGCCAACAGGAGGTTCTCGTGCCCGCTGGCACGCTCTTTACCGATTGAAATTTTTCGATATCTCTCTCCCTCGCCATCTCGCCCCGAGAGGAAGAACTGAATGTCAAAGCACAATATAGACAGCTGACTGTCTTTGTAGTCTCAAAGGCACCTTTACACTTCACACTTAGTACTTTCTTTACCTCAGTTTGACATTTTGATGTGCCATCCTCTTCAAATATTTTATTAGATAATGAGCGCTCAAATAAGGATGACAGTTGTTGAGTTGAATGGTTTGGTGTTGTCTCTTTGGTTTGAGTAATGAGGGGTTCAGTGGGTTGAATTCAAAGTGAAGTCAGAGTCCATCTCTCAGCAGTCTCTCTGATCAAAATGAAACGAGAAGGAGCTGTATTCCCGTCCGTCTGTTACTCACGGATGAGATCCAGCTAATGAAGTGCCACTGACCTCCCTCAAGAGCTTGTGTTATAGGCTGTTAAGGGGCTTCTGTGCTGCTTGTTTTAATGGCAAAATGCATTACAGAGACACTTGTTCACCCCATCAAAGGATAGATCCTCTGTGCAGACAGTATTGTTTTTCCAATTATCAGGAGCAAGTCCTCATAGAAATTACAAACTACCCTGCTGAGCATGGTGTCTTATTTCAGTTTGATGTTTGGTCATTTAGGTGCCCCTATATTGTCAGCAAACAGAATTGCAAACACTTTTTTTGGGGGAAATGGATTACTTTGTAAAAAAAATTGCACATCACCTTTAATAGGTGTTCAGTTGTTCAATGCATCTTTTTAAACACGGGTATTACACAATTATTGTTTTATTTATTTATTTTTTTTTTAATTATTGATTTTTCAATCAAATTATTATTGTAATTATTTAGGAATAATTTTATTTAATATTTATAATTTAATTACAAACAGTAATTGTTTGTAGCCCTCAATCGGGTCATGGGGTCTATTCGACCCCAGTGGACTTTTACTTAATAAAAAAAAATTTCCCTTCATCTCCGTGGAATAAGATTTTGTGACTTTTCATACATTATCTATCTATACACACACACAAAAAATGGGCTTGATTCGGTTGTTCTGAAGGTATGTAAAAAAAAGTTTACACTTCTGGTTTTCGGGGTCAATATGACCCCACATTGAAATGAATGGGAAATGTGAAAAAAAAAACCTAAATATATTTTCTAGTGTCAAAAAAAATAAAAATAAAAAATAATAATCCGGCATAAATCTGAAATGTTTACACAAAAATGAAGGCCTATTACTAGAGCACAAATGCAATGTATCATAAAAAAATAATATTTCATATGCAAGCTGATGGTGTAGTTAGGAATTGTGTGGTATATGGATACAAAAGTTTTTTATACCTCCAAAAACACAGCATTAATGAATAGATGAGAAGTAAACAAAAAAAAAGATATATTATTTGTATGATTAAAAATGTATATTTTTTGTACAATTAATCAATTGTTGGGTCGTATAGACTCCGAAGCCCAGAAGTGTAAATGGGAAACGAAGACCATTTGAAAGGTTAATATATTGTTATTATAATATTTGAAATTATTTAATATATATATAAAATTGTATTTTTATAATATAAATATATATATATATATAAATATATATATATATATATATATATATATATAATATATGTATCATGTAAATAATTATTAAATCTTTATTTACCGATTGTATTAATTTTATGTATAGTAATGACTTCATATCAGAAAACTTAAAGGATATAACATTTTTCACAGTATAATATCAAGTCCATAAGAGACATTAGTATAGTGTCAAGGGGCATAGACAGTACCTGGGGCAGTGAAGTACCTTCATATTTTGATAAATGCCCACACACTTTCTGTAATTATGAGATAATGGCTTAGGTCAATGTCTCTGGCAGTCTATTTAAAGTTGAAGGTGAGGGATCACATGCCCACAAGCCATGAAAGTTTCTACTAATGACTATGGTCAGACTTTCCATTAAACCACATATCTTGGATTTTCCTGAGCTGATTGTAACCGAGGAACACAGTGTGTTTTTGCGAGCCGAAGGCTTTTATTTACTTTATCTTTCCCAAACTGAATCTTACCCTTGTGTGCTCCATGCTGGTGGAAGTCTGAGGTACTTTTCTCTCATTAAAATATTTCCAATGGCACTGTAAGACAACAGACGGCTTTGCTTTAGTCCATTAACTCTCCTGCCTTCCTGGCAGAGGAGCTCAATTCATAATCATATACTTCATATACTTTCATCAGCCCGTTTACTTTCCACTTCTTTTAATTGATGTCTTTGAATCAAGTCTAAAAAGAAATGTCATAATTCATGTGTTGTTGCTCTATAATTCATGCTTCTAATAACATCCTTTTAACATTTTTCTGTATTTTAACGCAGCATGTTTTCCCCACAGCCCCCATTAAACTTGCATGCTGATAGCTTTATAAATGGTTCTTAAGATCGCTCTTATGCATGCATCTGGCTGCGCTCTGTGTCTTCAGGCTTGTTAAGGAGGAGCGTGAGGCTGAAATGTGTACACAGAACTCACCAAGCATCCGTCGAGCCGTCTTTTTCATCTGGGCTCCGGCAGGGATGCTTACACGCAGGAGACCTTTGAGTAAGGCTGCAGGAGGGATTCAGGAATCTCTGAGAAATTTTAGTTGATAAGGATGGAAGTGAGTGTGTCATGACTTGAATATGGACGAAGTCAGGTCTATGTAGACTAGAGTAACTTAATGCTCACCAAAGGGTCCGTAGTAAAGATGTTTATTGCAATACATGACATTTCTAACTAACTAATAACTAACAATAATTTATTTACAAATTAGAAAAATGTATGAAGTGTATATCTCTTTCATGAATAATATTATATTAAATTATATTCCCCAAAATATTATATGTAATATATAAACAATTATTTTAAATTTAAAGTAATCAGGGTGATACAAGTGTCCTGATATCATAATGATTAAAAAAAGTTTGATTGGATCTATCAATGGTCCTTTACAAGTTATGTTTTAGAAAAACGTCAATAAATCTCTTAAAATATCAAATAATTTGAGCTTTTTATGACATAAACAGGCAGTAAAATGACATTAGTTCATGTTTTATGAGTTATGTTGTTTGACATTTGTTCTGGTTTTAAAATATCATGATGCACCCTCCAAAAAACATTGATATTTTTGAAAAAATCATAATTAAGTTCATGTTTTCAAGGTGTATGTAAAATGTTATTACTTTAATGTGGTTATGCCATATTAAATGTAAAGTTTTGCTTAAAATTGTCTAGAAGTTTTTCAAAACCACGTAACAGAAACATGCATTAATGCGTTTTAAACTAGATCTTAAGAAGGGGGCCTATTATGCACTTTTCCAAAGTTCTCGATTTAGTTTTTTAACTCCAGCAGATTGTTTTCAAGCTAAAATGTTCAAAAACACATTATTTTTCCATTAATTTACATTGTTGCAGCCATATATATCCATAGCTAGATGTCTTCATACGTGCTGCTGGCCAATAGAGGTCGACGTCCACGCCTGACGGCCATCTTGTTACAGGCAGCATGTACTTTTTAAATAACCATAACTTGCTCAAGTTTCTACTGATTTTCAAACGGTTTGATTTCTTATAAACATCAGAGATGTAGTTATGACACTGCATACTTATGAAAAATAAGTGTATAAATAAATAATAATCCAGAATTATAGCCACGTTAATAACGTTTGTAAGAAACCAAACCGTTTGTATATCGGCATCGACTTTCAACGAGATAAAACTATTTGTGTTCGTGCCTAATCATTCATCTTACATCAGGAACCACAGAGTCTGCCAGAAAGCTTGCCTGTGACAAGATGGCCGCCGGTGATGGCGATAGAGACTCCGCCGTAAGACATCTAGCCTTTATCATGGATATCTATAGTTGCAGCACCTCTCTTCCTAGTCTGTCAGTAACACTCTGTTTACTTCCTGTCTCTATACAGCCACTCCTTCTGAAAAGCTCAGTGTGCTCCAATTGGACGGCTAGTCCAGTGTGATGTGATTGATCAACCGCTTCTGAGCATTTATAGGACACCATTTACATAATAGGACCCCTTTAAAATATCTTGGACATTCTAATTTATTAACCTTGACTAAATGAGTGTAAATCTAATTGAATTAACCGGCTTAATGTCTGTGTGAGTGGTCCTATAGGGACCTGCGAATGTTGAAAACCGCTGCGGAGACCATGAAAACAAACAAATGAGGTCTATTCAGAATATTTCTTCTGCAGACCAAGGGATCTAGATTTTTTTTTTCTTTTCAAACAAATGTTTTCTGTTACATTTTCTCGAAGACAAACAATCTAATCAGCCGTATTTATGAGCAGTCTTTAGTTAGAGACTGTGATGTAATATTTGTTTATGCTTCTCTGCTGGGAGCAATCTCCCTTCTGTAAAGTCCTTCACGTTTCCCTGACAGCCCACAGCTTCTCAATAAAGTACATTTATCATCTGCAAACAGCAGACGGGCCGATGAAATTGTCTGTTTTGCTGAAGATAATTACTGAAATCTGTCTGAGTTCTTTCTCCTTTCATACCTGCTCTCCTCTGCCAGTTCTCTCCCTCCCCTCTCACTCTACGCTATTGACAGCTTAATAAATTTGCCTAGGAATCTGAAATTAGCTTGATCGTATCTGTCGCCAGTCCTTTGCAAGTATTGATTTTGGATATTAAGCCTGTCGGTGGCAATATGAAAGGTGTCATCTATACGATATCGCAGGTTTGCCCATAATTTCTTGTTTCATATCCGTATTGCTGTGCTGCTGATGTGTGATCAGAAAGTGTGGGGTTTTTCTTTCATGCCGTTGTTGGTTTTTGATATCATGTGATGCTAATGGGTTTATTTACCCATTCTTAACAGGCGCTGTGAGCTTAGTAGATCAGCATTTTTTTTTCCTTTTCCCCAAGGCAATTTCTTTGACATTTTGTCTTCACATTTTCATATGGGATTTAAAATTTGGCAGCACTTAATAGACCATGAAAGAGATTAAAATGCTGGAGATTTAAGTTATTTCAATCAACAAACTTGTAAAGTAACATTTTACAAAAATGACAGTGAGCACATCCTGCAGATTCCTGAAAATGCCCATTTCCATAACCTAATAGGTGAAAAAAAGTATGAGCTGAGCAGTATTCGCAGTATCTGTAAAACAGTAGGCAAAAAGTACCTGAATTGCTAATATTTGGCGAAGATTCTGAAGTGTGGATGGATCTAATGAACACTAATGATCCCATGAGGCCACGGGAGAGGATTTATGAATGGCAATGAAGCAATGCAATACGCTGAAGGTCAAAAGACGGTGACAATGTGGCAGGTGTAGTATGCCCAAATTTCATTCATAATACACAATTCGTATAGAACGTATGTTTTTAATGGTCACAAAGTAAGTAGGCTACATACTATACGGTATGCGTTTTGGGACGCAGCGATTAGCATCCAAATCGGATTTGATTGGTTTTGCTGTATGTTTTGCTCTGAATAGTAGTTAGTTACTGACGAGTATTTCAGTTCAATGTTCCATCCTATCTGAAGAATACTGTAAGTGTGAGAGCCATTAACAGGCCATTTGGCTCCAGTATTTGTTCTAAAACGTGAACCGGTTCTCTGTTCCGAACCCTAATAATAAATATACCTGACTGAATCTGAATGCAGGTACATTAAGGTGTTCTTTACCACCATTTTCGAGATGGTGCTCACTGCAGAACATGAAATCCACAGGGAGGGTTCGGATCCAGATCCAACTCCTCCCACCTTACATATACCTAAACCTACCCAGCTCCACCTCTAATCCCTAAACTCACCCCTAAACCTACCAAGCTCCACCCCCAATTCCTGAAACCCACCCAGCTCCACCCCTCTATCTCTCAAACCCACCCTTAAAACCTACCCAGCTCCACCCCCTGATCCCTAAACCCACCCTGAAACCTACCCAGCTCCACCCCTAAACCTACCAGCTCCACCCCTGATCCCTAAACCCACCCCTAAACCTACCAGCTCCACACCCCTGATCCCTAAACCCACCCCTAAACCTACCCAGCTCCACCCCTGATCCCTAAACCTACCCAGCTCCACCCTAAACCTACCAGCTCCACCCACTGATCCCTAAACCCACCCCTAAACCTACCCAGCCCCACCCTGAAACCTACCCAGCTCCACCCCTTGATCCCTAAACCCACCCTGAAACCTACCCAGCTCCACCCCTGATCCCTAAACCCACCCTAAACCTACCCAGCTCCACCCCTAAACCTACCAGCTCCACCCCTGATCCCTAAACCCACCCCTAAACCTACCCAGCTCCACCCCTTGATCCCTAAACCCACCCCTAAACCTACCCAGCTCCACCCCTGATCCCTAAACCCACCCTTAAACCTACCCAGCTCCACCCCCTGATCCCTAAACCCACCCCTAAACCTACCCAGCTCCACCCCTAAACCTACCAGCTCCACCCCTGATCCTTAAACCCACCCCTAAACCTACCCAGCTCCACCCCTTATCCCTAAACCCACCCTGAAACCTACCCAGCTCCACCCCTTATCCCTAAACCCACCCTAAACCTACCCAGCTCCACCCCTTATCCCTAAACCCACCCCTAAACCTACCCAGCTCCACCCCTAAACCAACTATCTCCACCCCTGAATCCTTAAACCCACCCGTCAAACCTACCCAACTCCACCCCTCAGATCTGGATCTGACTCCACCCCTGGATCTCGAGTACTGCAATGTGGTGCTATGGCCATTTTCAGTTCTATCTGTTGCTGTTGACTGGAAAACATGTTCTTGAGGTCTCCTCTATGAGGAAGTGTGATCTGAGAGCATCAGACTGTGAATGCTCACTCTGTTATATTTCTACCTTGTCCCTTTTAATCTGACGCTTCCACAATAGTTTTGACAGTATTCAAAAGTGCAGCAAAAAGCCTTCCTTAAACAGAGCAGTGACACTTTCAGTTCTGCCCAGATTGTGTCATGCCCTCCTTTCTCCTACCCCATTATCATCTTCTATGTCTGTGTGAACTGGAGCATTGGGACTCCTCTGAAGTTTGTTTACAGCACTATCAATCAAACTGGTGCCACCTCCACCCCCTCAGGTAGCACACACATACACTTACGCTTCATTTGACTCTAAAAACGCTGCTCTAAGGTGCATGAGATGATAGAGTGACTGAGAACAAAGTTGAATGCAAGATGCTCTTTCAAAATAATAATAGAATTGAAAATTTTGAAAGGGCTGAAGCTTCGCGGAGTGTAAGTTCTCCGTTGCATGTGTAATCACAAGATAATTGGCCACGTTTCCAAATGTGTATCCGATGCCGCAGGAAAACTTTTGCAATAATCTTACTGATTTACACAGCAGCTGTTTCCTAGTCCTGCTTCACATGCAGAGAGGTCTGTTTGACTGGAATGCAATGGAATCCCACAATGCAATCTGCCCAGAAACAATCCTTTACATGTGTTATTCAACGTTTGAAAGTTCTGGAAAGAGGAGATGTGGGATTGTGTGGGGTTTTTTTTCTAGTTCAGTGGGAATTCATTTGCGATTCTCAAAGTAACATTTAAAGTGTGAGGAGAATTGATGTGTTATGCTAATTTATGAAAAGAGCTAATAAATAAATAAATGAAAATGAACTTGTGTAAGATTTAGGCCATTTCCAATTGACAGAAAATATATATTAAATCCTCCCTGCCCGTAACACAGGGGACTTTATCAGGCATTGGTCATTTTTCTTTTCTGTATCCTTGATGTTTGATTCAGAAGAGATCAGATAGCATTGCTCTTTTCGTTTCCCCAAAGGGCATTAACACTTTTAGATCATTATTCATGTGAGCCAAGAACTGAAGAACTTCTTCTAGAGAACGTATTTCTCAGTAGGCTTTTTCTCCCAGCAAATCCAATTATGGCTCTTTGATAGATAACCTTCAAACCTCGATTCCAGTTTAACAGGTGTCAACAAATCACCCGTCACATCTACATTCACGTCATCCCTCTAAACAAGATGTCTGTGTCTCTTTCATCCAATCATGGGGAGTTTTACTGCTTCAGATTTTACATGGACAAGGTTTTGCATAGTAGTAGTCTCTTGGGGTCCATCTTTACTGAGATTTTGCCCTGATTATCTTGTTTTTCTTTTTAATGAGTGTTTGTTCTCTGCTAATCAGTTTGGCATAAGTCAAGAAGATGAAATGCAATGCACAGAAATTAAAAACCACGTTTCAATTAAGTTGCAGGTATTCATTTTGTTGCATTTTTTGAGATTTGAATAGGTCATGTAAACAATTTGCTCTAAAACAAACCATTTTCTGCAGCTCTCTCTGAAGCTCGACTCACAAAGCAAACACACTTTTAGATGGAATTTATAAGAGTGCCACATCTTTTTACTTATTTATTCGAATAAATCTAGATGTCTCTTCCTGATTCTTCAGGCTCAGATCTGCAGGTGTGCCAGCCGAAAGGCCTGACCTGCTGTTCCCGCAAAATGGAGGAGACGCTTACCTGCTTATTGCCAAACAGAATATGGAGTCAAGTCTCCAGTCCACCAGCGCTCAGCTCGAAGTTCTCATCATTCAGGAATGCTGCCCTCTTTCAAGGTGAGTTTATGCAACAAAAAATGACTAATAAACACGGCCGATTCATGAAACTTCATTCCTGAACTTTAACTGTTTGCAAAGTCACTTTGCATAGATTGTCGAAATGAGACAATCTAGTTCTGCTTATGTTTCATGAAAGAGAGCATGAGAAAAGGTGTGGTCACATTAGTATAAAAGTTACAATACCTATTTTCAACATTATACCAATTATGAAGCAGCTCTCACACACAAGTTACTGTCAAAGCAAGCAGCTTTCTGTTGGTCTACATAGTGAATTTCCAAGACTGACTTTAATCTGTTGCAAAATTTACACAAATCTTTCTCCGCCCTCACGTCAAATTCACAATTTCATGTGTTCATATTGAAATAAGTGGATTTTTCATTCTCAAAAATGATGTCGAATAGCAATTAATGTGACTGCACCTTAAAGGGTTAGTTCACCCAAAAATGAACATTATGTCATTAATGACACCCTCATGTTGTTCCAAACCTGTAAGACCTCAGTTTATCTTCAGAACACAGTTTTAAGATATTTTAGATTTAGTCCGAGTGTTTTCTGTCCCTCCAATGAATATGTATGTACGGTATACTGTGTTCCTTACAGTATTCTTACAGTGTCTTACGGGCTTGGAACAACATGAGAGTGAGTCATTAATGACATCATTTTTGGTGAACTAACCCTTTAAGATGGCCCTGTGGTTTTGCTGTGCTAGATATATGCTAGTGTATGAAATGAGATCTTGAGTAAAGTGCAAGGGAGTTTGGTCTTTTATGTCACATTGGCAATGATAAAGAAATTAAGAAATAAAAAAGTTCAGGAGGGGACTGGTTTTATAATAAGAGGACATTTGGTGACAGTGAATTTTTTGATTGCATGTTAGCAGATAAACTCCGCACACTTCGTTACTTGCAATTTAAAATTAAAGTTTATTCACACAACGTTCGGTCACACGACCTTTATTAGGAGTATCACCTGATGTATCCTACTCCCTGATGAAGGTCGTGTGACTGAAACGTTGTGTGTGAATAAACTTTAATTTTAAATTGCAAGTAACTATAGTGTGCGGGAGTTCTTTATCTGCTAAAACGACTAGCTAGTCTGGTCTTATTATCCGACACACCTATCACCTGCAGGTGTGCGATGGAGTTTGGTTAGTATTGATTGCATGTTAAAAAGGCATCAATTCGGACACTTGTAGACGTCTTCTGGAGGCTTAGTCACTGATTGACTGTTGTTGTGGGCATGTGATACTAAGCAGACCAGAGTTTCAGAGTAGGTTTTAGATTTGAAAAAAACATACAAATCCTACCTGGTTTAGAATCAGATTCATCATGCTGCAGTATCAAAGTATCTCTGTCAGACTCAGTTTGATCCAGAGTTTGTGACCAATTCTCGAAGCACCTGCACCTGAAAGTGAGTCAAGTGCGGCAAACACATGGAACATGAGCGTCACTTGGACTCTCTTCTCACAAGAGAGATGGCGCAGTTCACTTTGTTGAAGATGTAGAGATTGTTATGAAAAATATAATGATTTTAATTGCATTTACAAGGCAGGAATAAACACTGCTGCTGAAATGGGAGTTGCAGCTGAAAGAAAATATCTGACTACTATCAATTTATGTGTATCAAGTGAATTGAAATTTTAAAAACTGAATTAAAAAGTTCTCAAAGAGCTCAAAAGAAAAACACTTAAGCTTAATCTGTTTTATGTATTGAAGGTTGAATTTAGACAAATTTGCTTCATTTAAGAATTTAGGAACATCTAAGTAAATAATACCAATAGATATTGTATAGAAGGAATGCATTGATCGTCACTTTGCCGCCGGAACAACGCCCTCAGCCTGACTGAGTGGCAAAAGATCTGCTGCGTGACTGGATTTAATCAGGGGGAAACGTGCGAAAATGCTACTAAAACGAACAATTTTATCAATTTAAACTAAATGTTGGACTCAATATAGTGTTCCTTAACTTACTAATGTTCCAGTGATCCATGGATCTTGACATGCAGCCAGGAATCGTGTTGCCTGACATTTATGTTTGCCTGATTTCGACACCGGGGAAATAGAAGCAATATAGACCTAAACATAAAGCATATTTGTCTGTGAACGCTTTATATAAATAGAAATATAGGTAGGTCTAAATCTGGATCGCTATATATATATATATATATATATATATATATATATATATATATATATATATATATATATATATATATATATATATATATATATATGTCAAATGCAACAGTTTTGTAATTTTGATCAAATAAATGCAGCCTTGGTGAGCGTAGGAGGCTTGAAAAACGTTCCTGACCCCAAACTTTTAAAAGTGTAGATTAGAACGTCTCTAGTTTGGTATAAAGTACCTTCAAGCCTTTCTTTAATTATAAAGTTGCTTCTCCAACACTGATTTCAAATGTACATCCAATTACAAATGGAAAGTAGCATATGTGTTGATTGATAAATGGATTTTCCTGATTGGTCAGTTTAATGAATCATGTAATTTGGCATGCAGTGGGCCGCCCCACTAATTGCGTTGCACTAACAATGTTAGCATGGTGGATTTAGCTCAGCTCCTGTCTGTTCAGGGAGGTGGTTCAATGCTAATTGCTTCAGCATTAGGCCTGAGAAATACCCGAACAGCCCTCAGAATTTCTGTTAATGTGCTCTTGTCTCGTTGTGTTTTCCCTTGCACACTTCCCGCAGGGAATCGCGAGCGGGCCTTGTTTGCAATCTTCTGTGCTGCTCTTCCCATTGCTTTTGATTCTTTTGTACTTTTCGAGGCTGGCACAGATCAAAGGGCTCTTCTCTCCAATCCAGCATCCTGCATCCCTTCCCTTCACTCGACTCCCATCAGCCCCTGCTGCCCCTCCCCACGTTAGCCTGGCTTTCTCACAAACCGTAAGCAGCGCCAAAGAATCGGCTCTTTGAAGTCAACTTTGCCAAACAGTCATAAGAAGTTAAGAGGCTCTGTCACAGGGACTTTTTCAGGGCATTCATTCAGCACTGTGCGGCAGTTTTCGGGTCCCCTGATCTGGTCTCATTTCACAGTTAGTCACAGTGTGTCTGTTTTGATTCATGTCAATGGCTCGGTTAAATGTCTCTAAAATCTTAAACAGAATCAGCCTTTGGGTGATAAAAGAGAAATATGTGGCATGTGAAGAGGTTTTTTAAGGCTTTACTTTTGTGATACCCTCTGTCCTATAAACAAGGGGTCTGAAAATGGGATGGACACCATATAAGGACTTTCCATTAGACACCTTCCTTCATCAGATGATGCAGTGAACCACATTGTGTAGATGTTTTAAAGTAAATTCTTATCCATGCACATCATCATTATTATTATTTTTAAAATATAAGTGTCCTTGTAATCTTTAATCAATCACTTACCCTCCCACTTGCGGCAACATCATTCCTCTAATGTATTTTCAGTTGAGGGAGGAATATCCTGTCACTCACAAGACATCACAGCTATAGCAAACCACAACCATCCAATCAATTCCCAATGGACAAAATCAAGTCCTGCCCTACATTTATTTGTAGCCGTTTGACTCAGTTTGTCACAATACAGTGTAGAAAATACTGTCACAATTTCTGTGTGACATTGAATGATAAAGCTGACATTGTTCATTAAATGACGTTAAGAAAGTTAGAATTATCTTTGATGGAAACACAATATTTCTGCCAGCTGTTGAACTGAACCGGTGATTAATGAAATGCTGAGGGAATAATTTAGAGCTAAAGATGGATGCCAAACCCTAGTGGAAACCAAGGTGGTTTGGTCTCACATGTCAATCAGATTGACAGACAATTTTAATTTCTGTTCAGCGGATGAAGCGAGATCTGCAGTGCCACACGGAGCTGCTTTTAGCTGCTTTGGGAAAGGAACACAGCCTCCACATGTAAATGGCACCAGCTCTTTTTTATTTGAAAAAATAAAATAAAATTAACAGGTAATCCCCATTTCAAAGACTATAATATAAAAAGAAAGTCATACTTTAATTTATCCATTTTCTCATCCTCGGATCCACCCTTGAAAGACATGCTTTAGGTATTGATGTGTGTGAGCACAGAGAGCCAGAGTGAGTGTGTCTGCTGCATAACAAATTGTTCCCAAATAGGATAAAAGTCAACTTTATTTGTAATGCCTTTTCAAGCCAATAACAGCGTACCATGAATCTACAAAGAACATAGAGTAAATGAGCTAAATGCTTTTTTTTGCATTCTGTGTATATTGCTTTAGGACATGGCTAGTAAAAGAGAGATATGAAAAACACATTGCAAATGTTTGTTTACTGCTTGAAATATCAGCCTCAAAAATTCTTGGATCTGTGGTCTTCAACAGGGGGTCCATGGCAGCACTGCAGGGGATCTGCAAATTAGAAAGAAAGAAAAAGTGTGTTATATAAAAATATAATATTAACCAAAGAGTGTTGAGCAGCTAAAGTTCAGCTGAATATCTCATTGCCCTTTCCACATTATGGGCTCTTTCTTGCACCCGGTGCAAATGACTTCATACACAAACGCATGTCTCATTCCTATTTTGCACGCGCGCAAAGCGGGCTATTTTCCTCCACAGACGCACATCGAGTAAACTATGAAATGAACTTGCGCTCTCTGTGCGGTCGGCGCTAAAGGGAGGCGTGTTCGCGCAAACATTCCCTAGTGCTATTTTACACTTTCAGAAAACAGTTGCGCCCACTGACCAGAAAAAACCTGGTCTAAAGTCAGAGGTGTTGTCTCATAATGCTATTTTAAGCGCGCATGCTTGGCCATAATGTGGCGGAGCACGCGTATATACACTTTGATTCTCTCAGCAACACAGATGCAGCAGTTTTTATTTCTGCAAATCATACATTATAACAAGATGCTACTAAAGGAGAACTCCGGCAAACACATGAACCTTTGAGCTCAATAAAAACATTGGTTCACTAGTCAATCGTTCTCTGAGATTTGTTTTTATGATAATCGAATGTAAAGATTTTATCTCTAAAAACTGTTTTAGCGTATAATGTAAAAAGAAAAAGTAAAAAGAAATCGACTAGTTTATGCCACTAACAAGACTTAAAATACGCCCCACACTAACACAGTAACATAATGAGGGTACCATACATGCAAAACGAACATTGAGAACTTTGTAAGTGTACAGACTGTTTTAATAAGAGAGATACGTTATGAAGACAGTTCACTTCATGTACTACAGACAGGAGCCATCTTAGAATATAGTCTCGATGAGTAAGCCACGAAAGTCGTGCTGAGTGAGCTGAACTGTTTGAAGTTCAGCGAACTTCTACGACTTGTATGAGACGGCGTTCGGGAATTGAAGCTTATTGGAGACTTATGTTCTAAGATGGCTCTTGTCTGTATACAGTAGAGTGAACTGTCTTTATGTAACGATATCTTCTTATTAAACGGTCGTGTACTCTTACAAAGTTCTCAATGCTTCGTTTTGCATGTTATGGACACTCATTATGTTACTGTGTTAGTGTGGGGCTATTTTGAGCCTTGTTTGCATGGTATATGACTACGCAAGATTTCTTTTTACTTAGTTAATGCCCCAGTGCTAGCATTATACGCTAAACAGTTTTTGAGATAAAACTCTCTTACATTCGAATTATCATGAAAACAAATCTCAAGACGATAACTAGTACCAATGTTTTATTAGACCGAAGGTTCATTGTTCACCAGAGTTCTCCTTTAACACATGAGGGAAATCATTGTGGTTTACATGTAGATGAAAAAAAAAAAACCTTATTACCCATTTTTAAGGCTAATTGTAGTACTGAAGGATAGACCTGTTTGCCCTATAGTGGCAGAGAAACATGCGTATATAATGTTTAACCGAACGCTGATGTGCAAGGGTTTCTCCCATCGCCATACAACGTCACTAATCTGTCTTCCACGGCCCTGACAAGAACGTCGCGTCTCCTCGGCTGTGAACGCTCCTGGCGCGCGCGCCTGGTAAAACCCGCCGTTATAATAACAATCCGTCATGCATACATGCGCATCTGTTCTTAAAGGGTATGTTGAATGGCGCTCTGATTGGTTTATTTCACATTACGCCCAAACCACACCTATGAATAATGAAGCTACTTCAGACCAACCCCTTTTAGATTTGCGCCAGGTGCAAAAGGCATTTATCCTGCCGGGAAATAGCAACAGAGCCGGGACCCAGCCCACAAGTTACTTGCGCTTTGTGCTTTGATTCTTGCATTTCAGATTGTTAAAATAGGGCCCAAAATTTTAATCTGTACTCTACCGTTTTAAAAGCCTCGGTTTATTTAGAAACAAATTAGGCCTAATACTTGATTTAGCAAGTATGCATTAAATCGATCAAAAGTGACCGGTTTATAATGTTACAAAAGAGTAATGATGGTGAAAACAGCTTTGCCAGTTATTTTAAATAGTAAAAAATGACATTTCAAATTAATCTATTAAATCCACCCTTGGTGAGCATAAGAGACTTATTTACCATTTAAAAGAGTAAGGTTGAAAAGGTTGTTTTTGTGTGCGGTTTGGAGAAGGATAGCCTCTCACACACACTTTCTGATGGCTCTAGACAAAGCAGATGTTACTAGCTCTCAAGTATTCAATCAGATCTTTAGAGGAGGAGTTGAAGCACTTTCGATTTAGAAGAGAATTCATCAAGACCACATTTAGCTCAGACTACATAGACGATATGCTCATTTCATGCCGAAAGTTCAGGCTTATGGTTAAGCAAGTCATATTTAGTCAAGCATTACATCATCCCTCATTATCCGTCAATTAGATGTCTAGTTGAAATAGACATTGTGCCAGTCTGGGGCTTGTTTGGTCCCAAGCAGAAATTTAAAAACAGTCTCCCACAATTCAGTTCTGCTATACCTCAATGAGCCACTTTATCCACTGCAGCAACAAGTAATCAGTGGTTATTTCAGTCACTGCATGTCCAGTTGTTATCCCAACCTTGTTAGTGCTGCTCAATCTTAAGTGCTTTAGGGTCTTAGTTTCAATCTTTTTCCCATCCCACTTTTCCCGGCATACTCCTCTCTAATGCTACCCGGTCCGCCCTCTCTCTGGAGTCATTTAGCTCTTTGTCGAAGTTTCACCATAACCCAATAAAGGCCTGACTGACGGAGAGCTGGAACGGCCATGAAAGCCATCTGAAGTTGTTTACTCTCCGCCTAGGGTGAATTTAATAACTTAATGATGGTTAGAAACGTCTGTGCCATCTCGCAAACAAGCCCTTTGTGCCTCGTTTGCCTGATGAGTGAAAATATACTTGCCATCACTGCATCTTTCTCTAACAATTATAATTAGTTTTCTCTCACAGGCTCTGTGGATATTTATGGGCTGGTGTCGTAGGGGCACACAGGCTCATTGAGGTCCTTGGTGCTCGATTGAATATGCAGAGTCTAGTAGAGACTGATCCAGCCTGGTGTAATCATCAAAGTGATCTCTCTTCTCAGACTACTGCAGTGGTAAAGAGACCAAAAGCTCAGAGGGTGAAGAAATAGCTTAGAGAGTGACTATCTCTGAAGAGAGGCTCAGTATAGAGAATCAAACTAGAGGCCCAGCAGAGAGAGACACACTTCAGGAGAGTTTGCTTAGGATGAGCTTTAACTACAGTACAGTTAGTGAAGCTCTGCTTGATGCCATCAGTTATCTATTGCTTTCTGAACTTAAGCACTGCTCTGTAACTGCCCAAGAGCTCTGAGGTGGTAAAATAGGTTTCCCTTAAGCAGGAATAAGCTGACAATGATTTGAAAGCAAAGGGAAATATTTTCTCATGCAGAGCTTTGTATGCTCAAACTCTTTCTGTAATTTAATTTTGTAAAAATGGAAAGTATTACAAGTGATTGACTATGCAACAATATTATAAACAATATATATAACAATATTATTTTGGCCTCATATTATAAATTGCATAAAATAAAATAATGTTTTCATTATTTTATTAAAATTTTCAATTGTATTAATTTATTTTATAGATTTGGTGTTGTTGTTGCTATATTTAGTATTTGGTCAGCATTTTTTCTTTCTTTTATTATTATTATTTTTATTCTTTGTTAGTTACAAAGTTACAAAAGGTACATTATTGGTCAATGTTTCTTGCTCTAACTTAAACTACATAGACTGTTTTTGCTGCTGTACCTTTTAGGCTTAGTCCACACTACTGCGTCTTCGTTTCAAAACAAATACGATCAAAAATAAAAAAAATAAAAAATTAAAACAAATACGATCTCCGTCCACATTAAAACGACTGAAAACGCGGATCACGTGTTCATTCACCAACATTGGGCATGCGCGTGCCGGTGTAAACAGGAAACGGATTGACTATTCCTCAGATTTGATGAAGAAGAAAGTAATGTTAGTTATACCTCTGCAAAAAATAGAAATGTCAAAGATGGGTGGCTGACGAATCAGGGAAGGACACGTCATGACTGATGACACCCAATCATAGAACCGAGCGTGAACCTCTGCGTCATCGTTTCTAAACTCCTCCGTTTTGTCCCGTCTTCACTAAAACGCCCTCTGGAGATTCAAAACGCAAAACGGAGCTGGAGCATTTCTAAACTTCTCCGTCTTAGGTCTTAGTTTTTTCGTAAGTAGAAAAAGTCTCAGTTTTTAAACGAAAAGCAGTGGTGTGGAGTGGACTGGTCTTAGACATGTAAATGACCTCTAGGATTGTTCGGTGTAGGTCATTTGAGCCTGTTCTCATTAAGGCGTCATATACGACACTTTTGCCAAAGCGTAGAGATCCAATGCACATGGCACCCTTTAGCGTCAAATGAGGCGCAGATATATATGGGGCAGAAGGCGCCTCCTAGTGGTCTAACCCTAACCCTACCCCATACCTAAACCTACCATAACCGAAGCGTCTCATTTGACGCTAAAGGGTGCCATGTGCGTTAAGCGTTGTATATGACGCCTTGGGATGAGAATGTGTTGGTCATTTATGGTGTAAATCAGGGCGACCAAGTGTCTGACTAGTCAGTGGTTGTTGAAATGTAAATATGGGTGAGCATATGTTAATGTGCTCATGGTTGTGACATCGATTCCATGATGATTTCTGAACAACCCAGGTTAGTTTCCAGTAAAATCCAGTTTTAGAATAGATAGATATTACCTTTAAAGCAAATATGCATAATGGATCTAAACAAACAAGTATAAAAGCATTTCATCACAAGTTCAGCAAACATAATGACTCATTGTGCATAAATGTGCATCTAAACATTAACCATGATGACTGTGGTATAAAGGTCTAATTGTGGCTAATACATTAGCATGCATCTACATGAGTAAAGCTATGAGGTAGCAGTGCTCTCTTGATTATGACAGTAATTACATTGCGAGGTGGCAGACGGTTTGCCTGGTGTTTGTGAATGCGAGTGGTGCATTGGAGCAGGTGATTAGAGTCTGGCCCTGAATTAGCAGATGGTGAGGAGGAGAAAGGCCTCCTGAGTGTCAATGGGAGCTCAGGAGAGACACCGAGCTGAGGGGAAAATCAGCACCGAGGAGGGAAGGGCATCACAGGGCAACAGCTCATCATATATTCCTCCATGCAGATTGTTTCTAATACCCGCCCACACGAGTGCGTCTGGCCCAGAAATCTCAAACATTGCAACCTCACACCCAAGTTCCTTTGTGCCCCAGTTCTGTCATAAGCACATGTAGCAAGTGTATATTACAAATCCTTCTGCAACATGTTTAAAACCCCCATTTACACCTTCGGCTCCTCCCTGACCAGCTTATTCCTGTCTGTCACCCGTTTCGGTGGCTTAACGTGGCTGTTGCATCCCCTGAGGTATGTGTATTTTCCCCTGCTTTGGTTTCAAGCACGTGCTTTGTCCTGACAGAGTCGGGTTTGTGTGTTTCTAATCACCCTCCTGATGTTCGATTTGGACCGCACTTTTGGACCACAATTCTGCGGCTGTCTCTTTGTTGATAGTGTGGCATCCAGTCTGCTCTGCATGAGGTCTATTTGCATTTTCATTGTGACTGCGGCTCGGGAAATCTTCAATAGCGGCTGCATTATCGCCCCAGAAAGAAAAGCGAACCACTTTCTGAGAGTTCAATTTAGTGAGAAGTGTGGTATTTCTTTTCAGTGTCTTGTGGTGTTGGAGACAAAGGCTTATTTCTTTACTTTGATGAAGACATGTTTTATTGTGACTTATCGCTAGGAAGGCCCATCGAGTCGCCGTGGAGCAGGAGAAAAGAAATCGGAAAAGTCGCGCATGACAAACAATGGACTAAACGGACATGAATTATACATGGTGCAATTTCTCTCTTTCTTTCTTTGTTTCTCATTTGAGTTCTCACATAAACTCCACCACCCAGTTATAGATATGCACTACGGAGGACATTAACGCCGGTTTCTTCTTCCGGCCTCATGACACTACATCAATGTTGGCAGTAGGTTATATGGGATTTGTTTTTCTCACCTCATATTCCCTCTGAGTCTCTGTTAAATGCTTACTCTCATGGGCAGCGTTTGTGCTGCACAAACGCATGCTAATGCAGGCCGGTCTAAATGCGCTTTCCCTGCACACTTCGCCGAATGACGAATGCGTGTGCGTAAGGAATTTATCTCTCTCTCACGATTCCTCAACTCAGCTCTATTCTTTTCCAATCATGCAAAACCATAAAGTCATTTTCAGCACCGTAAGGTGTAAGATTGTGCTCTGTTTGTCTCAGTGATATTGAGAGCAAGGAACATTTAGTAATTATGCTTAATGATCTCTCACAAATGTACAATCTGCCACCATAAATGTCACAGTTCAGTAGACTTTATGACGTGCGGGTTATTTGAGAATGCGATTTAGTGAAGAAACAGCGGATTATATTAAGGAGTAATCCGTCACTATTTTCTGCCATGTGCTGTCCTGTGCAGTGGCTGTTTACGCAATGCTAATGATCCACATTTTTGCATGTCTCCCGTGCTGAGATATTTCATCATGGAAAAACAAACAAACAAGAGCTGTATTTGGATCAAAGATCTTTCTGAAATAGTACCATCAAAACCCGTCAGCTGAGCACCACTTTCTACTCCCCATCTTTCCTGACAACAGCACTCCTTCACATCACACTCACTCTTTCACCACAGGAACATTTCAAGCTCGGGCTGAGACATTAAATTCATTTGGTTTAGCATTCACAACACACCCAAGATGTTGAACAAAATGGAGGTGTCTGAGAAGCTTGTGCAGTTTTCCCCCATTTTTGTCTGAGTGCAAAATATTGTGTAATGCAAAGTAAGTGAAGGTTTGAGAAACAAACAAATCTAATTAAAATCATAAGTGAAACCTGTTTTTATCTTTGGAAATTGCTGACTGAAATCAACCTGAACTTTTATGCACATATTGTGTACAGTAACAAGTAAAATTCCCCCCCCCCCAACTGTGTTTTAACAATGTAAGGCTCTAGAAAGGAACCAGATGTTATGTAAGATGTAGTAGCCTATGTGCAATGCATGTAAATGTAGACCGTACCTGTATTCTAAGAATTGTTTATGGTTCAATTTTAATTTGAACCAAGTTTAATTATATAATATACATACAAATAATATATAAATTTAAATATAAATATGAATTTAATTAAAATTTGCAGAATAATCACTAATCATATAATATAAGAATGTTATTAGACTTTTAAATGTGACAATAGATTTTTGCCATGATTACCAGACAAATTATGGCCTTTATATGTGCTTTCTACTTTCAGGGTCTGTAGGCTATGAAAAAAAAGTGAAGCAATGAAGTAAAAAAATAAAATAATTTTCTTTATCCTTGATGACCCTCTCATCCCCCCAACCGTCTTTTATGTCTTTCTCCTTTTCCAGTGCTGCAACATTTGTGTGATGTCCTTCCAAAATTGTTACAAATTCGAGAAGTTGGGTGTGAGATTGAAAAATGTCTATTGGCTTGAATGTCAATGAAGCGTTCAGTTCAAACTCTGGTCATATTCTCAACCTTTACAAGAGACTTGATAAGTTAAAAGCAAATCTGAAATTGTGGCGTACACAAAACCAGCCATTAAATGCACAAATCATTGTTTCTTTCTGCAGCTGCTTTTTCATGCTGTCTCTCTTTAACCTCTTGTCCTTTTTGCATGTAGGAGGTTGTGTTTGTCATCTTAAACCTGCCCCTCGAGGCTCCCGGCGTCCCGCTAACGCCTGTGCATTCAAAGTCAAGGGTGATGTATTTTTCATTCGGTGCCCTGCATTATTGAGCAGCTTATGCAATACGTAATGTGTGCACCTTGGCCACGGCCATGTCAAAGATCTGAGAGTAGTGGAAGAGCTTGACTTATCTAACTCTCTCTAATTCACTACCTTTTCCATGTCTTTGTTTTTGGCTTCTTTTGCTCGACCCATGTGGGAGTGAAAGATCAGCAGTTCACTCATACCAAACATCACCTGCATTTATAATGGCCATGCTTTTAAATTGGTTTACATTTACAATTTAGTGTACCATTGCTTCAAGGCATCCAGCAAGGTCAAAAAGTCACAGAAACAAGACTTCATGACTGGTAACCTTGGCAGACTGCCGTAAGTCTTTTAAGCCATTTTAAGTGTCTTTTTTTCTGATGGTAAAATACTTTCTCCTGTCTACGTGTATTATGCGGAGAAAATACATGTAGACATTTGTAGGCTGTGACCCTTAAAACCGTGTATAAAAACTATAGTCCTGTGAGAATGTTTTTTTTTGGTTGATTTTTTTTTTATGTTTTTTTGGCTCATGGTTGGCTGGTTTGGGACATGCCAGAAGAATATGATTTAAAATCAGCCATCTTTGTAACTTCTTAATGCTCCAGCCAATCATGAATGTCATCTGACAACAGATGTGTTTGACTTCGGCAGTGTCTGGATTTAACCAATTGACGATATTAGAAAATGTTGCTGTCGGACACTTTCTGCTACAAAACACCTTGTGTAATAATAAAAATAAATGTTAACAATATATGTTGATTTGCTAAAAAAATCCCATCACAATACACATTTCATTTTGAATAGGCGTCATTGAAGAACTTTTTTTGCTGTCCTTGCGGCATCTACCAGCAGGAGCAAATGTCCATATTTACCGGTTGAACACTGACCCATTGAAAACATCATTTTTTGTTTCACTACCATTTCGTAGTGCTAGTGGCATAGAAATAAAACCCTTCAGCTTTAAAACAATGGTTGTTCCTATTTGTCTATGGCAGGGTATGTGAACCCTAGCAGTGTAGGTGAATAATTCAAGATGGGAACATGTTGCGAGGATATGTCAGCCCAGCAGGAGAATGTGAAGTGGGGACGGGATGCCCTGGAGATTGGGGCAGCTGAAACAGGAGGGTAAGTGAGGGTCTCTCTGCTTGGATGGGCTGATGTGAGGAGAAATGTTTGGGTGGGGAAAGAGAACTGAGAGACTTGGAGAGATTCTCATCAATCTCCCCCCAACGTAGTGTAGCTCCCTGGGCAGGATTGTTGGGCTAAGTGGCATGATGAAGGAGGTTCTGCCACGCTCAATCACTCTCGCCTCCCACCCCTCTGTCCAACTGACAGCGCCGGCCACCGTGCTGATAGATGGATCGCTGGAGGAGTGGAGGAGGAGGCATTTAATGCTCTCTCCATTCATTTACAAGCTTGAATGTTATTGCAGAGAATAGCTGCATCGGTTGAAAAGCAATCCTCATTATCTGCTGAAAAGGCTTGGTTACTGCCTGGCCCGCTGATAGTTTGCATGCAAAGAGGGTGAGACATCTCCTAAGACTGGATCAGTGTGTGCATGCGGTGCGGCGGGCGGCAGACGGGGAAAGCACCGTGCCGGCACAGTTAACTTGGACCTTGTTAGTATTGATTTTCCCCAGATTGAGCACCCATTCATTTATAATTCATTCTCCTCTCAAAGCTATCAGACAGGGGAGGGTTATGATGGATTGACAGGCAGGAGTGAGACAGGGCATTTTTTCTAATAAAAAGGATCTGGGGCATTAGAAAATGCATTCTGTGTGGTCTAAAAGTCTGAGGCCATACTGAAAATCTGGTATGTAGAATCAATTTGGAAATAAGTTTTAGTTTTTTTCTAAATTTTGATAAAAGCAACATTATTACAATAAGAAAGATTTATAGGTTATGTTCTATTTTTGTGACTGCGTCAGGTTAGTGATAGTTAGTCATTTGAACTCTTTGTACAGACAATAGACTGTAAAAAAAGATGGACAACGCCCCTTCGCTCTTTTCCATCAGAGAGAACTGAAGCCGCCGGTGTCTCGAATATGGCGCTGACATCTTGAAACTTGAGTCTGCGCACTTGCGTTTTCTGTACCAGACATGTGCAGTCGTGAGCAGGATGTAAAGCCACGAAATCAAGGCCCCGCCCTCATTCTCGCTGAATCAAACCTAAGCACACGCCCCGCACTTTTCTTAAGTGGCCTCTGTCTTCTTCATTCCTCTCCAATGTTGTCTGCTGATTGCAGAACCTCGTTAAAATAAGGTAAATACAACTACTAACCACATAGTCAACATTATTAAAAAAGTCTGCTGGTGCTTCAGTGACTACCTCGCACAGAGAACCTGTCAATCACAGCTGTCAATCATGACGTCAGAGCACCGTTTTTATAGCATCACATAACTAACTTAAACAAACTTATTTTAAAAACAAACACTTGAAATTACATCAACGTGATAGAAACTACAGTAAATTACAGAAACTATCTTTGGAAAAAGGATATGTGAAGTGTAATTGAATTGTTTATTTGGTTTACGACCAGTTGAATAACAAGGGGAGGCGGGGGTTATGACCTATACTAGGACCGGTCACTGGGGGCGATCGAGACGTTTTGGCTTCACTTTTGAGGGCTTGTGTGGCACGCTTGGAACAGACAGTCAGGAATTCATCATTGAATTCCAGAGAACATTACAGGATTTCGTCATTCATCATTCATGCATCCTAATTTTAATCAAAACTCAAATGACTTTCTGTCTTCCACAGAACACAATACGAGAAATGTAACTGAATGTTGCTGCTG
Organism: Hybognathus amarus; assembly: GCA_030378365.1. Lineage (NCBI taxonomy): Eukaryota > Metazoa > Chordata > Actinopteri > Cypriniformes > Leuciscidae > Hybognathus > Hybognathus amarus. Next base: position 372,192 of record JAQIUQ010001048.1, on the reverse strand, counting down.
TTTTTGTTTAAACATGGACATAATAAAAGGTTTTAACAAAAAATAGAACAAAAGAAACATTATGACAAAATCTGAAATATTCAAGGTTATGTTTGTGACATTGTCAAGTTAGTGACTTGAATTGACTTCTTTGAATTCTGTAGGCTTTACACAAACTTGTGGAATTCATGCTGTTTAGTGCTGCTGTCATTAAAAGAGAGAAAGAGTTTTTGGCCCGGTTTCACAGACAGGGCTTAGATTAAGCCAGGATTAGGCCGTGTGTCCACCAAAGCATTTTTTCACGCGCCTGGCGTATGTTTTCAATTGTTTTCAATGGGAGCATGCGTTTTTTAAATGCCATGAGCGTAGCGAGGTAATGAGCTTTTTACGCTGAAGCGCCGAGCACCCAGCGTTTTTTACTTGTCGCCGAGAGTTGAAAAATGTTCAACTTTGGATAAAACGCAGCGCTCATCACTGTCACTTTTTACCCAGCCGTCCAATCACAATGGAGGAGGGGTGGGACTAAACCACACTGACCAACTGTCACAACATTATTTCTGTACAACGACATCAACCAACAAAGCTAACCGAACCAAACCGAACAAAAAAATACATTTTTAGCATGAAACAAATTATCTGCGAAATCAGTTACGAGTAAACTGTGCTGCGGATATTCTGTATCATAGCAACGAAACGTCTCAACGGAAAAAATGCTGCGCTGACAACACTCAAGCGCCCAAAGCACGGTGTCTTTAGCAGAGCGTCTAGTGTTTTCAGCTAGATAAAAATGCTTTGGTGGACACAGCCTTAGGCCTTAGTTCAATTAAGATATTTAAGTAGCTTTTGTAAATGTGCCATAGAAAAACATTAGTGGTGTGCACCTTGAGATAAACAATGGCAATGACATATTTTAAGATATGTTAGTGCAAGTTGCTTTGAGTTAAAACAGCTCAAACATGCATTTTGGTCTGGGACTAGCCTTAAACCTTGTCTGTTAAAACGGGGGTTAAAATCCTACCTGATTATAAAATCTGGTTGCATCACACACATAAGGTGAACAGATTTTTTTTTATCTCAGATCTCAAACATGCATTGTAAACACTATAAGAAATCATGGTGCATCATAGCAAAATGGTCATGCCAGAGGGAGCACCAGGTCTCATGTGATCTCATGGGAAAACGAAGATTGTAACAATTTAACTGTAACTATATTCTTTGTAGACAAATTTCCTTTTTGCACGTTATACAAACAGTCGTGTTATTGCCACACTTCCACAAGCCGTTCCTCCATCGCAGCTTGTCATTTCAAAAGTTTTCTCATTCACTTCCGTCTCCATAAAGACTTGCCTCTCGTTGACTGTTGTGAACTGATGTAAGTAGTCATAATTATACCAATTTAAAATCCTAAATTTCAAACAGTTTTGATATTATCAGGGCAGCCTCACTGCATCTGCGTGAAGATTGAGAGGTTTAAGAATTTATCTGTAAACGGCTCACATTACTAGATAATCTGTCCCGAACATCGGAACTGACCAAGATATTTTTCTCTGATTGTTCGGAAAGGGGTAAATGGGGAATAAAATGGCCTAAAACTCCTGTAGTCTGAGCCCGTCCTAACACATCCTGTTTTTGCATCAGTTTTTGCAGCAATATAGGTCTGCATCAGTTCAGAAAAAAAATTCCCAACGCATAGCAGAGAGTCTCCTTTGGGTCATTTCTGCTGTAGTCTGTCACAGATAATCTTGTTGACAGGCATTAATGAGGAAGTAGGTTTTGAACAGCGTAAGCATGTAACAGTCTCTGAAACACAAGGCCGTCATCTACAAGCTGCAAATGGCATTTGAAGAGGAATGAAGGGCTCCTAGTTGAAACGTGGGCTGAAGTCAGTGAGGGATAGTTGCTGTCAGGGTTAAAGGTGAGGTGATGTGCATTGAATCCTCTGCTCTGGCCTGCTGAGGAAATTGTCCTGTATTAATAATTTAATAACTCCAGCCATATCAACTGTTTACTCATGCTGAACACACTGCTAGAATCCCCTGAAGAGCACACACACACAGTTTTTACTGTCCAGTTGATGTGTTTGCTCTACTACACAGAACATAATTTTAGCTGATCTACACTTCCGCTTTGACCAATTCATTTATTTGTCATCCATATATGCAGAAATATCAAGATGAGAATTTTGAGTAAGCTTTCCCTAAGCTTACGTCATTATGTCTTGGTGTCAAATCTTAGTTTTCAATTAAATGAAGGGAAAACATGGTATGCTGTTGGTATGTAATTTGCTGTAACAAAAATCTTGTCCCTTAGAGCAGTTTAAAGGTATAGTTCACCCCTGAAAAAAAAAATTATGTCATTCTCAATTTGTTCAAAACACAAATAATTTTTTGTCTTCCACAAAACACAGAAGGGGAAATTTAGCAGAATGTTTCTGCTGCCTTGTTTTGTGTGTGTGAGAAACAGATAGACACTGAAGTCATCATTCACTGAAATTCTTATTCAAGACACACTGCTACAGGTTTGACCTGTCATGATGGTCAGAAATAAGATTTGAACAAAGAATCGAGATTATCAATAACAATTTAAATAACAATTTAACAATTAAAAGTTGGGTATAAAATTTAAAGTTTGGTCTGTCCTCCACACAATGCTATCATAAAGGCCAATTTATACTTCTGCGTCAGAGGGTACGGTGTAGTGTACGGCGTTGGCTACGCACGTAGGTGACGCCATTGTGAGCATTTATACTTCTGCGTTCAGTTCTTGGTTGCTCTGCAGTACTGCTCCGAAACGCTAGTTGGCGGCAGAGGGTTTTTATAGTCACACTGCCTAGTTTAGTTTAATTTGCATAGTAATTATTGTTTTTTTTGGTGTTCAGATTCTACACGTTTTTACAAATGTTAATTAATAAAAATACCGGTATATTTTTTCCTCTCAAAATCGATTTTTTGACCCCAAGCCCCGCCCCCGTGATACAATTGCGATACGAATCGGAATCGTGGGTCAGAAATCGCGATACGAACCGAACTCGTGGGTTTGGTGTATCGTTACAGCCCTAATGTTCATTGTGTTTAGATTCCTCGCGGCTTGGTTACTACAAGCAATAGTGACTGAGGCCACGTTTACACAAAGCCGGGTATTTAGCAAAACAAATATTTTCTCCCTCTCCGTTTTCAAAAATAACATCGTTTACACACCCGCATAAATACGCCATTGAGTGCCATCATAACTATGCCAAACCTATTGGCGGCAGTGTAGGAGTTAAGGATAAAGCCATGCAAGCCAATCAGAATCCTCAGAAACGACAAGAGCAGAACCGAAAACGCCGTTTCTCCCAGTTCACACGGCGACATAAAACCGGGGTTTTCAGAAATCTCCACTTTGCCCGGAGTTTTTAGAAATGATCGTTTTCAGTGATAAAAACGGCGTTTTCGTGTAAATGAGAGGGCAAAACGCAGAGAAATATCTTCGTTTTCCTATCGTGTAAACGGGGCCTGAAGAGAGAGCAGATCATGTTGGAGTTGGAGCTTATTGAGGTGGAAAAACTTTAATTTTAGTGAAATTACTAAAACTGAAAGGCAGAAATGAGAGAAGACGTCGGAGGAGATGCTACATGTGGAAATGCGTGAGAAGGTACGTGCGGAAATGCGTAGGAGGAAATGCGATGCTACCAAGCCGACCAATTACCAATCCTGCGGTCCGCGCCATCGCGACGTGTAGTTACATTTTTGAGGAGGTGCGCGTCAGGCTACGCCTAAGGGTACGCGGTATGAGACGGGTCTATGCATATGCTACGCCGTACCTATTGCGCGCACCCTACGCAGAAGTATAAATTAGCCTTAAGACTTGAAATACACTCCACAAGTCAAATGTGCTGCTTTTTATGGTCTTTATTTTTTTTAAGTTTGACAGCTTGCTTGCTTGTTTTGTATGGTATTGTGGTGAACTATTCCTTCACATCTCTGGATGTGTTTGAATGTGTTGGGTTGGTTCCCAGCGGCCCTCAGGTCTCTTACATCCATGTATTTCTGTATGGTGTGAAGTCAGAGGAATGTCAGGAGTTCATGCAGTTTTAATTTTTGAACCTACTTTATTCTGGATTCTTCCCCTCCTGCTTCTTCTCTTTGTGTGTGTGTTTCTCACACTCATTTAAATTCTTTCACACTTTTCCTTTTCTTTTTTTCCTTACTTTTGCTGTTCTGTTTTATCCAAAATTTCTCTTTCTTTGGTACATTAACCATCACTAAATGTGAAGATGGGGCACTAGTCCACAACTAATGCACGCTTGCTCTCTTAACCTGCAGGGTGAATTATTCAGAGCCACAGGGTGATCAGAGACGCCCTCAAGCATTCAACACAGCCGTGACCTAGTCCTCTTCCTCAGACTTACTCCTCTCTCTCCTGACCTCTTTCTTTGTTTTTCACTTGACTTCTTTTTCTTTCCATCTCTCATTTTTATTTTCTCTCATTCTCATGTTGAGAGGGGATCTGTTATGAGGCTGTTGCCATGTAGCCCCTAATTTATTTCCACCCTCTATCCTGTCCCTCCCCCTCTCACTTGCTCTCTGATTGGCTGAGAGCGCTTGGGCCTCCAGTAGGTGTGAGGAAAAGCTCTGTGCCCCACAGCGTCTCTGCTGTTTGAGTCGGCCGTGGTGCTCAGGCCATCCTGCTCCTGCGGTCTGTCCCACCAGCCCTTCTCCATCTGTCACTGTACACACCTCTCACACCTCACACACACTTATACACCTGTGTCCACAGAGGGCTGGACTGGGTCTGAGTGTGTCGGTGTGGCAAAATGGGCTTTCAATAAAAGTAACGGAAAAGTGCATTCTACGGAGCCGCTAACGGGACATGGTTAAGCTTGCTGTGGTATTTGGTTACATTACTCTACTTCAGATCACATGACAATAGTGAGGAGAGATGTCAGAGGATTTGGTGCGCAACAGATCCTAAACGGCATTGATAAATATCTTATCTTGTAAAATCAGTCCCGCTGGCTCCTAATAAGAGTGCGAATGTGAAAGCAAAAAGCGAGCATGCATTCATAATTGATTTCAATACCTTGCATATTTATAGCGGTTCGCTGATGCCTGCAAATTACATACAATATAATGACGCAAATAGATGTTTGTTAGAGAATGTAAAAGCATTTCTATTCAAGTAGAAAAGATGTTGCTGTAAATGTATTTCACAATACTGTTTTTACTATATTTGGATCAAATATAGCGTTATTCATTATTAGTGCGTTATTCGTCAGCGTTTTTCGGCACGTTTTTTTGTGTTCACACCCAATTCGAATTTCGCTGACGATGCGCCGAGTGAACATGCAAATTCATTCCCTGACATTAGATGGCGCCCATTTGCCATGCAATACCACTCCATAACAGTTATCTTTTATCAAGATGTGTGTAGTCCCTGTCGCGTTTGTCATATAGTACTTTATGTTCTAGCACCAACGAAAACAGCAGCTCTACATTCATCTTGCCTTGCATCTTCCTCGTCTTATTTCTTCCTGGCTGTGTAGACGGCGACGTGTATATCTTCTTCACCGTTGCATATGTGTGCTCGGCAAGACCGTTTTGTGTTTGAGCGCCCCAAGTTGTGTTTTACTGTCTCTTCAGAAGCTCCAACATGTGAGCAAAAGCGGCAATTTCATTGGTCGGATAATTTTTGATGCGGCGCATCAAACTAAAAAACAAACCCGAGGTGTTTTTTCAAAAATGACGCTTTTACGCGTGGTGTTTTACGTGTCAGTGTGAACACTCACATTGGCGTCCTTTGTTTTGTCACGAGGCATTAAATGTCGGTGAATAACGCGTGCGAAATTCGTCCCGGTGTGAACAGGCCTTTAGTTAGCATTAGAGACTTCAGTTTGTGGACTGATACATTGCAAAGCACCATGATTTCTAAAAAGTTGTTAAGTTGGAGATGTTAATTTCCAGCCAGCTTTTGATATTGTTGTGTCCGGTATACTTAAAACATGTAGTAAATGGTTACGGTATGTGAGCGTGTCATCTGAGGCTGAAACTGATAGGGCTTTTCACACAGTGCTTAACCTTGGGTGATTGTCTTTTTTAACCATGGGTAAAGGAACGTTTCACGCTTGTAATTTAGAAGTGGGGTTGGCATCGCTTTTTTACCTGGGGTTATAAAACCCTTCTCTTTTGCGGTGTTAACTCTGAATTGCTGTGCCAAACATGTGCAGTGTGGGAAGGTCATGACTAGATGCTTAGCAAACGATTATATGCCTTACATTCATGTGCTTTGAGCAGTCACACAAACACCACGAGATGTAAACAGTCTTTTCTGCGTTTGATAGGAAAAATGTAAAACTGCAATGCAAAACGTGACAATTGGAGTGAAGAGGAGATCGTTTCATTCTTAGCTTTTTTTTAAATGTCGATTCAGAAAAAAAATCTTTGTATGACTCTCAGCAATGTGTAATATAAGGGTGCGCAATGCTAGAGCCTTTATGTAAACAGTTTCTCCGTCATGTCTGATTCATCTCCCTCGCTCATTGTTTCATCTCTTCTCTCGATCCACTCTTCTTATCTCTGTCTTTGCCTAATTGGCCGTTGATTGTACAGCACAGCAGTCGAGAGCCTTTGTGTGTCTGTCTATGTCCTTTGGAGGAGTCTTCTGAGTGTTTTGATGACCTGATTGCTGAGTGTGATGTTGAGGAGATGTTGAACCTGTCGTCAAGTAAATAGTTGGCTGGTGCTTGTCAGCCTCGATAAGGGGCTATAGACATAGGTCATTATGATCTATCCACTGCACACTCCAGTCTTAAAGAGATAGTTAAAAGATTAGTTCACTTTTCAAAAAACTTTTGCTGATAATTTACTCACCCCCATGTCATCCAAGATGTCCAAGTCCTTCTTTCTTCAGTTGAAAAGAAATTAAGGTTTTTGATGAAAACATTCCAGCATTGAAGCCCAAACGGTTCAAGGTCCAAAAGACACTTTTAGTACAAACTGCAAAATGTTCAAAGGGCTTTAAACAATTCCAAACGATGAATAAGGGTCTTACCAAGCGAAATTTAATAAATAAATAACAAAGTTTAAGTTTTATAAGCTCAAATGCTCGCCTTGCTCTGTTCTGTGATGCGCTTTCATGATTCTCCTGTTCGAACTCATTAATCAAAATCATTTATCTTGGAATCTTTTTCTGAGTCAATTCGTTCGTTTCGTTTGTTGAATTAACCAAATGACTCGGAAATAGATTTGTTCATTTTGATGAACGAGTTTGAACAGGAGAGTCACAAACGTGTGTCACAGAATAGAGCAAGGCGAGCATTTGAGCTTATAAAACTTAAACTTTGTTATTTGAGCGATTGTTTCGCATGATAAGACCCTTATTCATCGTCTGGAATCGTTTAAAGCCCTTTCAACTGTACTGAAAGTGTCTTTTGGACCTTGAACCGTTCCCATTGAAGTCCATTATATGGAGAAAAATGCTGGAATGTTTTCATCAAAAACCTTAATTTCTTTTCGAACTGAAGAAAGAAAGACATGGACATCTTGGATGACATGGGGGTGAGTAAATTATCAGCAAAAGATTTTTCTAAAGTGAACAATATTCCACTATGTGCATATTTGAAACAATGGATTCTTTCCCTCTTGAAAATCATTTATGTTCTGAAGATGAATGAAAATCTTTTGAGTTTGGACTGATTTTGTGCCACTTGGAAAGCTTGACAAACAACCCTGGTCATTTCGTTGTAAGCGCAAAAGCAACATCAACATTCTGCAAGAGGAAAGAAAATCATACAGGTTTGGAATGACATATAATACAAAGGAATAATGAGTAAATGATGTAACACGAGTACAAGATGACAATATATGATGGATCACCAGCACACTTCTAATGGAGAATGACAGCACTCATAGCTCTAAACTTCAGCAGTGTCTTTGTATGGGGCTCTGGGACTGTCTGCAACTTTTTAAAAACTTAAAGATGTGTCAGACAGGGTTTGATCGAGTGTTAAGAGAGAGCGTGTGTATGTTTGTTGTTACAACTCCTGCGGCGCTTTTCACTGTGCATACTGTTGATGAGAAATGCCTGATAGCACACATAAGGGAAGACTATCTCTCACGTTGCATTAATAGGACCTGAATAACATTTTCTTCTTGTGAAAATGTAAGGAATATTTTAATAAAAAACAAGTCTGATGTTGTTTCGAGCTATGAAAATCTCCCGGGATTTAGTCACAGTCTCAGCTGAGTGTGATATTACTGCAGCATTGAGATGTTTCCTTTGGACACAGAGGTCAAAAGAACGGATCTTGAGAGGAAAAGAGTGTCAGTCTGTCCAAGTGTTTCTGTTTGCCTCTGCTCTGTTTCTAAGACTTCAGGCTCAGTTCTGACTGAAGACAGCACCAGCACACACTGTGCTTTGGATTCCTGATGTTTTTGAGAGATGGTTTTCTTTTTTGTCTTTCCTTCCATCCCCATCTCTTATTGTTTACCACCAGTCGCACCTGTTTCTTTTTTTGTGTATTCTCTTCCTCACAAATTCTCTGAGAGATTTGTATCTCGGGTAAATTCTGAGTTGAGTGCTTAGTTTAACATCCTCAATGTTAAATCAGTATTGATTTAATCAATATTGACTTTCTTTCAATTGCATTCTTTATATGGTAATATGAATTTCTACTTCCATCTGAGTTTCATTTGCACAATCTGTCTTGCTTAAAGGGGCCATATCATGGGAAATCAAATGTTCTTTTTGTTTTTAATAAAGGAGTTTTATTGCACATACTGTAGCTTTATGATTTTCTGAACATATTCTAGAAATGGCTTGCGATTACTCAATTAAATGTTAACTAACCCAAAATCTGTCCCAAATTGCATACTTTCAGAGTATAAACTGCAGTCTGTGGAGAATTTGTTGATGAAAGATTTGTTGACGGCTGCAATTATTGGATAAAAAATACAGTTAAACACTAATTTTGTGAAATATGAATTATTTTCATTCCTGTGATGGCAAAGCTGAATTTTCAGCATTATTACTCCAGTCTTCAGTGTCACATGATCCTTCAGAAATCATTCTCACATTCTTTTATTAACAATGTTGATCAATGAAACAAAATAGTCTTTTCTTCCTTTTTGTGATCTGAATTTGATTAAAGAAGGGCAAAAAACAACAACAACAACAAAAAAACCGATGTGCCATGCATAAATCATTTATAATAAATACTGCAATACTCAAATTATGAATTGTTGGAAAAAAACAACAACTAATACTCGCTTTTGTTTTCATGGTGACTAATGTTTTTTGTGGAGCCTTTGAAAGGCTTGCATATTCAGCTATGCACAAGAAGAAGCAGAACACAGGAAATTAAGTAGACATAGGCCTAAGGGAGAGTGTAAAAATGGTAATGGCAGTCTAAATTATGGCACAAAAACTTTATAATACTAAGTTTATAAGTGGACCTTTGGGAAGGGAGAAACACTACATGATTAAGAAAGCAACTGAACGACCCATTCAATGTTGGTCTCTCCCGGTACACGGAGGACGGAATTTGGTACAACTAATTAAATGACTGAAATCTTGGTATCTGGAGGTGCGTTCCATTCGAACCGTAAGTGGACCGCGAAGTGGACTTCACAGGGTATTTCGCAGGGGCGTAGGAGCCATTATACGTAGGGGACACATCCCCGACATTTCAAAATCTAAGTATTGTCCCCCCCACTATTTCCCAATGTAAGATTTTGTTTTGCATTGCCTGCCTATCTCTGGCAATTTTAGAGTCTTCCAATTAATCCATTCTGCAGCTTTTAAATACATAATTCAATTTTTAAAAACGGTCGTATTCTTCAGCTGCTGTCAGTCGACCATGATCGCGGCATCACGCACCGCTCACGCATGTGCATCTAGGTGACACGGATAAATGTACGCATTATGTTCCTGTGAGATCTGTAGTTGCACGGGATGTGGAAGCGGTCAAAAGTTCTAAAAGTGTACAAAAAGTGCCCTGGCCTTGAATGACAAGGTAAGTAAAATAAGACTAAACCAAAATCCCCCCGGACCCCCCTAGCATTGACTATCCCCCCAGGTACAGAATTGCTCCTACGCCCCTGGTATTTTGCCATCTTACGTGAGATTCCAATCCGAAGGGAACGAACATGTTCAATTCAAATGGCACTGCAAACAGCGTAGGGAATAAGGGAACATCGATACATCAATTCACAGGAAGTGGAGAGCGAAAATCAACCAACAGTCATTGTGCACTGAGTCACGAATCTGAACTATAGAAGCACAGCCATTGGAAGAGTTTTTAAATTTAAATTTCTCTGAGTTTACGTATGCATTGAGTATTCATAAATATTGTTATTATTATACAAACTGGAGTATTTATGAACGGTTGGGGTGATTAATGTATCTATAGGCCTATTATATGATTGTAAAATTATATCATAATCTGTGCAACACTGTTGTAGCCTTTCTTTGATGATGTTGCAGGGCATCCCAAATGATTATTGTCAGCAAAGTCCACTTCAACTTATGTACCGTGTTCAGGGAGTAGGGAGCAGTGAACGCTACAAGAGGGACCCTGTTGAATGCAACGCACCTGGGTTATGTGCTCACCTGAGTTTTGAGCCAAGCCCTGAAGGGCGAAGGCTCTATTGTTTTCCTTAGGAAACTTTTTTTTAAAAACGTTCTATCGACCATTCGGGCACTTTTGGGGCCCTTAACATGCTCGAAAACTCTTGAAACTTTGCACATGGGTCAGAATCCGCGGCCTTCAGGGCCTGGCTGATATTCAAGTAATATTCTCCGATATATATATATATATATATATATATATATACATATATATATAAAGCCGGCGGCACCGCCACCCCTGTGCCTTTTGGTAACTAAAGGCACTGGGGTTGCGGTGCCACCGGCTTGGGCCCGTCATCGCTGCTTGCAGCTATATTTATATATATTCTATATATTTTTCTTCTTCTTTTTCTTAATGCAGCCAACATTCTCAGGTCTCATTTGATATGTGGCAATCTTTATGTATAATTGATAATAAACACATTTGCATATATGTGAAGGCATTTGAATGTTCAGATTTTGACCTTGAATGACCTTGTGTATATTATTATGAAAGGAAGCATAAGCGTCTTTGAATTAGTGTGTCCTAGGCGAGTGCCAAGATGCCAAGGTCCTGCTGTGACCAAGGACGTCGGGCTCAGTGACAGTCACACACAACTTATGCAGAAGGGCAAAAGTATCCTCTGATGTATCCTCGGATTTAGAGGATGATTCAACTCTCAGTGCCGCTGTACGCTGTGATATGGAGCCAGACGGCTGCTGCTGGTTAGACAGATGCAAGTACAGTGAGCATCTCAAATTAGTCTCACAGTGCAGAGGCAAACAAACAGGTGCTGCTGGGCCTGTTTCCTGTGTGTGTGTATGTTTGTGTTTGTGGGTGGATGCACCTGACAGTAACTTTTGCCTTCATGCGTATGATTGTGTGCGTGTGATGTGTGCGTGTGTGTGTTCTGTCTGCCTGCTTCGGCAGAGGCCGTTCCCGCCTGTCTAATTAACCTGCCTCAGACAGCTCTGCACTTCAACAGGTGGCAAGATCAGGGAGGCCTGACTGACTGAATCAAAGCCAGCCAACCTAATTACAAAAGCCTTTCTGCCATCCTTTCAGTGGCTTGCGTAACACTATATTACTCGCATCTATTCACACTACACAGACATTACAGAGCAGGAGCCTTAGCAATGGGCCAGCCGTAAAAACACCCTCCTAGTGCCTCCAAAACATAATTGGTACCAAAATGGATGTGTGTTTGAAAGCAGTATTGATCTGTTGATCTGCTGTTTTTCTCCAATGTGTGAAACTGGAAGAGCGAACATGGGAATGTGCTTGGTTCCATGCTGGGTTTGATATTTCATTGGCCTCATTAGAGCTCAGTTGGACAGGTGGGGAAAACTCTCTAATGCAGAGGACCTCTTGGATCTCTGTTGGGAGATATTACTAAGACCGCCTCAGTGAAACTTTGAATGTCACTAGAGAGTGATTAAATCTTTGATAGATAACTTTTCTCAGGGTTTAAGCTGACTGAATTAATGAATGTAGAAAGAACAGCATGTGTCAACAGAAACTGAAGAAACCTGGAAAATTCAGGTAAAAATTCTGAATATCTTAAAATATGTCAGTGCCATTGTATTGTCTCAAGATGCACACCAATTATGTTTTTTTTTCTAAGGCATGTTTATAAAATCTTAAATTAAATTAAATGATTATGATTATTATTATTAGCCCTAAGTATTAAACTTTGAGAAGAAACTCATTGTCATTGCTATAATTGGACAAGCATATAAAAATAATAACAATATGATTATCAATCAATTAAATACAAATACATTATTATTATTAACAACACCCAACTGCAATGGTTGCATTTTCTTCAGAGTTTTTTAAATATAAGAGATTTATTATTTTTGCCATTGCAGGAAACAATCTGAATGGCTTTGTCCTCTCCAATTGCATTTTTGCACTTTTATGTGACTGCAAGCATGGGAAGTATTATTAGGAGTTTTCTTTATGTTTGACCGCTTTGCAAACGTGTAGAACACAGCGTTTACTGAAATTGTGCATCGGTAACAATAGTGTGGTATAATGTGTTCTGTCAGTTGTTCTATCATATCTCTCTTTATCCAGAGATAAATGTCCTGCCAGGCCCTACTGGAGGTTGTCATCAGAATTTCAGATATCATCAATTACACTTATATCAGCTTCCCAAAACCTCAGCTCTGCTGTTCCTCTCGCTTTCTCAACTTAAAGTCAACATGAAACAGGATTCACAACTCATTGTGCATTTTTGGATATATATATAAAAAAAGAAGATGCTTCCAGGAAAAAAACTTGCTGAAAGCTGAGAACATCACAAAATATTACAATGATTGCATTTCTTTTTCAAATTCTTAACATAATTTGCCATTATTGCTGTTACTTTTATAACATTGACATAAACGACCATTAAATTACTATGTTAACTATTGGCAAGATTTTAGGCTACATTGCCTAAAACGATAGCCTAAAATAATGCATCATTTGGCCATTAAGTAGACATCGAGCCAAAAAATAAAAGTAATTTCAAAGGCTGAGCATTTTAATAAAAGATACAGAAGACATTTGCCGTAACAAACATGTTACAAATGTTATTACTGTTTTCTGTTTGAATATATTTTATTTTATTCCTGTGATCCTGTGAAGTCATCATTGTCGCATGATCCTTTAGAAATCATTCTAATATGCTATAATTTGCAGCGATAATTTCTGCTATATAATATTTCTTATTATCTTTAAAAACAATTGTTCTGCTTAATATTTCTGTGGAAACATGCTTTTTTCTAGCCTGGTTAAAACCAGACCATTCTCAGTTGTAACTGAGTTATGGTCTGACAAAGCGTCATAGACACATCATTTCCAAAGGCAGAGCTGCCAACTTTTGAGTTTAGCTTGGCGTGAGATTTCTCCGGGGAGCAGGGGAAGCATAGCCTATATTTGCACTAAAGCCCCCTTTGGTGCCTGTCTTTATAACAAAAACACGCCCGTTTCGAAACGGCTTCAGTGACGTAGATCGTAAAGCGTGTTGTTCATGAAAGAGTTGATGCGCTAGGACCCGAGTTCGAGTCTGCTTTTTGCCGAACATATGATATGTAAAATGTATAAACTAACTCGAAGGTCTCTAGCGTTATATTTAGCCAATTAACTAAAAAAACGAAACCATGATATTGCTTTTTGCCTTCATAAAACAGCACAAGACTTTAAGGATAGGCATTCTGTTTGTGCTGGGTGTTTTAGAGAAACGTGTGCACTTTGCTCACGCGAACACAGAGCAGTTTTTCCTGTGAGTGAGACTGGAAAACCCGTAGTGGATGTAATCGGAGTGATAACAGAACACTTAGAGTGCAGAGAGGATTTGGTTTGACTCCAGTCCTGGTTTTGCATCCGTGCCGTTAAGAGCTCAACATCTGTCTCGTATGCACGATCGCTCTAGACTAGATTAGAGGATATTTTAAGTAATTTGCGGTAAAACTAGTCGATCATGAGTGGCTCAACTGGTGGATTTATAGATAAACTTATCTTTCAGGTATTTTGCCGACTGGCTTAACACTTTAGCGTGAGAAATCGGGGGTTCTGATTGGTGCCTCGATTTTGACGGATTGGGGCTTGAATGAGCTTTTTGCCAGACTAACTTTCAGAGCAAATCTAAATTTACCGGAAGTTGTCTGGGTTTTCCCAGGCTAGCTTTTTTCAAGATTCTGGAGCTGTATTGAACAGAATTGCTATTCCCTGTCATCTGAAAACAATGATCGATTTAATATTTTATTAGTTTAGGGCTCAACTGGTTAAGCCAGTTATATGCAAGACATTTTTCACTTTTGCCAGCAACATGCATCCACCTTGCCTCAGACCCTTTGTCACTTTGGTATTGGGTCATTACAGCTCTTTAGGAAAGAGGCTCCAGGCGCTTTAAACAAACTTTCACAGTATCGCCCCCCCTGTGTCCAGGAGCGCTATCTCTCACCGCCAAATGCAATGACGAGAGACCCCCCGGGGCAGCATTCGTCAATCTGTTAGTTTAGCCCAGTGATGGCCTGCATTCTGCCTTGCCTGGTCTTGCTCTGTCTTTGGGATTCCCCTATAGGAGGCTAATGGCCCATTGTGACAGGCTGAAATTCTTGAGAGTGTTAGAGCATGTTAATGTCAGTGCCAGACGCGCAGCCAGGGCTGTTGGCATAGATAGCACGGCACTCAGAATCCATGCATGAGAGCGCATCCGTAGACAGAGGTGGGATGGTCTCCCGCTGGGCTCTGAACTTTTGGTTCCTCGGCTCACTTGCAGCAGTGATCGTGTGTCGCTCAGGGCTCGGATGTAGGGCTTTTAGGTGGCGCGCTTTCATAGCGAGGGCCTGTCACTCACATGGTTCGACGCCGTTAGCTGCGTCACCCGCCCTTGTGTCCTTGGGGTCTTCAGTTTCACTTCACTGATATCTGCCATGTCGGTGGTGTTATGAAGACAGCAAGAGACAGCTCTGATTGTCAGTGTGCAAGGATGTTTACTCTGTCTTTACCTCTCTCTCTAACACACACACTGTGTGTGGAGGATGTTTTGTCACCCTTTGTTTGCTGTTAGTTTACTTGTCAAAGAATTCAGCACAATGGACAGCTCCAGTGATCCTACACCCATAAAAAGGGATTTAGGATTAAATGCCCCAATTATAAATGTTTTTTCCCCTAATGTATTAATTAGTAGTACTAAATGTTAGTTAAGGTATAGATGACATATCAGTTTAATCGACTTAAAATTATATTTCTTTTTGATTTATTACTTTTGTGGCTAACAAGTAGGCATGTCGCAATAGTCGATAAATCAATTAATTGCACGATAAAAACAATGAGCTCAATAATTTTTCCAGACACTATAATTTCCATTTGCATGCTTGTTTGTTTGTTTTCCTCATGTCTCTCTCTCTCTCTCTCTCTCTCTCTCTCTCTCTCTCTCTCTCTCTCTCTATCTCTCTACCAAAGAGACTGGATGACAACTCATAGTTCCATGGCGTGAACTAGAGCTTAGATTTTCTGCCCGAGCCCGAACTTGACCCGAGCCCGGCTCGACACTATATCTCTCGAACCGGGCCCTTGATCTAGTAGAGATGTACACTCCCAAAACAATAGAGTGCGGTGCGGCACTGAGACTTGATGGCCGAGTGCAAGCTCGGGCGGTAATGCACTCACTCTGTGTGTGCGTGTCGCAGGAGAATAAAACTATTCGCAGCACTCTCGCAAACTAGAAATATCTTTGAATAAAACATTTAAAAACGAATAGATTTGTATTCATCTGTTGCAGAAAAGCAACAAGAACAACTAACACAAAACAGAAACAATTTACAGGCCAGAGTTTCTATTTATAACACGTTTGCAGCTTTGAGCGATGTAGCCAATCACAGACATATATGTTGATTTCTTGAACGCAATGGCCAATCAGAAGCATTTAAGATAGACTCCCCTCACCGCTCAAAACTGACTTTTCTTTCAGTGCTGAATTCTGTATGCTGGCAAATCCTCTGATTACAATAAACAAAGTGTGGATATTATGAAAGATTCATTGTGCAGTCAGCTTCATTGATAATAACAGAGATGTGTGAGATCGCAATGAACTATCACCTTTTTAGGAATTATTAAGGGAGCACACTTTGCACGCATTTAGTCATGCCAGACCATGCACATTAGCGGCTTGCTTTTACGTTAAATTAACAGTGGTTTAATGCTTTAATAACAAACAATTTAGGGTAGGGTCAGGTTTTGTTTACATCCATTTTATTTATTGTTTTTGGTATTTATTCAAGTGCATTTTTTGTTAACAGAGACATTGCTTTTAACACAGTCTCATCCCAAGACGTCATATAACTGATGTCTTGGAACGTCTTTTGACCATATGTCAATATCCGCCTTTTAGGGTAGCCTACCCTTTAACGTCGGTTATATAACGATCCTGGGACGTCATACAACTGACACTTTACCTTTAACGTCAGTTAGGTTTAGGGGTAGGTTTAGGTCTGGGGTAGAGTTAGGATCCGATAACGTCTTCTAACCGACGTTTAAGGGTACCCAAAAAGGCGGAAATTGACGTATGGTCAAAGACGTCCCAAGACGTCAGTTATATGATGTCTTGGGAATGAGACTGCGCTGTTGCTTTTATTGTTAGTTTATTGATCTTTGAAAAGGTGTTCCTGCATTATTATGCCATCATCATTATTTTAGATGTAAATGGTCTCGGAACGACAATATTATCGTTTATCGCAATAATCGTCCAGCAATAATTTATCATCCAGCAAAATTTGTTATTGTGACAGGCCTACTAACAAGCTAACTGGGTAGCTTGATATCTTGATAGCATAGTGCTAATCAGTTTTACATGTACAACAAATCTTTTGATTTTTTTTTTTTACTTTGGAAAAAGTTACCCTTTGTGGTCCAAAGGGGGTAACACCAATCAGACTCAGTTGTCCTAAATGTAGACAATTTGTGGTGACCTACATAGCAACTTGTCGCATTATCAAAATTAGCATGTGATCACATCACAGCGGGTCCGAACGTCTCATCAAACGCATGTCTAGCCTGTCAGTTTTATTAGGTTGGCTAAAGTTTTTCCAAGTTTATCTTTTTATATCAAACTGCTTTTTTCATGCTATGGTTTAAAGTGAAGTGTTGTGTTGAGCTCTACTACACCCCTGGCTACTCCCTACATATTCTCCTGTGTCTCTGACTCTTCATTTAATGGATTTAATCTTTGAACACAGTCTCTTAACCCTCTCTTAACCTCTAAATGATTAAAGTTCGTGCTTTCCTCTGTATCTCCCTCGTTTCCATTTTCTCTGTCTTTCCATTGATTTCTTATATCTCTGATTTCTGTTTTCTTCTCGCCTCACACCTCACTCACTACTGCCTCTGCTCCATCAATTAATTCATATATCACAACAACCCCCTTTCTTGTTTCATCTCTCTCCTCCACCTCCTGAGCTTTAATGTCAGAGATGTATTTATCTTGACACAAACTGTTGCCTGGCATGATAAATATTTTATTAGCCATCTCTTTTATCAAAGGGGAAATATAAAGTGGAAGGTGAAGGTTTTTCCTCATTTCCTTCCTTTTTTCTGTTGGACTCTTCCTTTAAGGGGCTCTAAAGCCCTCATGCTCGTCCTCATCAGCTATTGCCCCGTGTAAAAGATTAACACTTTATTAACAACTTTAATAGACGCTTATTTTATTGCTAAGATTCTAATTGACTGTAATTAAACAACAGACTGGCTGCAGTCATTATATTCAATGTTTTGTGTGTATTAAAAACTGCTGTATTATCATCAGGGCTTCTGCAAATGATACACCAGACAGGTTATGGTCGTAACAATAGTGAAGTATAATGATAATGAGAACCGAATCAATACATGGAGCATTAAGTCAACGTGAGAGCCCTACAATAACCCACTGGACCTGTGGGTGGACACTCACTGTATATTAAGCCATAACTGATGAGTGCATTTCCTGTTCGGTAATACCCAGCTGGCCTCATGGGTCTCATGTGTGTGCAGTTTCTGACACTCCTTGGCAAAGCTGTTGGGTCATGACTGTTATCAGACTGTTATACTGGATGTGAGTTTCATTCTGTGCAGCTAAAATGAGCAAAACCATGAGGATCAGGTTTTATTTTAGTTGTCCACAACACTGTAAAAAAATATTGTTGGTTTAACTTAAAAAATTAAGTTGCCTTAGAATTTTAAGTTGATTGAACTGGAAAAAGTGAGTTAATACAATGAAGGAGATTGATTTAATCATCAGAAACTCAAGTAATAAGTTATCTGAACTAAATCAATTATTTAAGTTGATTTGACAAAAGAAAAAAATGTTGTGATAACAAATCTTGAAAATATTTTTTTACAGTGGTGTTTAATTTTGTTTTATTTTTTGGGGATTTTTGTTTAATAAAAGTCTTGTCAATATCACTTGTTAAAATGTATTAACCATTGAATTCATCAATGAATGTATTTTTAATTGTAAATGATATTTTGTAGATCAATAAATCACTGATCAGATTTCTGTCATTTTTCTGTCTTAGTGCGGGGATAGCCGGTTACTTTTACCTTTGAAATCAGATGTTTAAACTAAGAAAATCATGCAATGCAAAAAAAGTATTTAGTTTCCACAGAAATATTAAGCAGCACACCTGTTTTCAACACATAATATGAAATGTTTCTTGAGCATCAAATCAGCATATTAGAATGATTTCTGAAGTATCATTTGATGAAGACTAGAGTAGTGATGCTGACAATTCACAGAAATAAATTACTTTTCAAAATGTGTTAAGATAAAAAAAAGATGTAATAGAATTTCACAATATTACTGTTTTTACTAAAACAGCCTTATTCAACATAAGATAAATATTAACATTTTTACCGAGCCCAAACTTCTGAACAGTAGTGCAAGTAAATGATATCAGTTGAATAAGTTCAGATTTATTCAGACCTCAAAAGTCCCCCTGCTTCCAGTGCCCAGGACATGATGAGGATATCTACTTGAGCATTTGTCTGAATGGAGAGTGGTTTGTGATTTAGGAGAACCATTACTAAGAGGCTCATCCATGATCCTGACAATCATGCAGAAGCTCTTGATCATTCAGTTGAGAGCTTTGCCTTTTTTGTGATTAGAGCTTTTCATTCTGCAAACTAATCCATATGTCTTGATCTTATAACAGAAATCACTCTATGATCCTACGGGGTTCATACGTTTTCTTCAGGCAGCACATTTTTATAATCCATATTGAATATTTGAATCTGTCTATCAAAAATATATTGTTCTGTCTGCTTCTTAGAAGGACACAGCAGCTTTTCTCCACTGTTTTTATTATGTGTTGTGTTTTATTCGCTTTTCATGATGAAAAGTTCAGCTCAGACTCGGAATAAAGCAGAAAAGAGTGTGAAAGAGAGGTGAGGAAAACATTTACAATATAAAGAAAGTAAAGACACATTCACACCAAGAACAATAACTGTATCGAATAATTAAATTAGCATCCACACCAGCGGACAATTGGTTGTCAATCAGCTCGTTCATCAGCTGGAAAAAATCATGTTGAAAATTACAGTTTCTGTCGTTATCATAGTTGTATTTTAGACTTTTATATTTAGAATGCTTTTTAGAAATGTATCTTTACGGTTAACGTTATATTTATCATCCATGGTGTGAACAAATTTTAAGACTTTGTCCAATTATCCAGCAGTCGGGGCCTGAGGTGACCTATCCGGTGCAGTGAGCTTGTCCTTGTTTTTTTTTTTTTTTTTTTTTTTAACTTCAGTTTTAATAAAAAAAATGTCTGTCAAAAGCCTACGGATTTCATACTAATATTTTTAAGTGAGACCCCTCTACCGTTTGCTGCATGATTTGCTATATATTTATTTATTTAATTATTTTTTACTTTTTAAAAACCTGAAAAGTGAACTGACCTAACCTGTGTAAAACATTTTTATTCATTTCCGCTCACAATACTATTTCATTCTTACCTGCCTCCAGTACTTTCCAAGCTCCCTCTGGATCTTGTTTGATTATATGCCCAAGAGAAGACATGCAAAAAAGGAAGAACATCTCTCATCTTTCTGATGCACTCCTCCTCTCCTTTCTTTCCTCTACCCTGTTGCTATTCCTGTCCCCTCGATTTGGGTCACTGCACTGCACCCTCCATGAGGGTGGGAGACAGATGGGAATATCCCTCCACTCCTGCCTTTCGTTTTCCCCAGTTCCTCCTCTCCTTTGTGTCTCTTCCTGTGTCTCCAGAGGAGTCACTATAGATTCATCTCTGTTGAACATCATAGCCTAGTTTGCAAGGCCGGTCCTGTTAAGTGTCGCTGGATGTTTTGTAGCTGCAGACGCATTATTAGTTTGCAAAAGAGGTGCTGGTACCCTAATAGTTAATGATCTGAGCTGCTACATGGTTGCTGGTTCAGTCTCATGTAACATGACCCAGAAACTCAATAGTTCCTGTTAGATCACAGTCCCGCTCTATCAACATTGTGCCCTTGAGCAAGGCACTTAACCACAGGTGCTCCAAAGAGACTGTCTGTGAAATTAGTCTAGAGTAAGTGTCATTGGCTGTAAGCCGTCTGCTAAATTAAGTTAAAACATCAAATTCTGTGTAGTATATTTCAAATATAAGGTTGTGTGTGGGGTCACGTTTTAATTTGATTTCATGTCTAGATATGAAAAATTATACCCACTAAGTAATAAAAAGGAATATTATTTGAAGACTATTATTTGATTATATTCGGCCACTCTAGATTCCTCACTACAAAAAAGTACCATGGTTTGAATTTATACATTTTGATACTGCATCATTACTTTAGATCATTGTATAATTTTATTTACATTATGTACCATGGAATAACATATCATCAATACTTTTATATCCTTCTATCAATATTTATTTATTTGAAAAAAGTACAATGGTATTACCATCATATTCTTATTGTCTCAGTACTTTAGATCCTTCTATCAGTATTTTTTCCATTTAAAAATGGTATTGCCGACATCATCACCCTCATGTTGTTTCAAACTTAATGTCTTTCTTTCTTCTGTGGAACACTAAAGAAAACATTTTTTTACACCTAAATGACTTCACTGTAATGACAAAATTATACAATAATATACTGGACAGCTGAAAGATTCTCCTAAAAACAATATTTTGTGTTTTACAGAGGAAAGGAAGTTTTATAATGCAAGAGTAAATGACAGAATCTTCATTTCTATATGGTCAACCAAACAGGTTGGTTCAGTTTCTTTTAAAAGCATTTTGCACAGTAAGCAAAGCTTATAGTCTTAACCCTCTGGGGTCTGAGGTGTTTCCTTCTGGTGGTCTGACATGCTCTGACATTTGTGCTGATTTCTGTTACCTGTGACATTTTCATGGCTAAAGCCTGATTACACTGTATTCAGCACAAACTCTTCTAGAATAATATGTCAGCAGCATGTATGTAAAAGTTTGTAGTTCACACCTGAGAAAGACAAAGACCCTCCCATAATGGCCCTATCAGGTGGGACTGGAACAAAGTATGAGTAGAGATTTCAAAAAGAATGGCTTTTTGATTGTTTAGATTTATTAACAACACAACATAATCCAAAGATACACAACAAAGAACAGAAAAAGCACATTATTGAACACACTGATCTAAAGACAGAGACTTGAACAGTCACACAACTTTGTGCCATTCCTGAAAAATAGTGTATACCTGCCATTTCCAAGGTGTTAGATTTTTCATTTGACCATGTATATGCTCAGAGACTCATGTGATTGTTTAAGTCAGCAGGACTCATCCAGTGGGGCATCTGGTCCCTGTTAAAAAAAAACAAAAAAAAACAACAACAACAACAACAAAAAAACACCTGTGAACATGCTGGTATTAAGAAAAACTAGCCTGGTTAAAAGGTCTGGCAAAGCTTCATAGACAAATGGAGCGTCACCAACGAACGTAGCTCAAATGCCTCTGGGTGCAATTGGATAGACCTAAAATGAATCAGCGCGATGGAGATGATGTATGCAGAGCGACGAACAACTTAGTTTGAATAAACGAGGAGACACTAATTAGCTACTTGCTCTACGTTTATTTAAAATGAACAGCAAGACAACTAGAAGTCAATGTGTTTTCCATTAAATAAATCACACACAGTAAACAAACCCTTAACAAATTTAGACAATTTAGACACGCAAACTGGGTACCCGTACGTTGAGATGTAACGTTACATGGAAGGGTAGATTCGGCTTGAAGTCGGTCATTCTCGGACGCGAACCGTGTGCGCTGTTACAAAAAAAGTCTTGCCGATCTTGCACACCGAATGCGTAATTTTTGCCACGCACACCTTTGCGCTCGTGCGGACGCATCTAGTATAAACAAGGGTTTTACTCTGTGTCAGTGCGCACTCTGATCAGTAAAGGGGCAGAGATTTCAGAGATCTCCAAGATTTCTCTTCTTGTGTCGAGGTGTGCACAGACCTCTCCTGATTTACCTCCAGCAGTAGCAACCTCTGAAGCACCACTAACTCTGCCTCCATTTCCCTCATAAGCTGATTAGTTTTTAAACATTGTCTATGATAAAAAATGTTTGTGAAAACATTTTTGGCGGTTATATAGTACTAATGACGGTGTTTAGCTGTAACCGTCACACCCCTAGTTCCACAGCGGCATCCATCTTTGTAAATGTACAAAATCTGCTTCACCGTCGCTGTGCTGTCGTCATCGATGTAAAGCCTGCCCCAACATTTCTGATTGGTGCCTCGATTTTAATGGATTGGAAATAGGCTTGAATGAGCTCTCTGACAGATTAACTTGCAGAGCAAATCTAAATATCTATAAATCACTAAAAAGGAACACTTTAGTAACACTACACTAGAGAAAAATATATGGATTATCATATTTTACATATTTTTCCATTGGAGTAAGAACATGAAGCCTATGTTTAGCTCGTTTTTTCTTTTTAAATGCACAGTGCAAGTGACTCAAACTCACAGCACGTGCCGACAGCATTTACTGAAGCGATAGAGCCGCTCTAAACTATGAAACATTATTGTTACCACATTATACACACAATATCTATGTTTGAGCAGATATCCACAAACACAGTATTTAACAGTAAACAATGGTCTAAACATTATTTTCACCATATTTGAGAAAACACTCCTACTAGCCTACTTTTATATAATGCTTTTTTTATTATTGAACATAAAAAACATCCTTGTGTCTACATGTATATACATTTAACATTGAAAGGTTGCTTGTCTTCACATTTTTTTGTTTCTTCCTGTCTGTATGTCTATATATATACACAATACAGAATATATATACACACATACATTTTAGTCTGGCACCAGTTTAACTTGTAGCTACAATGTGAAGTTTATGCAACAATAACATGCTTACTATTTTGAGTAGGAATTTCTTACCTTATTCTGAGGTAAATCTACAGTAAACAGCAGAGCACAAACACCGCTGACCCCACAGGGTTAAGCAAAGTCTTTTTATTATTTTATTAACAATGTGCAGTGAATTAAAAACAGAGCAGTGAGCATAGTTAAATGAAGTGTTTGTTTTCGTGACCATCATTCATAATCGTGTACCATGATATGACATTCTTTTACATGCTTTGGGGTATGATGTAAATATATTACATTCATCTGACAACATATTTTTGTTTTGTTTTTTACCACCCAGTCAGTGACAGGTAAACCGGTCCGTTCAGCTGGTCTGAAGGACGCGGCAGCGGTCAGAATGATGACTTCATTTACCTCCTCCGTACCGTATCATATGGCGTGGTAATGTAGGTGCGCAGTGGTGCGGTGTGCATTTAAGGGCAAACCCAGGCACATTACCCTCCCCCCAATGTCTGGACTGAAAATCAGCAGTGGACTGTGGATTTGTGAGGCAGGAGTCTCTGAGGGAACAGTTTGGGAGCATGTGTGTGTGTGCTGGGAGGTCAAGGACGGTCTCATATGCCCTGCCTCTGGCTGCTCTGGTGTGTACTCTTGTGGCGTTTATTTAAAGACCTCATCAGCCTCTGTGCACACACACAAACTCTATACCCAAAGTGTCCTGCCTCCCAGTCTGCCGGATTAATTAATCTCTTTTCCCCTCCTGATCCAGGAGAGCTGTTGAAAGGGCCTTGCCTCTTGCTGGTGGGCATCAGATGCCAGCGCTGAACTATTCATCACTACGACTTCTGGGAGAGAGAGAAAGAGAGAGAGAGAGGGAGATAAATGGAAAGAACAAGAAAAAAAGAAGAAACATGAGAAGGGAGGAGAGGGTGGAGGGGTGAAGGAGGCTCTCTCCCAGCTGGCTGGTGCTATGATTAAAAGTAGGGATGTTTCTATTGTGTAGTTGACACAAGTCCTCATAATAATGTATGTATTGCTGAGGTGAGCACTCCGGGACGATGGGAAGGACGCAATGAGGGACGTTAGGGCATTGTGTGTCTGAGATTTTCAGGGGATTTAAAAATGTACAGGGGACAAACCAACCGGTTCACGGGAAAACATACTTATCAGTGGCGTAGGCAGAAATTGTATTTTGACCTTAGATTCAGGTGGATTTGGATTGTCTGGCAATGATTTCATCGTTCATTAGCTGGAAAAAGTTATCATTTTAGTTGTGAGCAGGACTTTATTTGTGTAGATTAACCTCCTCCGTCAGCATGTGCTTTGTTGTATATAAGCATTTGCTTTTCCTTTCAAAGCCAACATTTTCTCTTTAAAAGGATTGGTCTGTGAACAGAGGTAGGAAAATAAGGTAAAACCAAGTGTTACAGTGTGAGGCCTGAAAAGTAGCTCTGGTCTCCGAGAATAGGATGATGCAAATGATCAGACATAAGAAGAAAGGAATGAAAAGCAATCTTAAGAGAGAGAGAGGGAGGAGTGCGGCGTTCACGTCAGCCTTTGATCAGAGCAGCACCTGATGCGGCGGAGGCTCCGGGGTGCTTCTGCGCAAAACACATCAAGGACAGAGCTAACAAACTAGAGACAAAAACAAACCATCTGACTATGAGGTCTGTCGTCGAGCAGACAACTGCAGCGGGTGGCACACCTCTCCTATCTCTTTCTTCTGCAAAAACACGCTCGCCGTGACAGCGACTGCAGAAGATGCACTCTGAAAAGCTTTGAGTTTAGTTTAAAGAGAAAATGTTTACATTTAGACTTTTCATAGAAGTTTCATCAGGCCTGGTTGCTGTCATCACTGCTGAAAGACCTACATATAACCAGGTGAACTCGATCAAACAGCTTTATCATTACGACTGTGCTGGATTTGCTCGTCCGTTAGGTTGGCGAGAACACTGATTTATTATTAAATCATTATGTGAGTCGAATCGTTTCAATTAATCAGTTGAACTGATTTGTTTATGAATCCAGACTGAGTCATCAACTCATCGAGCCAAGAACCATCTCGTTTGAATGTGTTTTCATTGTATAATTTATTCCTGTCAAACAATCCTTCAGAAATCACTGTAATATGCAAATTTGGTGCTCAAACATATTATTTATTATTATCAATGTTAAAAACAGTTGTGCTCAGGGTTGTACAGTAGCCATCATTTCAGAAGTGAGGGGGACAGAAATGTCAAGTGTAATACCAATTTTTTTTCTGACATTTTTTTCTGACCTTCATATGATTGACAGGTTCTTCTCTTTATCTCTAAGAAATCAAATACACCACTAAACAATGACTAATGTGTATTCTATAATATGATAGGTTTATGTACTACAAACACTTGTGCATTGTCACCATCAATGTTATACAATATAAAAAAATTCTCACAGAGTAAGCAGACAATACATTTAATAGTATTTATACTGCAATAAGGCTATGTCACCCACATAACCCATAAATTGACGCAATTGTGTGTTTAATGTTTAATGTCTCTAAAGTCAAAACTTTTCTGCTTTTTATTCAGCTACAATAGCGATAGCTGGATGCCTTTGTCCATATATGCAGACTGCTCTCATGAAGTAGCGTGTGAATGACACGCCAATTCGTATTTCCATTTTTGGTGTCCTATCAAATACGCATAATCGCTTTTCAGAGTGTTTAAGAATGCCGTTGACTTAACGTTATTACTGCATATAGAAATATATGACCTACCTCAACCCTGTCCCTAAACCATCCTTAGGAAAGAAAAAGATAGCTCCAGATGTAGATCTACATTTTGCTTCGTTTCGCTCGGACATTTGACGGCGTGTACAGACACATGGAATCACTCGGACGTTAATGCCGTTAACATACACGCATACACGCGGATAGCTCAAAATGCGTAGAGATAACACGCCACTTGCATGCGTGTATGTTTACGCAAAAGTCATGATGTCGTGTTGATATATGGGATTTCCTGGAATGTCATGATTTCCATTCCCGCGTCTGCACTCACAACGGCTGCAACTACAGTGTCGTCTCCCCAGTGGACCAGCATGACAACCATCTGGATTAAGCCGAGTAGGGGACATCTCTAGGGTCTTCAAGTGGGCACCTTCCGTCCTCCGTGTTTCGTCGACTAGCCCACGACACCTCAAAAGGGCTCGACAGTGACACTAGTGTTGTCACCCCTTCGTCCCCTACTCAACTCAGACCTGCTTACTGACCTTTACATCCCTCCTGCTGCTGAGGTTGTTCCTTCCTCGTAGTTCACATGTGACCTAATCACAATCTCTCTGCAAACCAACCATATGCACCAACCCGTATGACTAAGGCTGTCGAGTCCCACTGTCTTTGTTAAAGTAGGTTCAGTGGCAACGGTTCCGTATGGCGTACTACCCTACCGCAAAACACAATAGCCTATCTGCCCAAACATCAACCCTCATTCATGCAATATACTCAGGACTGTAATAACTGTAATTACTATGCAAACTATACAATTAAAGGGTTTGTTCACCCAAAAATGAAAATTAAGTCATTAGAGATTTCCACGACACATGCGCGAGAACTGAACTGAAGTAGAGTTGAAGGAGATTGCAATTCTCGTGCATGCGTCGTGGAAATCTCTTGAACTCTCGTCTCAGGCCTACAGTACAAGTAAGAAAAGGAATAGTCAAATAAAGTCGTTATATTTGTTTGTTTTTTTGCACACAAAATGTATTCACGTCACTTGATAAACTTATAGTTGAGCCACTGTTGTCACATAGAATATTTAAAGATTTTCTCCAATGACTTTCTGGGCCGTCATGTTTCGATCCCGTAGACAGCCTATGTAGCAGTGATTCAGCTCTCAAATTTAATAAAAAATATCTTCATTTGCGTTCCGATGAACGAAGGTCTCACAGGGTTGGTACAGCATGGGGGTGAGTAATAAATGACTTAATTTTCATTTTTGGGTGAACTAACCCTTTAATCCATCAGACTCTTCAAGTTTTTCAAGAATTCTACGAAACCGTAGCGTGGCGGCCTGTACAGCCAGCCAGAATCTTACCGTCACAACCACAGCCAGTTGCTGCTCCTCTCTGCTGCTTCAGATAAGTTCTTTACTGTGCAACGCAACTCTTGGCCCCTGAATCCAACGTCTCTGAGGATAAGTGTAATGACTTCTATGAGTCCCACTTGTGGACTTCCTGAGGCTGCCCTCCGGCTTCCAGTATGAATAAAACAGACATTACATGAGGGTGTTAGCACTCCATAATGTTCTA
Source organism: Hybognathus amarus (assembly GCA_030378365.1). Taxonomy (NCBI): domain Eukaryota; kingdom Metazoa; phylum Chordata; class Actinopteri; order Cypriniformes; family Leuciscidae; genus Hybognathus; species Hybognathus amarus. The sequence goes on along the minus strand of JAQIUQ010001048.1, from coordinate 344,503 downwards.
ATTGTCTCGTTTTGGAAATAAAATGACAGGTCATGCATTTTTTATAGTGCATATTCTGCTCCCATGGTTTCGCTGCTTAATTTTTTTTTTTTGTGGAATCTGTGATACTTTTTTTCAGGATTCTTTGATGGATAGAAAGTTCAAAAGAACAGCATTTATTTGAAATAGAAATCCTTCATACATAATAAATGTATTTACTGACACTTTTGATCAACTTATTGTATCCTAGCTGAATTAAAATTTCAGGGACCACATGACGACGGAAATGAGTCACTTCCCATCATTGGCTCTTTCTAGCAATTCACAGCCAGCAGGTCTTTTCTACAGGGATATCCATTCCTACAGAGCAGGTGATCTTTGACATTTTTTGGGAGTTATAGAAATGAGATTCTCCCCACAGCTTCAGACTGGATGAAGAGGGAGGTGAAGGTGTGAACTCTTCCTCAGCATCTCCTGTAAATAGCCTCGACTCACAGGGAGAATGTGTCATTTATTTGCCACATTTCTGCCATGAGGTGAAAATTGTGCTTTGCTTCTACAAGCCCATCAGCATAAACCTTGGAAATGTACCATGTTGTTTTGCTAAAAGGATTGTGGAATGACCTTTAGAAAAGATAAACGACACATTGTGAACCGCTGACTGAATCTGTAGAATTAGATATGCTGATTACGAGACACAAATACAGATAATCACTGATGGCAATGTGATGATTGAGGCCAAGAAGGTCTAACGTTGTTCATCTACGCTAAAATGCCTCACCGCTAGCAATCTTGCTCTTTAACAGTGAGTTATTACTCCTCGTGAGATCCTATATCTGATCCTGATAGTCAGAGCCTGCAGCCTTTTCCAGCGCTGCTATCTAGCCAAAAAAGACAGGGTTTGATCCCAGCCCTGCCACTGAGCTGCTGTAAAGTTAATTGAAGCAGTAAAAATTGGGCCTCTTGATCTAGTGCCATACCTGCAGTCGAATCTGTGTGCTTCACATTTAGTTCTGTCAAAGACTCGTTTACTGATATGGATCTCACCTGTCTGGACACCATTACCCACTGCTCCGCAGAGCGAAACTAACGTCTGGCCTGGCTGACGGTCGGACTCCCGCTGCGCTGGGCCAGCCGGGAGAGCAGTGAATCACAGCTGATGTAGCAACACTGATCCATAGATCTCAGCACAGCTGTCTTCTCCTGTGTCCTGAGACAAAATGAGGAGTCGTGCAAAGCTGCTCCCTATATCTAACCTTTACCGTAAGGCAGTTTTAAAGTTTGCTGAAGTGATCATATTTCACTTGATCTATCTGCAGTTCAGAGATTAATGGATGCCTTGGAAAGAAATCTGATTAGATTGTGGAAAGCGGTGGGAATTGATTGCCACATGTGTTTGCGGTGTCTGTTGAAACCATGCCAAAGCCGGGAGGTGGGGATGTGTGAGCTGCACAAACAGCAGAGGAAGTTTGGAAACTAGTCATTTAGACTATCATGTGGCTTTTCCACATACGCACACTGGTATTAGGCTGTATTAGCTGCTAGAATGCTAATTATCGATTCATGTGCGCACTGCGCAGTGAACCAAAAACACATGCTGACTGACGTGATGGATTGGAGGTGTACAGGTGCCTCACTTTGACGTGAAAGAGCTCCATTCAAGAGTACTAGAATCAGTTGCCTCTCATTTATGTCACTCACTGATTGGTTAAAATTTTACATTTTCAGCTGTTCACTTGTTTCTTTTTTTTTAATTATACGTACTTTTTAGATTATCATCCATCAGTAATTTTAAAGAGATAAATGATTTCTGAAGGATCATGTGACACAGGAGACTAAAGCAATGAGACTGAAAATTCAGCTTTGCTATCACAGGAATTAGCTGCATTTCAAAATGTATTCAAATAGGAAATGGTTATTTTACATTTAAACTACAATAATTTTAAATACACTTCTGTTTTTACTGTATTTTTGATCAAATAAATTATGAGAATTAGAGACCTTTCAAAACCAATAAAAAAAATCGCACCAACCCCAAATTTTTTAATGATAAATTTCATTATCTCTGACATGAATTATTGCACCCTGATACAAATACCTATGCATGACATCCCCGCTTGTGGACATGGCCCATTTCATGGCTCACAGACTTCAAGATAGTAAAGGTGAAACTCAGAAAATTAGAATATCGTGCAAAAGTTCATTTATTTCAGTAATTTAACTTAAAAGGTGAAACTAATATATTATACAGCTATGAAAACCTTTTCACAATATTCTAATTTAGAATTTTTAGTTTTCATAAGCTGTAAGCCATAATCATCAAAAATATAACAAAGAAATGCTTAAAATATTTCATTTTGCATGTAATAAGTCTATTTAATATATTATTTTGAAGCTGAATTAATTAAATAAATGAACTTCTATTTTCACCCGTATGTCACTGATTACTTGCCATTAAACAATCTGTTCAAACACTTCCTAATTTATCTCTCAAGAGTGTAGTATACAATGATGAACATCTTTAAAGGGGGGGTTGACTGCTTTTTTTCTTTGCATGATTGTGTTTACGGGGTGCAATATAACATGTATTCGTGGTTTTTCTTTTTTTAAAAGTCTTATTTTTCATAAACTTCACCTTTATTGTCAGCCACGCTCTCCTCTGTCCCCTGAACAAGCGGTTCACTTCCTGAGTCTATGAAAACACTCCCTCAGAAACGGGCGGTGGGCTCAGATTGGTTAGTTTGGGCCGGTGTGTTGTGATTGGCTAAACTTTTGCTCACGTTGTCCGAAGATTAACGCCCATTACCTTTAAGGGCGAAACGGATATGTCATGAGCTCCGGTCCAGATGTAAATATATGTCGAACTACAGTATCAGTTTCAGGCAGAATCAGACCGAGAAAGCCGCGAGGAAGAGAGTCAAACAGAACCTCACCACACACGGCTCTTACCAAAGGTTTCTGAATGATAATTTGCTAAATTTTTTAACTTTATACACGTTTGTTTTACACAATAGCATCTGACTGCCAACAATAGCAACTGACTGGCTACTAATACTCAAACAGCGTTGGCATGTTTACGTTCTTGATCAAATGGGAGTGGTTGATGCAAATGTGTAGGTTAGTGACGTACCATAACCCAGCTGTAGTCCCAATCGAGTCGTTTTTGTAGGCAATTATATACTTCCTGATTTTTAAAAGACGATATCTCTGCTTACACTGAACTTTCAGCGCTGCTACTTTGCAGATACTGTTCATGCACCAATAGCAACATTACACACTATTTAAAATGAAAAAAGTGAAATGGCAGTCAACCCCCCCTTTAATATGGAGATTAAAGGTATAAATTTTCAATTTATCATCCATCAGAATGGGCCTGATAAACTGTTAGTCTGTTTAATGGATTATAGTTCATCCCCATGTAAAGAGTCCATTCATCCAAGTGCTTCTGATACTCTTTTAACACTTTTAAAGTACAGATGACCCCAAAGTGTCTCTCCCAGTCTCTGTGCACCATTCACTCTCTTCTCTTCCTCTGCCTTTCCTCTCGTGACTACCACTCCCTTGGTCACACTAGAGTCTGGTACAAGAACTTCAAACCGCATATCTACCCCTTTGCTGCTTCATTTTAAAATTCAACCCCTTGCTTGTCTGCTTTTAAAACCCCACTTCAAAAAGAAAAGACTTTTCCCCTTCGTTATCAGTGTCATACTCTTATTAGAGTTTGTTATTAATATGCATTCAGCGGCCAATATTTGTGTAAATTCCTGAATCTGACTCTGTAGGAATCAGGCAGGGAGGATAACTTGGACAGAGGGAGTGATGTTTAGGAGGAAGAGAGATGGGAGAGGTGTGGGGTGAGCACTTTGCACGCCATGCATGGAGAAATGAGACAATGCAGAAGAGGGAAATCTTGTTTATGAGTGAATATCTGTGCCAGTGCGTTCTGTTATTGCTTCCTTTTTCAGTTATTTACACATTCATTCATGCGCTTTTGAGTTTTCAATTGTAAAAACGTGGAGTGTTTCAGTACTTTTGAGGGACGAAATGTGTGTGTTTCATTCAGATTGGTGGATTGAAAAATACTGCTTACAAATGGTTTTATGTTGGAGTGTAGACCATAACCAGTGACCCTCATCTGTTGTTAAAATGAGAGAGATATTTGAGTGTTAACTCCAAGGTCTTAAGGAGCTATAGCTGCAAGGTCTGGTCACAGTGGTGACTCCGGTGGATTTTTGCGAGGACATGTTTCATGTGTCTGGGATGCTGCCAAAGACTCCAGCAGTCTTTGATAGGGGCTTCAAAGCTCAGCCTGCGAGTGTCTCTCTCCACATGTGCTGGCAGGTTCTCTGAGCTCTCCATTTCAACTCCTCCAGATCACATACCGCCCATTTCCCCACCTGCTGACGTTTGTCCCCTCACATCTCACTTACACAAATAAAGGTGCTATATGTAACTTTTCTTCTAAAATGAATCCTTTTTTTATTGCCTGTGTATGAAAGGGTTGTAATCACACATTACAATGATCCACTTGTTGGGTTTTGCTATTACCTCTGAAGGCCAGTATTCCTATTTCTATGTGAAGTATTTCTACGTGAAAGTAGAAATCCGGGTCAGATTTTCTGCGAAATCCATCAGATCGATCGAATTTGAATAAAAACATGGATCAACATTGGCAGAGTGTTTGAATTATGGAGAGACCTCTGCTATTTTTATTGTAATAAATTATAAGTTTTCAGATATGCTGAAATAATGTTAAACTGTAATGAAATAGCAAGGTAAACTACATATATGAGAGACATGAATCATGGTATGAGCATGGAGCATTAGTTCAACGTCAAGCTGATAAAAGTAACCTATTATTGTAACATTGCAGTGGGGAGTTTACATGAGTTTCCAGCATGTTGCTTTGATGCTTTGATGCTTTCTCCGGTGTGTTGAAAGTCTTAAGTGTGGCCGTGTACCGTGAGAGCTCACTCTTGTGCTCTGAGCATGCGCAAGAGCACGAGTGCTCTTGTAAAAATTGGTTGCAATCTGAAAACATTACCGATAGAGGCCGTTAAAAAAATACATATAGCACCTTTAACCTATCATTTTGGATTTATGTGTCTGAATCTTTTGGATCAAAAAGTGAACCTAAAAATCACATGATGGAAAAAGAAAAAAATAGTTTTTATGAGAATTAATATGTTATTTTTAATTTAATTTTAATTGTATTATTTATTGTAATGTTATTGATATTTTATACCTGAGGCAGGGGTTCAATGGATCACAGTTGATCCGCTGAATCCGTATGGACCAGGCTCCACGGTTCGTCTGTTGTCTGTGTCTTTAATGTTTAATAAATAAAAAATATATATATATATATACATATACATATACATATATATATATATATATATATATATATATATATATATATATATATATATATATATATATATACATACATATATATACTCACCTAAAGGATTATATTCCAAACTTAAAGTCAGAATGGTAAACAAAGGTGATTTAAGCAATTTTGAGCGTGGCATGGTTGTTGGTGCCAGACGGGCCGGTCTGAGTTTTAACAATCTGCTCAGTTACTGGGATTTTCACGCACAACCATTTCTAGGCTTTACAAAGAAGGGTGTGAAAAGAGAAAAACATCCAGTATGCGGCAGTCCTGTGGGCGAAAATTCCTTGTTGATGCTAGAGGTCAGAGGAGAATGGGCCGACTGATTCAAGCTGATATAAGAACAACTTTGACTGAAATAACCACTTGTTACAACCGAGATATGCAGCAAAGCATTTGTGAAGCCACAACACGCACAACCTTGAGGTGTATGGGCTACAACAGCAGAAGACCCCACCGGGTACCACTCATCTCCACTACAAATAGGAAAAAGAGGCAACAATTTGCAAGAGCTCACCAAAATTGAACAGTTGAAGACTGGAAAAATGTTGCCTCGTCTGATGAGTCTCGATTTCTGTTGAGACATTCAGATGGTAGAGTCAGAATTTGGCATAAACAGAATAAGAACATGGATCCATCAAACCTTGTTACCACTGAGCAGGCTGGTGGTGGTGGTGTAATGGTGTGGGGATGTTTTCTTGGCAAACTTTAGGCCCCTTAGAATCGATGCCACATAGGATTAAGGCAGTTTTGAAGGCAAAAGGGGTCAAACACAGTATTAGTATGGTGTTCCTTATAACCCTTTAGGTGAATGTATATACGTATATATATTTTAAAAAAGTTTCCTGATCCAAAAAAATCTGTGGCTCAAAAAACGTAAATAATTCGAAACGGTTGTGTGTATATATATATATATATATATATAAAGGCAAATTGTGCTGTCTTATCTTCACCAGCTCACAGTTAGATCCTGAGATTTTAGAAATCAATGCATACCAAGATATAGATTAAGTGGCGCCATGTTGTTATATAAAGCAGAAATGTGTGTGTGTGTGGATCTATGGGATCAGCCATCTATTGTTAGGGAGCTTAGCTCCTGTAGTCCGACACAGAGGTTGTGGTTTTTTCCTCTGGAATCTGGACTCAACTTTGCCCCCTGTAAAGTCACAGAATAAGAAATCAATGTAATCCATACAAAAAGTCACTGTGGTCACTCTGTCCGTGTTCCTGGCACCAAATGAGCACGTTTACACGGTTACGTTTAGGATTTAAAAGGATTAATGAGTGAGAAATGAAGTTGATATCATATGAACATGCTGCATTATACGGCCTGCTTTGATTCTTTAATAATAAGATCTAGGAGTGAAGCAGAAGAGAGCAGTTCCTGTTCTTTGGTTAGTCATCTGTGTGTCTTCCCAGAAGTCCATTTATCAATGAATGAGAGAGGTCTCTCAGGCAATGAAAATGGTTTGAGGAGTGGAGAGAGAGGCGGAAAAGAGTGAGTGTGTTGGTAACCCAATGCCGTCCAGCCCGTGGCCGGAGCCAAGTACTATCGGGACCTTACCAGAAATCCTTCTCCTCCCTTACAGGAAATATTATCCTCCTCTTACCACTCCACCATTGCACTTTTACAGCTTCCCGCACGCTACTTCATCTACCCCCTGGCATCCAGACCCTGACCACCCATTTGAAACCTCTCTGCAGGTGTGCCGCTCGAGTTACGAGGGCATCTCTGAGTTATCGCACGCTCCCTCATCTCCTTCGTCTGGGCAAAGCAAACTCGGCCCTAATCAATGGAGCTATTCCAAATGCATATAACTTACGGGTGATGTATGAAGCGCGCTTTACATCTGGCAGATAGAGACTTTATTAGCGTTGATGGTTCCAAGCTCCTTGGCGGTCCGGCGGGGGAGGGGCCAGGTGCCACTGCTTTCTCCCTCATCACTCTCCCCGGCGTCTAGAGGTGACACTCCATCAGGGAAATTGATTGGGCTCGTTGCATGGCTAATTTATTGATGATCTGCGCCTGGCGGGGATAATGAGTGTATGAGCCTCTGATGGATGTCCGAACTACGTCTCTGAGCAGCTTGAATTACTGCAGCGGCCCTGCATATGTCAGAACACGCAACTGGTTTAGAGCAAACGCTCGCTGTATTGATGTATTGATTAAAGTCTAATCTGAATTAATACTCTTCTATAAATGTTCACCTTTCAAAGTGACTGCTTTGATACCTGTAAGTTCTGGAGAAAGTGGAGTGGGAACCGTGCATTTTGACCAGATCTCCAGATGAAAAAGTAAATAGATCACACAATAAAGTGTGAACGTTTTTTAAGTGAGAACCACTGTAGATGTATAGTTGGGTCCTAAAGTCTGACACTGAAATTTTATTAAATCCCGTTTAAATCTGGAAATAAAGTAAGTTCTAGGATTTTTAAAAATGTTAAAAAAGAATAATGAAACAAATAAGAACTAGGTCACTTATCAAATAAGCACATTTGTGACATTAACCTTTGTGAGCTTTATACTGTATTTATTACTGTAAATGTGCCTTTTGTTCATTCTTACACATGGGAAATGTGACATCCACTCTACATTCCTCCTATAAGAGGAAGCCCTGCTGAAAGTCCATTTGTGTAAATGGTCCTGAAGTGTGGGTCATGTGGTCAGTGTCTTGATGGCAGTGTCTCGTGAACCTTGTAAAGAACACCTTGTGCTTCCATGGCTTTATGATCTTGTAGAAGAACGATACTGGCCTTTGTGGCAGTGGCTATGAGGTCCTATTAAAGGAGTAGTTCACTTTTGAAAAAACTTTTGCTGATAATTTACTCACTCCCATGTCATCCAAGATGTCCATGTCATTCTTTCTTCAGTTGAAAAGAAATTAAGGTTTTTGATGAAAACATTCCAGCATTTTTCTCCATATAATGGACTTCAGTGGGAACCAAAAGGTTCAAGGTCCAAAAGACACTTTCAGTGTAAACTGCAAACTGTTCAAAGGGCTTTAAACGATTTCAGATGATGAATAAAGGTCTTATGAGCGAAACGATTGTTCATTTAATAAATAAATAACAATGTTTCAGTTTTATAAGCTCAAATGCTCGCCTTGCTCTGGTCTGTGCCGTTTGTGACTCTCCTGTTCGAACTCGTTCATCAAAATTAACAAACCTTTTTCCGAGTAATTTGGTTCATTCAACGAACAAAACGAACGAATTGACTCGGAACAATATTTGTAAATTGTCACTATTCTCTTTTACAAATACACCCCCAAAACACTTTTCTTTTGTTTGTATCTTTGTTCTATTGTATTTATTTGTTATTGGATTATTTGTTCTTATTTTATTACTGACTGCTTAATTTAATAAGGTTTTTAATTAGGCTAGTAGTTTTTTTTTCTGTAGGATCAAATTTGTAATAGAGAATTGTGATATTTCACTGGTATCTAAACATCTGAATCACTGACCCAATCCTTATGTCACGGTTCATCAATCCGGGTGTTCGTTCTGAGGTTCTGTTGGTGTGTTTGTAGGCGTGGGGTTTGTTGGTGTGTACTGCCTGTTTGTTGGTTTGCATCAGCTGATCACTCAATCAGCCTTCAGCTGCAACTTGTTAGCTGTCTTTATCTAGCTGGAGTTGATTGTGCCTTGGTGTCGGTTCGTCAGTCTTGTTTGTGTCTCTCACACAGTTCCTGTGTCCTAGTTTTCCATGCAGAGTTTTGTCATCCCTCACATCCAGCCGATTGGGAGATTGTTTGGTGTCCTTTCACCATGCCTTCGAGCTGAACCATCTCTGGGGATTTCCCAGTCTCTCATCTCCAGATCAGAGTTGTGACTTCTAGGTCGCCCGCCTGCAAACGTGGCGTTTTGAGTATTTACCTGTTCTATTTGTCGTCAATAAAACTGCTTGCTTGCATTTAGATCTACGACTCATTGTTGTGACATCTTAGTATACTGAGCCCTGCTGGAGCAGCTCTAAATGAGTCGCAGTGGATGAGGCACATGCTTTTGGTGTGAAAGACCTGGGTTCGAATCCACTGTGAGACACCAATGTGTCCCTGAGCAAGACACTTAAAGCCTTGTTCACACTACATGATTTTAAAACGTTGGGCTGAACTGTGCGGTTCACACTACATGACTTGCTCTCTGTGAAACCAGGAGTGTTGAAGTTGTTGAGCTGTTCACACCACACAACACAACGGTGACTGATCCACAACAGGAGGTAACAGCAGTCATCTAAAAGATCCTGACAACGCACTACACGAGTTGACAATGCACTACACGAGTTGACAACGCACTACATAGAGATACAACCACGATCAGATGATAAGAGTGAATCATTTGTGACTCTGATAGCTGTTTCAGTACTATGGTACGGTCTAAATCCTGAAAATAATAAAATAAAAAACGAGTTGACAATAATTCTGTCACCCAACGATTCTATCTTGTCTACAAACCATGTTTTGACATGAAAAACCATAAAACAAACCAGAAACGACGCGAAACAGCACGTGCGCCAATACCCAGTGAAGAAGAGAAGAACACAACACGTGAATATGGACGTCAGACAGAAACTAGTGCTGCAAACTGTTTGCGCAATGATTTGCTCTTAGAAAAAAAGAAGAAAAAAAAAAGAAAAACTGAGATTTACCCGGAGACCTCAACCCATACGTTGCTATGATTGGCTGTACTCATGACATCATTGAGGTTGAGTTGCGCGACGGCTTGGATATAGCATGCTAGATATTTTTCTAGGTTCTGCGACGCGTCTGCGATTCGTCTCCGCTGCGTCTGTTGGCTCTTTCATTCTAATAGATTGGCAAGCATTCATCGTCCGCTAATCCCCTGCGATTTGCGCGTGATAACACCCTGACCTGTCGGCAAGCTCTAGCGATTTGCAAATCGGGCTTAAATTGGGCTTAAAATCCTGTGTGAACTTGGCTTAACCCCTAGTTGCTCCAAAGGGGTGGTACCTCTGACATATATAGCAATCGTAAGTCGCTTTAAAATAAAAGCGTTAGCTAAAAGAATAAAATGTAAAATGTAAATGAATAGTGAAAAGGGAAACTCAAACAATACATTTTAGCAGGTTTAGTTAATCATGAAAATAATTGGTGGTATGTGCTAAACAAATTAAGCCAACTAATGATTCATTTTATTTTGGTTTACCCAATATTGAAAAAAAAAATACAAATGCAGGTATCAGTATTGTCAAAATAATAAATATATCGGTATTGGGCTCGTTCCTGGAAAAGTGGTATCTGTGCATCCCTACTTCATAGCCATCCTTCTCAGATATATCCAGTCCTCTGTTTGTCTGTGTGTCTTTGTCATAAGCACGTTCTGTACTGTGTGGTATCGCCATTGGTTGTTGGTATCGGAGCATTACTACAAGTACGAGTACACAAGCGCAGTATTGTTATTGGTGCATCTCTAGTAGCTAGAGTTTAAGATTTTCAGCAGCTCACAAATCATATACAGTGATTTAAATGTAATATCATACATATTTATGAGTTTCTTAATTACTTTGCACTCATAATTTTGGCCTCCTGCGATGTCATAACTCACTCTGCCCTTGTTGATGCACTGACTGAATGGATTTGGCTTGCGTTCATCTATCTGTTGGATCATAAATATAGCACCATCAGAGCTCCTTGGTTACACATCCATTGGCAATAATGATAAATCACCTGAGTGGTTGGAAATCAGATACCTGTGAAACATCCTAGTGCAGAGTAACTCTTATCTAAACTCTTAACCATGATTGAAGAGGTACTTTGTTTGTGAGCTGAAAGGATATATCATTTTCTCCTTTAGAAAAGAGAACAGACGTGATGCATATGTAAAAATAAAACACAGCTTCATCCTTTGTCAATGTCATGTATGTTCAGTGACTGTAAAAAGCAGGAAACAAGCAACTGGATTTCCTCTTTGGTAGATGACAACCAAAAGTGGATTTTGCAAGTTTTTAAATTCAATAATATAATCTTATCGAAATAAACCGTCCGAATGACCATATCATTTTTAGTTTCATTTTATATAGTATTTAAATTAAATACACACTTTTAAAGTAAATTGTTTTTCTTTTTTTTATAAATATAAAAATGTGACTTTATGGCTAATGGTACAAAACAGTAAAGGGCCATTTTCGAAAAAAAGTTATTGTGTGATGCATTAAACATCATGATTATATTTTATTTAAAGAAATATATATGCTTTTTCTTTCTTTACAATGAGCTCCAGAGGGTTTCGTTTAGTTTTTCAGTTCTTTAAACATCCCTTTTTATTTTTTATTAAATACAGATTTGTAACTTCATGATGTGATTCAAGAATTAAGATCTTTGGGTGAACTATCCCTTTAAATACTTCTCTGTTATTTAGTTAATGTTTTTGCATCTTTTTAGTGTATTACCCTGATGGTGTTGTGTGTGTATGACTCTTTGCATTATCCGTATATGATATTGTTCATGGTTTATGAACTGGCCACTTTTGAATAACTTTTTTATTGCTTTGTTTTTTCAAAGTTATTATCAGCACATTTTACAAGGAAAATACTACTTCAGTCGTTCTACTTTCTACTACTTAATTTGACTTAAAATGTGTCACTATTAAATTTACTAGAAATTTCTTAGTGAAAATTGTTTCTACAAAAACAAATGTCAGTGCATGTGTATTATTATTTTGTGTATCAGCATATTTTAAGATACAAAGCACATTTTATTAGTTCTAGCTCAATTCCAGCATCAGATCAAATGATGGAACCACTTCGATTTAGAAATGAGTCCACCACAATTACTCAACAGTGAACATCTCCTTGAGCTTATAACTTAAGAAACTCCTGGTCAAGTGGCTTCCTCATCCAGTGGTGATTTGCTGTCAGGCTTCTACTAGACCGATCTAGCAAACGTAACCACCATATTCACTAGTGCTCTGTGTTTTGTAAGACATTTATGCTCACCCATTAAAGGACACCTGATACTAGACCTACGCGTGTACCCATACCCCAGATCAGACGGTGGAAACAAGAGCAGACTGAATTCAACAGTGATCTGTATGACCCCTCTGCTCAAATACAGCATTGCATTAGGAGGCGAGACGCTCTCTCCCTCTGTTTAAGCTCACTATGGCTTTGTAAGTGATACAGCGGCTTTTGTCTGCCTTACACAAGGCTTTCAGAGAGATTGATGAAGTAGAGAAGAAAAAAGCAGAGCTCTCTCTCGTTCTCCATCTTTTGTTTTTGGTGGCTTTGGGAGCAGACACCTCAAGACAGTGGGAACACAAAGCTGCAGGATATAGCCTTTGTGTATGCATGATTAAAAGGGAAATTTTTTGACTGTATGCATTTGATGGGTTATGGTGTTTTAGTGTGGCAGTTCAATAGATCAGTTAGAGGTGGAGTCTTAGTCTTGTGGTCTTGGCTTTTAAGAAGACTAAATGTGGCTTTGGTCTTGGTCTAACTGGATCTTAACTTGTGGTCACAGGCAAGTAGTCCATAACATCATACTCAAGCTAACAATGACATCATTAAAGGGATTCTATGCAGTTTTTTTTAGCTTAAAGGGATAGTTCACTTTGAAATTAATTTTTGATATGTTTTAGCTTACCTCAAAGGCATCCAAGATGTAGGTGTCTTTGTTTCCACAGTATTTTAAATTTCTGACATTTTTCAGTCAAACCGTTGTTGTCTGTCAGTCATACACTGGAGGTTTAGGGGAACAGAGAAGTCAAAATTAAACATGATTTAATGACTTGTGAATGTAAGTACACACTGATGGCCTAAGACACAAAACGAGCGGTTTGTGTGAGAAAACGAACAGTATTTATATAGTTTTTACCTCTTGTTAACAGCCGTCGAACTGATCCGAATCAGATGTCCAACTGAACCGAACTGAACCGACATCTGATTCAGATCAGTGCACGTAGCTGGTTAACAAGAGGTAAAAACTATATAAATACTATTGGTTTTCTCACACAAACCGCTCGTTCATGTCTTAGGCCATCAGTGTGTACATACATTCATTAAATCATGTTTAATTTTGACTTCTCTATGCATGCTCTTTTAGGTGAACCCCTAAAACTCCATTATATGACTGACAGACAACGGTTTGACTGAAAAATTTAAAAATTGAATGAAAATACTGTGGAAACAAAGACACCTATATCTTGGATGCCAGTGAGGTAAGCTAAAACATATCAAAAATTAATTTCAAAGTGAACTATCCCTTTAACTGAACAGCTTCAGAGTTATTGAAATGGTTATATGGCTTTTTTTCGGGTTGAATGATGGCCGTCTCGCGGGTGTGATATGTCCCCATTGAAACATCTTGCGGCATGGATGTACCAATACAATCAAATAAAACATCTTCAGGTAACTCTAGTAGAGCATTCATTTCGTTTGTTTGTTAAATAAGAGGCAATCTGAAATGTGTTGTTTTTGAAATCAAGTGACCAAAGTGCTTAGCGCTGCGATCAGTGGCGCAGATACAGTGTTCTGTTGTGACGCGCAAAGTCTTCACACGGATGCGTGCTTCAATCCATTGCGGGGACTGAGAGACTCTATCTTTGTTATGGTGAAATCACATACCCTAATGCACAAAAAAACATGTCCCTGCTTGATATACAATCATTAACAAACAATCGGTTTTGAAGAGGAAAATAAACTGGATTAGAACCCAGAACCTCTGACACACTTGGCAAAAGTTCTGCACAGGATCATTAAAGTTCATGGGGATAACTGTTGGATCTATGTATCTAATCACATGAAAATTCTCACCACTAACAACATATATTAGATCTCAATAAATGAAAAATTAAACACAATGTACTATTGAATACTATGTAACACGCATTTACGACAGTAACGTTAAATACGTAATAAGTTGACAAAAACGGGATTCCTGCTTGGTGTCCCTTTAAGCATTTCCATTTCATTTCATTGTAATGTAATGCAATTTAGTTACAACAACCAATCCTAATCGAGTATGTTTTATAATCCAGAAATGCATATTTTATAACAGTGGATAAAAAGGGAATAAACACTTCTAAATTGCTGTCAGCGGTGGCCTCACACGCTCAAACAGTCAAGTGAAAGTTGCATTGAGTGACAGATTCAGTAATAATGGGGTGTTCTATTATTGTCACGATGCTTGCTTTCTGTGTCTATTTATTCAAGATTTGAACAACAATTGTTTTTGTTTTCATGCTCCTTAGAGGGCCAATATAAAATTGACTGTTTTTCCACTGTCTTGATTTACTGATGTATAAACAGCAATTAAGTTAGTTTTAGCCTACATCAAGAATATGGCATGCAGTTGTCCTACATAAAAAAGGATATTTTAATTCAAATATATTAATTAAAAAGAAAAAATTACAGGAAATTATATACCTAATTTTGGCCAAGGTCATGCAGCCCTTGTCTTAGTGTTTAAAATGAACACTATTAAGTAAAATAGACCCCTTGGTTCTTGAAAAAACAAGTCTTAGGGATGAGTTTTGGTCTGGATCTGAACTTCAAAAGGGTCTAGTTTTTTATTGGGTCTGGATCTCTATCTTAACTCCAACTCTGTTGCAAGATGTAAACAACACTGGTCCAGAAGCACTTCCTGTTTCCGTTTTTTTAACACTACATAAAATCTGGGATAAAATACAACCAACAGAACATATAAAACTGAATCAAAAAGTTAAACAACATCTTTAAGATGTTTTCTTTACATGTTAAATAAAGAAAACAGTTACAAACTGAAACAGGAAGTGTTTGGACCAGTGTTGTTTACATCTTGCAAAATGGTCTATATATATCCTGATTTAATTACAAATGTCATTGTGATGTCTCTTTACATTTCATCTTGTGTGTGTGTGTGTGTGTCACAGTTCATAAATATAAATACTGTTGTTTGACATGAGTGTGATACTTATGCGTGTGCTTTTGCAAACAGCTTGAGTTGGTGTGCTGTGATGAATGTGTTTGCATAAGAATTGACGTGCATGTGACATTCTGTATGTGTGTCTGTTGTTATTCTTTAACATGCGAGATTGTCTCCCTGAGCGTCCTGTTTGGCATTCACTGCATCTGAGAGCTGTCTGCTAGGCGGGTAAACTCACGGCCCAAACTTACAGTGAGCCACAGAAACGCTTGTTTCTGTCCCCGCGACGCTGCATTACTGCTAACATCAGCATGGAGCACTAGACACTGTGTCCCTAAACACCACATTACTCACCCCGGGATGATAAGGCTCAGCCAAACACCCACACATCATTCATTGACTGTGTATGTGTATGCTGTCTGATCTTTAAGCCGCTTTGCTGTTGAATGCCTCAATGGGAATGTTCAAAATGCCATACTACTTCTGGTGTTGCAGTATGCAGTATTTATGCTGTGCACAGTATGTAAATGTGTTTCTGTAGGCTATTGAATACTCGGGTGATTTAATGCATTTGCCAAAATGTGCTGCGTGCAAGCAGAGTGCACAGTGTGAGATGCTGTATCCCACAATGCAATGCGCTCCACTTGACCTTCCATTTTCAGTGAGACAAATGAACCTGAGGAGGCAATATTATCTGCGATATCTAACCTCCGTCTTTGACTCATCATTTGATCAGACTGCCAAAAGGTTACATTCTTTACGCAAAATTAAACATGCAAAATAAATGTTTATATTACTGAGATTAACCCTCTAGGATTGGCGGTAGGCCCTATCACCATTGATACAGCTCAATTTTTTCTTATAAGTGAAAAAGAAACTCAAATTACTCTGCTGATTTTTTTTTTACATATAAGTGTTATACATCATTCGATCCTGTTAAGTGTCTATTTTTTTAGTTGCATACTCACAATAAAAACAAAATGTTCTGTTTTTTGTCAAAAAGGAAAATAAACATGATGCGCGTTTTGCCTTTTTCTGTCAATGAAGTTCATTCTGAAACGCGTCTGAAAAATGAACTGTGACTCAGTAAAAACTTGTCACACGAAGATTTCTCTTTATAAAGCTGAAATTATCTTTTAAATGAAGTAATTTATATAAAAACAACTATTCTAAGTTAATGTAATCTGTATGAAGAGAAAGAGATGTCAGTCTTTTTCCTTTCACGTAATTATAGCGTAATGTGACCACGGCCACTGAGACTGCGCGCTATTCAAACGCTAATGTTGAGGCAAGCCATGAAAACGCCGACATCAGCTTTATAAAACATCCAGTTTAATACAAATCTTACCTCTTCCTTAACTATACCTTGTCTTGCTGCACAGTGAGGAAATAAACTATCTAATAATCCTAGAAAAGTTATCTCAGATGGTAGTTTCATTTCGAGGAACACGTATTCAGCCTGATGTAGTAAGTCATTTATTATTAAGTGGTTTGTTATTGAATAGTGTCTGTAAACTGCACAGTGTGCCTGTGTGTGAATGAATGGATGAATTCACAGACGCACACACACCTTACGTTCATTCACTCTTGCTCCTAGAGTAAAGATTATTTAACATCGAACACATCCAAACTATATTGCTATAGCCTACTGAGATTTGTTCTAACTGTTAAACCGAAAGACTGTTTAAATATGAATCGAGTGTCTGAGTGTTTGAAATGAACGAACGAACAAACACACAGATGCATAGCCTACTGTTCCAGATCGAAGATAGATTATAAAGTTTTTACTATATTTACTATAAAATAGACATTAAATAAGCTTTTGTTAGACAGTTTCTGCTCATATTTTAAATATATAGTATGTTTTGTCAAAAAATAAACTATCAACTGTTTTCCAATGCAAGCTATATCAAAATAATGAATCCTTAACTTTGAAATATGTATGATAAAATGTATTGGCCTACTTTAATATAACGGAACTCTATTGTCTAATGAGGTTATATGACAACTGTGTAGCATACTATTGTTTAAAATGTTAATGGTTAGATACTCTATACTGTTTCACTATACAAATACTATATTGGTAAGAAGTATGTTTAAAAATAGAGAGTGTATATTGTGCATAATATGCTATTCCAGTGAACATACAATAGCTCTGTTGATTTTGTTTGTGACTTTGATACTAGCCTACTTTACACTATACTACTATTTCTTAAATTGTGTACACTGTGGCTGTTCAAAAATTTAGGGTCAGGAAGATTTTTACTTAAGAAATTAATAGTTTTCATCCAGCAAGGATGAATTAAATTGATTGAAAGTTCCAGTAAAAACATGTATAATGTTACAAAATATTTATATTCCAAATACTGTAAATGCTGTTCTTTTGAACTTTTTATTCATCGAACAATCCTGAAACAAAACTGAAGTTATCAAAAGCAGCACAACTGTTTTAAACATTGACAATAATAAGAAAGTTTTCTTGAGCATCAAATATTTAAATAGAAAATAGTATATTTCACAATATTACTGTTTTTACTGCATTTTCTATCAAATAAATGCAGACTTGGTGAGCATATGGTACTTTTTTTGCAATCCATACACTCCTCCATCATGTTGTGCTGATGTAATACCCTGTGCCCCTGAGAGCCGGACTCCCAGAGAGAGATAGATGGAGCTCTTCACGTATGTGGCTGTGAACAGTCTGCTCGGCATCATGCTTATATCACAGCTCTGCAGACTAAAGGTCTAATTACAGACTCCCCATCTCTCAATCACCTTCACCCTCTCTGGATGAAGAACTCAAGGCACTTTTTTCTCTTTCACTCATGTGTCATTTTCCCTCTAGCTTTTATTTTTCCTCTCCACATGCCCTTAAATCCCCTCAGCCTCTTGTCTCTGGTCTTCCCGGATGCCTGGGTGGGTTCGGTAACAATCCCTCTTTGCCTGCTTGCTGATAAGGCTTCACAGAGAGCTCTCAGATGCTACTGATTATGCCTCGTCTCTTTGTGCACTGTTTTCTGAAAATCTCAGAATCTCCCTCACAGCATCCTGCACGGATGAATAAACGCTTTTTAAAGCTATAAGGCTCTTGAAAAGCACCCTTGTTGTTTTAAAAGGACATTGTGGGTTTCATCTAGAAAGGAAGCTTTAATTCTATTTTCCTTTTTTCTCACTTTTTATCGTCTTTTAGGGATTAGGATTGTGCGCTTCGCTGTGTGGAAGAGATTCTGTGGATTATTGCGTATCCAAGAGCTTTTCATTTCTTTCTTCTTTCTTTTCTTTCTGTTTCATTGACTTCTCTGCATCAGTAACATTTTAAGAGTGTCAAGGAATAGATGCCTTAGATCAGGGGTGTCTAAACTTGATCCGGAGAACCACCTTTCTGTTCAGCTCCAACCTTCTCCATAACATCTGTTTGGAAATTTATAGTAATCCTGAAGACCTTGATTAGCGGTTGGTTAGAGTTGCACTTAGTAACTAATTTAGTCCAATTTAGTACTTAATGCAGTTGCACCTAGTTCTGTTGGTAGAACTTATCTAGTAGTCATAAGCCTTCGTCACAAGCCGTCTACAAATTTGTGAACAGAACAGTTGGGTAGCTGTGTCAGATCAAAGATCAAAAGAACATCATTTATTTGGGATACCCTTTATTTCGATGGTCTACTTAAAACATTCTACTATTACATGTCAACTAGCTCCATTACAGAGTAACTAGTGTTAGTGGACTTTTAGGTTTGTTGTTGGGGTTCAGTTTAGTAGAATAAGTTGACAAGTTACATTTAGTCAGTAGAATGTCTGTTGGGGAACCGTCAAAATAAAGTTTTAGCAGATATTAAGCAGTCTACCAATAATCTAATGACTGCTAGTTGACATGTAGTTGCAGTTACTTATGGTTTCCTATCAGCACAGAGACATAAAGATCATAAAGATCTCATCCTTTACCTATATGACACTAAAGGATGAGAATGCATTGAATTATCAGTATTGGTACCACTTGACCTCAGTGCTGCAATTGTCACTGTCAATCACGACATACTTCTTGTCTTCATTCTATGATTCAAGTCATGCTTAGAAGGGAGAGGTTATTATGTGATTTTAGGAGACCAAAAGTCTGAGTGGACATTCATGACATGCGTAGTCCCTCAATGCTTAATTCTTGCGCCACTCCTATTCAAAACTTTCTTCAGTTAAACAAAGACAAAACTGAAGTCATTGCGTTTGGAAGTTCTCATGTCAAACAACTAAAAATCAAGTCAGTAATCTTGGTGTGTCTCTAGAGTCAGACCTTAGTTTCAGTAGTCATGTCAAAGCAATAACATTTTTTTGAACTCATTGATGTAATCAATTTGCCTTTGGCTAAGCCACGCCCTAGAATGTAGACTGACCAATCACAGCGCAGCCAAGAACGAGCTCCCACAGAGGTCCGACACTTTTTCACAGCGCTCCATTGACTTTCAACACAGGCGTCTCATTTTTTTGGTTTCGACAGGCTATTACCGTCGTAGTTTTATCAAAAATATGGTTAAACGTTGTGCCTGGGGCATTTGTAACACAGATACGCGTTTCACAGAGAGGTTGGAGGGGGTGTCCGTTTTTTTTTCCCTTCCCAAATCCGAAGTCAAATCCTGACAAGTGTCGTCTTTGGATTAAAGTGTGTGAATGTCCTCAGTCAGCTAAACCCCTCAAAGATCAACAAGCACATCTTTTTTGCTTCTTATCTTACTGTGAAGTTATACTAGTTAGACCGTTTTATAATGTTTTAGGTTATGATTTCGGTTTTCACACCGGTTGTTGAACATTTTTTGACTGTGACTGATAACGTTATGCTTTTGCCTCTATTTGGATGCCTTGTTGTTTCTTGCGTTTCATCTGTATGTCTTGAATATGGCCTTCGAACACATATTGCAGCCCCTTTTACCTACTTCTATCGGACACTTTATTTGCTAGCTTTATAAAAGTTTGATAACATTTCAGCAGGAAGAGCTGTCACAGCATAAGCCATTTTGATACCAAACCAAAGCCCTGAAGAAGTTTGACGGACGAAGCAACAGTAACTAAGGGGGCGGGGCTTAGCCAAAGGTGAATTGTCTGCTATTTTGTCCCTTGCCTTGTTGCTGGTCTGAGGCTTCTTTGAAATGTAAACAATGGATTATATTTCCACTAAATTAAATGATTCAATGCTCAAATAGTTTAGAATACTCTAAAGAAAAATATATAAAAGCTGTCACAGTGGTGGTACCCCTTCAAAATGTACACCTTTGTACCTTATTTCAAGTGTGAAGTTAGTACCTTTTGAAAGAGTTACCATTGAAAGGGTTAACAGGGAAACATTTTGTTTTTCTGGTAGTTAGTGTACTCTGTCATTATCCTTCCATTTATCTCTTTCTTTCTGTTTTTTTTTTCTTTTTCAGAGGCTTTTGACATGGTGTCTCCGTCTAGGTCGTAATTCCACTCTGACGCTGATACGGGAGGAGTTTCCGGTTTGGGCACCGGAGCCAGTGGAGCCGTAACACAGTTATTCATGGACATGTCTCTCTACATCCTGGGCTCGGACGCTAATGTAAACGACATGGTCTCCACCTTCTTTTCCCACCTTTTTCCTCTTACATACAAACGTCTTCTTGGCAACGGGGCAGTTACTGGCATCTCGGAAGAATGCCTCCGTGGGGCCTGGCGGGGAACTTCTGCATTCGGGTCGTTTCCCAAGATGATGATGACCCGGCTGTCTCGCTCGCTCCTGGCCACTCGTGTTTTCCTGCAAGCACTGAACCTGGGCATCGAAGTTGTCAACACCACCCAGCACCTGCGGGCAGGCAGGGACTGCGGGCGCTCACTGCTGAAGCTCTGGTACTGCCCTCACTGTCAAGGCCTGCTGGAGGCCCGGCCGTGCCGCCCGCTGTGCGTCAGCACCATGGGAGCGTGTCTAGGGGGAGCGGCGGAGGTGCAGCCTCACTGGAGAGCATACGTGGAGGAATTGGGATCACTCGTCACGGCCATGAAAGGGGAGCAGGACATCGAGCCTGTTGTGCTCAGACTGCACGTCATTATCAGACAGGCTCTCAAACAAGCTGTGGTGGCCAAAAGCAAAGTCAGCGCACAGGTGAGTGACACATGGTCTCAGTAACAGGGTGCGAATTTGAGCGCTGTTGGCGATTTCAGCCATTTTGCTAACTTAAGCCATTTTGTCACCAAAACCTCAACCTACTAAGACATGTCAGCAAACCTAATGTCAGCAGACCTGAATGAATCAAATCACTTACAGGGATTTTTGATTGCCTTGTTTTCTGATTGTTTGTTAACAAAGCCTAGGGCTATCAAAATAAAAACTCTTAAGATTTCTCTGGGAATCTATATTAGTAAGTATATTCACATGCAGAGTAATAGTTGTCCAAGATGGCACAATTCCAGTTCTTCTTAACAATTCAGTTTTCTAATGGCAATTAGTGATTCTTTTATAGACGTTTTCAGCAGTGACAACATAAACAAACGGTACTGCGGATGTGCATTAAACTGGCCCAAACTTAACATCCGGCAAACTTGCGCAGACAATCCATAACAAGTAAATAACCATAGTAGCTGGTATTTCTTGCCAGTCAAAGAAAATAAATGTTACCTGGCCAAACTAAAATGTGACACTACCAGACCCGTTGAACAAAAATTGGAGACAAGATGTTTTCTACCGACGTGTCTGATTTTACCATAGCTCTCCTTATTAGCTAGGCTTCTTACATGCTTGCTAACCTTTTTATTAAGGTGGGTCTCCACATTGACAGCATGTTGGATGGATCTGCAGCGTTGTTTATGATACTAACCATTCAATACACAGACAGCTCCGCTGTCGATGTGTTTGCGAGAGAGAGAGAGAGAGAGAGAGAGAGAGAGAGCGTGCGAATATGCGCTGCACCCAATTCTGCAGTCAAATACAACTTTTCCCATCTTAAATTGTAAAAAACACGGAAATGTGGTGAGCTGTCACTAATAAATGTATGGGAAACACTGTCCCGGACACTCGGATAAACCTAGCTATTTTAATACCGCCGTCTCCCTCTTTGTTAGGAAACCCTAACGTTTTTTTTTTTGTAAAATTGCGTTGCTCCCAAGGTCAGGTTGCATCCCACAGCTCAACAACCTGCTCATCACCTTAACTTTCACTGCACATGCAGTCAATGCCATATTATCCAGTAAAGAGTATAAACAAACAGAACGGAAGTTAACTTTGGGCCAGCTCATCACCATGGCAACGCGTCTGATGAAAGCGTCGATACTTTAAAAAATAAATATAATAAAAGTAATGCAATTTTTATTAAATCAATTTAAAACAATTATTGCAAAATGTGTATTTACACAGACTTTTTAATTACCTTTCAATCTTTTTAGAGGCGTGTAAATTCAATCCTATTATTAGCCTTTACTATTAAACAATAAAATGTATACTTAACAACAAAAAAAGTGGTAATAAAAAAAGTCATCAAAAATAGGAATATTGGGACCTAAGAGGCATTTTTTACCCATTTTACCAAATAACTAAATATTTCTCCCAATGTTTTTTTACACTTAGAAACCTGCCTTGCTTGCTTCCATACCTGTATGACATATACAGTAGAAGGCCTTGGGACTGAAACAAACAAACAAACAAACAAACAAACAAACAAACAAACAAACAAACAAACAAACAGTGGGGGAGCAGGGTTTACCTCTTAAGAAAAGTATGGACCATTTTTATATTGAATAAACTAGAAAAATAAACAACATACATAATAATAATAATCAAAACTCATTATGAGCACAACAAAAAATGTTTACTTTTTTTCCTTGCCACCTGTAAATAATTTTCCAAATCATAGCATTGTTTATTAAATGCTCTTAATATGCTGATTAATAAAGCTAAATGTATAAAAAAAGCAAAACATCTAAAGGTACCACTGTGTGAACTTGTCACAAACCTGGTCGGATTTCCGTCTGTCCTTATGACAGATAAAAATGATTGTATTTGTCTGCATTCTCGTCTCTGCAGTTTTTTAGAAAAACTATCTATTATTCTGCTCACCATGTTTCTGCTACTGTTGATAAAATAACCTTGTCACCTGTAGCTCTTAATGTGGCACTTTAGTCTGTAGCAGGAGAGAGAGGCAACACACATGGAGTGGAAAGGGCTTGAATAAAGCGTGTTTGGCTCTCTAGATAAAAATATTAGATGATGTAGCGCCAGAAGACCATTACCAAAAACTTCTGATGTGAACCCCTCTGTTATTTTGCGGCGCTGCTCACTTTAGACTGTAGAAATGGTAAAATGCCACAATTATGTCCTGTGGTGTGGATGGAACCAAGCCATGGTCTGGAACAGACCGTGGTCCGCTATTTCAATACCACTGGAAAAAAATGAAATGGGAGGGAAAATTATATTTCAGTGCTTTTGTGTACTCTTGCAAAAATTTGCAGGTGAGTGTAAAACTGGTGATGGGAATCATGAGATAATGCAGTTTCAGGGGAAAACAATACTTTTGTGACAGAACACAAAAGCCTTAAGAGGAAATGCCAATGCATTGAGGTATCATTTTTCTCACATTTTTTTCCATCACTACCTGCCTTGGGGGCTCAGTAGAAAGTTTTTAGTACCCAAAACAGTATTACAAAAGAATCAGATTAAGTTCATCACAGGATAGATGTTTATTTGCGAAAGAGTGTCCAATTCTCCCACTCGTTTTCCTTCGTTAACCATTTCGCATGTGTTCATCTGGCTGCTGCTTGCATAAGAACACTCTAAAACACTTTTACCCGAACACTTACAGTATTCCCTCAACCGACAAACCTTTCTCGCTGATGGCCCTTTCACAGGGGCAGGAGAAGTTTAAACAGCAATACCACACTCCAATTGCTAGCGTATGTTAGCGAGATCAGGAGGGCAAGTGCTCATGAAATATTGAATGTGAGCAATGGTGGAGCTTGTTTTGCTTTTCCATGATGGGGACGATGTACTAAATTTTCCACTTTAACACCTAGCTTCCCGTTGGCGTAAGACACTGAACACACTCGCTTGCTGCAGAGAAATGCACTCACATTATTTATCAAAGCTCCATCTCCACTTATCCCCTCCTCAGCAATGTGTAAATACTTCCACCTTCGGTTCGCCAGTACAAGCGTGGGTGTGTGTAAGTGTGTTTATGACTGTGGTTGTGTTTGGTTAACACAGTATTTGTAGAGATCAGAGAGGCCTTTGATAAGAGGAATATGAACATGTTATTTATTCCTGAAGGGGTAATCGGGCTGCTTGATGGGGCTCCTGTGAAGTTTTAACAGCGGGGTCATAGAGGAACTATTACATCTTATACATTTTGGCCATGTAGCCTCACATTAAAGCTCTACAGTGTGATGCACACATAAAAATAACCATCACCACACATTGCCAAAGGCTGTTAATATACGCCATCATGCTGAATGATAATACTTCCATATCTAATGGCCAAATCTCTCTTGCATATGTCTCTGTTGCTAAATATACGTGGTCTAGAAACGTTCAGTCAATTCATTTTCTGGATATCAGATACGATATTAAAGTCTGTGTTTACTCAGTACAGGTGTTTGTATGTTCACCCAGACCTCCATATATATGGTAATGCGTCCTTCAGTGTAAAGTGTCATTGAGACTGACGCTCGTGAAGCTGGCTCTGTACTTTATTGCTTAATAACAGGGCAGAGCGTGTAACGGAAGAGAGTGTCTCTCAAGTTTGAGGATAGCATTAGCTGGGTTTTAACAGAAATAGAATAGAAATAAAGAAATAAAATTTCCTTACAAAAAATCATTTGACTCACTTGAGGTGGTTAGATTTGTTATTTATTAAGAAGACATGCCTAAATACAGAGCCACACACATGGAATCCAGGGAAATAATGTGAACGTGATTTCACCAAGTATAACATGCTCCTGGAACAACATTTCAATCAACAATTCAGATTTCAGGGATACATTTACAGTTTTCAAGTTTCAGCTTCCGCAGGGTTATGTGCTTCTACAGTACATCAGTGTTATTCACCTATCATTTCCCTCCCTTTAGTGACAAGTTAAAGGGTTTGGTTTAGGGGTAGGGATAGGGTTAGGACTACATTTTAAGAAAGCAATGTTGTTCCAGGATCAACAAAATAGTATCTTGGACTGTAAAAGGTTCAATCAGGCGCTCAGGTAAAGTATATAAAGTCTGTGATAGCTGCTCTTGAGGTGGGGAAAAGATCCAAAGAAACAAAAGGACAGGTCCCAGGCACTCAGTCAAGTCTTTAATGAGGAGAAGGATAAAGTTAAAAAGCCTTTATTAAATGTGGCTTAAGTGATTACTAAAGTACACGAGCCAACATCTTTCGACCAAGTGGTGTTTTTCAGGGCAAAGTAACACAAGATATTAGAATGCCAACAAATTATAAGTTAAGTCCCACATATAATCAGACAGAATACAATTAACCTTATACAGGCCTAAAATAGGCCTAATACAATCAATTAACCCAATCAACACAACGAGTTTCATAACAGGTGAAACTCACAAAGAAACAAAAAAAGTATCTCCAAAACCATCTCCCTTAACGTAGGTTATCTGGAGATGAAAATAAGACAGTAAGACAATTATCATGTTTTGGACATAGAGAAAAACACATAAGTACAGGACAAAAACTAGCCTGGCAAGCCAGACCTATATAGGTCTGGGAACTCACAATTGGCATACCTCAATCCGAGGGGCGGGATAAAAGGTTGTCTTTCAATTTCCCTCTGCACGCCATAGGATAGCGCCACAACCAACCAGAGAAACGAACGACTGGTGATGAATGAGTCCAATGCGTTTTCCCTCCAGCAGAGCAAGTTGATATATTAATCTTTTCCGTATCCGGTCGTCAAAACTCCGAACACATCTGCCTTTTTTAAGAATGACTTAAGTGACGATCTCTTAACTCCAAGTCATCCAGAGTCGCGGCCAAAGCCGAATCGAAAGACCGCAGTTCGCCAGCAGCATGTTTGTTTTTAAATAGCAGGGAAATCACCAATGGAAAATCACGGCGCACAACCGTCACAACTCTGCCGTCATTGTGTTAAGCCCGCCCACCAACTCTATACACAATGTGATTGGCCCTACCAGAGTTTGATTTTTTCACTTCGAAAACCAACGGAGAGTTGCTAGACCACACTTTGCTGCAAAATAATTTTTTCTGCCACTAGGGTGCGTCTAGATTTCTAGGCTTAAGTTTTCGAGGGAGTGATATTACTACAATTGGAACAATTCATACAACGGTATAACCCAAAATCCCAGATCCCAACCAAAATGC
Source organism: Hybognathus amarus (assembly GCA_030378365.1). NCBI lineage: Eukaryota > Metazoa > Chordata > Actinopteri > Cypriniformes > Leuciscidae > Hybognathus > Hybognathus amarus. Next base: position 317,969 of record JAQIUQ010001048.1, on the reverse strand, counting down.
TTGCCAAAATGTTTTTTCCTCCCTTGATATAACCTGTTCTAGGATTGTCCATGGAGGAATGAATTCAAGGAAGACTGACATTTTAAATGTGTCAAAATGACACTGCTAAGCCAAAGGTACATGGGTGCAGATTTGAGTATGGATGACGGGAACATTTCTCTACCAATGTAAAAAGACCATTGAGTATTCCCTTGCAACATTTCTAGCAATCACAGCTGACAGAGTGTACAGTTGAAGAAAAATGTATGTGAAACCTTCAGATATGTTTATTATTTACCGGATTTTTGCATAAATTGGTGATCAAATTTGATCTGACCTTAAACTAAGTAACTAAATTGTAAACAAACAGGGTCTGCCTATATCAAATAACTAAATATACAGTTTCATGTCTTTTTTTAACAAACTGTAATATACTGTGTAGAGAATATAAAAATGTATATAATTTTATGTTTTTGACACGTTTTTATTTGTAAAATTAACATTTCACAGTATAGGATAAAATATCTGTTACATTTGTATTATTTGATTGACTTTAAACTGTCCAGTGTCAAACCAAAAGCTACATTCGATCCTTGCAACAGTCTTGTCCGATGGCTGATAACCATTTTTCATCCTGTTGGCTTCAGCAGCTTCAGAAGTTTCCAGAATGATTCTTGTTCCTACCTGAATCTAATTCTGTTGTAAAACAATGGTATTACATCTCAGTCTGAAGAGCCCCATGGCCATGTTCTATAAAGCGTCAGTGTGACATCTCACTCATCAAACCTCTCATTGAATGTGATCTTTCTATCCCTCATTTCTCCTTTTAAAGTGTGCCCCCTCTTTCTTTGCTCTGGAAAAGAATGCATGATTTATGAAGCACTATTTTTTACCAGTTACTGAGCAGAAGTGAGGGAGCAATGGTGATGAGAGAGAGAGAGAGAGAGAAGAGAGAGAGAGAGAGAGAGGAGAACAAGATTGAAAAGCATACTTTTAGGGTGCATGAAAGTGATGGAGTGAGCAGAAATTTGTTCCGGAAGCCGATGTGTGCCTTAGGGAGTGGAGCTCCTCCTCTTCTGACCTCTCAGCTGTAAATGAGGAGGTACATGCAGACTTCTGCTGTAGTTACATCTCACCTGACACTGAGGACGAGAACAGAACAGACCTGTGCTGTTTCACACTCACTCATTGCACCTTTATACTCTCAGACAGAACACCTGAGGGAAAAGCTTTGAACATCACCAGTAATGAGTGAGAGACTCTGACAGCTCCTAATAGATCTGATGTCAACCAGACATCTAAACTTAAAAACATACAGTGCTGTTTAAAAGTTTTGGGTCTGTGAGATTTTTTAAAATGATTTTGAAAGTATTCTCTTATGCTCACAGAGGCTGCATTTATTTGATAAAAAAAATGCATGCACACACACACATACACATGAAATATATATATATATATATATATACGTATATATATATATATATATATATATATATATATATATATATACACTCACCGGCCACTTTATTAGGTACACCTGTCCAACTGCTCGTTAACACTTAATTTCTAAGCAGCCAATCACATGGCGGCAACTCAGTGCATTTAGGCATGTAGACATGGTCAAGACAATCTCCTGCAGTTCAAACCGAGCATCAGTATGGGGAAGAAAGGTGATTTGAGTGACTTTAAACGTGGCATGGTTGTTGGTGCCAGAAGGGCTGGTCTGAGTATTTCAGAAAGTGCTTATCTACTGGGATTTTCACGCACAACCATCTCTAGGGTTTACAGAGAATGGTCCGAAAAAGAAAAAACATCCAGTGAGCGGCAGTTCTGTGGGCGGAAATGCCTTGTTGATGCCAGAGGTCAGAGGAGAATGGCCAGACTGGTTCGAGCTGATAGAAGGGCAACAGTGACTCAAATAACTACCCGTTACAACCAAGGTGGGCAGAAGAGCATCTCTGAACGCACAGTATGTCGAACTTTGAGGCAGATGGGCTACAGCAGCAGAAGACCACACCGGGTGCCACTCCTTCAGCTAAGAACAGGAAACTGAGGCTACAATTTGCACAAGCTCATCGAAATTGGACAATAGAAGATTGGAAAAACGTTGCCTGGTCTGATGAGTCTCGATTTCTGCTGCGACATTCAGATGGTAGGGTCAGAATTTGGCGTCTACAACATGAAAGCATGGATCCATCCTGCCTTGTATCAACGGTTCAGGCTGGTGGTGGTGGTGTCATGGTGTGGGGAATATTTCTTGGCACTCTTTGGGCTCCTTGGTACCAATTGAGCATCGTTCGCAGCGCCACAGCCTACCTGAGTATTGTTGCTGACCATGTCCATCCCTTTATGACCACAATGTACCCAACTTCTGATGGCTACTTTCAGCAGGATAATGCGCCATGTCATAAAGCTGGAATCATCTCAGACTGGTTTCTTGAACATGACAATGAGTTCGCTGTACTCCAAATGGCCTCCACAGTCACCAGATCTCTAATCCAATAGAGCATCTTTGGGATGTGGTGGAACGGGAGATTCGCATCATGGATGTGCAGCCGACAAATCTGCGGCAACTGTGTGATGCCATCATGTCAATATGGACCAAACTCCCTGAGGAATGCTTCCAGCACCTTGTCTAATCTATGCCACGAAGAATTGAGGCAGTTCTGAAGGCAAAAGGGGTCCAACCCGTTACTAGCATGGGGTACCTAATAAAGTGGCCGGTGAGTGTATATATATATATATATATAAAGTAATTTCATTATATGTTAAATCCACTTAAATTTGTGTTAGGACTACATGACTTCATGTGTCTACATTTTGTTGACAAATTGGCTAACTGGGTAGTTGATGGAGTTCTCAGCATATTTTGCATGGGACTGAAATGGGAGAGTAAATTTTGAAATGAAGTGTAATTTTATAGGTTTTTCAATAAAGAGAAAGACTTGCTAGTGTTTAATGTTCAGTTACATTGATGATTTATGTTTTTGCGTTTTTAAGGTTAACATTTGCGCAGAAGAGTGGTGCTTTTGCTCGTGATTGCTATTCTAACATGACGGCCATGATGTGTGCGACTGGTTAATATGACAAAGGAAATTTATTTTTATTTAGTTGGTTCAACAAAATTTTATTTGCTTAAATTAACCAGTTTTTGTCTTGCTGTATCGACCTAAACTAATTTTGGGGAAAAGTTTTCCTTGATTGAAAAAATTTACACAATTTTTTTTTTACTTCAGTAATATTGTGAAATATTGTCACTCTTTTCTATTTTAAAGCCCTACTAAAATGGCTCCCAGGGATGCCCCTGCTTATAACCTCTGGCACTTGCTGCATATTCTCTGAATCACTTCAGCTTATGTATTTATTGACCAAAGAGAATTATGAAAGACAGTTCCAAGAAATCGCTGTATTCTTACTTGACTTCAATTGGACGTGGCTCTTTCATATGCCCTCAAAACAGATCTTACGCATTACTATCCGTCAAATGCTCTGTCAGAATGATTTCTGTTTTCCCAAGCTGTTCGGGAATATGTCATCCCTAGCGTAGTCAATGCTTATGGATCTTGCTCCTGACATCCGATGTGATGAGCTGTATTCAAAACCATTGTAAAAAGCCCACACAAACTTGTTGCTGCACACTACTTAAATTCAGCTACATTTAGTGCTAGTAACTTTTGCACCACTCTCAATTTCTTCAGAAAAAATCTGGCTGTGATTATTATTATTAATATTAGTATAAACATTGATTATTAGCCTCTTTTTATAATGTTCAAGACCCATTCTGATACCCTGGGAAGCCTCGCCCATGCATTTGGGTGAATAGCTAGGGGTATGCTGTAACACAAACACTGTGCTTGCAGCGTTTGAGGCGGGGGCGCGCCTATCATGGCGGGCAGCCCGGCTGCGCTTCGACTCCCATATGGCAGTTTGCTGAGAGCGAGCAAGCGGAGCAAACCCTGTGAGGCCCGCTGTTCCCGCTTCCACATTCACTGCACTGAAAACACCGTCAGCCTGAGCTGACTGTATGTGTGTTGGTTTCGTTTTATTTGTGTGTTGGTTTCTGGGTCGTGGGCACATTCACTACATTTAATGCACAATCGACAGAACACTCTACCTACCGTGGTTGGCTGTTCTTGTGTGCAGAAATGAACACTGGGTCGCAGGCCTTTTTATTACACTCAAAACACCATTGGCCGTGGCTGGAATACCAGAAATGACACTGTTTATGTGATTTATCTGGGTTCGAAACAGCATTTGTGTACAGGGCACGGGCGGTGCCCAATCAAGGCCGAGGCTTGCCACGGGCTGTGAGAACAGACGCATCAGCTCGGATTCGATGCTGGCCCGTTTCCCTGACTACTCACGGGCAGAGCAGGGGAGGTCCACTGAGCTCACCCAATCCTCACTGTCCGACGCCAGAATAGCGCAACTGGCCTCCTCTTCAGATGCAGCTATCTCGTTGTCATTAATAATGAAAGCGGCGGCGGATGACAACCGGTGTCCTTCGGTGAGCGACTCGAGTGAAGCTGGTGAAGCTTGCGGGCGAACTGGCGAGCTTTTACGGGCTGGAGAAGGCTCGAGGACCCGCTGAGTACGACGCTTTTTGCGGTATATTATCTTTTTACAATATTTTCATTTGATATGTAATCTTTTCTGGTAAGTTATGTACCCCTGTCTTGTGTCTTTTTTCACTCCATTTATTTGTTCTATATTGTGACTGTTTTCTTCTTTGCTTATGTTTAAAAAAAAAAACAAAAAAATGCTTGCGTGTTTCTGCAGTTTTTCCTGGCTTTGCGATGGTCAGAAAATATGTTTAGAACGCATCTAAACCCGCCCCAGCCCCCGACGTGAGTATGACGTGCTAAAAGAATGGTTCTAGTCCAGCAAAGAGTTGGTGCCGCTTTGGAACCAGTTCTCCCGGCTGCGAGACCGGTTCTTTGGCTGTCGGAACACAAAGAACTGATTCGCGTGCAGGCACCGGCTCTGAACCGGCTCTCAAAATGCTTTGGAGGAAAAGGGGCTAGAGTCACCATGGGCAATAGCTTGCAATGATGGCAGCCGCCGTCAGCGAGCGTGAGAGCTGCATGATCCTTAAGCCCGGAACACACCAAGCCGACGGTCGGCCGTCTGGCAGATTTTGTGCGTTGGCCAACTAAGTTTCCTCGGTGTGATACGCACGGTTCCGTGCCGTTGGCTGAAAATAGTCCTCGTCGGCTTTATTTCGCGAGATTCGACATGTTGAAGGAAACTCAGATGAAATGGCGGTCCCCGTCGCTGAGTGCGGCTCATCACGAGCAACAGGAACGAGGCATCTTTAAAAGCTGCTGCTCTTTTAGATAGAGAGTGTGAGTCGCAGCAGCAAACACACACTCACCAGAGTAAAAGGATACGAACACCAGAAAGAGTAGCAGGTACGGCGACTGAAGGCGGCGAGCTTCATGAAGGCCAGCGGCTTCAGATGCAAAAGCTTGTCCTGCAGAAAGCTTTTCTCAGACGACCTCTTCACTCCGGATCCAGCGATGCGTGAGCTTCGCTGAGGAGATGAAAAAACAGATTATATCAGTCCATCGAGCTGTATTTATTGGCCCAGGCCACGCCCGCTTTGGCGGGAGGTGACGTAGTGGGCGTGAAGCGCCCCCATTGGATCTGACAGTCACCAAGGGCTTCTCTCGATAGGTTGCTGCAGTTGCCGCAGGACAGCCAATAGGCTTGCAAGCCGCTCTTGCCTATATCTGCATGTTGCCGCAATGCAATTTACATTCATTCAAAATTAAGGTTAATTTTTGGCTTCAATATCTCGTGGGAAAAGAGGTTTTCCCCTATAGCGTAAGATATTACGCAGTACGAGAGAACCTCTCGTAAGAGAACCCTGCATTGTCTACTTGGGCCTCGTTTGTCATTTAACCTTCACATTGTATCCCTTTTGTATTTTCAGCAGTATCTGATAAGCCATTGTTTCAGCTGAGGATATATGTCTGTATTAAACATTGCATCACTGAATGTCATGAGGTGCATGTGAAGCATTCTGGTGGAAACGTGGTGCAAAAACAACAGTTTGTTTTTTTTTTGTTCGTGTGTGTGTATCCTAATGCTTCTCTCAGGGGTGTGTGAGGTACAGATAAAAGGCATTGGATATTTAAAGAGCCTCTCTGTGAGACGCCTCTTATCTCAGTGTTACTTTTAGCCAGCACATCCTCTGTTGCCCGCCTGATATTAATACCCCTCTAATGAGAGAAACAATCACACACAGTCTCACATACGCAAACTATCTCTATACTCCTGTGCCACAGCTCCCCAAGGGCCCAGAAACACACACTAACACAAAGACAAACACACAACCAATCACATTAATCAAGGCCGTAGGGACACAGACCTGCAACACAGAGTAAATTACTGCAGGAAAGATCCATGTTTCAGACTGGCCACTAATGATTTCCCATGAGCACACACCACAGGGAGCATTGGGGAAGAATGTGTGGGTGTCTGGGATTAGACTGGATAGTGTACACACAGGCTTGAGTGTAGAATTCATCTGGTTGAGTGCGTTAACATGAGTAGCGATTGGAGAGCGTTTGATGTGTCCAGGTTTGAGCAGTAGCTTTGCTAAAAACAATGAAAGTTGTGATAGTCTTTTCTTCCCTATGTTGTGATGTATATCCAAGTTAAACAGCTAGTTGAATAAGAAATAATGTTGAGCGGGACTTGATTTTGTTCATCAGGAACTGATTGTTGTAGTTAGCAAATTATAATAAGCATTTCATTAAAAAATAAGAATGGTCAATTAAAAAAAAAACTAGTCAGTTTTCAGTAGCAAAGCTATTTTATTAAGTATGACAATACATTTTTTCCGACAATATATCAGCGAAATTGACATTTTGTCAGGACTTCGTTGATTTGTTTGTGTTCTAGTTTGTTTTTGTTCCTGTTTTCCTGTTCCCGTTCAGGCTACTCATTTCCCCAGCAAAGACATCCAAAACTATTTTACAAGCACATTCAGGTGAGGCGACTACATGTGTACCACTTGTTATAAAACGCTTATTTCCAATCCTTGATTCTGATTGGTCTACAGCCTGCATCTGCATGAAAGCTCAAATATAAACAACATAGAAACTGCAGCGATAAATAAAAGCGATAAAACCGTTGGGTGAAGCTGTCATAAGCGTGTTTTATCATGAATAAAGCACAGCAATTGACCAATCAGAATCACTAACCGTTTTATAATGGAGTTTAAGGAGGATTAATTTTGCATTATGACCGATGTGCTTGTTTGTAGCCTAAATCCGTGTTCAAAAAGACATTTACAACCATAAGCTAGTGGATGGCAGCATGTGACAGTTGTTGTAAGTTAACTCGTTAAAGATGTATTCAACTGATTTGTTCAATAGCACTGATTCATTCAGCAATGAAGCAAGTGACTGAATTTAAAAAACAACAACTATTAATTCAAGTGATTTTTTTAATAAAAAGTTGATTCATACAAGAAAGACGCACCATAGTGGAATTATTTTGGCTGGTGGATCAAAAATATAGAAAGTGAGAGTATTGTGACTAAAACATAAATTACTCATTAACTCATTCTATAAAGGCCCGTTCACACCAAGAACGATTACCATAAAGACAACTAAATTCCAGATAAATAACAGCAGAACCCTTTTTTGCTCCTTGGCCGTTTATCAGCATCCCACCTCCACTCCATCACCTCACTTTTAGTTCCATCTACTCTTACCAACGGGGGGAGTACTGTGGGTTCGGGCAGAAAGTCAGAGCTCAGAGCCCTCCACCCGGATAGCACGCCAATTATGCATAACCTTTAACATAATAATTATATGTAGATGTGAACTCGGGGAAAAAGCAGGATCGATTCTAATTGGCTGTCGATGTGTTTCTTGTTCATCATCTGGAAAAACAAATTGTTTCGGAAAGCGATTTCAACAATTGTTGCTGTTATAGTTGTGGTGTGGACTCTGTTTGCATTGCTATTCTTTTACATTTAGAATGATTTTTAAAACTATATCTATCATTTTCATTATAGATATATCCAGTGGTGGAAAGTAACTAATTACAAATACTTTTGTTACAGTACTTGAGTAGATTTTTTCATTTTTTCTACTTTCTTGAGTATAAATAAATTATGGTACTTTTACTCTTACTTGAGTAAAATAAAATAAAATATTCAACTTCTCTACATTTATATTTCATAAAAAGTACAAAATACTTTGACAAAGGTGCCGACGGAGCAACAAGGCAAGCTGACATTTGACAGACAATTTTCAAACTACTGCGGTGGAGCACTGCGCTTCAGCCAATAACAGACAGATCTGAAGCCCTTCAGCCAATGACAGACAGGTCTGACTCGGGTGCAAAACCAATCAAAATCTCTAGTTCGGCTGGGGGCGGGGCGTTCAAACCGCGCTTGACATTCAATCACTGACGCTGGTGTTTTGAATCAGTAGCGCTAACGTTTCAGTATTTCAGTGAATGTAAGTGAGTATTCTGCTCATATTTAATTATGGCAACTACTGAAATGGGTCATACCATTGATAATACCAGAGCACTGAGCAGTTGCAGTAAATAAAAAAGCTCGGCTCATAACATGGACGGAGGTGGATGGAGCAAGAACAATGTAAGTGTCTAAAATACATGCACACAGTTCAAATTAATTGTAAAGCTCGCCCTGTTTAACAATACAGTTAAACTAAATATACGAAGCAAACTTTGTACAAAGCTGAAAAAAAGTGAAATAATATCGCATGATTTAGCTGTCAGTCAGATGCATATAAAAGTGTAACGTTCGTTCGTTCCCATAGCAACAGTGGGCTCCCAGCACATTTTCGGTAGGCTACAACGAAAAAAAGATAATTTAATTTAACATGTTAACCATACCCCACTTTTTTACTGGAATTTTTTTATTCATACTGTTTTATTGTTTTTCATAGGCTAACGTTACCTTTTTTCATCAGACCTCTCCATTAACTTTCTTTGCTTTCAATTATGAATGATTCAAATCCAAACATTCAAATGATCTTACCTGGACTTACTTTTCAAAATTAGTAATAAAAAATTGTTCTTGACAACAGAGAAAGCTAGTAGTCTATATGTGGAGCACTTTTTTGGGCTTCAAATTTTCTCCAGTCATTCACTGCCATTATAAAGTTTGGAAGAGCCAGGCCATTTTTTAATATAGCCTAAGAAAGAAAAGTCATATCTTCTAAGATGACTTGAGGGAGCGTAAATCGTGGGCTAATTTTCATTTTTGGGTGAACTATCCCTTTCAAGACATACATCATTCTTGTGAAAATACCTGATAGTTTGATAAACACAGATATATTATAGCTATAATGTGTTTGTCTTCATTTTTCATCAGTCAAAACATCACTATTTGCACGTTATTATATCCATATAAGGCATTTCCTGAAATGTGTAAGTTTAATACTTCTATGCATCAGTACTGGGCCTTCAGTATGAATGAAATAGATGACATGAGAGTTTTTAGCGCTCCATTTCGCTATCATCTCCCCATTTTGGGTAAAAATAGAAAAATACTAAAGTACTTTGTAACGTAGTTACTTGAGTAGTTTTTAAGCAAACTACTTATTTACTCTTACTTGAGTCATATTATATTTCAGTACTTCTACTTGTACTCAAGTAAATTATTACTTAAGTAGCAATACTTTTACTTAAGTACAATTGGTCAGTACTCTATATATCATCCTTGGTATGAATGAGCCTTTACTCTTGTTTATTGAAATGCCGCATAAAACCAATAATGTGGTTGATCTGAATATAAAAACTCTTTTGATTACTTTCACCCTATATATATTTTGTATTTAAACACGTATTCAAACACTATTGCTCATTATTTTTTTAATAGACAGGCTAGCTTTCAACTTATCCTAGCTATTTGTATACAGAGTAGTTTGTAACTACCTGCTCATTTTAAAGAGCTGGGATTTGAGTTAAGATATCCTGTGACCCGAGGATCCACAGAGAAAGCAACGGTAGAAAGCGTTGCAGTGCTGTAATATGTTGCATCAGGATTGCATTTGTGTCAAGACTCTCTGATCTGATCTTCCGGCGTAGCCACCGCTTTTTGTCTCTGTCTAGTTCTGTCTTTTGTTCTTTCTCTTAATCTCTTTTGCACACAAACACACTCACATGCACATCAACAGTATCTATTTACCCTCCCCTGGGCTGTTTGCTAGAAAGAGCTTCTATTGATCTACGCTGATAATCATGTCAGTTTAGCTCAACAGCAGTTTGTTGGTATATTTCTTGATGTGTGCAAATTTTATGAATGACTGTAGGGTGAATCCGTTCAGAATATGTTAAAAAGTGTATCTTGTTATGTTTAGCCACAGCGACCAATCCCGCAACCGTCCCGGTTCGCATGAAGATGTCCTTGTACTATTGATCTCCTTTCCCGGATTACATCACAATTCCAGAGTCTGTTTACCCAGACACACACATATTCATTCATGAACAAGCAGGCATGATATGCCACAAGCATTACATGGCAAAATGACGCCCTGGACCAGCCCCCATGGGAAATTAAACCAGCGGCAAATCATTAAACCACCAGCTAAACATTAAGAAGCATTTGCATTTTTATTGCACCTGAAAGAATGGCAAGACTCCATTATCTCACACAGCCAGCATGGTAGCGGGGTATTAGTATTATCATGCTGTCCTGTATAAAAACAATAGCATTTACGCGCATGAGAAGGGGAACGAGAGGCTTGTTTACCTTCGTTATGCCTGCAAAGGGTTATGATTATTGAAAAAGCGCAGTCAGAGTGTCTGACAGACTCAACAATGCCCCGTTTTGTTATGGAAATCCTATTGTCATTAAACACAAACAAACAAACAGGAGGCAAATGCGGCACCATCAGCCAGACAATTAGCTGAATGGGGAAAAAGTTATGCAGGGACAGTTTGTCTCATTAATTGCTTTCTCAGCTGGATGTCTTCCAGAACTATGTCCAAGAGTGATCACACTCAGCCCGCCAATCTTCTCCTGTTCACAGGTGAGCGGGATATGTGCGCATGCGCCCCGCCGGGTGTCTCGTGCTGTGGTCCTGTCGAGAGAACACGCGGCAGCCCCGCCGGTGCCCCACAACCGCCCTCCGGTGAACTTTGACCCCGATGAGACCCTCTTTGGACGCCGCAGGTAACGGCATGATTCAATATTTGAATTTTGTATCCACCTTATTCCTGACGACCTCACTGCGTTTTGAATTATGGATGGCACTTGGGGATTCCATAAAAAGGCTAAAACGAATCATTTCAAATCATAAGGTTGCCCTACAAATAAAGTTGATCCGTCAGTTTGACTGGATGAGCTGTCAGTTTTCCATGATTTATTTTTAGACATCATGAGAATAACTTTATAACAAGAATGGCAAGAGCTCTTTTCAAAAAGGTTGCTGCTTTCTTTTCCTTATGATTTTTATTTTTTCCTGTGAAATCCACTGTAAAACTATGAATTGGACAACATATACGGCACATCTGTGGTCTGTTCTCACGAATTTAATGTAGGATATTCCATTAATAATTCACTGGAATGCACAAAGAATCTTGTTATTCTCCTCAAATCCTTCAGTCTCTTTCCAGGTTTGTTTTCATGGGTAAATGCAATTTGTAATCTGTCAAAATGATGAAGATCACTTTGATAAAGTGTCACGTAATTCTGAAGTTAGATATATATTTGCCTGTACATTGATATTTAACCAAAGACTCGCGATTATGGGGTTATTTTTGGTCTGTTGAAAGTACCTTTTTGATTCTTTTCAGTTTCATTTTAATGTTCGATGGTTGAAGTGTTAGTCGATTAATGTCATTGACACTTTTTTAGCGTATTGGGTTCATAGAGCGAGCCTTTCACTGGTTGTTTACAGCTTAACGGAAGTTACACCCATAATTCATGCAAAGCGTCATGGGGCGCAGGAATAAGGTGGATATGAAGGGATTGAAAGAAACAGCAGTCAGCTAACATGGAAACTTGAAAAATGCTTCTCATACAGTAACAGTCAACAGGAAAATGTAAAGTCATCTATTTTCTAAAATGCATGTTTTGATATTATTGTGAATGAAAACTCTCTGGAGATGTATGCAGGAATTCTCCAATTTTGTCAAATTAACCCCTCCCCTTTTCTACATTTGACCTCAAGCTAGACTTCAGATCTGTCTCTATCCAACTCAGAAACTGATCAATCGAAACCACTCTCTGTCCTACATTTTTTTCATATGCCTGTGAAAGCGTTTACTGGAAACGCAAGCTCATGCGAAGAAGTTTGCATTGGTGCATACTAAAGTTCAAGTTTGGTAAACTTTGACCTGTGAATTTGTATAATGAACCAACTGAAGATTCGATAAGTCACAGCGTAACCTCTTTGCTGAATTAAATACATTTCTTCAAATTAAACAGAATTTTGAAGGGTTGTAGACTAGTGCAACTCCTTTGTGCTTTTGCTTCTTTCGCCAAATTCCCAGAGATTCAGCAAAATCAGTTTTCCTAACTGTGTTTTCTGCATGACAGAAATCATTTGAGTGTGAGGAACAGACTTAAAGCTGAGCTAAAACGAATAATGACTTAAATTTCAGTCCGTTTCTCAAATAAAGCTATTTTGAATGCTTGAAATAAATCAGCACTTTTATGGTACTTAATGCTTTTTGGATTCTAATGGCTGATCTTGTTATTCACCAGTATTGAAACATATAGCCTGACTACTCTTAACCCTCAGCTCTTAAAATGACAGTCAGCTTCTGAAAAACACACATATTTCTGTTTTATTTGAATCTCTCAAGTGCTCTAAACACTCCACTCAAGAAGGATGCAATGCATTTCTGCTCTAGAATTGACAATAGGTAAATTCTGTGAAAATAAAATGAGTGAGTAATTAATGTGAGGAATGGGAATTACAGCCAACCATAATGCCGCTCTAATGCATCTTTTTTGTCATACAGCTCACATCTTCTGATGCTATTTGTGTGGAATGTATTGAGATGCTGTAATAGATTCTCCACTTCAGCACCTCTGAAACTCTCTCTCTCTCTCGCGCGCGCATTCGTCTCCTTGATCAATTCTGAAGTGAATGAAGGCTGCCCTTTTTGTTTGGAAAAATAGACTATTTTTCATGCTTTTATGCACTGTGGGAGGTTAAAACCTTTATTTGATATTTTGAGATTTTTTTTTATTCTTTTGATGAGGTTTTTTCAATGAAAGTGTTTATTTGTGGTTTTAAATATGTGAAGAAATGTCGTCATAAGTGTCAATTGTTGAATTTCTTGTTAGGCCAGGCAAAAATGGTGATTTATACCACAAGAAAGAAAAAATTGAGCAAAATGTTTCTAACAGTTTGGTAGCAATTTTTGTAAAATTAGTCAAATCTAGGATTTTGATTATCATTATTATAGATTAATGCACACTTTGTTATCCTTTGAGGTAAGATGGTGTTTAAATAAGGTCCTTTGTGAAATTGTTGAAGAAGAGTTGCTGTTTTCTATCTTTTAAAGATTTTTTTTGGTCTTGAATTAATGATGTTGTTTGACAGTTTGTAGTGATAGTTGTTGTGTAAATTGTAATTATAAGGGTTTGAAAATCAAATAAAAATCTCTCTCTTTCTCTCTCTCTCTCTCTCTCTCTCTCTCTCTCTCTCTCTCTCTCTCTCTCTCTCTCTCTCTCTCTCTTTCTCTTTCTTCTTTCTTTCTCTCTATGAATATATCTCTTCCTCTGACTCTATCTCATCCTCTGTGGTTTTCTCTGTATACTGTAGATTTACTGGCATTTTTAAGGGTCTTCCAACCCACTCAAACTGTCTGTTCCATATTTTTGAGTATTTGAGTGATACTGTGTCCAGGGGCATCATGCACCTTTTTTCTACTTCTAAACTTGTCTTCCACTTCTTTTCCTATTAAAGATAAAACATGTCAAAAAAAACTTTTTAGCAATTTAAAAGTGTATTACTTTTAGTGTATTACTTGATTCTAAGGTCATTTGAGTAAAATGTCCCTTAACTTATATATATATATATATATATATATATTAATATGTAGCCTACATTAATGTATTTACATTAATACAAAATATATAAATAAATAAATTAATATTATTATAATATGTATAATATTATATAATATGTTATAATATGTATAAATATAATATTTTTGGAAATAAGGTTCGTATTTACCAAGACTTCATTTATTTGATCGAAGATACAGTAAAAACAGTAATATATGTGATGGTACAGCTGATTACTCCTCTCTTCAGTGTCACATGATCCTTCAGAAATGATTCTAAAATGCTGATTTGGAAATGCTAAAACATTTCTTATTATTATTTATGAGCGGGTAAAACTATTTCTTTTTCAAATCTTTTGATCTCATGAACAAAATAAGTTAGTATAATTTACGTTTGAACCCGGAGATGACAGAAAAACATGGAGAGCATCAGCTTTCGTCTCTGCTCTGACAGTTGCGAAAACGCGCTGCATGTTGTGAGTGCTTGTTAGAAATCAGGAATGGTGAGAGAACATTGGCTTGGTACGTTTTTTGTCTTCCAACCAAACTTGGGTCATCAGCCGACAGTTTAAATCTCGTCTGACTAGCGCACTTCCCATAATATTTATGCATTAAGTCAGTAAGCGGAGAGTTGGCAGTCTTTTGTGGCTGTTCGAACGCATTCGACCACATAAGTGTCTACACTATAAAATCAATCCAGTCTGATGTGTTTTCAACTAGAAGTGGTCAAAAGTAGACAAACTCAAAATGTTTTAGACCCTCGGCCCGTTATACCTGTATTTTGTGTAGACGACAGCAAAGATATAAATATATCAAAGATACAGGCTACAGTTCAGTTTAATTTGCAGATTCAAAAATCTAAGCTGGCACAGTTCTGACTAGGTGGGCGACTGGTTCATTCTGGGTGGAGGTAGGCTGACACAATGAATTGTGAAGTGCAGTGTGTTTGTGTATTTGTGCTGTTAGTTGAGGTGTGTGTGTTCAGGCTGATGGTGACAGAGAGAGGCTCATTAACACAGGCTTTGTCTCCTGCCGTGTGAGTGACATTGAGTCGCCTTCTGTCCCCTCTGTCCTGTGCTGTTCCTCTCTCCCTCACTCTGAACCGATGAGCCAAAACAGTGTGCTGTTTCTTTTCCAGCATAATGTCAATTATCAGTCTAAGTGTAACAAAACTCAAATGTAATGGAGTAGATCACATTTTAAACTGCGTTTGACCCCCATCCCTATTTTAATTTTTCTCCATGCCCTTCGTTTCCCCATGCATGTATCTTTGTGCTGTTCTTTTTAATCTTGCCTCCTTTTCATTTTTATTTACTTTGAGTCCACATGGATTATTCTTTCTGCCGCGTTCATACTTTCTCAATTTCCTCTCTGTCTGCTGCAGGGAGTTTATCTCTGGTCTGAGGGCTTCAGTCAGTTCTACAGTGATCTCGGGAGAATCTTTGTGCAGCAAAGAGTCGACGGCACTCAACAGCTCCCTCTGCTGGAACGGACAAGAGATGACAGACAAGTGAGTTTATCATTTGCGCCAGCACTGATGGCCACATCCTAATAGTGTGTTTTTTCATTTTAGTCTCACAATATAGTGCCTTTTAGCATATGGCATTATTAGGGCATTGATATTCATTAAAAAGTAAACAAATTCATTAAGTGGCATCATTCCACTTGCAGATATAGTCCCTGACATGTAAACTAAGATTAATAGTTGTTCTCAATGGGCGCTGTGCAGCAGAACAATTGTTTCACATCCTTGTGGTTAAAATGGACCCTTGCCAGGGTAGACAGCATATATAATTTGATGCTAATAAATGAGTGCACGAGGGAACGAACATAAGTAGCCTAAATAAGTTGTACTGTCTTTAGGTCATGTTTCTCGCTGGGGAAAAATGTCTGTTTAGTCTGCTGAAAGATTGACACCAAGGTAGTGGTACAACCTATTGAATTTGATTTGTGTCAGTTGTCTTGCTTTACTAAGGATTATTTTTTTGCATGGCTGGAATGCTGACTAGCATCCAAGACTTCTGTTGTAGCATATGAGTTATTTCAGTAAGCAAGAGGCTTTTATCTCTTTATGACCCATGCACACTCTCTATTAGTGGGTAAAAGTAGCATATATTACAATAGAAACAGCTTCCTAAATGCTTTCTAGTATTACTACAATCTCAAAATTGCCACGAAGAGACATATTGCCCCTGAGCTTGTCACAAATCTTGAAGTCTAAAGAGCTTTCTGAATAAAACGGAGACAGTGTAAGTGGTTAGTAGCTGAGCGGATGATTGTGTGTGTGTGTGTCTAATAAGTTTGGCTGACTCCAGTTCCATTTGACAGGCAACAGGGTGTGAATTGTGATGTGGTCTTTGTGGGGTAACTGATGCCAGGTGGGTTGGTGGCTAATTGCTCCTTTTCATCGTTCTCACTATGACTGCCTTCTGCAGGACCTTTGGAACCCAATTTAAAAATGGTCCTATTTCAGTTCACCATTTCCCTCGTGCTTCTGTGCCATAACTCTAGCACTCTCTCACAGTGCGAATCAAGTTAATGTTGGCAAATGACAGTAAATCTGTGCATCCCTGAACCAAACAGAAAAGCTTTAAGAGCTGCAGTATCTCATCCTAACGACACAAAAAGTGAAGTGATCATTAAAGCCATGATATCAAAATGGGTCCTATTTACAGTACTCTCTTAATGCCCATTCCTGGTCCTATTCCTAATCTTACAATCAATTCATCAGTGCACATTTTTCCAAATCCTAATCTTTAATCACATTATAATAAATTCCTCCTAAATGACTTTCCTTTTTTGATAATTGTTTGTAGGATAATGTTGACCAATTTGCAAATAGCCTTGGAATAAAATGAGCCATTTTTTGCAATCCAGTGGATTCCTGTCCATTTTCACAGAATATCTCATTAACTCTAAAATACATCACATTATAGAACTAAAATAGGCTGACTTTTAAGTGGACGTGTGTCCATTTTTAAGGATTATATCAATAAACATTAGAACATAAAATAATTCAGTTCTCAAAGTTCACATTTATTGAAATATTTGAAAGATCTCCATTTAGATGCTTAAATTTTTTTAAGTAAGCAATAAGGTACGAGAGGCTGTGCTGTATCGTGAATAAGTAACGGCTCAAGGGCGTTGTTAGGCATGACGCGAAGCGGAGTGCCTGCAACCCCTTGAGCCGTTACTTATTCACAATACAGCACTTGCCTCGAGTATCTTATTGCTTTTATAAAACGGTTGCCACACAATATTTAAGTAAAAAACAATGTTAGTGCAACTTTCTTGAAGTAAAATCACTAAAAGCCTTCCTTCCGCTAGAAAAAATAGTCCCTGAGTGTGAACAGCAACAACGTTCCAATGTGTAATATGCATGAAAGCTCAAATAAAAACAACATAGAACCGCAGTGTTGCGCAGCGGTCAATAGAACCGTTGGGTGAAAGCGTTCGTAGCCGTGTTTTATCGTGAATAAAGCACAGCTCTTGACCAATCAGAATCAAGGATTCAAACTAACCGTTTTATATATATATATATTAATATATTATATTATATTATCTTCTGTTATATTACATTATAAGCCATTTTTTTTACATTAAATTTCTCAGTAAAGAACTGCTTATTAAACACAGCATTGCAAAAAAGTTTTCTCAGGTAACCTAAAATGTACGTCATTCAATAATAATTAACTAGTTAATTTTGTAATAATTGTTTTCAGCTGTTTTTGGGGTTCCTATTGAATAGATAGCACTTTACAGTTAAAAGTTAACTGCATTGTGTAACCTGTACAGATTTGGTGTAGGGAAAGTTTTTGCTCAGATGGCTGACATTGCTGTCCAATATAAAAAGGGTTTGCTCAGCAAGAACAAAAATCAGAGAGAGGGAACATTGCTCAATATCTGTCACGATGCGCTCTGCGACGCCTCCTCCTGGCTTCCAGATCACTCTCTTCTAGGACTTCATTTCCCATCACCTCCATCTGCCCTCATCTCATTCCAGCCCTGCCTCATCTCATTATCTCTGCCACCTGTTCCCACTCAGTTCCCCTTTATCTGGATCTCTCACGTTGTTCCTTGCGAAGTCTTGTTTCTGCCCGGCGTGCAACTCTGAGCATTCTACTCATCATTCCCTGTGTATTCCCTGTGTATTCCTGTATATTCCCTGTGTATTCCTTGTGTATTCCTCTGTGTATTCCTCTGTGTATTCCCTGTGTATTCCCTGTGTATTCCCTGTGCATTCCCTGTGTATTCCCTGTGTATTCCCTGTGTATTCCCTGTGTATTCCCTGTCGTATTCCCTGTGTATTCCCTGTGTATTCCCTGGTCTATTCCCTGTGTGATTCCTGTCTATTCCCTGTGTATTCCTGCTGTATTCCCTGTGTATTCCCTGGCGTATTCCCTGGTGTATTCCCTGTGTATTCCCTGTGTATTCCCTGTGTAGTCCCTGTGTATTCCTGTGTATTCCCTGTATATTCCCTGTGTATTCCTGTATATTCCCTGTGTATTTCCTGTGCATTCTCTATATATTCCCTGTATATTTCCTTCCCTGTGTATTCCCTGTGTATTCCTTGTGTATTTCCTGTATATTCCCTGTGTATTCCCTGTATATTCCCTGTGTATTCCCTGCGCATTCCCTCATATATTCCCTGTATATTCCCTTCCCTGATGTATTCCTGTGTATTCCCTGTATATTCCAAATGTATTCCCTGTATATTCCCTGTGTATTCCTGTCTATTCCCTGTATATTCCCTGTGTATTCCCTGTGTATTCCATGTATATTCCCTGTATATTTCCTGTGTATTTCCTGTCTATTACCTGTATATTTCCTGGGTATTCCTGTGTATTCCTGGTATATTCCCTGTGTATTCCCTGTGTATTCCATGTATATTCCCTGTATATTTCCTGTGTATTTCCTGTGTATTCCTTGTATATTCCCTGTGTATTCCCTGGTAAATTCCCTTTACATTCCCTGTGTATTCCCTGTGTATTCCGGTGTATTCCCTGTACATTCCCTGTATATTCCCTGTGTATTTTCTGTATATTCCCTGTGTATTCCCTGGTTCCTTGATCCTAGCCTGTTTTCCAAAGACTCTTTGTAAATATTTGCCGCCTACCCTCGACCCTTGCCTGGTATCGACTCTGAGTTCTCGACTTCCCCTGAGTAGTTGCATAAACTTGTTTGCTTGTGTGTTTCATTAAAGTTACTGCACATGGATCTGCACGACTCTGACTCTGCTTCACAATATCCAGTTAATGTACTTCCTTGGGAAACTGGTTTCAGACTCACTTCCAAGACACCATCATATAAAAGGAGCAAAAACAAAATCAAATCAGATTTATAGTGATAAATATGCAATGTCGTATTTTTCAGTTTGTCAGACATGTAGGTTAGCTCCTAAGTCCCCATAATGTCCGTTCTTGCTTCATCTGTTCATTTATCCGTCACTGTTGGACGTGTGAGCGAGCGTCAACATTACAGCATTATGTGTTTGCTCTCCAGTAAGTTCAGTTGAGGAATGAGTAGGAATGAAATGGCCTGGTCACAACAGCATGGTGAACAGTTGGCCTTAGGGGACAGACAGCTGTGTCAGGTGGCTCTCCGACCCTCAGGAGTTAATTAGGACCCATGAGAGAAATAGATAGGGGAAGGGACAACTAGAAATAACCATGCTTTGCCAGAAATGTCTGCTGAATCTCAATGTCATCCCTTGGCTTAGTGAAATATAATTAATTCTGGAATGCCTTCAGCCCCATTTTATGCAATGTATTGAAGACGAAGCACTCTCTCTCACATTCTCTACTGGGAAGAAAGCCATCTTAATTGTGCCAAAGAATGTCACCATTTATGTGGCCCTGATATATTAAATAGTCGACTCAAAGCATAAAGCAAATTCATTAACATGCCACAGTGAAATAAACACATTGCGCAGCTACAACAACATTCCTGCTCATTCTTTCACATCGAATCTAAACAGTTGAAACTGTGCAGAAATGTTTATTTCATGTCAGGATTAAAACAATTATATTGCAAAAGATGATTTGATTGTAAAGTTCATTTCTATCATCCCTGGCGTTGGCTAGAAATGATATTGTCCCCTGTGCTGGAGGCAGTGCAGAGGAGCCCTCAATGTCAAGGATCAAGTCACCAAAAGTCTGGCACAGATTTCTGCCTTCTAGAGAATCAATTTTAGCATTCTCAATATCTGCCTTCTTCATTTTAGCCTGTTTCCTAACCGTTTTGGTCTTATGTACTCCCACAGGCCCATCAGCTCGTCTCCACGTACCCCTCATTCAATCTAAACCAGAAACATACTCTGAATATTATAGATATCATTTGGACATCACCATTACAATAACTCACTGTTAAACTAAAAAACGATCGATTCTGTGCGGGTGAAAAACAGACTCACCAAGTAGCTACATCTGAAATAGTTTGATTAATACAGAATCTATTATTTAGAAATAAGTTTAGTTTTGCTTGTTTGACTAGACATTTTTATGGGATGAAAATAGGATAGAGAGGTGTCGTGTATACGAATAAGTGTAATAAGTTCTGCAATAAGTGTAAGCCAGAAAGCCACACAAATTGACCTAAAACATAAGCATATTATTTTCATGTTTTGACGAGTGCTGATAATATTATTTTAAAAGGTTAGTTCACCCAAAAATAAAAAAAACTAAGTCATTAATTACTCACACCCATGCTGTACCAATCCTTAAGACCTTCGTTCATCTTCGGAACACAAATGAAGATATTTTTGATTGAATCTGAGAGCTGGATCACTCCTCCACCGACTGCCTAAGGGACTGGCTCTTGACAGCCAATAAAGTCATTAAAGAAAATGTTTAAATATTCCATGTGCCTACAGCGGCTCTTAACTTAATAAGTTTACTCAAGCGACGAGAACTACTTTTTGTGCGAAAAAAACATAAATAACGACTTTATTTGACTATTCCATTACTTCCTTATGATTTATATACCATATAAGATGATGTATCCATATATAAATCTCTCCGGATTATAAGGGTTATCCGGATTATTTTTTTGAGAAGATTAAAGGCTTTTAAGTGCACCTTATAGTGCGGAAAATACGCTAATTGAAAAGTGTACTGTATGTACTGGGCAGATCTTCCTCTGCTTGTAAACAGAAAGTTTTGCGCTTCCAGCTATATCAGCACATCATCTTATACGGTAGGTGGCGGTAATACTCCTAAGCGGTGAGCAGCCGGTAACAAGAAGTAGTCGAAGAAGAACGTCGTCATCTCAGTTCTCGTGCATGCGCCCATAAGGAAGTAATGGAATATTCGAATAAAGTCCTTATTTATGTTTTTTTCGCACAAAAGTAGTCTCGTCGCTTGATAAACTTATAATTGAGCCGCTGTAGGCACATGGAATATTTCAACATTCTCTTTAATGACTTTATGGGCCGTCAAGAGCCAGTCCCTTAGGCAGTCTATGGAGGAGTGATCCAGCTCTCAGATTTAATAAAAAAAATCTTCATTTGTCTTTCGAAGATGAACGAAGGTCTTACGGGGTTGGTACAGCATGGGGGTGAGTAATTAATGACTTAATTTTCATTTTTGGGTGAACTAACCCTTTAAAGTCATAATTTGTATAAGTTTAAAGAAATATTCCACCTGGTATGCCACATCACTGTTGTTGCCATCACCTCAACCTTTTTCGGTTTGAAGGGAGTTTGTGGCAGACAAGCTTATTAATTTATAACTGTGAGAAGTCAAGATTGGAGATACTGTAGGTGTTTCTCAATGTCAAGGATACTTCCTTGGCAGGACGGGTCCTTCCAAGTCATTTCCTTCAGAGGCTAGTCAAGGTTCCTCTTTAGCATTCGGAGAACACGTAAATGGAACAGGCTAGCAAGTGCACTTCATTGCGTCATTACATCAGTGAATGGTCCGCTTCGGCGCTGCAAAAATCATAGTGCTGGTGTACTGCACTGTTTAAACACACTTGACAGTCCTTATTTTGTCTTAAGAAGTCTGTCCTGATATAAATAAATAAATAAAGTATAAGGGCTAATGTATAGCTAGGCGGTTGTTATAGTGAATACAACCCCGCAACTCTAAAGCAGAGGGGTCTTGATTGAATCAGCCTGAAGGGGTTGTATTCGCTGTTACAACCGCCTCGCTATACATTTTCCCACTTATAACATGTCTACCTACAAAATAAATCAATAATTTGACTCAAAATATTGATTTAAAAAGGAGTTTATTCATTCAAAAACGATTATATTACCGGAGTGAGCAGAACTGCGTCCATAGCAACATGATCTAGCTGTTGATCTAGCATGATCTATATGTGACCAACAAAAAAGGCTATAACGTTATTTGAAGTAAAATTTAAAAAGTTAATCACCAGTAAAAGGGAACATCTTTACATCCCCTCAGCAAATCTGAGCCGATATGTTAAATAGTTTAACAAACATTAAATAAATGGCTAAACTAAAATTATTCTTGCTTACATTTGAAAGCATATTGCCGTTATCACTCCAACTCCGCTAACGGTCAACATTTTTTATTTTTTGAACAAGATAGCAAAGCTGCGCATAGGATTGTGGGTGATTTAAGAGCACGAAGGCTACACATATGCATCCTTTCCTGTGTATGGGATATTTTCCGAACGAAGGACTCAGTCCTTGGTTGAAATTCTGAGGATCCTCGACATTGGAACAGTCCTTCGACGGACGTCGATGACGTAGCATCCTCGAAATTCCGGCTTCCGAGGATCCTTCCTTGACATTGAGAAACGCCTTGTATTTAGTGTTTTGTAAACCTTCCTCCGAGTCCTAGAGCACTTCTCTTCCTCACGCTCAGTAACCCGCGTCTCCTTCAGCTGTTCCTCCAGTTAGCTCATGAAGATCCCGTGATTGATTCTCGTGGTCTCCAGCGGGTTTGGGCAGTGGGGCATGTTGGATCTCTGAGGGCGCTCAGTTGGACCATGAGTCTGAGCAGGTTCAGCACGAGTAGCTGGTCCAGACTGTACATCCACGGGGTGTTTAGTCATTTCCTGTAGGAACAGTTGGGTTGCCTGTGCTCCTGCTGTACAATAATGCCTGTTGTGGGTTGTTTTGGTTTTTTGGAACCATAATGTGGCGGATGAAATGAAGTATATTTTACATAAGAACATGTGGAAAATGCCTACTTCTGTCTACTTTGAATCGTTTTTACAAATAACTAGGGCTGTCAAACGATTAATCGCGATTAATCGCATCCAAAATAAAAGTTTGTGTTTACATAATATATATGTGGGTGCACTGTGTATAATTATTTTATTTATATAAATACACACATGCTTGTATGCTTGTAAAAAAATATTATTTACATATAAAATATTTATATTTAGATATAATATAAATTATATAAATCTATATACAGTATATACATGAAAATATTTCTTAAATATATACAAGCATGTTTGTGTATTTGTATATATAAAATAATTATACACAGTGCACCCACATATATTATGTTAACACAAACTTTTATTTTGGATGCGATTAATCACGTGATTGATTGTTTGACAGCCCTACAAATATACAATCATACAAGCCATACAAATAATGCAAACATACTAGCATTTCATTTTATGAAATCATTTTAAAGATTCTGTTCTAAGAAATAACGTTTTCAAAGCATTTGGTGTGTTTTATTTTAATGTATTTTTAATGCGATACTACCTTTAGAAAATATGGGATCATTAAGATTTATTTTTGACAGCAAACAAACTAATACCATTCTTTTGTTCTATTAACGTTCTATTAATAAAAAAATCCAGATTTTTTTACACGGTGTCCACAAAATATTAAGCAGCACAACGGTTTAATATAATAATAATAATAAGAAGAAATGTTTTTTGAGCTGCAAATCAGCATTTCTGAAGGATCACTGAAGACTGGATGCTGAAAATTCAGCTTTGATATAACAGGAATAAATTACATTTTAAGTCATATTAAGTTAGAAAACAGTTATTTAAAGCTGTAATTATATATATATATATAAATAATTATTATTACAGTTTTAAATAACTGTTTTCTATCTTAATATGACTTAAAATGTAATTTATTCCTGTTATATTACAATATTACAGTTTTATTCATCTGTATGGCATCATTCATTCAGAGTGCATCTTTAGTGAAGTTAAATATCAACTACAGAAGCTATGCTGTTGTGACACTTGTATTAACATGTAAAGCGTTCAGTCTTTCCTATAACACAAACATATTGCAAGATAAAAATATGAAAATCTGCTATAAATCAAATCCACAATAATAGACTAAACCCTCCTTATCTTAATCACACCCTTCCAGATTGCATAAAACAAACACTCGGTATACAAGGACATTTTAATCCATTAAAAAATAAAGTATTGTCGGATATCCAATTAAAATGTTCAAATAATGTTTCTTATTGTGTATGTCAGTGCTGAAATGTGATTGGCCAATTAGAACAGAGTCTGATGTTTAAGTTCTCTCTAATTTACAAACACTAATTAAAATGCATAAGAGAAAGCTTTCTACTGCTGAAACACTAAAAGCTACCCCGTTACGTTTTAGCATTTCTGCAATTTCATGTGCCCACCATCCTAAATAGAGCAAATCTGAAAGTTTTCCAGACAGCACAGATCTGACCTGATGGTGATGGACCCTGGTCAGCACACAGGTGGCCGCCTCATGTGTGAAGCTCCAGCTAATCACATCTTCCATTGAACGCTGCCCATGTCTTCTGATCTCCTCCTTCTAATGGAGCTCACGTCTGTATTATTAATGTGATAATTAAAAGCGGGAGGTGAGCTGCCATCGGGAGTAATAAGGAGAATAAATAAGTATGGAAATGTAATTTGGCTTAATGAATAAGCAGTGCATGTAAAATAAGGTGCTGTGAGAGATGATTGGATAGACTTGTTCAGGATTATGTCATTCCTAAGAATGGAACATGAGGTCATATCTCTTGCATCCAAATTTCAGTGGTTTGTTGAGGACTAAGCGTAATGTTTTTTATACTGTACCAACTATATATTCTATCCCAGCCTTATAAACCTACCCATCACAAGAATTATTTTAATTAAGAAACACTTTATATGTTATTTAGCCATTTTGGTTTACGAGGACACAGGAAGTGTCCTCATAAATCATGTTTACAGTGTAATATGTATGTCATTATACACATTTGTGTTCTTATAAAACATACGAGAACACACACACAAAACAATTTGTAGATATTTTTATAGAATTTTTACTGAACACATATTTTTGTGGAGTATGGACTTCGCTGATGAGTTGAGGTTGCTGTAGAGGCATCGAATATGTCACTCACTGTCTCTCTGTCGCCTCAATGCTTGCACCAATGTGCCCGTGTGCATCAACACTAATTAGCTTTTAATAGGGAGAAATTAACTGGAACATGAGTCCAAAGGGCCCTGGGGGACGGGGGAAACACTTGGGCGCAGACACACACTCACATTTTTCAGCAGTTGATGATGCCCAACATATGTTCCAGTTGCTCAGAAACATTCAGATGCCAACACATGTCTGACCCAGTTGTGCTTTTTTACTGTTCACTTAAAGGAGTAGTTCACGTTTAAAAATCTTTTGCTGATAATTTACTCACCCCATGTCATCCAAGATGTCCATGTCATTCTTTCTTCAGTCGAAAAGAAATTAAGGTTTTTGATGAAAACAGTCCAGGATTTTTCTTCATATAATGGACTTTAATGGGAACCAAACGGTTCAAGGTTCAAAAGATAGTTTCAGTACAAACTGCAAACTGTTCAGAGGGCTTTAAACGATTTCCAGACGACAAATAAGAGTCTTATCAAGTGAAACGATCGCTCATTAAAAAAACAACAACAACAAATTTTACGTTTCATAAAGCTCAAATGGTCGCCCTGCACTGTTTTGTGATGTGCGTTTGTGACTCTCCTGTTCAGAACTCGTTTAAAAAAAATGAACAAATCTTTTTTCGTGTCATTTGGTGCATTCAACGAACGGAAAAGATTTGTTCATTTTGATGAACGAATTCGAACAGGAGAGTCACGCGAACGTGCATCACAGAACAGAGCAAGGACCATTTGAGCTTATAAAACTTAAACTTTGTTTTTTTTTTAAATGAGCGATCGTTTCACTTGATAAGACCCTTATTCATTCGTCTGAATTCGTTTAAATCCCTCTGAACAGTTTGCAGTTTGCACTGAAACTGTCTTTTGGACCTTGAACCGTTTGTTTCCCATTAAAGTCCATTATATGGAGAAAAATCCTGGAATGTTTTCATCAAACCTTAATTTCTTTTCAGACTGAAGAAAGAAAGACAGCGGACATCTTGGATGACACGGGGTTGAGTAAATTATTAGCAAAACCTTTTTTAAAAGTGAACTACTCCTTTAAGTGTGTGTGTGTAAGAGCTATACAACATCACAGATTTCAATTTACTGGTAGATACCGTTCATATTCATGTTCCTGTTTTTATTTTTTGTTTTTGGCACAGAGAGATTTGGCATCCTTGGCATCTACTAATAAGAGATTGTTTTGTTGTAAAGTGCCTTTAAAATCAACGACTGAATCAATGTGCTGAATAGAGAGGGAAGAATTTAAAGGTCTAATACTTAGGAATTTAATTTGAGCATTACACATGTTTGCCTCTAGGTGGCAGTAGAGGCCAATTTTAGAGTTGATCTTGTGGAAGATCACAGAGGTTTCTATAAAATTCCATTTTTTTGTTAAAAGTCACACTAGCATACATCCTGACAGGCTTCAACTACATATGGACTATATGTTCTTAGTGTGCTGTGCATCAAAACCTGTAATTTAGTTCAAGTATGAGTAATGGACGTGTCTGTCTATATTTTGCAGGTTTCCTGGTCCAGGGCTGAAGAGAGTTCCATCCACACGGCTCAGAATCCAGACAAAAACCTCCTGAACCTGTCATCAGTCAGATCATCGACAAACTCAAACACATCAATCAAGTGAGTTGCTGTTTATCAGAAAATATGAACTTTTTTTTACATGTCAACTTTACAATGCACATCTGTGAATAATCATACACTGCCATGCCATCAGTCATCACAGAGATATACAGCTGTGCGTAAACTCATCACCTCTGTTTTAACTCCGTCACAACAGTCTGCCTGTCATCACACACACAGATGCTCATGTCTGCACACTGTTTTATGAAGCGCAGTCTTGAAGATTATCAGGATGTGCGATAGGGGCTGCCGGTATCTGTACGTTAATGCAGACAAAGCAGAGGCTTTTATTCACTTTCTTTCTTTCTTTCTTCCTGCCTGCCTTTAAAAAACAACAGCTGCGTGTCATATCACCTTGACTGTGTGTGTGTGTA
This sequence comes from Hybognathus amarus, assembly GCA_030378365.1. NCBI lineage: Eukaryota > Metazoa > Chordata > Actinopteri > Cypriniformes > Leuciscidae > Hybognathus > Hybognathus amarus. Next base: position 290,622 of record JAQIUQ010001048.1, on the reverse strand, counting down.
TGGGTGTGTCTGCTTATATTTCATGTACAGTTCATTCCCTATTGTGAACAAGATCCTACAGTGATATTCGACCCTTTAAGGTTTTTTGTGTGTATACTCTGGTAATCCTGAGAGAAGAGCATCTGGCTCATCCACAGGAAGCTCACTGGGCGATCTAAAGGACACTTCCTCTGTACCTGGAGGATGTGTGTTTTTGGCTGGGTTTAAAGATATGTTGCAATGCAGCCTTGTTGTGAATAGCTCAAGGCTACAGTTAGTAAAGCTCGGTCCAAGTGTGTGTTACTGGCACACTTAGTCTTGTTTTTTTTTCACCTTTACTTTTTTCCCAGATGCTTTTATCCAGAGAGACTTAGGAATACTACAAACTAAGTGCTTGCAATAGTGTAGAGTTGTAAAGACAAGAACAAGGAGGGATTTAGTGAAAGTATAGACTTTGAGTTTTGTTGTTTAAAGAGTCAGCAGGACACAGTCAAGTGCTCACAGAAGAGATGAGCTATCCAATGTTTATTATCAAGAAAGAGCTGAAAACTTAACTCATCTTTTTTTAACAACTCATTTCATTAATAAGACCTTTGTAATTTATTCCTTTGTTTTTTATTCATTTCTAATTTTCTGGTCCCACTTTATATTAAGTGGCTTTAAGTACTTGAAATTAATCATTTGATACAATGGACTTATTGTGTACATACATGTTTTTACATTGTACTTATATTTTAAAAATACCAGCATGTAATTACAGCTGTAATTAATTTATGTAATTACATTTGTAATTACACAGTTGACCCTCCCCTCACACCTTAACCTACCACTTAACTGTCACCGTCCCACAGGTGGACGTTTGCCACTATATTTTTAAATCAATTATATCTTAGTAAATATCTTTAGTAATATTGACAAACTATATATCATTTGAAAGCTTACAATATCTAGTTTCCATATTTAGTGACTGATTTTCAAAATATATTACAGAGGAACCATAATTTATCAAAATGCAACAAGAATATTTTCATACTCATTAAGTGAGTTCAGACCTTTATTTTAAAATAGCAGAGAACATGAAAAATCATGAAAAAATGGTAGATACCTTAGTTTGTTTTCATGCCAAAAGTTCTAAAGATAGCATCCATACAATTATTTTGGAAAAAAAGGTCTGAAAAGTTTGAAATATCAAGAAAAAATAATGGAGGCGCCCTTATATGGGCAGTAATGGAGTCTGATTGTGCCCTAGTGAAAAAGTTTGGTACTGCGCTCAAACAAAATCTTACTGAAAGCTAATTTTTTGAGATATCAACCTAAAATTTGAAACACAACTTGTTCAGATTTTTGGCTTTGATTTTTCTGCAGTTTTAGAGTAGCCCAGGTTTTGAAAATATATATTTTATGTAAAATATAAATTATTAATATTTTTACATTGTACATTTCCATAAACTCAAACTTCTATAACTTTTTTTTCTGTTTAACTTTCTTAATTTATTTCACTTCTACAAAAATCTGCCAAATGTCTTCTTTAAAACAAGACCAATCATATGTCTATATTCCAAAGCATTCTTGAATTACAACCATTTTAGTTCGAAATGTGCATTTTCATGTCTATTCAAAAAAGGGGGGGTGACAGTTAAGAGGTTAAACCTACCCATACCACCACACCTGTCCCTAACCTTACCCGCATCATACCTCAATAGCAGCAAAAGTGTTTTACAATACAACAGGACCACAATAATATGTTGTACTAATTTTTCGATGCAAGTACATAGTACTTAAAGCCACTTAATATAAAGTGGGATATAAAGTTGATTATTATTTTTTTGTCCTATTTTGTTCTGTTTAAAATTTTGATTTTTCTGCTTGATTAACTACTTGTCAATATTAATTAATTTTGTTTTATTTTACTTTTGGTCTGCTTTTTGTCTTTCATTTTGTATTAATTTGTTCTGCTTTATTAACTAGACTACTTATTAATACGAAATTATTTTATTTTGTTTTATTTCATTTATTTAATTTTTGGTCTGCTTTTTCCATTTAGTTTTGTATTTTATGAATAGTCCGTTTTATTTATTTTTGTTTAGTTTTTCTGCTTTATTTTATTTTTTATACTACTTCTATATGATTTTTAATTATATTGTTATTTTATTTTTGCTTTCTCCTACTTTTACTATAGACTTTCTATTTACTCTTTATTTGTTGTTCTGCCTTTTCGTCTGTTAGTACTGCTTGTTTTTACTCCCATTGTATTGTATATGAATGAATTAAATTTATTTTTAATTTAATCTTAAATTTTAATTTAAATTAAACAAATTCAGAGAGTTTTTGGGGTCTTGCGTTAACATGAGATATATTTAAGTGCATTGCTTTGCATATAGTTATGTGTGCGTGCGTGTGTGTAGAGATAGAAACTCACTGCTGCCTCATCCTCAGTGACCCCATGTGAGTGGATTAGCGCAGCGCTCTTGTTTAAACAGACCACAGAGACATCAGAGCGGCTCAGATGAGCTGTGCTTCGTCTGCCCTCGGGCTGTGAGGTCAAGCCTTCCCTGGACAGGCCCTCGTTCTCTCACTTACTCTACAAACAGACCTCCTTTCTCTTCTCTTCTCTTCTCTTCTTTCTCTCTCTTCTCTTCTCTTCTCTTCTTTCTCTTCTCCTTAAATACTCTTCTGTCAGTTTCTTCCTCCTGCACTGCTCCTGTGAAGTGTCCAGCAGTTGTTTCAAGAAACACATCAAATAATTTGTGTACATGACAACTATACACACGACCAAAATGAAGATGTAGTACCATAGACTTGTCATGTGTGTTAGAAAGGGTTAAAATAAAAGTAATCCAGCAATGTCACACTGAAAATGTTGTGGTTGATCTGAATGTCAGCATGGCTGTGAATACCTCATGCTGATGTTCAGTATAACAGTGTTTGTATTGTGATGTTGTATAATCACACAGATGCATGCACATGATATACTTTAGGTCTGGTGACTGTATGATGTCAGTGCTGCTCATTTCTGGTAGGCAAGTGTATTTCAAAAGACCTCATTGGCATCTGTGAACCACAGATAAACACATCCGCTGCCCCTATAAACACATAAACAAACGCAGACCCACACACACACACACGTTTGTTTCACTTTACTTCCATTGTTTTTATATCAGGTCCTAATCCAGACTCGATGCCTAAACATAACCCTCACAGAAACCCTGTGCAAAACACTAGATTTAAAATATGAACGTGAATTGCCTGATTTATAAGCCTTTTTAACAAGGGAGAATCAGCTCACTAGTTAGTGTTCAGAATTTTCACTGTATTGGTATGGACATTTTAGATCTCACAAGTAGTCATGTAGAAGAAGATGTTTCTGCACTGTCAGACAAAAAAGGTACGAAAGCTGTCACTGGGGCTGGTACCTTTTCCAAAGGTACACTTTTGTACTTAAAGGGTGCAGTATTGGTACCTTAATGGTACAAATATGTATCATGAAGGTACCAATATGCACCCTTTAGGTACAAAAGTGTACCTTTTGAAAAGGTACCGCCCCAGTGACAGCTTTTGTACCTTTTTTTCTGAGAGTGTGTGGGTGAGAAAGGAAAACCAGAATTGCTTATTGGACTGTGTGAAAATGTGATGTCGTGTATGGTGGCGTTCTCTGACAAACATGAGAATAATACTGTAGACAAGTCATGTGAAAGTGCAGGACAAGACACAACCACATCCAACGACATAAGCAACAAATAGAAATCAAAACCTAACCAAATTAAGCCCACTTCACCCTGACAGAGTTTAAATCCATCATAAATTACTCATTATTTAATTATTGGTTTATTAACTCTAAATATAGTGACTATAAAGTTGAGAAAAGTTGAACTTAATGCAAATTAGTAGCTTTGCCAATGATTTTTGGTTCATGGTGCTAACTCTTTCCTCAATTAAACTCATTCCTTGTCAAAATAGAGTGACATAATATTTACTAACTACCAATGAATGACACATCTGTCTCTTGTCTATCCTCGATTAAACTGCTGTCAATGTGAACGGGGCTTTAGTGAGACTAGTGTTTCCTTTACTTCATCAACAGAAACTCAAACATGTTTTAATCAAATGTTCAGTTTAACTTAACCCTGTGGTAATAGTTTACATCTGGTGTTATCTGGCACTGTGCTAATGTGTGTTCTCATTTGTTTCCAATAGCCAGGGGTTTAAGTTATTTCCCGGAGTGGACAGACAGAAAGCTCCTATCAGACTTTTCCTAGAGTTTCAGAAAGCCAACATCTCATCTTCTAGCCCGGGAGGCTTGTTACTTTTAGCATGTGCTTCAATTTCTAAGTGTTCTCCAGCAGTTGTAGTTCTATAAAACATTCTGGGTGTGGACCCATTTGATTGATTTTATAGAGCAATAAGGTTTTTGGAAGCTCTTCTGTTCTTCTGTTCTCGGGCATATAGCGTGACAAGCCTGTGTCCCAGAGATTGTGAGTTTAGCGGCACTAGAGATGGCGTTGTTGCCTTAGATTTGGGCCTCTTCTGAAAGAGAGACACTGGGGGCTGCACTGAACACCAGAAGACAAAACTTCACCCTCCCTCAGTCTCTGCAGACCCCAATTTCTCACGCCTAATACGGCTGATGTAATGGCTGTCGCTGAGCCAAGTTTAGAGTAAGCTTGTCTCTATAAATGAAAAAAATGACTTGGTGCTCAAACTATTCCAACTGGGCAAGTGTTCAAAGACTCTGTGTGTTCTTATCTGCATGCCTAAACATGACTCAGTCAAGAGACAGATCTCTCAGGCCTAAATGTGAGTTAGCGCATTAGCCAGCGCTGAAGCTTCACCGTAGATATTTGGGGTTTCATGATTTTTTTTTATTCCAAGGCCCCCCAAATATAATGATATACAAGAGACCTCATTTTTTAAATATTAAGTAGGGCTGTGCAAAAATTAATTGCGATTAATCGCATCCAAAATAAAAGTCTGTGTTTACATAATATATTTGTGTGTGCTGTATATAATTATTTTTGTATATATAAATACACACACATGCATGTATATATTTAAGAAAATGTGTTATTCATATATAAAATATTTATATTTATATAATATAGATTATGTGTGTATATATATATATATATATATATATATATATATATATATATATATATATATATATATATATATATTAGAGCTGTCAAAAGATTAATCGCGTATTAATCGCATCCAAAATAAAAGTTTTTGTTTACATAATATATGTGGGTGCATTGTGTATAATTATTTTATATATATAAATACACACACATGCTTGTATATATTTAAGACATATTTTCATTTATATACTGTTTATATAGATTTTATATGTAATTTATTTTATATATAAATATATATATTTTACATATAAATAATATTTTTTTCTTAAATATACATGTATGTGTCTGTATTTATATATATACAAAATAATTATACACAATGCATCCAAATATATTATGTTAAACACAAACTTTTATTTTGGATGCGATTAATCGCGATTAATCTTTTGACAGCCCTAATATATATACATAATTTAAGCGCAAATAATTCTTAAATATATACATGCATGCATAGGTATTTTATATCTACAAAATAATTATATACAGCACACACAATTATGTAAGCACAGACTTTTATTTTGGGTGCGATTACGCAATTAACTAAAAAAAAAAAAACATTGATGCAGACTGGGAAAAATAGTTAAATGTGCTCTAAGCGATGTCACAGTCACGTTTTTTTATGCCAAAACATTTTTGTCACATACAGCAAACATCTCATATCCGCTAGCTGCCTGTCCCCAAACACACTGTAAAAAAAGTGCATTTTGCGAGTTGGGTGTCTGAATTTCAAACCTGTATATATTACAGTGCTTGAGCATACATAATATACTGGTGTTTATCCACCATCTATTTGTGCCTTGTGGAAATGCAGAGATGTTCAGAGATGAAGCTCACTGCACACACCCAGTCTGTCTCCATGTGTGTTTGTGTTTGTTCCCATGACTGTCAAACATGCACTCATGCTGATCCGTAAAGTCTGCCGCGTCTCTTTGTGTTTACAAGAATGGTGCGTCATTTGTGGAGTTTACTTCCTTTGAGGGGAGCTGTTAAACTACAATACCTCCTCCACAGTTTATTAAAATTTTTATTTAAGAAATGTGTACAATCTTGCTGAGATCAGGGCAAACTCGCGCTGCATCAAAGTTTTAAAGGGATAGTTCCCTTTAGCTTGCTCAAGGGCATCCAAGATGTAGGTGTCTTTGTTTCCACAGTATTTTAAATTTTTATATTTTTAGGTCAAACCGTTTTTTGTCTGTCAGTCATATAATGGAGGTCTATGGGGTTCACCTCAAAGAGCATGCACAGAGAAGTTCAAATTAAACATGATTTAATGACTCGTGAAATGTAAGTACACATTGATGGCCTAAAACACGAAACGAGCAGGTTGTGTGAGAAAACAAACAGTATTTATATTATTTTTACCTCTTGTAACCACATACAAGACCATATACCATACAGCAGTGGGCGCTTCTGTCTGCACATGTGCCGGAAAGCGCCGGACATTAATCTCTCGCGCGTGTATGTCACTCATTATTTACACAGAAATTTCGGAAGTTTTACCTTTCATTGTGAAGATTAAATTATGTTTAATTTGGACTTCTCTGTGCATGTTCTTTGAGGTGGACCCCATAGACCTCCATTATATGACTGACTGACAAAAACGGTTTGACCTAAAAATATCAAAATTAAAAATACTGTGGAAACAAAGACGCCTACATCTTGGATGCCCTTGTAAGCTAAAATATATCAAAAATTAATTTCAAAGTGAACTATCCCTTTAAGGACAAACACGGTGAAACATAGTTTCCAGAGACAGACATAAGTAAATCTTCTGTCCAAAATAAAAGCAATCAATCAGAATATTTTTGAGGTTTATTAATTTATGTGGATTGGAATTTTGTACTGATGTGATGTCATAGTGTGTGGTTCTTGTCAGCATATGAACCAATCAGGCAACAGGAAAAAACAACAAAAAGAACATGTTGTCCCTTGTTAGGGACGCAGTGTAAGGCCAAGCATATCATTGTTTATTATTTGTTTAGATATTTCTAAAATAATTACTTACTTGAAACCTAATCTGGCGGAAATAATGTACCTTTTGGTGAAATTGGGGATTCAGATAAGGAAAATGAAGTGTATATAGTTACAGTGCATTATTTCATTAAACTTTTACTAAATAAACCAGACTTGTGCTGTCATATATTAAGCCTATAATGTTGGAGTACCAACGACACAGTAAAAGAAAATCTGGCAAAGTCTCTGTCAACCGCTGCCCTCAAATATAGTTTAATTTACGTACATTGCCAAATTAGATTTTCATATTTAGGAAAATATGTCTTTCCGCTGGTGCCGTCATCAGGACCATCTGGACTTTCCAGGGTATTGAGTTACTGTTCAAAAAAGCCTTTTCCCAGTGGAGCTCAGGGGATAGTGGTAAAACACTGCAATTATCTGATTGGTCTTTGATTATAGAAGTTCCCTCCAGCGCTGAGATGTGTCTGCCATGTGTAGGGCAGAGAGGTGAGCATATATTACATGTCACTTCTCATGTTGTCCTAAATTTGTGGAATGTTCTGTGAAAAATTAGATGCTGTGTTTTTCTTTTTTCATGCGCGATGGGAAACAACTCTAGGCTGAGAGATCTTTCACGCACACTCACTTTTTCTCTCATTTCCTGGCTGGAACTTTTCTCTGCATTTCTTTTCCCTGGTTTATGCCCTCACTTTCTTTATTTCTCTCTCTCTCGCTTTGAACTCCACCCTACATTTCTTATGCTTTTTCTCCCATGTTAATCCCACTTTCTTTCCTGCTCTCCTTCCTGACTGTTGAGTTGTATGTGACACACTCCAGTCCCGCAGTCCTTCACTCTAATTAGATCCAGAGGCAGAGATGGAGAGAGAGAGAGAGAGAGGGAGAGAGAGAGGGAGGGCCGCAGGTAAGGCAGGAGAGCAGACTGCAAAATAAACCAGAGCTCCACATTCCAGCACACAGCCTCCCGTCCCGCTGCCGCTGACTCCACCAGGACCTTTATATTCAACACCTCATCGACTCCAATAAAAAGTACCAAAAAGTACCACACTCTAACGGCCTCTTCACATCAGAAGCAAATTGGAAAAGGGAACAGTTGCATGTATGTCTATGCGCTAAACAAATGGTCATCTATCCGAATAAAAACCAAGTTTACTTCTAGAACAAAAGGTGGCACTGATTTACAAATTTACTCGGTGCAATGCAGTAAGTTTAAAGAGAATTTGTTCATGGTTACAATACTTTTTGAACAATTACCAAAATTGCACTACCATTTAAAGGTTTGGGGTCTATAGAGGGCATGCGCGTGATGTCACCGTCGGCCGGAGTCCTGCAGTTCCTCACAGCGAGTGGCAAAAAGACTGAGCGGCTGTATTTATTTAAGCGTGAATGCCGCGAAAAACAAACACAACACATATAAAGTGGGAAAGAGCTTTGCGATTGACTGTACAACTAGATTTGACCAAAAATCGGAGGAAAATTTTTACAGACTGCTATAGAAAGAGGAAAAAACGGATCGCTGCAATTCACAGAAACAACTGGACTCCAGTCAGCGAAAGGTGGATTTGCAGTTATCATTTTGTGTCAATATGCTGAATTTAGCTGTAAAACCATACCCAAATATTTAGTATTGTTATATATATTAACAACTCATCAATTAAGTATTTATCATTGCATATTCTGCATTATTGGATGTTTTTAATAGCCTAAAAAAAACTATAAAGTTTTAGGGCTGGACAATATGATATATAGGCTCTAACACTGATATAAGTGATCACCCAGATTTAGACCTACCTATATTGTATTTATATAAAGCGTTCACAGGCAAATTTGCTTTATGTTTAGGTCTATATTGCTTTTATTTCCCGGTGTGGAAATCAGGCAAACATAAATGTCAGGCAACACGATTCCTGGCTGCATGTCAATATCCATGGATCACTGGATCTTTAGTAAGTTGTAAGGAACACTATATTGAGTCCAACATTTAGTTTAAATTGAAAAAAATGTTCATTTTAGTCACATTTTCGCAGTTTCCCCTATTAAATCCAGTCACACAGCAGATCTTTTGCCACTCAGTCAGGCTGAGGGGGTTGATCCGGCGGGAAGTGACGTCAGTGCATTCCCTCTATACAATTTCTTTTATTTAAATATTTTTTTTGATGATCTATTGACAGAAATGCAATATAAGATCCATAACTATATGTTTCAGTCGTGTATTTACAGTCTATGGGTCTAGCTGCAGAAGTTCAGATATTTCAACGTATCCAAAACTCAAATGATCTGAATTTTCTGCATATGCATATGATCGGAACTCCCCGCAGCTCCCGATACGACTCTCCATTGGAAATGAATGACTTCCAGTCCAACGACTGTCGTTGTCGTGTGCAGTAGAAAGGCGGCTTTTGATCGATCTTTGTGTACTGGCAGGGTAGAGTAACTTGTGTTACTTGTGCGACCGCTATGTGTTTACTGATGTAAACATACTTAGTTTGTAATAACACAATAACCATAAGCATAACCGTTGTTCATTATAAATGTGGGATTATGAATTATATTGAGAACGTCGTACATAGGAAACATGCCGTAATGTACCCTGAGTGTAAACCTTTTTTTACACTTGGTACGGATTCTTTTTTTAGGAGCAGATCCTCATTTATAAAGCAGTCTGGTAAGGAATGGTTCCTGTGTGACATCACACAGTTCGAACGGCTCGATTTGAGGCAGTGAAAAACATATAAGGAGAATAAAACAAAAACACTGGATAGACCACACATTTCAGTACAATTAACTTGAAAAAGCACATGTACCCATTATTTGACCCTTTTAAGAAGTAAAACTGCTTTTAACATTTGTAACAAGAAACAAGCATGATTTTGAGCCTCAAATCAGCATATTATAATGATTTCTGAAGGATCATGTGACACTGAAGACTGGAGTAATGATGCTGAAAATTCAGCTTTGATCACAGGAGTAAATGATATTTTAACAATAGAACATGTACAGACCATGTATAGAACATGTCAGGTGCTGTTGTCTGTGATAAGCCCCCTGAGACCACCTTCATCCAATATGCAAATTTATCTGTATTGTACTATTGTTATAATATAAAATTAACTGGTAAAAAAAATACTTCTGTGATGGTAGGCTATATGAGATTTAACTGGATGGTAGTTAAAAGGTTATTAAACAAACCCTGCCATGGTTGTTTGAGTCTAAGTACACACAAACACATATTTAGACAAATGCTCCCTCACACACACACAATGTGCCCACTTCAAATGGCTGTTTAATGTGTGTTTCAGTGGATGCTGGTCCATTTGAAGGTGCACGACTGTGAGGGTTTTTCAAATAAACTGACACCTGACATTAAAGCAGTCTAGAAAGACCTCCATAAATCCAGAGTTGAATGGGGGGTTTGGATTGACCCTGATCCCAGCGCTGCTCCTGATGACCTCTGCATGCCTCTGTTCTCAACGGCTTGATTTGCTGTGGCACTCACACCAAAAACTCCCATAGAGATGTCCGATTCTCTAGAAAATAGGTCCCTTTAATGCAGATTTTTTTGTTCTGACAACCTTGATCTGTCTCATGTGGTCTCCTACCTCCAGCTTTATCTCTTTTACTATCTCTTTCAAAGACTTACCACTTTTTACATTTTTATTAGAAAAGTTGGAAATGGAGCAACATTTAATTTTTTTTAGGAATATGGTTACATCATGTCCGATGTAGCAGATAGGCTTTTGCTTGATTCCGTGACATATTTTTAGATATACCTTCTAGGGCTTTCTAGAATGACAGGTCTGTACCAATATGGCAATCACAGGGAACCATTACAGTATCCACCTTATTTTACAGGTAAGAGTGGAAATGGCAATTTGTAATTTTAATGTCTCTGACTTGCAGTGTTATTCGCTTCCAGTTATTTTTGCCTGCACAAAACTCCTTATGCTGCTTGATATTGGTTAATAACTGGTATTTCTTACCGTATTATTTTTATGTATAGTGTCTTAATTATAAACATGCTGGTTTGTAGGTCAAACAGCTTTAAAGCTACACTGTGTAACTCTTTTATTCTTAGCTTTTATTCTTAGTTTATTATTAGCTAAAAACACTTAGTTTTTTCAATAATATATGTGCTCATTAATGTACATTTACTTCGTTCAAGTAATAAAGTATTCTCGTGAGTGTATAATATGCCATTGAAAATACATACGGGTAAGGGGTTCTACTGTCGGTTGCCATGTTGCTCCTCCATCTTGAAAGTACATTAGCCAAAGAGGGACATACCCGTTAATTCAAGCTTCGCCTTTCGCGTTTACGTTTGAGTTAACACTCATGGACGAGGTTGAACTGGAAGCCATGTTAATCTTGGACTACATTGGCCACCGTAGGAGTTAAAGAATCGGAATTGAGAGGAACAGAAACATTAAATTCACTGGATGGTCATATACCTTTTCACCGCTAGATGGGGGTAAAAATCACACAGTGTAACTTTAAAGTAGATTCAAATTTCGTTTGAGAGTCATATCAGTTTCATGTATTTTTAAAAGGATTTTGCTGCCTTATCGCTTCTCTGTTGTTTGCTAGTTTTTATTGCTTGCTAAAGTTAAACTACAGTTTCAAAAGAGTAGCTTGACAAGCTAGTTTCACAGACGTTTCTGATTGTCTCATTTGTGTCTATTTTTATTTTCACCAAGGAATTTTACAAGAAACATCTGAGACCAAATTGGTTGTTAAATTAAACCCCATGAAGTCACCTGAGCTATGAAACTGGCAACCTCTGGGCACTTTCTTACATCTCTCCTCTGCCGTTCCCTCCTTCTCCTGCATCCCCCTCTCTTTTTCATATATCTGTTCCTCTCTCCCCTGCTGTCTAGGAGGTCAGACAGAGCACATGAGAGGTCTTTTCCTTCCAATTAGTTAGCTTCTAATGAGGCTGAAGCCCCCAGACCCTCCTCCCAGCAGTCCTTTCTGCAAAGCCCTCTCATCCCAGAGGCCAGAAGTTTGGTGCACCCCCCACTGCCACCAATCTACCCCCACCCACTTCAGCCACCCCACTGGCTACAATTACCACACAGCCAGCTAACAACAACGCCACAACCAGCTCATCTGCGCTGAAAGAAATGGGCTTACACCTACATGGTCAACGACAAACTTGTTTACTAACAGGACATATTGTTATCCTGTTCTGCTGGAAAGACTTCCTATGACATGGAAATGTTACAGAGGGCACTTCCTGAGACACTGACAGACCAGAACTGCAGTATTTACTCTAATAGCGAAACTAAATAAACAAAACCGCATGTTGGGCCTATTAAGGTGGCTGAGTGTTCACAAACATCACCTGTATCCCCTCATTCTTTGTGCAGACAGACAGGTATAGTGTCGCCCCAATCCCTATGACATTAGTTGTGCCGGAAGTTGTCATGTGTGACTGCTTACAGACTATTATAGTTTTGCATTTTTTTTTGTTTAAATTCTGTTTTCAAATTTGTTTAAAATTTCAGTTTAATTTTAGGTAGTTTCGTTAATGGGTTTGTTAATTACAGTTCAAAAGTTTGGGGTCAGTAAGACTTTTTATTTTGAAGGGTAACACTTTACAATTCGGGTGCACTAATAAGCATTCATTCATGCTTAAATAATGCACAGATAATACTGAATTCATGTGTAACTAATGATTATTTAAGCTATTCATTAATGATTACCACATTAGGAACTAATTAAGAGTCTGTAAGGTTAATGTATTAGTTCATACATTAATTGTTATTAATTAAATATGTAATTGTGGATTAATTCCATAATAACTAATTTTTTTTAACTAATAGTCTTAATTAGTATGTTAATTACCAGAATGAGCCAAAGCCTTGTATTTCAACGTCCAGATAATATGACAGGTTCACTAATATGCATTAATACATGATTAATTACTTCATTGTTAGTGCAAATTCATGTACAAATTACTACAATTACTAAATTACTAGTTAATAATGATGTGCCCCAACAAGTAAAGCCATAACATAATGATACATTTCCAAATCATTAGCTAATGATTAATTAAAGCAGACAACTGGAAGTTGAAGTGCATAGCTTTGACTAATTGTGGTAATTAACACATTAATTTACACTATTAGTTCATAAAATATGTTATTAAGGAATTAATACACAATGACACAGTGAATTAATAGCAATTCATGTATTACTTAATCTATTAATCATATAGACTCTTTATTAGTTGCTGATGCAGTAATTATTAAGTAATGGTTTAGTTCTTTCATGAGTTATACATTAACTCATGATTATCTGTGCATTAGTTAAGCATGAATTAATGTATATTAGTGCACCCGTATTGTAAAGTGTTACCAAAAGAGCATATTAGAATGATTTCTAAAGGATCATTTGACACACTGAAGACTGTAGTAATGATGCTGAAAATTCAGCTTTGTGCCACAGGAATACACTTTAAAATAATTTTTCTGTTACTAACAACAGTTAGGTTTTATTTTAGTCTATATTGGTCTGAGTTCTTGTTTAAACCCGGTCTCCCCTGATATGCTCTGTCCCCCGGAGCCGTGCCTCACGTCTGGGGGTCAGCGTTCCTGACAAACATGATTGGTGTTGCCTTGAGAATGCTGTAGACTGAATACTTTGAGATGTGATTGTGTGAGAGGAAGAGAAGCTTACAGGTGGAAGGGTTACGGCCGTGTTGTTTCTCAGGCTGTATGTAACTCAAACCTCCCTTGGGCTCCCTGTGAGATTTGGCTCTATGTGCTGTTTCTCATGACTCGTCCGTATCTCCCAGCATGAGCTGAGAGAGCAACGCGGCGCTCCATCAGCACCCTCGCCGGAAAACACAACAGGAGCCTCTCGGTGGGTCAGAGGTCTCACTTCCTGTTTCCTCTCCGTGCAGGGTCATCATAGGGTCTCCTCTGTCTCTCTTTCCTTTTGTTACGGGGGCCTCACAACTCAAATCAGTGTCTCTGCGATGTATGCGAGAGACTGAAGAGGAAGGAGTGCACGCTCACACATGTGGCGTACTGCTCAGTGTCAGAGCTTAAGATATGACCTGGGACGTTAGTGTAAAAACACACACTTTTCTAGACTCCATGGATGGATATTTTCAAGCTGCTTGTATAGATCATATTATACTTGTACATCTGTCTGCATAAATGTGAAAAATGGGTCAGGTTGTAGATCAGGGTTGTCAAACTCATTTTAACACAAAAGGGAGCTTGAGGAGTTACATGATACACAAGAGGCTTTTATACAAGTCTGTAACAATAATGTACATATGGGGATAATAGACATTAGATATGACAGAACAGAAAAAGAGAAAATCACAAACTTCTCTTGGCTAGATAACTGAAATGTGTCTAAAATTAAACATGAACACATAGTTAGACCTAAAGGATCAAATCAATATTATTATATTATAATGAATTAGTGGCTAAAATCTGACAACTTTTTACCTAGAATTATTTAGCTGACTGAATAATGATTTAAATTTCATTAAAAAAAATTCTGGAAAATACACGGATAATGTGACCCGGCATTTGTTTGATTTCGGTTCATTCACACTGCCAGTGATTTGCCGGGATCTGTGAGTGCGTTCACCAGCAACCCTCAAAGATCCCAGAAAGACACGTGACGTCAGGATGAGACGTGTAACGTACGCATCGAAAACATGTACACGAGCATACCGTTCCACAAAGCTAATGAACGATCTCAGCTTCACGCGGATAGTGAGAAGCGCCTGGTTGCTTCGTTCCAGTTTGCAGACATTTGGTCGTTCTTTCTTTGTTGATGACGAACACAAAGTTTCTTCTAAGAGCAACGGAGTCGCACCATAGAGTCACGCGATGGCACGAGCGTCATCAGTGACACACCCCTTACGGCATTGGTCCTGGCTTTTGTTCACACTGCGCACGTTCCAGGACTGATTCCGGCAATGTTACTTATCCCAAGACGTCATACAACTGACACTTTTGACCATACGTCAACATCCGCCTTTTCAGGTTACCCTAGATGACGCTATCTAATCCTAACCCTACCCCAGACCTAAACCTACCCCGTCACTGCTAACTGACGTTAAAGGTAAAGCTGTCAGTTGTATGACGGCACGGGATCGTCATATAACCGACGTTTAAGGTTGTCGTGACGTCTGATGACGTCTTGGCATGAGACTGTGTTACGATGCCGGTATCAATCGCGGGTCGTGTTTGCGTTCACACAGAAGACGTTTTGGCAATTTCCCGGCAATTTCCCGGCAATTTCCGGGATCAACCGCGCTGTGTGAAAGGGGCTTTATTGTGTGGCCTTAGAAGACTCTAGCGCCGCTACTTTTATGATACATTTTAGCTGCTTTTGAATATTTAAAAAAAAGAATTTCTACCTTTTTTTCAAAAGCTTTTTTTCAGCTTTTGTGCCTGTTTATTGTAATAAGAGCAGCCAGCACATTTTATTTTTAAATATCTTCTTTTCTATTACACTAAATAAAGAAAGACAGATTTGGAGTGGAGCCACATGAAGGTGTGGGTTAATTATCATTTTAAAACGAAAAAATCCTCTTTTCAACCTTTTTGACTCCATTTTTGGACTTGCCCTCAACCATCTAGGCCCCATTTTATTCCCATCTGTTTGTGATTTACTGAATAAGGATTTGTACAAATATATATATTTTTTGTACTTAATTTCTACATAGAAAATTGTAGAGTCTGGCATTACTAGAAAATGTACATTCTTTGTGCATCACACTTTTAATATTAGGCTACCTCATATCCAGTTTTTTAAGACCATGGGAAACCTGGTTCTTTAAAGAAAAAGTTATTGAGGGGTGAATTAGAAACATAGACTTTTAGTTGTTTTAGCTTATTTTAATGCTTGTTTTGTCTTGTTTTTAAAAATGAACATTATGTAATTAATGACTCACCCCTCATGTCGTTCCAAGCCTGTAAGACCTCACGTTTATCTTCCGAACACAGTTTAAGATATTTCAGATTTACGTCTGAGAGCTTTCTGTCCCTCCATTGAAATACTATGTCCGGTTATTACTGTTCCTTGTCCAGAAAGAAAATAAAGACATGATCCAAATAGTCCATGTGCAACATCAGTGGATTCAGTTCGTAGGGTGTGGGGAAAAAATCGATACAGCATAGTATCGGGCGATATTTTCTGTGGCAATACTTTTGTCTGGAAATACACGGGCGCCAATATCGAATCTTTTTTGCGTGTTTAATTATAGAAGTATTTGTTTTAGTTTCCGGTTTTCTTCACTGGTTTCTCTATTTTTCACTGCTTGAGAACATAGGGAATAAGCCTAACTTACTGAATGATTGTTCAGGGGCGAATTTGGGATCAACCTAAGTCCACTAATGCTGTTCACTTGAAGGAGTGAATGAAAACGAGTGCGTGAATTCGGACAGCCGTTAAGCGCAAGCTGTAGGCTACACGTTAATGCAGTGCAATGCGGAGAGAGACGCGATTTGACACGTGTCCAATTTTCTCACAAATGTTCATCTAAGACTTTATTTAAATCATTTTAGACAGCTCTTATGAGGAGGTTTGACAAAACGGACATTTTGCCATAATTTGTGTGTGTAATGATTTGTTCAAGCCCGAAAGAGAACTCTATACTGACGCGCGTCTGTTCTGTATGTATGTATGTGTGTGTGTGTGTGTAATGCAGGCAGGATTGAAAGGATACTGCGTAATTGCGTTAAAAGAAAAGTTTGTTCTGTCTGTCTGTGTGTGTGTGTGTGTGTGTGTGTGTGTAATAATACAGGATTGTACGGATACTGCGTTAAAAAATAGTTTGTTATTGCGTTGCCGTGGTGGGCAAGTGATTACACCGGTGTTGCAACTGAACACGTAACACCGACTATCGTAGCAAGCCTGGAGCTCAACATTCATGTGAGAGGTCTCCTATTCAGAGAATAATTACGTCCTGTCCTGTGTCCTGAATGTTCAAGAACAAGTTTTTGCACTTCAGTTAATGTGTAGAAGATAATGTAGCGTTCTCCGCCAAAGACGAGACTTATTTGAATAATAAAATGGTGTTTGAACCAGCGAGGCGATCTCTCTCCACGGGGTGGAGCCTTCTACCCTATTAAACTTGAACAACGAATCACATTGACTCACATAAATGCATAAAGAACAACATTAACATTAAATGCATCCTTACTTGTGACAGAACAGCATTTTGAACACGTTACAATAATGTTTACAGAATTAAATGCGTCATTTAATTAAAGTGAGATGAGCAGTCTTATTTTGCCTTTTTTTTGTGATGTCTTTGAATAATTTGGGGGACATGAATCGCAATATATTGCTTAAAATCGCCATATATTGAGAATCGCAATAATATTGATATCGTAGCCCAAATATTGCGCGATAATATCAGAATCGTCACATCGTTGCCAATTCCCACCCTATTAGTTAGAATGTTTGAAAGCATCGAAAATACGTTTTGGTCCAAAAATAACAAAAACTACAGACTTCATTATACATTGTATGTCATTAATGACATAATTTTCATTGTTGGGTGATATAACCCTTTAAATCCTTTTAAGTCATCTCTGGTTGTTTGCTTAGGCCCCCTAGTGGGTCCCGGCTCCCTGCTTGAGAACCACTCCTTTAAAGCACACATGGTGTTTCCATGAGAGAATGCTGAGCTGGGAATCAGATGGCGATATCAGATGCACAGACCACATGACTCTGGGAACGATTGGTGATAACATGTCAAGCCCTGGAGCAGAAGACAAGCGAAGCCTGTCCTCAGACACTAATTAGATTTAGAAACTCTTTTAGCTCCAACTGCTCTGTCAAACAATCGCCAGCATTTACTGCAAACATGCCAACATTTACACTGCTAGGTAAAAGGATTTGGAATTCTCCTTTTTACTTAAATTATTTATTGGGGAAAAGTGCAACTTTCTAAAGGTTAAAGCATGTGTGTGTGTGTATTTAATTAGTCACAGCTCTTCCATCCATTTTTTTTTTGTTACAAACAATAAAAAGCAAATTTGTAGCATAACAAGAAAGCCCAGTTGTCTGAAATTGTGTAGATTTGGCTTTTTTTTCTTCAAATGAAAGAGATATCATTGTTCAAAGGAACACAAATCTACAATTTGCTTGCTTTCTTTGATAAATGGCTTTGTTGCAGCACTGGGGAAGCTACCACAGACTTGTTTAGATTCGCAAAGGAACTGATTCAGACAAATGTGGTAAAACACTCATAAATCATCTTTGGAGAAGCCCACACCCAGGGCCACTAGAGGAGGCCTGCTCTTTGTTCTCCTGTCCCAACAGGTATTAGTTCTAGGAAATGAATCTGTCTCTTTCATCTGTCTTAGAAGCACCGTGTCTTGCGTGACTGCCTCTGATTCAGACAGGTGAGAGGGGACTCTGGGTGAGAGAGAGGGGAATAAATGTCCACAAAACCCCTCTTTATCACCTCAAATTCAATAAATGTTGAGTAACGCATGAAATCTGTGCGCGCATGCGGGTTTGTATTGAAGTTTCCATGACTCACACAGTGGAAATGTACTGTTTTAATCCCTCCTTTCTTCAAGTATGAACCACAACTGAAGTGGTTGTAATGTAAGGTCCAAACCTATCTATAAAAAAAACCCTTTTTCCGGAGAATTTGTGACTGTTTATGTGTGCGTGACCTTTTGCGATGCTTTCATATGAATGCGCTCAATGTAGGGCAGAGGTCATAATGTAATCATTTTGAGAATGCAGGAAATTACAATTCAAACGAAATTACACTGAGGTTAAGCACCAGGCTTATTCGATTATTCAGATTCTTTTCTAAAGAACGATATCCGCTGCAGAGCATTTGAGTGTTCGTAGGTGGTGTACACAAGTTTTGAGTGAAGTCTCCTACGCTCACCAAGGCTGCATTTATAAAAAAATCTTCTAAAGTATTTTAAGATGTAATTTCTTTATGTGAAGGCAAAGCTGAATTTTCAGCATCATCACTCCAGTCTTTCTTCAGAAATCATTGAATTATGTTGATTTGCTGCTCAAGAAGCATTCCTTCTTATTAGTAATGTTTAAAACAGCTGTGCTGCTTAATATTTTTCGGAAACCCTGATACATTTTTTGGAGGAATCTTTGATGAATAGAAAGTTCAAAAGAACTTCATTTATTTTAAACTGATCTTTTGTAACATTATAAATGTCTTTACTGTCACTTTTGATCAATTTAAGCCATCCTTGTTGAATAAAGTATTATGTTCTTTTGAAATATCTTCTGAGCGGTAATGTAAGTGTAGCTGTTTCGTAGCCTATATATAGTATTGCAGCATGCAGAGCACATTATGAACAGACCACAAGCCACGGCGCATGTCCAGACACTGCTCGTATTACGTTTTGAGCAGGCCAGGCACAATACATGGTATGATGCTAATCAGAGGTAGAATGGAAAAAATCTATCCTTCGCTACATTTCATCCGGTTCCCTCGGTTTCTCTCCAGCAAACATAAACATGTAGGCTGCCGTTGAGGGAAGCTGCGTCCCTGTCCTGACCCCGTTTGTGTTACACTTCAGAGCGGCGACACGCTGGATATGGTGCTGCAGTGTAAGGGCCAAACCACAGGCGTTTATCTTCGTCCCCTCCGGGTCTTTATACCCAGGCCGTACACAAGCCTCAGCTGCTCACTGCCGCCCCACAGCGTGTGTTGTGGTTACCAGAAAGAGAGACGGGGGAAAAAGTCTTGTCCTCTCATGTTTTCTCCACAGTAGGTGGATTTTGTGTGTGTGTGTGTGTCAGTGTTGGAGATGAATTGTGATGACTGACCTGAGGGAAGAGATCAAAAGAGAAATTAACAATAAAAAAAGAGATAAAGGTGCTTAGGAATAACTGTTTGCTCAAACTAAGTTTTAAAGGGTTAGTTCACCCAAAAATGAAAATTCCGTCAGTATTTACTCACCCTCATGTTGTTTCAACCCTGAAAACCTCGTCATCTTCGGAACACTAATAAAGATATTTTTGATGAAATCTGAGAGCTGGATCACTCCTGCAATACTAGTCCATAGGCTTCTTGAGGAATTGAAACTTGCCGGCCTCGAAAAGTTATTAAAGATATCGTTAAAATAGTCCAAGTGACTACAGTGGCTCAATCTTAACTTTATCAAGCGACGAGAACACTTTTTGTGCGCAAAAACAAACAAAAATAACGACTTTATTTCAACTATTCACTTCCTTCTCTATGGGCCTCTAGTCAGTTAACGTAGTGTGATTGCGTAGAGCTACGTCACACGTAGGCTCACTATTGGCCGACGCTGGTCATGTGTGTGATGCGTGTGACGTACAATAACAGAAGCTTACGCTATTAAACTAGTAACCTGACTCGAGGCAGAGAGAGAAGTAAATGAATAGTTGAAATAAAGTCATTATTTTTGTTGTTTGTTTTTGCACACAAAAAGTGTTCTCGTCGTTTAATAAAGTTAAGATTGAGCCACTGTAGTCACTTGGACTATTTTAACGATGTCTTTAATAACTTTTCGAGGCCAGCAAGTTTCAATTCCTCAAGAAGCCTATGGACTAGTATGCAGGAGTGATCCAGCTCTCAGATTTCATCAAAAGTATCTTAGATTTGTGTTCCGAAGATGAACGAAGGTCTTACGGGGTTGGAACAACATGAGGTGAGTAAATACTGACAGAATTTTCATTTGTGGGTGAACTAACCCTTTAAGGATTTAAACTAACCCTAACTTTAGGTTTAAACTTGTATAACACTCACTTTTTATTGATGCACATATATGTGTCTCAAATCATAGTTTTTCAAGAGGTTGCTGGGGTATGCAGATACAAATAAATTATTATGTATAGAATTGGTTTTATTCTGATGTATAAACACTTGACATAAGTTATCCAATTAATCACAATTGTTTATTCTATTGACAAGACAAGTTCATCACACTTTTTACTCCACTACATTTCAGTCAAGGTCCTTGAGCAGAAAGTAGTAACGTCAGTCAGGGGATGATTTTGGTTGGAAATGAAAGTTGAGTTGAGGTTAGAACCTGACTGATGTTGGTTTATGATGTCAACCACAATTTTCATTTTCAACCACAATACTACGCCTGTCCAACATTGGAGATTCCGACATCAACCTGATTATCATTTTTTCATTGTTTTGGAGCACACTAGCTTATAGATAACAGTAAGCTAACATATTCACACTAAAAGCCAAAAAACTCAGGGCACTATTTGAGCGCAACAGCCGTTTGGGTGTCCAAAACTATTGTGGACGTTATTGAGCGCACTAATTCAATCTCACATTCAGTCCCACTACTGGATACTGTGTTCTAGAAATAAATGTGATATTGATATGAGGGTAGGTAGGCATAGATTCGGGGGCATATTTGTCTTAGGCTACATACAAGAATGCATTTACTTTTTACTTTAAAAAATAAGCACAGTCTTTACAGGTTTTACTTAACAGAGTAATATTTGACTACAATATTTGTAGTATCTGTACTTTCACTCAAGTAAGGAAGTTGTGTCCACCTCTATTCCTGTGATTATAAAGCTTCAGTGTCTCATGATCCTTCAGAAATCACTCTGATATGCTGATTTGCTAGGTTTTTACCAGAACTTTTTGAAAGTTCATGAGAACATAATTTACATATTTGGAAAACAAATCTTTTGTAACATGCTAAATGTTACAAAATATAAAAAAAGACTTGCCGAATAAAAGTTTTATTTTATTTTATTTCATTTTATTGACCCCAAACCTTTAAACACTATGTACATAAAAAATATATATCCGTCTTTACATTTTTGGAATAGAGTAAGATTTTCATGTGGTGGTCTAATAACATTTATAGATTCCATAAACTTACATTGAAGGAGGGATACTGAATCATACTTGGGGACCAGACTATCACAGAGACTTCTGTGACCAAGCAAACACAGCAATCGCATGGCAACACACTAAAACAACACTACAAACACCTTAGCAAACCCAAAGCAACACTCACCCACAAGACCATACCATCGTGCCTGCAGGTTTTCTGCATGAGATCTGCACTGGGCTAATCATTGTTTAGTCATGGTCTTATAATTTCCAGAAACCCATCTGTGATTTTTCTCCTCTTATACGCTCCATTGCTTGTCTGCTTGATTAAACAGTAAACTGCCATGTGGCATTACAGTATTGTCCTGAGCTGTGACCCTGAGCAGAGTTCAGGCCTGGTGCGGGGCTCAGCAACAGGTCTGTGGTCAGTGTGTCTCTCTCGCGACTGCTCTGCCCTGAGCACTTTGCCATATGTAAGCCTTTTGTATGAGTTTGTGAGTGGAGTTTTCCTTTGCATTCTGTGCAGTTTGGAAAAGGAGAAATCGCATGGCTGAACAGACACTAATTGTATTTTTTGCTTTGAGTTTCACTGCATTCCATGAGCTCTGTGTTCCCAAAGCCTCTGAACCGCATAGAGAGAAGAGGAGGAGGGGAGTCCTCAAATATGAGGCTTGTTCTTGATTTACCAACCATATTTTGTTTTAGTTGTGTCCTCTGCTTCCTAAAGGCTCTCCAGTATTCACTGCAGTAGTGTCACTGCAGCTTCAGGCTTGTGTCTTCACAGAATATAAAGTGATATCTGTGTTACTATAGTTTTTCTTATGCAATAAATTGTGAAATGGTTATCAGGAGTTGTCAGTGGGATTTATTAGTGGGAATTCTGGAACATAACACACTTTTGCTATTGTTCTATTTTCAGAATTACAGAAGAAAAAAATAAGCATATTTTCTTACCTTTTGTAGCTTGGAAGTGTTCAGTTTGAGCAGATGTTTTATAGCATCATCACTGTCCTCGTCAGCTCATCTCCCAGCATCGCCTCATATTCACCATCTCAAACATATTCTCAAAACTATCATTTTCAACATTTTCAAAATCAATATTTTGATCACAGTGACACCTTCACCTCTTCACCTTCCAGTGACACTGACAATAATATTTGATTGCGTTCAATACTTATGTATTTGTTCAGTATGCTGTAAATCTCTAAGCCATTTCAAGTTTTGCTGATGATACTTCATATTCTTTTGACATGCATTCTTTTATATATATATATATATATATATATATATATATATATATATATATATATATATATATACAGCTATGGAAAAAATTAAGAGACCACTGCCAAATCAGCAGTTGCTCTGGATTTATTATTTATAATATAAATAATAAATCCAGAGCAACTGCTGATTTGGCAGTGGTCTCTTAATTTTTTCCATAGCTGTATGTATATATATATATATATATATATATATATATATATATATATATATATATATATATATATATATATATATATATGAATGTATACACTCACTCACCTAAAGGATTATTAGGAACACCATACTAATACCCTATTTGACTCCATTTTGCCTTCAGAACTGCCTTAATTCTATGTGTCATTGATTCAACAAGGTGCTGAAAGCATTCCTAAATGTTGGTCCATATTGATAGGATAGCATCTTGCAGTTGATGGAGATTTGTGGATGCACATCCAGGGCACGAAGCTCCCGTTCCACCACATCCTAAAGATGCTCTATTGGATTGAGATCCGGTGACTGTGGGGGCCATTTTAGTACAGTGACCTCATTGTCATGTTCAAGAAACCAATTTGAAATGATTGGAGCTTTGTGGCATTATTCTGCTGGATGTAGCCATCAGAGGATGGGTACATGGTGGTCATAAAAGGAAAGGACATGGTCAGAATCAATGCTCATGTAGGCTGTGGCATTTAAATGATGCCCAATTGGCACTAATGGGCCTAAAGTGTGCCAAGAAAACATCCCCCACACCATTACACCACCACTACCAGCCTGCACAGTGGTAACAAGGCATGATGGATCCATGTTCTCATTCTGTTTACGCCAAATTCTGACTCTACCATCTGAAAGTCTCAACAGAAATCGAGACTCATCAGACCAGGCAACATTTTTCCAGTCTTCAACTGTCTAATTTTGGTGAGCTCTTGCAAATTATAGCCTCTTTTTCCTATTTGTAGTGGAGATGAGTGGTACCCGGTGGGTCTTCTGCTGTTGTAGCCCATTCGCCTCAAGGTTGTGCGTGTTGTGGCTTCACAAATGCTTTTCTGCATACATCGAATTGTAACGAGTGGTTATTTCAGTCAAAGTTGCTCTTCTATCAGCTTGAATGAGTCGGCCCATTCTCCTCTGACCTCTACCATCAACAAGGCATTTTCGCCCACAGGACTGCTGCATACCGGATGTTTTTCTCTTTTCACACCCTTCTTTCTAAACCCTAGAAATGGTTGTGCATGAAAATACCAGTAACTGAGCAGATTGTTAAATACTCAGACCGGCCCGTCTGGCACCAACAACCACCCTCCTAAATGCATTGAAGCAACTGCCATGTGATTGGTTGAAATTTAACAGATGTTCCTATAATAATCCTTTAGGTGAGTGTGTGTGTGTGTGTGTGTATATATATATATATATATATATATATATATATATATGGTTATAATTAATTTATTGAGGAATACTACAAAGGTTGATTCTAACTTTAAGAAATGAATGAGGAGGGGTTTAGTGAATTAGTGAATGACTTTCCAGGTATGCGTTTAAGGGTAAAAGACACCCTTAAAATACTGTTGGTATTTTAAACCATTTTACTCACTTTTTAAAAACATATTTTAAATAGATGTTAGATTATTTTGAAATAAAGAAATTAGTAGAAATTAGCAAAGATGCATGAATAAAACTGATTTCTGAAGGATCATGTGTGAAGACAACCAGCTTTGACATCAGAGGAATAAATACAATTTCAAAATATATTATAAGAGAAAAACGTTGCTATAAATTGTAGTATTATTTCTAAATATTACAGTTTTCACTGTATTTTTGATAATGGCACAGTCTAGAAATGTACTCTAACCAGCTAAACTAAAGCATCCTGTGTTACCTCAGCTGGCCACTGCACATGTGCGTGTGTATGCGTGTGTGTGTGTGTGAGAGAGAGAGAGAGAGAGAGAGAGAGAGAGAGAGAGAGAGAGAGAGAGAGAGAAGGGCAAGTGGCTGTGCTCCATCCATTTGGCCTTCTCTCCATATCCCCAGTGCCAAACAGTTGTCCGTAAGCTTTTCTCTTTTCTTTTCTCCTTCTACCTTTTTTAGAGTTTGTTTTAAAATACCCTTGACCACGTTTTTTTCTTTCTCTCTCTTTCCTCTTTACGACTGTTTGCTTTCAGAGTTTAAATGGTTTGTGGGACGGACCGTCTCACGTCGTTACTGGGCAACGGTCTTCAGGAAGGAATTCAGAGCCCTCAGTAAATGTGCTTAGGGCTTAAACTCATGCAGCTCTCCAAAAACATGCTGTTGAAACAAGAGTGCATTAAAGGCCCATTCCTCGCTGTAATTCTGCTCAGGGAAAACAGGCGCGTTTGTTGTTCTTTCAATTTTATGAACAGCCGAAGTCGCTGATGGGAGTGCGGTTTCACTAGGTGGCGCTATCCATTTTCACACCGTCATCAGGCGTCTTTTGTCCGTTTTATGCTTTTTGGTGTCATTGCCAGTGGGCAAACTGCATAAATGAATCATTTTCTCTGTCAATGCTATAACTGACCCTGCAGACTTGTTCAAACAGAGGCGGTCTGTGCCTCCCGGTGTTCGGGCCTGAATGGAGGCCTGTGTGGATTTCTGGTGGAACTTGTTGTATGACTTTCCCTGCTGACCTCCTGAGAATGTGCTGACTTTAAATTACAGCTGCTGAGGTTTGTATGTTTAGTAAGGCCTGTTTATCTTCTGATAATACAATAATGATACATTTTTATTCTGAGAGAGAGAGAGAGAGAGAGAGAGAGAGAGGAGATCTATGTGCTGGTCAGAAGCTGTTGCCCTCTGATTTGTTTCGGAGGGAAGCCAGACCCATCTGATCTCAATTTTCTACTGTAGACAAAAACAACAACAGCAATGAAAAAAAAGCAACAACAACAAGCACATGCTTATGTCCGCACATCGGAAGGAAATCAATAAAAGAGGGAGACAGAGTAGAAAGATTAAAAGGAAAAGCAGAAGACGGATGGGGACGCTGGAATTTTCAGCAATTATAGTTTGGCAAAACACAACAGCGGTCGATGTAAGAATCTACTCTTTTAACGTTTATCATTTTATGCCTGACTCTACTTGAGTGCAGTACTTTTTAAAAAGAAAGACAAGAAAAAGTCTTTTGGAAATAAACGGCTTGATTTTGTGAATTTTATATATTTAACTGTATCAAGCTCAAAATTTATTCTGTGAAGTTTTACACATACCATTTATAACTAGGAAGCAAATAATGACATCCTTTTTTGTTAGGAAGCAGCTGACCTGTTTAACCCATAATAAAAGGGTTAAAGGGATAGTTCACTTTGAAATACATTTTTGATATGTTTTAGCTTACCTCAAGAGCATCCAAGATGTGTCTTTGCTTCCGCAGTAGTTTTAATTTTGATATTTTTAGGTCAAACCGTTGGTGTCTATCAGTCATATAATGGAGGTCTATGGGGTCCCACCTCAAAGAGCATGCACAGGTAAGTCCAAATTAAACTGGATTCAATGACTCATAAATATAAATACACATTGATGGCTTAAGACACGAAACGAGCGGTTTGTGTGAGAAAACGACGAGAAAACGAATGAGTTTTTATATAGATTTTACCTCTTGTAATCACAGTAATCTGAGGAGCGGGCGCTTTGTGGCTGTGGTTACAAGAGGTAAAACGATATAACGATATAAAAACGATACTGTTTGTTTTCTACACAAACGCTCGTTTCGTGTCTTAGGCCATCAATGTGTACTTGCATGTATGAGTCATTCAATCATGTTTAATTTGGACTTCTCTGTGCATGTTCTTTGAGGTGGACCCCATAGACCTCCATTATATGACTGACAGACAAGAACGGTTTGACCTAAAAATATCAAAATTGAAACTACTGTGGAAACAAAGACACCTACATCTTGGATGCACTTGAGGTAAGCTAAAACATACCAAAAATTAATTTTAAAGTGAACTATCCCTTTAAGAAAAGATGGTGATAGATGCAGACTTTTCAACATCAAAATGTTAGGATAAAAATAATAGTGAAAGTGTGTAATTTAGGTTGTGCATTTATGAGCAACTTTTCCCTTAGTTCACCCAAAAATGAACATTATGTCATTAATGACTCACCCTCATGTCGTTCCAAGCCCGTAAGACCTCCGTTCATCTTCACAACACAGTTTAAGACATTTTAGATTTAGTCAGAGAGTTTTCTGTCTCTCCATTGAAAATGTGTATACTGTCCTTGTCCAGAAAGGAAATAAACACATGATCAAAGTAGTCCATGTGACATCAGTGGGTTGGTTAGAATGTTTTGAATCATTGAAAATACATTTTGGTTCAAAAATAACAAAAACTACGACTTTATTCAGCATTATATTGTCTTCCGGTTCTGTTGTCAATCCTCGTTCATCAGTCCGCAGTGTCTAAACCAGTGTCGCATTGTCCACAAATCTAAACCAATTTTTTTGGTCCAGTGTTCTGTTATTGTTCTTTTGTCTTCCACAGTAATCGCTCAGATTTTACTCCAACTCTATCCAGTAAATAACTAGTTTCCCTCCAGATGTGTGCTGAAATGAAATATTTGGCCTTGACTTTGTTTGGCAGATCTCATCTACAGTGTGAATGTGTTCTGAGCACAAATCCACAAACCTAATCTCATACTGATATATGATCTCATACTAATATGATGATGTTCTATAGCAGGGATTTCCAAACTTTTTTTCCTCTTAAACCCAAGCTATTTACTTGAAGTACTTTTTTGATATTTTTAGTTAATATTGCAATAATTTCACATATTTTCATGTTGAAGGCATTGCTTCAAGGTATTTATGTTCAGCATGCTTCTGTAGTCATCAAGATGTAGTTTGGTTTTTCCACCCTTCTTAATGCTAATGGTCTTTTTATCTGTAGCTTTTACGGATGGTGACGTTGCCTGAGAAGCGATGGAGGGCTCGACCAGGAGGGAGCAATGCGAGAAGAGACCCAGCCAGACAAGGCCAGGCAGACGAGAGATGAGGAGGGCCTAGAAAGTGGGGACTGCGATGATGAAGATGAGTGTACTGGTGTTTCAGGGCTTCGGGCCACCCCCGAGACGCAAGCGCCTGACGCATCTTTGCAGGTCAGTGATATAGCACGCCACTCACTCAGACTTAATGCCATTATATTGGCTAATATTTGTTAAAGTTGCTCTACATTAAGGATTATTTCTACTGGCCCGGTTGGGTTAATGGTTCAACATTTTTACTTACCCTGGCAACATATTCACTGGCCTCTCCCCCCAAAATATTTAAATAAAAAAGTTATTGTTTTTGACTAATTTAATCATGTATTCTTTTAAATAAGGTTATGAACCCAACATTTTAGACTTTCGATACCACAGCTAAAACTTCTAGCCTACAGCCAAATGTAAAATAACACATAATCTCGTGTAAATTAAATATAGATTAATCCTTATTAAAGTTAGAAAAGTGAATCAGTCAAGTGCAGTGCAACTTTTTTCTTTGTCTGTTGTTGTTTAATAAACATTAAAACACAAACAGCAACAGGTTTATTAGGCTGTTGTCACTTTAAGACAGGGGTGTCCAATCCTGCTCCAGGAGAGCCACTGTCCTGCAAAGTTTAGCTCCAACCCCAATTAAACACACCTGAACCAGCTAATCAAGGTCTATAGGCATACTAGAAACTTCCAGGCAGATGTGTTGAGGCAAGTTAAGCCAAGTTCACACTACATTTAAGCCCGATTTGCAAATCGTTGAGCTCGCCGACAGGTCAGGGTGTTATCACGTGCAAATCGGGGTGGGATCAGCGGACGAAGAACGCTTGCCAATCTGTTAGTATGAAAGAGCCAACAACGCATCAAAGACGCCCGCAGACGGCTCGCAGACGCGTCGCCGAGCCCAGGCAAATATCTAGCATGCTAGCAGGGTTCCTGCGGGGGCTTAAAAAGCCTTAAAAGGATTGAATTTATGAATTTGGAAATAATACCTTAAAAAGTCTTTAAAAAGTCTTGAATTTTGATGTCTGGGTCTTAAAAATTGTGTTGTATGTCAGTGTTAATTTCATTGACGAAAATAATGACGAAAACTTTTCTTCAACGACATTTTTTCACTGACGAAAACGAGACACTAACTAAATAAAACCTAGTTTTGAATGACAAAAACTATGACGTAAATCTATTGACATTTCGTCTTAAAAACAAACTTAAAAATCATTCATATTAATAGGTTAATATATGTTTTCTCCAGTAGTATATGGGTTTAAAAATTTTAGAGAAATTCTAAATTAACGCATTACAAGAGTAATCTGTGCGGTATTGTCGTAAAAATATACATATTTCAAACTTTATAAATGAAAATATCTGACTTCCGGCAACGATCGACATACGTTCGCGGGATGGAAGTCGGCGTAGTGTAGCGTCTTCTATCACCCGTGAACGCACGTCAGCGCAGGAACCGTTGCGACGATCGTTGCCGGAAGTCAGATATTTTAATTTATAAAGTTTTAAATATGTATATTTTTACGACAATACCACACGGATTACTCTCAGAAGCCATTCGTTTATCACCCTGGAGCCGGATGGATGACTATTGTGAAGGATTTATGCACATTTTTGGGACTTGAAGAAGCTGGACCCCATTTCTTCACATTATATCCACTGAAGGGTCTAAGACATTTTCTAAAATAACTGAAAATGTGTTTGTCTGAAACAAGATTGACATATGCATCTCAAACGGCTTGGGGGTGAGTAATGCATGGTTTAAATATAATTTTTGGCCGAACTATCCCTTTAAGATTCTTCTTGACTATGTTTACAAGAATATTCTCCGAGAACTCAGTTTGGTATTTGCACGCTGTCTTCCTGTGCTAGCATTTTCGGTGTATGTGCACAAAACTGTCTCAGACAGTTGAATGTTTAAATTGGCAAGACTTAAAAACACATGCTAATGATAAACATTCATAACAATGCAGTACATGCCTGATTGAGACAGTGAAGTTCCCTCAACATCCATCATCCTTTACGCTGGCACTGGACCATCAGGCAGTCCTTGTTGTCATGCCCTGGTTGCCTCAACTTCACAGGTTACAGGTAGCTGTCTGTTATCAGTGACCCCGTGACCCTATCATTGTCCAAGGGAACAAACAGGGTACATGGGAGATGTTCCCTTTGATGCAACACAAAGCACAAAAGAACCAACAAACCATGTTAGTGCAAAGAAACCAAACAGAGGCAAAGAATAACAGTAAAGGGGGCAGGAACAAGGAGTTTGATACTGACTGACAAAGCCGGACCAGCTGAGCAAACACAACAGAGGGAGTTGTCGTCCTGGTCGTGTTGTTGTGGCAGAGATTTGGGTGCTCTGGGTAGCGCGCAGGGGCCCAGGGCTTGACTGAGAATCCCACATATAAAGCACATGTGGAAGGTCAGGATAACACATATCAGCACTCAGATTCACACAGAGGAAGCGAACCGCACCGGTCGATACAACGTCCAGCATCAAGCGCTGAGTTTGAATGCTCTCTGAACTGTGAGCCGGTGGTGTTTGTGTGCACGTCCTCCCTCCCTCTCGAAGACGATTTACTGCTTTAATTATTAAGAATGAAGAGAATGCATTTTGGGGCGCTGGGATGAACAGTTGGCCATATATCTTTCCTGTCTTGGAATTGTATTCCTTTCTCCAGTCCTCTCTCATTCGCTGTTTGTTTGTGTGTGTGTTAGGGCAGTGGTTTGTGACCATTTATAATATTTATAATAATAAACTGGAACCATACAATCAATCATGCAGGTTAGGACATTTATCAGCGATGTCAAAGGCTGTTCTTTCCAGCAATCTTTCTGGTGTTTTGGGATAAGTTAATGTATCACTTGGCTATATGGATAAAGCTAATCCAGTAATTTTAGGTCTATGTTTGTTCCATGTGTTAAGGTCCATTGTAGCATTGTATCACTTTCAAACCAAGCAACTTCCTGTTGGTCTTTGTGAACCTGTTGCAAAATCTGTGTGGATAAGTCTTTCGTACTTGTCCGAAATTCCCAATAGCGTGGATTCCTGTTTAATTTGATGGATTTTACCAGCAAATATTTGTCAAAAAATGTAAACCACATTCACGCAGAATGTGTTTTTGCATTCCAATGCTTTGCTTTCCACTGTAAACATAGGGAATTCTCGCTGCTTTTTCAGCATCTTGTGGCACTGCATTTTTTCATTAATATTTTGACATGTATAACAACATTTCATGTTTAAATGTCAGAGGAGATTGTGAGATATATAGTAAGACCGATTATTTAAGAAAATAAGTACAGCTAAATACTTCTTCTCTGTTGTTGTTAATACATTTACAAAAGTATGCAGTTTTTCTATTCAGCTACACCCTAAAAAATGCTGGGTTGTTTCAACCCAAATTTGGATCAAATATGGACAAACCCAAATGTTGGGTTAAAAATCGAATAAAAAAAATTACAGTTGAAAGTGAAAGTTGAAGTTGGGTTAAAGGGGTGATGAACTGAGAAATCAAATTCCTTGAGCTTTTGACATCTAAGAGGTCATCATATTATAAGAATATACTGTAAGTTTCAGAACTGAAAACGTCCTTGTTAGTCCAATAAAAGCTTTTATTGACAACAGCCTCAGCAAACGACTCGTTTTTAAAAGTGGGGAAATATGGCGTCAGAAGTCGTTAAAACACCACCCCTGCAGAAGAAGATCAACGGCCTACTTCAGACACGGCTGGTTTAGCCCCGCCCACCGATTTGCGCATCACACGCCTAGATAAGTAGCCTAACATACATGCCTACCTGTGTGATGGACAAACTGAATACAGCTACCGAGCAATACAGAATATTGTGCAGTGTACAACACACGGACTCTTGGTCGAACATGTATGGGGGAATCCGGTTGCCATTTGACAGCATTGGACGTTTTCCCCCACGTTCATTCCGACTGGTGAGTTTAACTCATTATAATATGCAAAACTGTTATCTACTCACAGCAGTGGGCGTTTACTTCCAAGTCTTCAGTGCAACACGCCTATAAAAACCGACCATTTTTCAGGTAGGCTCAAAACTTGGGTACAAAATAGCCTATTCTCTTATCCATTTTGATGTTTTTGAATGCAAAAACCAAGCGAACGTCATAAATTGACCTCAGACAACAATATAATAAAATTTATAAAGCCAGTTCATGACCCCTTTAAATTTTCAAAATAAATTTTTAACCCAACATTTGGGTTTGTCCATATTTGACCCAAATTTGCATTGAAACAACCCAGCATTTTTTAGAGTGTATTGTTCATAATTGTTGTACCTATAGTTTCATGTTTTTTGTACAATATTTGACCAATATACTTGCTCAAGTGTTGAATAAATATGTCTGTTTGTTTTAGTATAGACCTTTAGGCCTCTGATGAAACAGGTACATAGATAACAGCAGATAGGCAGAAACTGATGACCCTGTAAAACATGCTTCAGCCTTGCTGTCTTTTCATCCCAATATGGTCTGTTTAGGGAGGGGTCAGGAAGTCAGAATGCCAAAGGTTAGGCAGGTTCACTGAATGGAAGTTCCCTGTCTGTGCCTGGTGCGCTGAGATGGACGGCGTAGATCTGGTTTCTCAAAGCTCTGTGGAAGAGACACGGCTTCGGCGCTGCGCAGGGGTCTGGGGAACGTGATGGGTAGAACAACAACTAGGTGCAGACAGGCCGCAGCTTGGGCCCAGACCCCCCGTAAATCAAAGCTGTCAGCCGGCCAGTAATTTTGAGGATGTTCTGAGTGA
Organism: Hybognathus amarus; assembly: GCA_030378365.1. Lineage (NCBI taxonomy): Eukaryota > Metazoa > Chordata > Actinopteri > Cypriniformes > Leuciscidae > Hybognathus > Hybognathus amarus. The sequence goes on along the minus strand of JAQIUQ010001048.1, from coordinate 257,710 downwards.
TCCGGATTGATTGATAAATCGTCATCTGGGGTAGAGATTCCAGGCTCTTCACCCCCCAGGACTGCCCCCCAACCCCCATAGCCAACCCATGCATTCCAGGCCAGCAGAGCTATTCCAGGACACGGGCTGTGTGTGCCATGTGCACACACCCCGAGATACACACAGCCAGCGCTGAGGTCCTGTCATCTGCCTCACCACACTCACGTTAATGTCAGCCGCCCCATTTAGACAAGATAATGTGGCCAACGGAGCGGTCTAGCGCTAATCAAAACGTGCTGTTGTCACATATTAAATGATGCATTATGGGGAAGAGTTTGTATTGCTTAAGTTGTTTAATCTGAAATATTGGTAATAATACTTAGTCCTGTGTCAAATGTACTTTTTAGTTTTTATCATATTTAGTCAAGTTTGTTTCACAGACAAATCTTAGAGTAGTCCCAGACTAAATGCATGTTTGAGCTGTTTTAACTGAAAGCAACTTGCACTGATATATCTTACAAATATGTCAGTGGCATTGTTTTGTCAGATGCACACCCAGAAATGCTTTTTTTATATGTAAGGGATAATCCACGGCTAGCCATGCATTAAAGGATTTTAATGCATGACGTAGAGGCAAAGAACCACCCGATGCGAAGCGCCCAACGCAACCACCGACGCACAAACACGACGTAGCCTATACGTCGTGCATTAAAATTCTTTAATGCATGGCTATCCGTGGATTATCCCGCTTATACCTCGGTTATTTGCCAAGTTAAAAAGAAGTTAAAGTTATAACTGTTGTTTACAGTGTGATTTTTTTAACAGACGTGTAAAAATGACGGTTATTTTCTTAAGTTACGGCTCGTTAGTTCTAGCACTCGAAATGCAAAAATCATCCATTTAGCCTACCTAAATAAATGTTTTTTTTTTCATATGTGTCTCTCACTCTGTTTGCAAGCGTAACTGTTACTATGGTTACCAATGTTTTTTTTTTTACAGTCTATGGTTTATAGTAGCGGATTCATTTCGAACTGTAATCAAACTGACTGGAACTACCTGTGCATTAAACGGTTTTACTGCACACCTTCCAGCCAATCAGAATCGAGTATTTAAACAGCCCGTGGTATAAATATATATAATGCACGTTTAATCTACTTAAATGTCCTAATTCAACTAAGGCCTAATTCTGGCTTAATCTAAGCCCTGTCTGTGAAACCAGGTCTGGCTATTTTAGTCTAGTTTTAGTCAATACATTTTCGTCATGCTGCATAATGGTTAAACAGAGTTAGTTTGGAGAGATATAAAATGCACTTTCAAAATAGCGCACAGTTCAATATTATACTGAGAATTATACTGCATTATTTCACCACTTTTTTCCCCGACAAAACTAAAGAGAGGTTTTGGTAAAGTTTTTCATGTTTAAACTTGCATTTTCTCTCTGCTTTTTTCGTCAATGATATTAGATGTTTGTCACAGTTATTGTTAAATTACCGTATTGTCATCTTATCATCGTCTTGTCTTACTCATGGGAAAAAAAATGTTTTCTGCATAGTTTTTGTTAACGAAATTGACACTCTGGTTTCAAGTGTGATAAATACAGTATATGTAATGGAACAGTTCTATAAACAAGACATTAAAAAGGAATAACTGGCCAGTTATTATGTTTATTTTTTTCACTGCCAACATAAATAGTAAAAAAGAGGGCAAAAGCAGGGTCAAGCATTGTCACAGAACACAGAGACTGAACATAAACAAGCAAAGTGATATAATGTCAAACCTCCCTTGGTTCAATTTTTTTATCATGAGGTCATGCAGTTTGCATCATTTTGTATCATAAACTAACAATAAACAGTGTTTGTTCATTTCTACTTACATATTAGTACATTTTTAAACTGTTGTAAATGTACATGGATGTACTATAAACGAGCATGGATTAACAACAACATGTAAACAGTATATTTATAAATTCAAATTAGCCTAGGTTCAACAATTATTAAAATAAATAAATTGAATATTTATTATTAAAAATAATTAAAATAAATATACTATTATAAATACAAATGTATTTTACATTATTGTTATTATATAGAATTATAAATATATATTTATTATTCATAATTATTCAAATGCTTTAAAAAATGTAACCTTATTTGTAAAGTACATGTTCAAAGAAATATCAGTACACTGTAAAAAATAAACCGTAAATTTTACGGTAAAAAAACGGCAGCTGTGGTTGCCAGAACTTTACCGTTAAAAATACAGTAGATACGTTAATGGTTTTACAGACTTAACTTAAAATTTACAGTAATAAACCGTAATTTATTTTCTGATAAAATGTGGATTTACCAATTTTTTGCCGTATTGATATCTATTTTAGACCATTGTAATGCACTGACAACCATCAATCATCACTGCAGTGATGAGAGTTACATGAGCAATCACAGCTCATTACAAGTGAATACATGTATAAAGCAATACTTATTTAAAGAAGCTGCACAATGTCATTCACACAAACATTAAGGTAACATGGTAACACACATAAAATTAAAAAAATGCAATAAACATTAATTTAACAACATTAAATGTAACATAAAACCCTAATGTTCATAACTGATTAGAAAAAAAAACATTAAAACTATGAGGAACCATAGTTATTTCAACAAAAATACATAAAATGTGAAGTGTCACACAGGGAATTGTGGGAATTTACGGTTTTTCACTGTAAATTATACAACAATTTGTTCTTTTTCACTTTCAAAAACTGTACATTTAACGGTATTTCACAGTTCTTGACCGTGTATAGTAACTTTCTGTTTACCAATTAACAGTTTTGCACTGTAGCATTTTTACAGTATTTTACCGTTAAATCACGGATATTTTTACAGTGTATTCTTGAATGGTGCTTGGCCAATCATGTAAGAGCATTGGATTTCATTTTTAATTGAAAAAACTGAATTAGATGAGTTGAATTAAAAGCTTTTATTAAAACAAGACATAGACCTGCTCTCTCAGTCTCATCGCTTTAGCTGGGCTAGCGCTAATCCAAACCATAAACCTCGTGCCCAGCTGTCATCACTGCCTTTCATTCTTTATGAGCTTCCGCCCCGTTCTATCACACTTTCTCATCTTTTCTTCGTTGAGACCCTGAACGATCACCCCATTTTGTGTTTCCACGTAGTTTAAAACAAAGTGTCTCATTCAACCCATCTGTTGCAAGTGCTTTGCTTACATTTCCCATCCTCTCTGCGCTCCTCGGTTCCCTTCTCATTTTATCAACGAGGAGCCCAGGAAGAGTTGATGAATGTAAGCTATCACCGAAAGGCCAAACCCCGGAGTCGGGGGTTTTCGAGAGGGCCGGCCGAAGTGCGCAGCATTGACCACTCCGCCGCACAGCATGGGTCCTGTCGAAGAAGATCTCTGTTATTTTCCAGTGCTCAGCAGACGTTTGGTCACTGTAAGTGCTGAGGAGCATTTTTTCTTTGAAGCTCTTTGGCCCTTTATCGGCAGGCAAGGGTTAGCAAAATACAATGTGGAAATATGTCTGTAATGTGAAACATGCAGCTCGCTGTGAGAGCCTGGGCAGGGCCCGAGTCTCAGGTCTGCTACAGATTTACTAAAGATTATGGAGAGAGTAAGAAGGATGGAGAGGAGAGGAAATTTTGTGATGGATGGTGTGAATTTGTGAGACGAAAACGACAGGCACGAGCATTCAAACACGAGCATACTTTCTTGCAGCATAAATAGTTTCATCCTTCTTCTGATCTTGAGGCTGGAATGCTAACAGGCTCCATGTGTCACCTCTGACCTCTAGCACCTGATAGGTGAGGAGCAAAGCACACGTTTTTCATTACGGAACATTTTAGCACAGGCATTCTGCAGCCGCTCTGTGCCACAGCCGTAAACAAGCTGCGTATGAGGCCGGCCTGCCAAGTGTTAGTGGACTGGGTGTGTGTGTGTGTGTGCATGTGTTTATGTGAGGAAGTATACATTTATATGAGCGGCAGTGAGTGGGTGGGTTTAATTAGCTCAGCTTTCGAGGAGAAATCTGTCCCCAGAAGCTAAATATATACTAAATATGACTTTGGGGACATTTGAGAACATAGTTGGTGAAAAAAGATTCATAAATAAACTTATGTTATTTTGTTTCAATTTGTTTATCTGAGTAAGGATTTCATGAACTAATAATGAAAAACTTTTAAAGCATTCAATAATCTTTGTCTGAAGGTTCAATATGTAATTTTGTAACAAAATATCCCAAAATCACTTGCACAGTGTGATATATTTCCTGCAGTTGTGCACTTACAATATCCCAAAAGTCTCCAAAAATGTCGCCTGTCAATGACGGCAACATCCGCGTTATCCTCGTTTTCCGTTCATACTGCCATAGCCATGATGAGTAACCATGGCGACAGACGTGGACAACTGCGTAGTGCGTAACGTTTAGTGGCACGCAGTTCTTGTTTCTTTCAAACATAGACCATGGCAAGCAGACTTTGGGTCAAACAAGGAGAACTAAAATGAGGATCAATATCAGCGTGGCGTTTTTGAGAATGCCGAGAGCTCCACGTCCACGACTAACTTGGACTTGACAGAGCTTCACGAGTCTCGACTTGACCGCTTTATTAGCAGTGTTGGGGAGTAGTTAACTACATGTTGTGAGGCTACTAACTTAACTTTTACTTAACATTTTTCAGTAGCTTGGCAGTAGCTCAGTTGCTTTTTAAACAGTTTAGCTTTTCCAGTTGCTAACTGCTTTTTGCGATTTGTTGAGACCTGCACGAATTACGAAATGCAAGAATATTCTTCTTCTTGTTAGATTACAATTTTTTTTTTACTCATTTTTTGCCATTACCGCCACCTGTTGTTTAATTGCGCATCTTGCGGCTAGCGGTTCACTGACGTAAAGAAGTGGGTTGACACGCCCATATTATGATTATCCATGATGGAGCAAGACGTGACAGCAGACTTGGAGGATAGAGAAACATCTAACGTGGCCTTATTTGTCCAAGTTCAATCTGTATTTTTGAGAACATTTTCTACATGCAATTTACATTGGATGTATGTTTTGTTCTTGCAATTTTGTAGGCTATTTGTTGAGATATTTGAGTGTTGTGTGTACTAAAACAATACCTTTTTGAAATCATAATTGTTTTGCATTGTTTTAAACATCGAAATATTTTACTTAAAACATTCCTCAGACACTTTTTAACACAGTTATTTCTAATATACGGTATTCATAAAGCAAAAGTAGTTTCAATGTAGCTAGATACTTTTTGAGAGTTACTTGTAGTGTGGCTAACTACTTTTCCAAAAGGGTAGCTTGACTGTCAAACTACAGTTTCAGAGTAGCTTCCCCAACACTGTTTATTAGACATGTGAGCAAATGAACATAAAAGAAATCAATGTTATATAACGTTAGCTCAACATGATGAAATGTTAGAATAATAGGTCAGTATGTTATTCTAATGTTGATCTAGCTTACTGCTAGTTTTGTGTAAACGAACTAACATGTAGTATAACTTAATAACTTTCAGACACAGTTTTAAAGGCTGTTTAGTGTGATAGTGTAACGTTAGACCAAGTGAAGCAGCGCTGTGTTACCTCATAAGTTTAATTCGTCTAACAAACTGACCTGTGTGAGTAATAAAGCATAATTCCTTTATATCCGCTGGACTAACGTGTGATCCTAACTCTACCCCAGACCTAAACCTAACCCTAAACCCAACTCGTCACCTAACTGACGTTAAAGGTACAGCGTCAGTTGTATGACGACCCGGGATCGTCATTCTGCCGACGTTTAAGGGGCCCTGAAACGTCGTATATTGACGAATGGTCAAAAACGTCCCAAAACGTCAGTTATATGACGAATTGGGATGAGAATGTGTTGGTTTAATGGACCTGAGCTAAAATGAACTAACAATGAACAGTTGTGTTTTTAGCTAACTTATATTATGAAGATTAATAAATACTGCAATAAATGATTGCATTAACTAACATGAACTAATGGAACCTTATTGTAAAGTATTACCGTTATTTTTATGTTAGCTATTGCATTAACAAAGTAAACTGAACAGTGTAACAAAAAACAGTTCTCATATTTAATTTAGATTTAAATTATTCAATTGGTATTTTACTTTACTAAATTATAACATTATCAATTTCTATATGTTTTTCATTATTTATTTATTTATTTGGAGGGGGGTTGGGGGAGTAGATTGTGGGTTTGAGTTAGTCTGCAATATTATTGTTTAGAACAACGTACATGGAACATCCTCATTTAGATAAGTGAACAGTGTGAATGTGTGTTCTTGTTGTGTGGGAGTTTGTGTGCAGGTATGAGAATGCATGTCCATGTTTGTGTATGTAAGGGCATATTTAGTGCTGTTCTGACTGCAGATGTTCGGCTGCAGTGGCCCGGGTGCTTGGAGCTATAGACAACACAGATGTCGGCTCAGTGTAATGTGGAAATCAACCTGAAACACACCTGGAAATGAATAGGGCAAAATGTTCAGGAAATGAGCAAGAGTCAAGTCATTTCTCAGTTATCTTAAGCTTCTCTTAATAAATGGTGAATGTCAACCCTGAAAGACCAAGACAATAAGACTGAGAATGTTCCATAAATGTATATCTTAGTAGTAAATGATGGTCACATGAAATTTGCTATTAATGTACTGAAATAATTTGTCTCTTTGTTCAGGCCCTAGAGATTATGTTAAGTAATGCTGGGTGAAAAAGTATTTATTTACACCACCGTTGAAAAGTTTTTGAAAGAAGTCTCTTATGTTCTTCAAGTCTGCATTTATTTGATAAAAAAACTGTTACAAAAAAAAAAAAACTAGGAAATATTACAACTATATAAAATAACTGTTTTCTATATAATATATTTTAAAGTTTAATTCATATGTAATTAATAATCTGAATTTTCAGCATCATTACTCCAGACTTCAGTGTCACATGATCCTTCAGAAATCATTATAACATGCTGATTTGACACTTTATTCGAAATGTATTTAATAAATTAAGCTCTTTAATATAATGCTCTTTCTGATTTTAAATAGAAATATTTTGTACAAATAAAATGTCTTTGATTTATTATAAATCTATATTTTTTTTATCAATTTAATGATTCTTGCTCACCCCAAACTTTTAAACGGGTTATAGTTCTCTTTGTTTTTTTAAGGATAATACATGTTTTCCAGCATTATCTAACATCCGAATGAAATTTAAGGATCATCTGGTGTACTGGTGTGCCACTTCCTGCTTCTATTTTCTTTCTTCCTTTGATGTTAATTGTTGTGCAATAATATCTTTAGAAATTGTTTATATCTTTAGCTCTTTGAGCGCCCAACTCTTAAAGGGATAGTACACCCAAAAATGAAAAAAAAAAAATGTCATCATTTACTCACCCTTAGGACATTCCCAAGCCATATGGCCCATTTTGTCTGTAGGGCAAATTATGAAGAATGGACCAGGAGAATGAATGAGCACTGGAGTGATCAAAATAGAAAATAGATTCAAGGATGTTAAGATTTCTCACTTAACAACAGAAAATGGTCAAATCTCACCACTTGTGACCTTTAGAGTTAGATTAGTGCTCATCCAAGGCTGTTGGTAAACCGAGATGAGACGAGAAAAGTGAGATCAGTAAACGGAAAGAGAGCAGATGGTGGGTTTTCCCCCTCTTTGAGAAAGAAGCAATGGCACCATCGCATCTGCAAATAATCCTGATCAGAGAGAGAGGAAGTTTGCCATGAGAAACAGCCCAATGGATCTGGCTCCTTCTACAAGGGATCCTTATTTCTTCCTCTGTATATAAACAACAATCCCTCCCCACACACACACACTCAACCATATGCACTTAACGGATAACCACATACACAGAGAAATAATGATACCTAACCAGCATTTGTGTAAACAGTGCCTGACTCAATATGCACAGGAGCTAGATGGATTACATCTACAGTCCCATTGTGGAAGGCTGGGAGTTTATGGCGTTTCTCCAAACATTGTTGTATATGGTAGGCTGGTTTCAAACACTAACACAGGTGATGTCACACCAAAGCAAAAGGATAGTAATGGAAACTTAAGAGTTGTGTTTTTGACACAAGTTAATAAACCAATTAGGCTCGCTCATAATTTGCTCATATTTCACACAGCTTTTTTTCTCCTTCCAAGTTAATTCTGTGTCTGAGAGATTCCAGTGGAAAGTGTTTGTTTGTGTGAAGGTTTTATTTACATTAGCAGGATGTCCAGAATTGATTCCAGACATCTTTCTGCGTCGTGTCTGTCCGTCACCCCAAAGACTGGAAACACAAACTGTGTCTCACCTACTGTGGTTCATCCGTAAGCCTCGAGGCACAGAAAGAGCTGAGAGGTTGCATTTTAGGTTAATACAGATTTAAGTAGTGACAGTCGTTTCTGTTTTGTGCGAAAATATCACCATAGTGAACCTAGTTTCTACCAAAATACCATAGTTAGTGACGAGCATTGCTATATAGTGTAACAGGTTCTGGAAGTAAAAATCCTATTTACTTCAATGTTTAATAATAAGGTATAAATTAAAGTATCCTTCAAAACAACTCACCCTTACTGTAGAAACGAACCACGCCAATAGAGCTTAGCAGCAATCTTGCATTCAGTATTGCGAATTATGTAAATCAAATCAAACTTTGGCATAATTTATAATTTGGCAATAATAAATGTCCATAAATCAATAGTTTTGGTCGGATCTCTACCTGTCGTGATAATATTCAACTCTCCTGAGTCCTGATATTAGAGTAACAATTACAGAAGAATAAAATAAGCGTATTTGCTTACCTTTTGTAGCTTGGAAGGGTTCAGTTTGAGCAGATGTTTTATAGCATCATCACTGTCCTCGTCAGCTCATTTCCCAGTACATTCAGCATCTGGCTCATATTCACCATCTCAAACATATTCTCAAAACTATCGGAATCTGTGCATATCTGGCTTACAGGAAAATGCCCGTCACTACACAACAAATATAACAGCACGCTTGTTCAGTTGCTTTAAAGCAATAATTTAAAAACTGAATGTTCGCTTTGAATTAATAAAATAAAAGAGGAAAGTCAACAGTGTGCGGTAGAGTGTTCTTATTATTGTTATATTTATATATAGCCTATATATATATTTATATAAGCTGTGATTTAAGTCAGGTTCATTTCTTTTTTTGGCTAGTAGAAGTTCTGAATGGCCGGTAACTTAAAAATGTTATAGCCAAATTGGCCGGTGAGTTAAAAACTTAATTTTAAACCCTGCTTGCACTATGACACACTCTGGTCATTCAGCGACCCTATACAATTTTTATGAAAATTGAATAGGAAAAGTGGCATTCTTTTAAAAAAATAATGTTGTATGTTTATAATTAATTGATGTCTAACTTTAAAAATGTATGATGAGGAGGGCGTAGTAAATGATGTTGCGAGTCACTAAAGAATTTTCCCTGTGGGGAAATTTTAGTTGCTTGTGTTTCAACATGCGTACAGACAAAGAACCAACAATATACATACATAAAAACACAAAAACAAAGACCCGCTCAGTAAACACCAACACTACCTTTCATTTAAAGGGGTCATGAACTGGTCAACTCATGACGTTCACTTGTTTTTTGCATTCAAAAACATCAAAATGACTAAGTAATAGGCTATTTTCTACCCTAGATTTGATCCTAGCTGAAAACCGCTCGGTTTTTATGGGAGTCACGCCTACTGCTGTGAGTGGATAACAGTTTATAATGAGTTTCAACTCACCCGTCGGTGCACGTAGGGGAAATTGTTTTGAAATCGTCCAATGTTGTAAAATGGCAACAGGAATGATTCGACCAAACATGTTCGACCCAGAGTCCGTGTGTTGCACCATTCCTGTCAGATGCAATATAGACGGCACAGCACCATTCTTTACTCTTAATCGGTCTGCAAATCCAGTCTTGTTTACAAAACAATCCTCAGTGAAATGAAGCGAACAGACAACAATGTTTTACCCTCATCAGCTGGAACGTCATTAAAAATAAAGTTTATCCATGCAGTCCTATTGGAATCCACAGGAAGCTTATGCAGCGACTGTCTTCCACAACCAGGCACTGCACAATATTATGTATTGCTTTGTAGCTCAATCCGGATTGTCATTACGACTCACGAGGTAGGCATCTATGTTATTTAGCTATGCGTGTAATGCACAAATTGGTGGGCGGGGCTAAACCAGCCGTGTTGAAGTAGGCGTTGATCTTCTGCAGGGGTGGTATTTTATTCCTCTTTGACGTCATAGTTCCCCACTTTGAAAAACGAGTCGTTTGCTGAGGCTGGTGTCAATAAAAGCTTTTAGGACTAACAAAGGACTAACAAGGACGTTTTCAGTTCTGAAACTTACAGGATATTCTCATAATCTGATGACCTCTTTGATGTCAAAAGCTCAAGGAAAATTAGATTTCTCAGTTCATCACCCCTTTAAGAATTTTACTGCCTGTGGCAGGAAGGATTTTCCCCTATTTAAAAAAAGGACGCCTGTTGTCTAATATGATTTTCGTAGCTTTACTAAGGCATCTGGTTTGATAAATTTGTTTTACACCTCTTAGAGGGATCCCAAATACTTGCAAATACTCAAACCTTTCCTAAGGGAACTCTTTTATTCCACTGTGACATTTCCAAACCAACACAGAATGTAAAAACACATTCAATAAAATAATTAAAACACTCAAAAACACTTGTGGTATGGGCATGAACCTGACCTGGCTTTTTGGAGAGAGCAAATGCTCTAGCAACCACATATGTACGCTCTGACAGCCACCCACAACACAGCAGCATCGTGATGCCATGTTTGGCAGACACAAGAACCACATGCTTTTCTTGGTATTAGCCATTACTAACAAAAATTTAACAGAATGACTAGAGTGTCCCATATTAATTCCTTAAATCTTACTGAAAATAAAGTTACCATGTTCAATTTTTAGTACGAACTCGCTGTCTTAGTCACTGTTAGTCCTCAATCCCTTGTTTGTGAGGTTTCAGGATCTGCTGGTCCATTTTTTTCATCTCAATCAGCATGTTTGCAGCCTCTCTGGCACTAACAGCAGCTGGAGCATTCATAAGCGTTTCTGAGCAGTGAGTTCATGCATGCCATAAGCTCATCTCATTGAAATGACCTTTACATGGTGATTTCCTATGGTGAGACAGCAACTAGGCCTTCACCATACCAGAGGAAATTATATTCCCACTGTGGTAAGATCTGTCTCGGAATCTGTTTTATCCCTCTTTGTTTTGTGACCATTTCTCCTTGTGTCTAATCTGAATTTTAGAGGCTAAAAATATATTTGAGTAAATCTAATTATGAGCAGATTTAGTTGAAGGAGCCATATAGCTGACACCAGTGGCCTCGTTCACATTGGGTTGTGCTAATTGATATGTGTTGACTTGAATTTGCCCCACAATGCCGCCCATTGAAGGGCTTGATGGGGAATGCTGACTTAGGGTTTGGACGGTTCACAGAGGAAAAGAATCAGTTATCTTCAAACGAACAATCTTATACTGTGTTAGATTGTTCTTGCTAAAGAAAGTTTCCATTCTTTCACTGCTTTACCTCCCACAAACTGTTTTCCCACAAAAGTCTAAGTGAACATTTCCTTTAAGTTTAGGTATTTAACTTTAGGTATTTAAAGGAAAAGTTCACTTAAAAATGAAAATTCTGTCATTATGTATACACCCTCAAGTTGTTTCAAAACTGTATGAATTTCTTAACCTTTGGTTTAAGGATTAAGGATGGTGGGAATGGTGGGTCTAAATAAGTTCCAAGTTTTGACCAATTGATTGAATTATGTTGTTAAAAATCAAATGCTTCTTATTGCCTTTGTTATAAGTCATTATATTGTTTGAAATAAACATTCTAATATATAAACAAGGCACTGTGCTTTATAAGTACTGATAAACAACCAATATGCTAGGAACATGGCATGTTTAGCGTGGCATGTTTAGCGGGATCCGTGTGTTAGTGGGGGTGATGTATGTCAAACACGTCGAGAGTTGTAGTCCACAAAGTGCTCTCACACAAAGTCTAACCGTATGAAAATTCTACAAGCTAAATTGTAGCATTCTTTACACGAAACATTATATAAAAAATTCACAGACAACATATGTTACATTCATTGCAAAATTCAAACGGGATTAGAAAATAATTATTTTCTCTCATTCACTTGCACTGACAGTTTTTCAACCTAGAGGTCCAGCGGGGTTAGCTGAAGGGGCGGGACTTACCAGCTCTATATGCGACGTGCGAGACAAGGAGTCAAAATGCTGTGCATTACAACGCAAAGCGGACGGGTGGTCACCCTGACGCTATCTAATCCTAGCCCTACCCCAGACCTAAACCTACTCGCTTCAACTACGGTAACTGACGTTAAAGGTAAAGCGTCAGTTGGATGACGCCCCAGGAACGTCATCTAACCGACGTTAAAGGGTACCCTAAAACGTCGGATGTTGACGTATGGTCAAAAGCCAGTTAGTTGACATCTTTGGATGAGACTGTGTTATCTAGTGAGAATTGGACCTTAAACTAAAGCATTACCCTGTTTTCCGCCCTTTAAAGGGATACTCCACTTTTTTGGGAAATAGGCTCATTTTACCACTCCCAGAGTTAAACAGTTGAGTTTTACCATTTTCGAATCCATTCAGCCGATTTTTTTATATTAGAAGAATATCAGTAACCAGGCAGTTTCTGGTCTCATTGACTTCCATAGTATATATTTTTTCTTACTATGGTAGTCAATGAGACCAAACTGCCTGGTTACTGATATTCTTCTAAATATCAGAAAATCGTCTGAATGGATTCAAAATGGTAAAACTCAACTGCTTAACTCTGGGGAGTGGTAAAATGAGCCTATTTCCCAAAAAAGTGGATTATCCTTTTAACTAAGTTTTCTTTCAAAGTCTCTGCATTTATTTGATTAAAAATACAATACAGTGAAAACAGTAATGTTGTGTAATTACTTCAGTCTTTTACAGTAATTACTCCAGTCTCCTTCAGAAATCATTCTAATATGCAATGAATATTTTGTGGAAACCATTTTTTCATAATTAGAATAGAAATTTCAATCAGAATTAGTTTGAAATATAAATATTTTGATTAATATAGGGCATCCTTGATGAATAAAAGTATAAAGACTCCAAACTTTGAACAGTATAGTTTACACAAATGTATCAGTGTTTTTCTATAACTGAAGTAGGTCCAAAGAATCATTCCCGGTGTAAACAACATATCACAGCATCGCTGTTGCTCACTCTGCCTGGATGTGCTTTAGCTGTGTCTCAGTGCTCGGTAACTGTGTCTTGGCCTCCTCATGGCTGGCTAGTTTATCTTGGCTAGCTGCTGACTGCCTGCTGGAGTGGGCCTGTGGTCAGAGTGATGGGTGTGGAGACATATGCTCACATTCCTCCTTCTGTCCTCACCAGAAGCAGCAGCAGCTTCGGCCAGAGACACTGACTGAGCTCTTGTGAGTGTGTTCATAGAGGGTCTTACGTTTGTTGATAGAGAGGTGTAGGATGTACTGAAATATCAGCTTTTATTTATGACATACACTACCATTCAAAAGTTTGGAGTCGGTATGTTTTTTTGATATTAGTCTCATGTATTTGATCAAAATATGTGAACGTGTAATTTATTCCTGAAATGGCAGAGCTGAATTTTCAGCATCATTACTGCAGCCTTAAGTGTCACATGATCCTTGAAACAAAAAACGTACCGACCCAAACCTTTGAATGGCGGAGTATAGGCTATTTGTGCTTTTTGCAATAAAATCATTTTAATGCCCATTGAGTGTAACCCTAGAGCAATATTTTGGGTCAGGCAATAAAAGTCTGTATGCTTTGTATCTTAATGTCTGTCGGGAAAGGATATTGATATGAAATATTTGGAAATGAAAATGTCTCATTTGACACCTGCACAGCACAAAATGGGCTTTATTGGTTCCAGGCAGCGCATCTAAATCACCATAATCGTTCATAAAAGCCAAGTCAGTAGCACAAGTCTAATGATATTTGGTGATTTATAATAAAGTGGCTTTATATATGATACTTAAACTGCTATGAAAATAAAAGGCTATCTGGAAAGATTAATGATCAGGTGGCTGCGTCTTGTCTGATATTTAAGGGACATTTATGCTGAAGGAATGCTCTAACATTTTTTCGTCCTGTGTGTTTTCATAACCCCGGCTTCACAAATGTAGCAGCAATGTAAAGCATATTGGCCACTTTCATAAGCAGCACCTGTGTTTGGAGACTGACATTCCATGTACTTATCTAGTCCTGAGGAACACCTGTAAGGCGGATGCGAGCTCCAGAATAAACACAGCAACTGTAAGTCCAGGTGGAGTGGAGGTCTGTCTGGGAGTTGGCAGAGATCCTGTGTTCTGTGATGAACTGCATTTCAAAACTTTCTGAATCTCTCTAAAGAGCTATTAGATTTTGATGAATGTTCTGCATGGAGACTGTATACATTGTTAACTAGGCCAGACTGATGAGAGAGGCATATTTTCTTTTTGTGAGTTTTCTTTTTTTATTCATCAGAACCATAACTCTGAATTTAAACATAATATGCCAAATGAGCTCTAGTTTAAAATCTTGTTATATATTACTTATCTTATGAAGAAAACGTGACCATGTTCACAAGAGTATAATGATGCTGTTGTGGATGGTTGCCAGGATGTTGCTGTGTTGTTGCTGAGTGGTCGTTTCTTAGGTGCTGCAAGTTGATAGGTGGTTGCTTAGAACTTAGTTACTAGGTGGTTGCTAAGGTAATTTAATTAGTTGCAAGGTGGTTTCTTACTAGCCTAAGTTAAAAGAGCCCACCCCCAAATGTAAGACTCGGGTCCTTCCTTACATGCATTTTCCCCCTCCCATTCAATCAGTATGAAATGACATACACTGACTGTAAAAAAAAAGTAAATTTACAGGTAATGGTCTGTATTTTTTTACAGAATTTTGCCGTTTTGTCATTATACAGTGAATGCCTGTTATTTTACAGATATTTGCTGTAATTTAAAGGTCCACTATTGAATTTACAGGTACTTGCTTGTATTTTGGTTTTGGTTTTTAAAGGAAATTGTCTGTTTTTTACAGGGTTGTGTGTAATTTTACATAACATATTCCGTAATATTTTACAGATTTTTTCTGTTAAATTAGAAAACACAGAAAAGAAGGTATATATAACTGCAGAAATCAGCAGTCATTTAACATGTTTTCCTTGAAGATCATTAAAGGATTAGTTCACTTTTGAAAAAACTTTTGCTGATAATTTACTCACCCCCATGTCATCCAAGATGTCCATGTCTTTCTTTCCTCAGTCGAAAAGAAATTAAGGTTTTTGATGAAGACATTCCAGGATTTTTCTCCATATAATGGACTTCCATGGGAACCAGACGGTCCAAGCTCCAAAAGTTCGTTAATAACAGTTTCAGATGCAGCTTCAAATGTCTTTAAACGACACCAGACGATGAATAAGGGTCTTATCATGCGAAACGATGGGTTATTTCAAAACTTATTTCAAAAATGTAACTTTTCTAAGGACAAATGGTAGCCTAGCTCTATTCTGGAGGCGCGTTTGTAACGTCACGTAATACGTAATTACGTTCAAAAGGTCACGGGTGACGTAGCCGCAAGTACAGAATCAAAATCGTCCGACATCGTTATTTTACCTTTTAATTTTTTTTTTTGTAAACGGCGTTTGAGTTAGTTTGCACGTTCAACCTATGTGTTCAACTTACTGACTCTGTACTTCCAGCTACGTCGCCCGTGACCTTTTGAACGTAATTACGTATTACGTGACGTTACAAACGCGCCTCCAGAATAGAGCTAGGCTACCATTTGTCCTTAGAAAAGTTACATTTTTGAAATAAGTTTTGAAATAACCCATCGTTTCGCCTGATAAGACCCTTATTCATCGTCTGGTGTCGTTTAAAGACATTTGAAGCTGGATCTGAAACTGTTATTAACGATCTTTTGGAGCTTGGACCGTCTGGTTCCCATGGAAGTCCATTATATGGAGAAAAATCCTGGAATGTTTTCATCAAAAACCTTAATTTCTTTTCGACTGAAGAAAGAAAGACATGGACATCTTGGATGACATGGGGGTGAGTAAATTATCAGCAAAAGTTTTTTCAAAAGTGAACTAATCCTTACAGTTTTTTCCTGACAGTATTTTTCCGTTTTTTAACAGACATTTTCTGGCGCCCCTGCTGCCAGAAAATTACCGTTTTTTTACAGTTTTTTTTTTACAGTGTAATTAAACTTAACACTTTACAATAAGGTTTCATTTGTTAATGTATTAACTAACATGAACTAACAATGAACAATACATTTGTAACTGTATTTATTAATCTTTGTTAATACTAATAAAAATCCAGCTGGTCATTGATTGTTCATGCATTAAAGGGACAGTTCAACCAAAAAATTCAAATTCTGTCATCATTTACTCACCCTCAAGTTGTTCCAAACCTGTACAAATGTCTTTGTTTTGCTGTACACAATGGAAAATATTTAGGAAAATGTTTGTAACCAAGCAGATCTCAGGGCTCATTGACTAGCCTACCATAGTATTATTTTCCTAGTCAATGGGGCCTGAGATCTGCTTCAGTTACAAACATTTTCCCAAATATGTTCCTTTGTATAGCAGAACAAAGACATTTACAGGTTTAGAACATAAAAGGGTAACACTTTATTTTGATAATCCACTTTAGACATTCAACTAACTATAGATAACTTTGCCACTACATGTCAACTAACTATCATAAGAGTATTAGTATACTATCTGCTTAATATCTGCTAACACTTTATTTTGTTGGTCCCCCAACAGATATTCTACTGACTATAAGTAACTTAGCAACTACAAGTCAACTTGTTCTCCTAACCTGAACCCTAACACCTAACCCTAACCTAACAGTCTACTGACAGTCTACTACAGCCTACAAATACTCTAATGACAGTTAGTTGACATGTAGTTGAAAAGTTACTTATAGTTAGTAGAATGTCTAAAGTGACTATTCGAAATAAAGTGTAACCCATAAAAGTAAGTAAATAATGACAGAATTTTCCTTTTTATCTCTTTAACTAATGTTAACAAATACAACATTTGATTTTAATAATGTATTAGTAAAGGTTGAAATTTACATCTGCTAAGATTAATACATGCTGTAGAAGTATTGCTCATTCTTAGTTAACGTTAACTAAAGTAGTTATAACTATTAACTAATAGAACCTTATTGATTTTGATCTTTCTGTTCATCAAAGAAACCTGAAAACCAAAAAATTATATCACGATTCCAACAAAATATGAATCAGCACAACTGTTTTCAGCATTGATAATAATAATAAATGTTTTTTTGAGCAGCAAATCAGCAGTTAAAATGATTTCTGAAGGATCCTGTGACACTGAAGACAGGAGTAAAGATGCTGAAAATACAGCTTTGCCATCACAAGTACATTTTATAACATTACTTTTAAAAAGTTTTTTTTTAATATTAGCTACACAATATTAAAGTTTTAGCATTTTGTGAGTGGCAGTGTAGATGGCTTCAATGCTCTTAGACATAAAAAAATCCACAAAACCCTATTAATGTCAAAATTGTCTCTAAAACGTAAGGTTAAGCTGTCGAAATCTCTATCCCCAAGTGTGAGCTGTAGTAGCAGTAGGATGCACCCTAATAAGAATGATCCTCACGCTTGGGTTAGCGTAGGTTTGTTTGTTGTTTGTGAAGAACAAAGATTGTCCTCTTGAGTTAAGGAGAGCGAAGCACTTTAACACCCTCATCGCCTCTCTTTAAACACCAAGAGCTTATAAATCTTCTTTAACCAGGTCTTGAAACAAACTAGTCCTCTAAAGCAGTCAGCTAATGTCTTACTCTTACTATAGAGTGCTGCAATAAACATTTAAAACTTGTTTCTGTGTTCCTGTTTGCTGTGCCTATGATGTAGTGCTCTGCGGGGATTGAGCTGGTCCAAGCCCACCATTACCAATCAATGGCTGACTGTTGACCTCTGACCCGTGTCGTAACTGGAGCTCGTAACTCTGTGATAAAGCCAGTAAGAGCTCCGCTTGCGTGGTGGAGGAGAGCCCTGGAGACTGATACCCCTGAAAATTGATAGCCTTTGCGAGCCTTTGTGCTATTGGTCAGACTATCTCATGCTCATTCGTTGTCTGTAGGATTTTCTGTTTTCTATATTTAGCATGCCAGCCTTCATATCCATCCAACTAATTGCCATTGTGTGGATATCAGATCCAAACCAAATGTCAACCGGACCATCAACCATTCTGTGGATCCCGTCACTCGCATTATTATTCGAGGGGTTCAGCGGCTCATTATAACAGGATATTATTGGTCACATTGTGGAGTTGGGTTATACACAGTTTGCACTTTGTGTCGTTTCTTTTGGCTGCTGCAGCCAGACCCCCACCCCTATTATTTTTATGAACGTTTGGGGTTTTACTCAGTGACTCACACCTCTCCATACAGCAAACAATAACACACACACACACATTATTCACTTTCATTCCTATGCACACAACACCTCGTCTGATTTAGGGTGTAGTGTATATAAAAGCTGTATTGAATTACACCCCTGCTTTAATTGGACTAGTGGTACAGTGTGCCGCTGTCACAATGAAAAATCAGCCTTTCAGGGTCCGTGGAATGTCTAACCGCTGGCTTGTCAGTGGACGGAGGGAAAGAAAAAGTTAATTGTTTTCTGGCGCGCGTTCAAGCTGTGTCGTAATTGCACAGAAATCTCAAGGAGGTTTCAGCGCCGAGGCTTTATTTATTTGCCTCCTTCCTCTGTTTTAAAGTCGACTGTGCTGAAATGGGCCCCCGGGCATCCAGAGGACCCCCCTGAGAGATGGCCTCCATCTTTTTCCTGCTCTCAGCCTGGTTCTCACTGGCTGGCATGCTGAGTTCAGGGTCTAGAATTAATTAAGCTGGATGCCTTCCTGTTGATCCCACCACCACGCAGCCGCTGGCCCAAATGGTGGACTTCCTCCCTGTGGGGTTAAATTCCCCCAAATGAAGAAGGCAACTTGAAGATGCTGGTGAGGAGGGTATTAAATATGGCATTCGATCTTAGTAGATGAGCTTGAATACATCTTAGTTTCCAGTCAATGTATTGCAGAGAATATTAGCACACAAACAGGTGTCCCACTATGTTGTGTAAACTGATTTCTATAGTTCTTTAAAATGCTTGCAGTCTTCCACCAGTGTTGAAGCAAGCACTACATGACAAACACAGACTGCATTTGGTTATTGCATGGTTTTATCTGTATATAGTTGGGTGAAATGCGTCTCTCATCTTGGTGTTCAGATAATTAAATGAGCTCAAACTTCAGACTATTGGCAATTCTATTACACATTTTATATGATCAACTTAAGCATATATTGGAAAGAAGAATATTAAAGGTGCAGTAAGCACTGGATCAGACCGAGCAACACTTATAGCCAATCAGCAGTTGGGGGCGTGTCCTCTCATGATGAGCAAAAGGAAGATTTGACTGTAGAAAGAGAGATGACTGAGAGACATTACAAAAGAGAAAAGGTCAAAGGAATATCACTGGATAAAGAAGGGATGATTTTATGATCAGAAAAGAGCTTTAGGACCCAGGTTAATGTTAGAAAAGCTTTCCATTACTGGAGTGATTGAAGCGGAAAGGGCTAAAAATAGATGGAGGTTGCGTTGCTTCTGCTTCATACGTGAGTAACATTGGTTTTGCTGTTTCACAGAACCAAGATATGCTGTTGTTGCTATAGTAACATAACATTGAGTGTCATTGTTTGTCTGTGCTTCTGGCAACTATAAGGCCGTGTGTCCACAAAAGCGTTTTTATCTAGCTGAAAACGCTAGACGCTCTGCTGAAGACGCTGTGCTTTGGGCGCTTGAGAGCATTTTGGCAGCGCAGCGTTTTTTTCCGTTGAGACGTTTCGTTGCTAAGATAACAGAATATCCGCAGCACAGTTTACTTACAACTGATTTCGCAGATAATTTGTTTCATACTTAAAAAATATTTTTCATCCATTTTGTTCGGTTAGCTTTGTTGGTTGATGTCGTTGTACAGAAAGAATGTTGTGACAGTTGGTCAGTGTTTAGTCCCGCCCTCCTCCACTGTGATTGGATGGCTGGGTAAAAAGTGACAGTGATGAGCACTGCGTTTTATCGAAAGTTGAACATTTTTCAACTCTCGCGACCAGTAAAAAACGCTGGGCACTCGGCGCTTTAGTGTGAAAAAAAAAAACGCTCAGCGCCTCGTTTATCTCATGGCGTTTAAAAACGCGGCGCTCCCATTGAAAACCATTGAAAACGTATCCCAGTCACGTGGAAAAACGCTTTGGTGGACACACGGCCTAACAACCAACTCTTGCTTATATACTCTTGTTTACTGTATGTTTATTTTTTGTTCTTCCTTTGTCGTTCATACGTCATCTTCGCTTTATTTTTCACGAAGCATTATTTTGCTTCGCTTCTGCTATAATAAAGTGATTATTGCATCGCAAGTTTATGCATTTTAGGGGAGGAGCAATGAAGGGAGGAGTGTGTTTGTTATGGTTGATTTCTCAGAAATAGCACACTGCACCTTTTAATGAGGACAAATTAAAATAAGATAATGAGAACAATGTGTTTTATGCATTTTCTTATTCTTGTAGTTTTGTTTCATCATATGACATTGTAAAGCACTTTTAATCTTTACTTTACTTTAATCTTTACTGTTTCCATTTGTCTAATTTGTTCGGGGTTTTTTAAGTTTACAGTTTGCACCATAACTTGAATGAAATGCTTAAATGAGCAATGGACAAATTTGAGAACGTCTTAGTATTTGGTTTGATACTGATGGCATGAACTCCATGGGTTTGTGTTCTCCAGCATGATTTTAAAATGATCCAAAGAGCAACATGAACTCCTTAATAACATCTGACCATTTGCACCCAGTCACATGATCAATGTACTTAATTTGATTAGTGACTTTAAAGTATTTTCCTATTCAGTCTATTTTACGTTTACATTAAACACTGTTTGTTTCCAGGTTTAAATTCTAGATATTAATGTTTTTCAGTGTATATTGCCTATATGGATTAGTTATGTCAGATGGAGAGCAGGAATTTGAGGTATGTGCTACATAAGGCAGGGGAACGTGTGTTCGACACAGCTCTTGTTTGTGTGTGTGTGTGTGTTGAACGAATAAGATTCTCCTCAGCTTAGAGGGACACTACACAGGGGACAAATAGCTGGCGTGCTTCTCCATACTTGATATCCTCTTTCCTTTTCATAATTTTTACCTCATAGTTCTGTCTCCCTCATGGCTGATTTCCCAGAAAATACACCTTGTAGATACTGAGATAAATGAAAAGATGTTTTTTCTTTTAGTGGGGAAAATGATTGTTAAATGGTTTTAAAATGGAATGCTGCCATATTTCTCACTCCAGTAAGACGACGACATAACAAAACTAATGACTGGTTATTAGAGAATGGAAGTAGCTATTTTTCCAGACTAAGTAAGCACACATACGTCGCCAAGATGGCTGGAAAGGTTCATGTTATGATCATGGGGTACAAACACCTTAAACAAAAGAGCAGATTCACATACATTCTATCATACATGTCTGAAAAATAACTACGAAATATATTGCAAAACATATTGCAGTTGTGGTTTGTTCAGGAATCCGACTACACTTAGTTGTGCTGCATGTGTTTTTGTACTAAAAATAACAGACTCATTAGAGTCATTCATTCAGGAATCAGACTATACTGATAGTGAGACTATACTGATTTATTCCCTTAAAGAGCTGACTTATTTGAGTTATTAGTTCAGAATTCAGGCTACACTGGTTATGCTGCATTGGTTTGATTCTCTCAAAAGAACTGACTCATTAGAGTGATTCATTCAGGCATTTAAACTACACTGATTGTTCAGAATGTGTTTGATTCAGTAAAAACTGAGTCATTAATTGTCTACACTACATGCTACATTTGGTTGTGGTGCATGTGTTTACTTTACTTAAAATAACAGACTCTTTGAGTCATTTGTTCAGGCATCGGACTACGCTGATTGTTCGAAATGTGTTTGACCCAACTCGAGTCATTTGTTCGGGAATCAGAACTGTATTTGTTTGGACAACTTTAGAATTTAGACTCAGTAGAGTAATTCATTCAGCAATCGGACTACACTGATTGTCCGAAATGAGTTTGATTCAGTAAAAAGAACTGACTCATTAGAGTCATGCATTCTATATGTGACTTTTGAAGCCATATTATAACTTTATTTGTCAAATATTAAATGACGTAATTATTACAGCACTCAATCAGGCTTTGAAACAGTTTTATGTTCTGCATATCCACCCATATAATGTCTCTCTCTCTCTCTCTCTTTCTAAGATTTGGCAGATAACTTGGCAATTGATGACTTGACGCTTCACGAGTTGCTCCTGACTCCCAGACTGGCTAAAGACGCACACGGCGGAGCTTCCATACCTGGAGCGGCACGGGCGCCATACGTTCCTAGTGCAACATTCATCTTTACCATTATCATCCTCATAACATTGGATCTTCAGTGATGAATCCAGCTGATGCCCATGTGTACATAAAGCTCCATGATTTTTGTCCAAGGACGAGAACCTTTCCTCTTCTCAACCTCAAGTCTTACTATATGAACCTCGTCTTTTATACATTTTGTGTGGACCTGAGGATTTCAGAATCATCCACCAGGCTCAGACTATGAAGTCATTCTTCTACAGCATGAAGAGCATTACATACACATAGAAGAATCATGTTCTTTCCCTCCATACTTATATGCCACACAACAGCCATGTGTTTTACATTGAGCATCGCCTCCCCTTTGCGATACACATGCAGTTTTACACAAAGGCCAAAGCCTTCTGGAGGAAAAGGAGCTAAATCGCTTTTGAAAAGACAAAGAGGCTCAGCTTTTGTGATTGAATGGGCACACTTAAAGAGAAGCAAGCGTGACTGACAGAGTCTGAGAACACGTACAACCCTAGTGGTGCAGACTGTCTCTCGTACACACTGCAGTGAGCTTCTGCTCGGCCACTCATTTCCTGTGCAGTAAATGACCCTTGGAGTGGAGGACATCAAGGCATCGGCATGTCGTTGTGAAACCCTCTCCTTACAGCGCGACACAGCTGTACTTCATTTACAAAAAAATGCTTTTAAACTGTTTTATTAGAATGCTGACTTTCCCTTTTCAGAAATTGTGGTATTTTATAATCTCTCTTTGATTTAGTCTCTCATTATCTCTCTTCCCTTTTCTTCCATTTCCTCTATCCTTGCATTATAATCGTGTGATTGAAGCGTTCTCTAAAATGGACACCCTCGACACTTCTGTTGTTTCTTTTCCTCCAATCCTTTCGCAGGTCACCGTAGCATTTGCATTCGAGGAAAGATGCGGCATGTTGATGGCTTGATGGATCTGTGCATTTGTGAGGTTTTCTGTTTCTGGATATCTCCATATACAAAGGGCTAATGCTGTCATTTTAGATCAGAATGGGTAACCTTTGGACACTGTTTTCCTTTCATAACCTGTGACGTATTTCATTACTCATCTCTGTGCAGTGCTCATCATCTGTTGAAGTGTAAAGAAGTGTTTTAAACAGACTGAAAGAATTAGTCTCCCCCAAATTGGAATGATCCACAAGACCTTAGACTTTTTGGTAATGCCTCCTTTTACAGTCCAGTTACCCATGTAAATACTATGTACTTATTTTAGTAACTACAATTACTGGGTAATAACTAGTACTAACCCTGAACCTACCCCTAAACCTACCCATGCTCCATGTACTTACCTTATATTAGCCAGTACTTTCTAGGTAAGTACACTGTAAGTACTGTACTGTAAAAGGAAGCGTTACCGACTTTTTTACTTGAATTTTATTAGAATATAAATCCCCCCCCCCCCAAAAAAAGTATTTTAAAGGTGAAGAGTGTTATTTATTTATATATTTATTTGTATGTATTTATGTGCTTATTATTATTTTGTTTGTTTGATTGTGTGCATTTCCTTTAGGCCTACCATTTTCCCAGACAAATGTCCAAATCTATTTTGACGTCTGTGAGAAGTGTAAACTCTGGCTTTTTTAAAACACTGTTTGTTTAAAGGGATAGTTCACTTTGAAATTAATTTTTGATATGTTTTAGCTTACCTACAAGGGCATCCAAGGTGTCTTTGTTTCCATAGTATTGTCAATTTTGAAATTTTTCGGTCAAACTGTTGTTGTCTGTCAGTCATATAATACAGGTTTAGGGGTCCACCCTCGGTTCACCTCAAAGAGCATGCAATGCAGTCCAAATTAAACATGATTTAATGACTCGTAAATGTAAGTACATGTTGATGGCCTAAGACACGAAACGAGCCATTTGTGTGAGAAAACGATCAGTATTTATATCGTTTTTACCTTGTGTAACCACAGCCACGTCCAACTGATCTCAAGGCATGGGCGCTTTCGGCACGTCTTAGGCCATCAATGTTTACTTACATTTACGAGTCATTAAATCATGTTTAATTTGGACTTCTCTGTGCATGCTCTTTGAGGTGGACCAAGGGTGGACCCTGAACCTGCATTATATGACTGATAGACAACAACGGTTTTACCAAAAAATATCAAAATTGAAAATACTGTGGAAACAAAGACACCTACATCTTGGACCCCCTTGAGGTAAGTTAAAAACATATAAAAATTAATTTCAAAGTGAACTATCCCTTTAACCGGTTGTGTCAACTTCTGATTCAACCTTCGTCTTGAGACAGCACAGCTCTTTTTCTTTGTTTGCCCTATTGATTTCAGAAAGCCGAGTTTTATGAAAAACCCATATTGCTAGTGGCAAGTTCCTGTCCTGCTGAAACTATCCTCAAGTTCGGTTTAGCAGCAGACAAAACATACTTTCTTGTAATACTTTTTTGTATTTTTTAACATCAATTCTTTGTTCTTGGTTAAGAGACCCCAGACTTCACAGCACTACCAGTCTTTACAGTGAGAACGGTGTTTTCTTTAAGGTGAAAACAGTGATTTACAACACAAGTCTCGCCACTTCTTGACAACGTTGGTCATATTTGACTATGAAATCTTTTCACACATTGCAACTCGGTCAATATTATGCTTCTTGCCAGGCTGCAGTTAAAGTTTTTATGTCGATTCTTTAGGAGTAATGAGATCTTTTGTGCCCCCCTCCCCAACAGGCCAGTGATACGCAGAGCTCTTGATATGGTTGACTGGTGTACCTTCACTGATCACTGCCATCTCTGTAGCTTACCTCACAGGTCTCCTTGTTCATGTGCAGAGTCTTGAGGGACAATCATTTTGTGGCAATGTCTGGATGGTTTGATTTAGGCCTCATCTACTGATAAATGTGCCAACAGTGCCCACTGGGACATCCAGACACTTGGATAATGTGTTTTGCTCATTTCCTAATTCAAACATTTGTTTTACTTTAGCTAAAATTTCTTAGTAATGCTTGTTTGCCTTCATTTTCACAGCTGTCCTCCTTCAGATCCACAGCCTAGATAATGATCACTTAACTGTGGGGTTTAATCCTGAAAATGTGGTGGTTATTTTAATGAGTCACAGGTAGAGGCCAATTGTAAGGCAATCATTTCCTGGTTGCAGCAATTGTTTCGCATCTGTGTAAACTTAGAACTTCTGTTTATTTCACATTATAAGAAATAAATCAAATTTGAGTTTAAGTTCTTACAAATTAAAATGCCATGATTTCATGTATTCAGAAAAGACAGTCAGTTTAGGGTCTTTTGCAAGACACTGCATATTTACAGTGATATGAGTCATGTAAAATTGTAAAAGTAATATAAAAACTAGGCTGCAAGAAGGCATAATGCATTCAGTTTGAAAGAAAAAAAGCATACAAACTTTAAAACAAACCATGGCTGATGGATTGATATACAAAAATCTCAGTTTAATTGAAACAAATAGCTTGTTGTCATTACAGTATGTATTAAATGAAGGATGTGCTTTTGCCAGTAATGGAATTTGTCGAGTGGCGTAATTAAACTCTGGATTCTGCAGTACTGTTTATACTGGTACTGATTGCACAGTGGGGGTGCATTCAGGGGCCATTTGGCACATTTGAGTACTTGAGCTTGGCTTGAGCCGTTCAATAACCAGAGCGACTGGGGAGGGGGTAAAATGGAGCCCTTCATTCACTCCAGGGTACAGTTACTCAGACCTTATATTAGTGGAGAAACTGTCCTGCCTCTACCTGCTCTTCTGAGAAAGCCAGTGTACAGAATGTTTGATTGTCAATACTGCTTTTCAAAGTTCAAAAATGAACGTTCGGAGTACAAATACTGTTTATTTGTGACAAAGTACATGTGTTTTCATTTAAAAAATTCCATGTAAATGATAATCAAATAAAAATGGTAAAGTTGCAGTTGTGATGTTGTTTTGAATAGTTTTTATGGAGCTTTAAAGGGGACATATCATGCAAAATCCACTTTTTTAGCCCTTAAATGCATTTTGTTGTAGATTTGGAGTGTTTATAAGTACAGAAAAGATGAAATTATTCTCTTCAGGTGCTTCGTTTATATCTTTATATTCTGTTTTGGTCATATTTTTCAACCTGTTCAGATTTTTCTGTTGTCTATGACGTTTTTTGAGCAAGTATGTCACCGTATTTGCAGCGGAACTGACAAATAAGGACATTGACTACCGGTCCAACACTGCGAGCAATCCGCCATTATTATTTCTCGCTCCGGTTTTGTAGTCCAAGCTCAATGATGCAGAAGTTACGAGAGGGCTAGTCAAAATGTTCGGTTGTTGGATGTAGTGAAATGAAGCACGTCAAGGATCCCCACTTCAACAGCCTCCGCCAGTATACAGAAGGGTTTGCCGATCAGGTAAATTCCTTCTATCATTTTAGCTGCTGTGTTTCCTGATGCTTTCTAAACGTAAGTTATCGTATTATTATCAATACAGATTTTTAGTGGTAAGATCAGACCGCAGTCATTTATCTTGTCAGTGTGCTTGTTTTAACAAGAGAAATAGTCGACTTTCACTAATAACACAACATAGTTAACTTACATACCTGCCTCCATATGAAGACGTCGTCATCATCTTTTTCAAATCGCTCGCTCTGGCTCGAATATGTAAGGCTTGGTGAACAAGTCTTCCGTTGTTGACATTTTGTTAACGTGTGAATAAAAATGTTCTTTGAAGCTATAGTAATCGTATCTCTTATCAAACTACAATAATGGCCAAACACGGAGAGTTGAGCTCACCGTGAACTCAGCGACCTGGAGAGTAGGCGGGGTAAGACGGTACGCCTTTTTATTTAAAGGGGCCGCATTGAAACGACTTGCTCACAGAAGCACATCAGAAATGGGGTAGAAAAGGGGCCTGTGGAGCTATAATAATGAGGAATTCAGACCCAAGCATTGCAGTTATGCTTTATATAGACCACAAATGTATGATTTATAAGTAAAAATGAATGATTTAAAAGCATGATATGTACCCTTTAAGTTTCACACTAGTGAAGGAAGTTCATATCTATGTGCAATTCTCATTCCAACCAGTTGAGGAGAGTCTTTTCGACATTCAGTCTTTCAGTAGTATCTAAAAATTCATGTTTTCCTACATAAAGTGAATGCAAATGAATAGCACTCTATCAACTCATCTCCATTTTGATGATCTCCTCTCAGCTGACCCAAGCTGTCAGACACACCTGTGGTGCCTCACACTTACAGTTGCAAATTAAACCTTATTTAGTCTGTGTTTATATTCTGTAACCCCTCCCCACACACACACAAACAATCCCCCGTTGTTTTTGACAGACTTTATCTCGTTGCTAACCTAATCTGACTGCGAGGGCGATATTTCAGTTTTTCGTGGATTCAGACCCTGTTGTGTCCCTCTGGTCTTTTCTTCTTTTCTCCCCTAAAGCAGTGAAGAGAGGCCGGTTATCAGGCAAGAGAGGCTGAGCGGGGCTGTTGGTTACTCTCTGAATGTTAATGGACGGGGTGAGAATGGGCAAACAGGCCCATTGAAATGCGCAGGTTGAAATGTTTTCTTAGGGTAATAAAGTGGCTATACAGGGATCCCCCATTTTTAGGACCAACTGGTCTTCTTTGTTTAGGGTGGCACAGTTAGTCGGGCTGAATTGTGTTCTACAGAAATTGTTACTAGTTTATTGACGTTTTTGTGAGTTTGCGGGTGAACCATCTTCATATACTATATGCTAATGCACTCATTTTTTTGGTGTTTGTTCAATTTCATTAATTAAAACAAGCTAGAGCAACATGTTTCTTTGAAAATTTGTGTAAATTGAATTTAGGTTTGTAGATTTGCAAACTAAATGAATTAAATGTATAGCCTATTTTTTAAATATAATGTAGAAATGATTAATAAAGTAATAATGATTAATTCTATATAATTATTGATAATTATTTTAACAATATTAAAATTGAAATTTAGTAACTTCATTACATAAATTAAATTAAAATCAATACTTTTTCCCTTCATTTTTTGGGCATTAATTTATACACAAATTGAATAGGCTAATTTAAGTACCAATTTAAGCACCTAAAGTTCTGGTTTATTTGATAGAACTTTATTTGAATAATTTACTAACAAAATTATGTGTAATAGATAAGACTATGCATTTACCATGAACTTGTAGAAATTTGAAACAGATTTGTATAATCTCAACCGCACATCTTTTTCTGGGAAAGAGAGTGCTCACCTTTTGTTTTCTATTGAGTAGCTATAACACCGGTCCACTCTCTCATATTCACAATCAACAGACGCCAGAACCTCTCCACAGGATCTCATTGGCCACTGGCTTTCCCAGCTTTGGTCACACAGCATGAATGGGGCAGGCTGAGGAATGCGGGGACACAATAGTTGGAATGTCAGTTTGCTAAGAGCTACCCCCTAACCCATGCATAAACACACACACACACACAGTCACAACAACACATGAAACATACACATGCTCCAGCACATCCAGACATGTCAAAATGTGCCCTCTCTGCTAGTGCACTTCAAGGTTAAGAATGAATGGAAAACTATTATCATTGTGAATGAGATTATGGAAAAATAAATCACTGCAGATAATGAAGGCCATGAAAACCATTTGAGAGAACATCACGTGTCATTGCTTATACATGGTGAATAAAGTGGGACACTTTCTGATAATTTATATCCTGCATACTTTTTTATTATGATCCAAATGTCATAGATACTATTCTAAATATCTTAAGAGCTCTACTATACTATGCACAATAAAACAGAAATAAACGTAAAACACAGGATGAATGACTCTTCCTCAAACACACAATGGCCCCAAATCACATTTAAGGCACTACTGTCAAACTGGGACATTTACATTTATTCATTTAGCTGATGCTTTTATCCAAAGCGACTTACAATTGCTATATATGTCAGAGGTCACATGCCTCTGGAGCAACTAGGGGTTAAGTGTCTTGCTCAGGGACACATTGGTGTCTCACAGTGGATTCGAACCCGGTGTCTCTCACACCAAAGACATGTATCTTATCCACTGAGCCATCACCACCCTTTATTGGCAAACTGGGGCACTTAAAACACATTAAATTGTTATTCAAGTGTAGGCCTTATAAAATAAATACACAATAACAATATAAACAACAACATAAAACAACAACAACAACAATATAAACACAATAACAACAACAATAGAATCACAAATTACATTTTTGCCTAAAACAGATTATTTTATGCACTAGAGCAAAATATATGTGGTTTAACATCCTTTCCAAAAAACTCAAGTCTCAGGAGTTTCACAACAACCACAAAACCGCTCTAATTATGGCCTGTGTCATTTTTGGAAAGACGGGCGGCTGACCCTGAGGACTGTCATAATCTGAGTGAGATGTTTTGGTAGGTTGCTCATTATGGGATGAGATTCCACAAAGTGTCTCTCTCTATGTTTCTTTCAGCCTCTCTTCCAGGCTGTTGTTGAGGTGATAGCCACACCACTCAATCTATCTATCTATCTATCTATCTATCTATCTATCTATCTATCTATCTATCTATCTATCTATCTATCTATCTATCTATCTATCTATCTATCTATCTATCTATCTATCTATCTATCTATCTATCTATCTATCTATCTATCTATCTATCTATCTATCTATCTATCTATCTATCTATCTATCTATCTATCTATCTATCTATCTACCTACCTACCTACCTACCTACCTACCTACCTACCTACCTACCTACCTACCTACCTACCTACCTACCTACCTACCTACCTACCTACCTACCTACCTACCTACCTACCTACCTACCTACCTACCTACCTACCTACCTATCTATCTATCTATCTATCTATCTATCTATCTATCTATCTATCTATCTATCTATCTATCTATCTATCTATCTATCTATTTATGCTTAAGCATCAAATAAGTGGCAAAAACTCCTGTAAAATGTCAACAGTATATCTACTCAGTACAGGAATGATTTAAACAATATGCACATAAGTACTGGTAGACTGTAATATTCTAAGTCAACGTAACCTCCAGCGCGCGCCATGCTCCACCCCGTGTGTTTCGCGTGGCCAGCTCTCTTTGTCCGGAACTCAACTTCGTGCTCGCGCAGTCCTCCTGATTCTGCTGAGATCTCGCCGCGCGCACTGGCAACTCCTCGATTCCCACTCTGCGTCCAGACTGCACACCAGCGCGAGAGGGGGAAACTTTCCTAAAACTTTTTATCTCAATTTCTTGCTTCTTCTTCGACAGAGCAAACTGACTTGCAGATCGGTTTCAATAGAAGAAACTGGTTAAGAAGTACCTTACCTCTACAGCATTGAACATGTGTGCGCGTGCATAGCGCTGGACATTGAACAGATTTGCTTTTGTTTTTCTTAAAAAACAAACACACAAAAAAGTCGCAACGAAGAGCGCAAACTCCTGACTACTTTGCCTTTTGTTGATACTTTTATTCGTTACACACTGCGGGATTGTTTCGCTCGTTGTACTTTTCAGACGCCCGGTTTTTATTGCTCAAGAAAATCAGTTCGCGAGATCAGAGCGGCTAAAAGAAGTTCAACAGGGACGCCGCATCCCCATGAGGAAATCAGAAGCGCAAATCAAAAAGATTTCGTGATTGAACTTTTTCTCTTTTTTATCACTTTTTGGTGTTGCGGCTACATTGCGCAAGCAGTCAGCGATGAAGATGTTAGTTGTTTTTACTGTATGTATGTCGGTTGTGGTTTTGGCGTCGGCTCAGGCTGAGCAAAAGTTAAAGAACTGCAATGAAGTCAGAACTGCCTACAGCTCGAAAGGTTTCAACGTCAACGATGTTCCCAACAAAGGAGTGCATGGTGAGTTACACTGATTTTATTGACCTAAAGAAGATTGTGACAGTTGTTTCAACAAACATTTGATTATAAAGGCTTTAGGTAGCTACCAAACGCAGTAAGTTTAGTAAATACACAATCGGACAAACACAAATAGAGTGAGTGAAGGACAACAGTTCGACGAGGTAAGCTGCAAATGTCTGTTTTATATTTTCTAAGAAAGTCTAAGTTATACAAAACGGGGTTTTCAATGTCCACATTGATTTTATTTAGTTTTTTAGAAGTCTGCTTTCCTAATAGGCCTATTGTTGTTCACTCATCGTATCGGCCTTACATTTCACCAGGTCATTATGGTGACTAACATAGTACATGACGTACAGTAGGCTATGGGTTAGTTCACCAAAATAAATAAATTAATACTGTCTACTCGTCCTCATTTTGTTTCACACCTTATTTTATTTCTACTGTGGAACATGAATGATGTTAAACAGAATGACAGCACCAGTCCCCATTCACTTGCATTATGAAAAGGGGGTGCAGTCAAAGTGAATGGTGGGACTGCCATTCTACCTAACATAATATTTTGTTCCACATAATTAAAAAGCTGAACGACAAACAGTTTTTTCAAAACCTATCTCATTGCCGAGTTTTTTTTATTTATTTAGGGTGAACTGTCTCTTTAAGTCGCTTTCTCCAGCTTGCATGTACGTTACCGCACTTCGGAATGTAAGTAGGCAGTTACTGCATCTTTTAAACGGGATGCAGCTCGTGATTACATTTCTATAGTTACAAGTGTTCCGTCGTTCCTCCCCTCTGCACCCCCAGCTGCTGTCTTTGTTTCAAAGTGGTGTACTTTGTCATTGTAAGCGAGAGTCAGTCATCGGACAGTGATTGTCATTTAGACGCGCTAATGCTCATGTAAATGCGCAGATTTTATCTGGAGCGGGAATTAGGGCAAGGGGGTGTAACAAGTTGCAGTTTTTAGCTCCTCTTCAAGGTTTGACTGAGTGGGAGAAAGAAGCCTCGGGACACCGTTTGGCTTTATGTACTGATTTGTTTCCCATTAAATAAAAGAGAAAGTTTTCCAGACTGTCCGAATGCTTCATCCAAGGAGACCTCTATAGGCCACTCTCAATTTAGGACATTGAATCAAATGACACAGACATGAATGAAACCCACTAGATTACATTCATCTGAAATCCGAACCTGGTGTGACACTGCAATTATACATTATGAGGTTTTAAGCAATATCATTAGAGCAAGAGTGCTTTTTTTTGTCATACTGATTGGGAGTACGATATTCCCTACAAGAGTTTACAACTTTTTAAAGTATGCAAAAAAAGAAATCTTAGTTTTTATATTTCTTCTCAGACAGTAAAAATAGACCCAAAGGATGCTTTGAGTGTCAAGCAATTCGGGCTTTGATTCATGTGTGGACAAGATTGACAGCTTTCTCCTCACTAGGGATGTAAATTGGACATTTCATCACATTGATTCTATTAGCCAGCAATACAATCTTTGCAAATGCCTCAAAACCTGCCACCGTAATCTGATTATAGTTTGCCAATTCTAAGATATTATGTGCCTGTTAGTTATGAATTTACAAATGCAGCCAAAATATGATAAAGTTTACTTGATCTTTTATGGAAATTTCAAATCCCAATTTTCTCAACCAAAAATAGTACACTTAACAGAGAGAGAGAAAAAAACTTAATTCACATTGTTTCCCTGCATTGCATTGTTGCATATTGTTAGTCATTTAATTGATGCACTGCTAAAAGCATTTTAAAATCAGTTAAATTTAAAGACCCGAATGAACTTTGTGTATTAGCTTTGAGCTTTGAGTCTAATGTGTATTATCTAATGTAATCCTATAATCTCGGTTTTTACCAATTAAACCAAGTGCATGCATGACTGCAGCTAGGCGAAGGGGAACAATTGAACCTCAATTTTCCCTGTACTTTACACCAGCCTAACAGGTCCATTGTCTTCCCTGGGATGTCATTGTAATGCAAACTCTGAGTGTTTCCCAACATGTCTGCATTTGTCATGTTTTATTGTGTCAAATCACCAGTTTTGTTGCGATTGCTGTAAAGAATGAATTATAATGGCTCATTTAGAGGGTAGGTTTGGGTGCCATGCGTGTGTGCCTCTCACAATGGTGCACAAAATGCGTCGGGACCCTGTGCAAGACTGACCTCAGTTAGCATGCCTTTGTCAATAAGAGACTGAGATAATTGATACAGAGAAAGTGACATGGTCTGCTGTCGCTGAGGGGTGGAGGTTTTTAGAAAGAAAAAAAGGAAGCACAAAAAGCCCTGCTTTGGCTTAACAATGTCTCCTGTTGCTAGGGAGAAAATGGTCCACAGGAGAACCTAATTGAACTGGCAGTGGCCCCCTGGTTCTGGCTTTCAGAGCTGGCCCTCTTCACCTTTTAGTCAAAACAGGTCTTATTCATCTGTAGTCCTGAAACCAATTCCATCTTCATGGTTTGAGCCAGTCGTAGCACTAATCAGGCAAATGGTCAAAATTACACTCAATGCTTGATGATTATTCTGCGTTCCAGCAATTCATTAGTAAGGGTGTTATTATTCATAAACAGACTATTTTTTCATGTCACTAGTCAAGAAAGATTGGTCGTTTCATTGAAGACCACTGTTCTTTGGAATGCCGTTTTGCTTTAGCTGGAGTTGTAAATCTGAAGTTGAGAATGTATATGGCTTTTGCAGGCACTATGTGCAACATTTCCTGGACCTGCTGCTTTTGATTCGCACTGAAAGCCTGAGAAATTGTAACTTTCTACTTATGCAAAATGCCTTTAACCGTGAAAAAAAGGAAATAATTTAGTTGCCTCTTGCTATTTTTTAACAAATGTGGTGATAATGTCACGAATTTCCTTCCTTTAATGCTATTTGTGTCTTTAAAGGGTACCTATTATGGCATTTAAAATGTTCCTAATATTGTTCTGGGAGTCCCCAACAACAGTTTTACAAGCATGCAATGACAAAAAACCCTTTTGTTGTCTTATAATATGCATTTACTTTTACCTGATTTGCTCACCGACTCCCATATGAATCGTTTAGCGAGTCCTTTTTCCAAAACCTGCCTTTGCGTGACGCTAATCTGCGGTGATTGGTCAGATGACCTAGCCAAGTTGTGATTGGTATTCTCTGTGCAGAGTATGTCGGAATAATCTCGGTACTGATCCTTCCTTCAGTATCAGCCGGCTCGCGAATCCATACTTTATAGCATTTAGGTTTGTGAAGCAATCATCTTCAAAATGACGCGAACACAGAACAAGGTTTGGGCTATACTTGTGTGGTATACTTGTATATATGAACTGTAGCCACTTAGTCTTCAAATGCTCCTCTCCTGGCAGATGAAAAAAGTTCGCTTTTGCATCGCACTTCAAAACACAGCGTCTCGTCGACATGATTGTTTTCCGGTTTTCCCTGGCGTCTCAGAGCGCAATAAGTGGGCGTTTCTTATTCAAATAACTTGTCAAGTTGACGTCAACTAGACAAAGGAAAAGCATCGTTCGTTGAACGATTCATATCAGAGACTCAGAGTCGACTCTTACTTTTGAGAGACAATAACTTTGTATACGGTGAACTTTCATTTTTAAAACTTTGCAGGATGTTTTCGTTCACTTAGATCTATGTTACACACTACATGAAGGGCAATTTTCAAAACTCCATAATAGGTACCCTTTAAATGTTAGTCAGAAGTTCATTCGAATCTTAAAACTCTATATCAACGCTACCAACTCAAATAAGATGGCTTATGGTGTGAAATTGGTGTTAGAAAGTTTTTGTGTGTTTCTCAGCTTGATAAGCATGGTTTTTGTAAGGAGATTTTGAGAGCGGGGAGCTTTTGGTTAAGCAGAGGTGAGATCTATCTTCATAGTCAGAGCCTCTCTAGATCCTCTCAGTGGATTATTGTAATTTAGGAAGCTTCATAGTTCTTTAAGCTCTGAAGTACATAGATTCCTGCTGAGGACTAAACCGCCCGTGTCCTCCAATCCTCTCAAAACCGAAAGCACTGCCTGGCCTTTTAATAAAAAGCCTCACTGCTTGTGATAGTTTGATTGGCCTAGATGTCGTAAAACACGCGTGTCAAGTGCCTCCCGCCCAGTGGCAGGCAGCCCATCTGCAAAAGGTTCACAGGAGCGGTGGTTACTGACCAGATTGTGATCTCGCCTTGTCAACAGCTCCTCATAGAGATCCAGCAGAATGCTTTTCCCTGCTGAGGAGAAATCTGCTTTGCTTTATAGTTGGCAGTTTGCTCTTATGTCATGCCTCAGGTATGGACAATGGCAAAGACCAGACATGTTTCCGCCCCTTTCTACTGAAAGATTCATCCTACTCTTAATTACTTCAGTACCTTATGAGACTCTGAGAGGCGATGACTTCACTGGCCTCCTGATATTGTACAGATCACATCTGAATTGGACGCACTATATATTTGACCTGTAGCACCCTTTGTCCTTTCCTTTGTGTGCTAGATCAATATTTGAAATAAAAGACCGCACTTCTAGTTAAATCTCATGCAATATTTATTTCCCATGTCCACACAGATGTGTTTCGGCCTTAGCCATCATTAGTGAGTGTAGATTAAATATTTGAGCATAATTTTGATAATGTTTTCAGCTACTTGGGATGCTCCAATTAATTCGGACGCAAAGCGGTATTGGCTGATAATCACAATCTATGATTTGATCAGTTGTCACTAAATTTGTGACCAATCCCAAATTTTATAAACCAATCGCAATTTGATGAGGTAACATTGTGAAAAGTTGCATGCAAACCAACATGCATGTAGACGTTTGCGACACATTCTGATTTATAGCCTTGGAAACATTAGTAAACCATATTAAATCTCATACCTTTATTTAGAGCAGGTTGTCTCATTCAAACGAGCCCACTCATAATATAACATGATGTGTAGATCTTGAGAAAATCCTCATGGAGAGATGTGGCTTGCTGCGTGGCTAAAGTCGTAATTTGAAAGTTCATCCAATGGAAACTTGATCTCGGGAATGGTGGGTAGGGATGATGTGTTGAGACCAATGGGACATTTTTTTATGGCCAGAACATGATTGTTTTGGATTGATCGCTCAGATTGACAGGTCAACACAGGAAGATTCTCAAAAACGAAACAAAACGAGTTACTAAAACTGAGCCGTTATTTTAAGTACGACAATTAAAATTAAGTATGCCACTTGAAAACACTCAAAATCATAAAAAATGCTGTCAGAATGAGCTTTCATATCACTTATAGAGCTTCAGTGATCGGGATCTGAATTGGCCAAACATGATGACAAGAAATCGGTAGTTAGTATACCAGTATAGCGGTATATATCCTACCCTATCTCTCGAACAAATTCGATTACGAATTCGATACAAGTGATTAAAAAGTGGCTAATTCGTACTAATTTGTACGACCTCAGCTCGTACAAATTTGTACGATTTGTGTAAACCCACGTGACGGTTAAGTTTAGGGTAGGTCATTCGATACGAATTCATCACGAATTGGCCAATTCGTAAAATATGTACGAATTTAGCAAAATCGTACTAATTTGTAGAGATAAGGTCGTATGAATTGTTACAAGATTAGCCACCTCGTAAAATTCGTACGAATTCCTGTGAGATGGGGTTGGTATATCAGCTACTGATGGGATTGCAGAACTCTCCGCTGTTGTGTTTTGTACAATGTCTAAATCCATGCCACCAAAAAAGAAAAAATGAAGAAAAAATTGGCAATTAGATATAGAAAATAGATATGAGCTCATTTGTTGTAGCCTTGCATCCTCTAAAAATGCAGAATAGCAGGTGTATTGCACCTTATTTGAACGATACATATATCCATTGGAACTGGAATCTCTATGCAGTCGGCACATTACAGGATAAAAGGTAGACTTGACTTCACCCTTTTAGTTGGGTAAAAGGCAAACAACTTAATTTTTTCTCCACTGACCGTCAGATGGGTTGAGTGTTACAAGAAGTTGATCATGCCAGTAAGAAAGTTAATTTATGCCGAGTTAATGAGACCTCTGTCTGCCACTGTGTCAGATCAGAGCACCCACCCAACACACACACACACACACTGCTCCAGCTAATCGGAGGAAAATCCCATGATAGTGAAGTGCGATAATTAAAGAACAAATCACATTAGTTGTCACTGTTGGCAGCCAGCCGTATGTTTACTATTAAATAAAAACACTTCAATATTTTGTGAATGTGTTAGTGTTAAAGTGATTGTAATCACCCTGTTACTTCTACTCAAGGTAGATGACATGTAACATGGCCATGAATTTTCTGTTGAAAATTTTTGTACACTACCATTCAAAAAAATCAGGTTACTATGTTTTGACCCCATTTTTTTAAGTCTCATGCTCACCAAAACACTATTTGATTAGAAATGCAGTAAAAAAAATTGTGAAATACAATTTAAATAATTGTTTTCTATTTTGTATATTTAAAATATAATTTATTCATGTGACACAAAGCTGAAATTTCAGCATCGTTACTGAAAATTCACACGATCCTTCAGAAATCCGTCTAATATGCTGATTTGCTGAATATTTCTTATTATTGTCAATGTTGACAACAGTTGTGCTGGTTATTGTTTTTTGAAAACCGTGATAATTGATAAATCTTTACTGTCACTTTAGATAAATTTAATGCATCTTTGCTGAGTAAAATTATTTAAATATTTTACTGAACAAAACTTTTTAACAGTATTGGACATTGTTGTATAATCTTAGTTGTCGCCATTTTCATTCAACATTTCAATCACGTTTTAGATGTTTTTGTTTACTAAAATAGTTACAAATTCATTTTCAATGTGCTGATTTTAATATGAGCTCATTAAAAGTGCTTGTAAAAAAATCTGTACGAATTAGAAAATAATTTTAAAATAGTTTTTTTCCCTAGTTATATAGAAAATAACTGTTTTTGATGTTTAAGTGTCAAATAGACACTTCCTTTGTGAAATATAGAACTGTCTATAGATGGGTTTGCAAAGCAGTGTTTTTCCTGTTGTGGGAGAGACTGAAACAGAGCTGATGTGTGCGCTGTGCTCTCAGTGACCTGAGCCCAGTTAAAAACGGCCTGTACTTGAGTTTGGCTATCAGAAGGAAGTGGTCTTGTGAATGTGAACAGAGCAATGTTTGGTCATGAGCAGGTAGGAGGAGAAGTGGTAGTGCAGTGCAACCTGGCCAACATACTTGTATGGTAATTCATAACTATTTTATGGTTTGTGAAATGGTGGTTAATTCAGATCAGGTTGTACAAGCTGATCCCTGATGTAGATGTACTTGGTTCTTGATTCTAGGTTAAATTCATGTCCTGTTAATTTTCGTTATTTGTTTACCAAGATGAAGATGTGTGGAGAAAGCATTTATTTTAAAATTTAGCTCTTATTTGGCTTCCTCTCTAAGCCCTCTGCAACCCCCCTCCCAAAAAAAAAAAAAAATGACGACCTAGTGGGGGGTAAGTGTAGTGTGTGGGATCAATGGGGCACCCCTTTTAGCCCGATTCTGCCCCCTCCTCAGCACATTCCACATGGGACCACCAAGACCTCCTCACTGGGACCTCAGAGCCAGGAGCAGCAACAAAGACTCAGCTGGAGGATCTTCAACAGAGATTTGACTGAGAAAGAGGAAGGAGTTTTGACTGACAGAAAAAACGTTTACAGTGAGAGGCAACTTTACATGTTACTAAGAGGAGCTGCCACCACATATGAGTGAGAGCGAGCGACCTGCTCGCAGGAATGCGAAGAACGCTCCGAAGCGTTGCCTGGGGTTGGATTCATGAGCTCTGACTCACACTGAATCATCCGTGCCCTCTGAATGAGGCAGATGTGCACAGACATGAAGAAAAAAGGCCCAAACTTCCTCGTCCTGAACTAAGACATGTGTCTCTTGTGACAATTGTTAGTGTAGATTGTGGTTTTCCCTGAGTAAATCTGGCACAGTACAGAGTGATGTCGGATTGGTGCTGTGTAATATTGGGCTCCGGGTTTGTGGCTTTCCACACTCGAAGGCAGATACAGGCTGCCACTGAAGTTCCTTGTTAACACTTCCCATTTGCATGCTGTTAAATCTACACTCCCTGGGCCCCCAAACTTGGCCGGTGGGTCTGTTCTTGTTCCCTCACATCCCGCTGGATAGGGACAGCTTTGTAGGAAGTGTCTGTGCCGAAGCAGCTACTTTTTTTTCCTCTCTCTCTTATCCAGGTGTTATCCCCTCGTTCTTTTTCATTTGCCCCACTCTTTCACCTCCCTTTCTGCTCTGTGTGTGGGAAGCTTTCCAGATGAGTTTAATACCAAAACAGACTGCTACAGTGATTGCTGCTGTTTGCTCAAACCCTTCCTCCCGTGGCTTTGCCATCAGGCATTAGCATGGCCGCTATGTGTTGGAGTATTCAGAGACTGACTAAAGTCTGGAGCTTTGGATACAGTTCTCCTCTGGGACATTCCCTTGCCCCCATTCCTCTGCGAAAGTTCCCTATGTGTGTTATTTGAGAGGTGCTGTCTTTTTTTCTTCTTTTTTGTGGTGTTGGTCCTCCAGAAATCGTCTCCCAAGATTCTTCACATCATAATTTTTTTACACCCAAAAGCTGCATCAAATCAACCAAATGTCATAAATGGTAATGAGGTTAATGTATGGTTTGGATGTAAAGATTCAATGACTTAATGGTGAAAATATAGCTTTTCCATCACAGGAATAAAATAGCTTTGTTAATATGTTCAAATGGAAAACAGTTTTCAATTGTAGTAATATTAATATTACCGGTTTATTGCATAAACTTATTACACTTCTTTTAAAAACTTAGATGTCTCAACACAAACAATATGAAAGCACATACAAATAAATACTGTAAGTCAATAACACTTTAGAATAAAGTTCAAATCATGAACACTAGTTAATGCATTGTGTTGTGAACTATATCCTTGAACAATATTTACAGCATTTATTATTTTATTGACATTTCATGTTCATTCATAATTCATTAACTAATGTGAATTTATGCAAGTTAATAAATAAAAGTATAACTAACAATGGACCTTATGCATTAATGTTAACAAATTAAACCTCATTGTAAAGTGTTACTAAAACATGATATGATTGTATCAAAAGAACCTTAATGTAAAGCAATAATCATAATCATGACTATATTATGTCTGTGGTTTTTCTTCTGCCTTTAACAGTCATTTGGGGCTGTTTTGAGAGATGTAGGCCAGGGTCTCATCTGGGTTTTGGGCAGAAGCCCTCAGCTCTGGGAATGATCCAGATTTCCTGTAATCCCTGCTAATTACTCCCACGGCCAACATCATGACTCCCCCTGATAAGCCTCAGACCAGGACTCGTTTCAGCCCGCTTATACGACCCATTCGATTACCTAATTCTGCACCTCATATACGTGTAAAAAAGCCTTTTGAGAGAATGGAGGACTGAGGTGGTGTGTGTTCGTGCAGACGGGTGGAGGCGGTTGAAGAGCTCCCTCACAGACCTCCATCAATTTAACTGACGAGGTGATGGGAACTCTTAAAATGGTCATCAAAACCAAATGTCTCGGCTCTCGGTCCCACCTCTGGCTCCGACATTTAAGTGACTCTTTTTTCTAGTCTAGTATGATTGTTCGGTTTGCCACAAGTCACTCATGCAGACCCTGGATGAATTTATTTGAGGTGGGGCAAAGTCGTTGCAATGATTCCTCTGAAAAACAAAATGGAGAACCGGCCTGAAACCCAAAATGGCCACATTTGATCTGCTTTCAGTCTTTGAGTGCAGAAGATCCTCTTATTGGTTGATTTATCCTAGATGGGTGAGATGTCAGTCAAAAGCATCGTAAGTTTATCCCGGTGTAGGTTTACTTCTCCACAATCACTTATTACTGCCACTCTGCCCACCAACTTCACGGCTATCCAGTTTCCTAAGCCCAACAGGTATATCAGAATCATTGTTGCAGTGTTGTAGATTTGAGGACTTGGAAATATGATCTTTGGCCTGACCTCATCCTGCCCGTGGGCCCCTCTCTTTCTCTTTCCCCATCGCCTCTTCTCTTTTCTAACCCACGGCTTACACATTACCTCGATGCTTGTCCGTCAGTTTCGGCATCTGGTGGATTTCAGCCACCCTTAGATGTTGGTTATAAACAGTGTCAAAGAATGGCCCAGTCTTGCACTGGTTTGCTTTATCAAGGGGGATAAAATATAAAACCTTTCATATGCTGAAGGTTAAGGAGATGTTTTGTTTAAAACAAAATGGAATTTGAGGGTTGGGAAGAAATGAGTGTAAAAATAAAGTGGATCTAGACTTGAAGAGCTGTACAGTGCTCGTGTTTGTGGTTTCGGTCGTATGCGGCTTATGGTGGGCTTGCAAATTTCCAAACAAGACATGCTTTGACCAAGAAATACCCCCTTTTTGAACCTCTGGCTGTTTGTGTGGATCTTCTATGGCTGTTTGAAGTTAAAGCTCAGTTCTGTACAGTCGGACGTTCTGTAACATAGAAAGAAAAAGATATAGAGAGAGTTGGGGTGTGTGGGAAATGTCCTTCTGGAAACATATAGCCTATATATATATATATATATACATATACACACACACGGTGTGTATATACATGTTATGATGAACGTACGCTCAAGGCATACTTTGATCTGAATGTTGAAAGTAGGTTTGTGTAAGCAGTGACTTATTAATAGGTTTGTATGTTGTATATTCTGAATATATTTGCATCTTTCAATGAAAGCACGCTATTGCTTAGTTTTTGTTACATAGCAACTAATCAGAAGCGTCAACTTCATTTATTTTTATTTGAAATGAAGCATTACAAGAAAGTTGTGTTTTGGAGGGCGGCATCATTTTGTGTTTACCTCTTAGTATCATTTTGTTGCTTTCCGTTACAGCAGAGCTTTGGTTTGGGGTTGTTGATGTTTGAGGCGATAAGTACGATTTCTGCAGTTCCCCTATGTTTGTTACTGTTCAACTGATTATTTTAGGTGATGTATGCATCACTGTTGTATCTTCCCACTCCTGCTAACCTCTCCACTGTCATCCATCTGTGTGTCTTCATGCAAACATGGACACAGATGTTCATTTTTGGATTGAGGATTCCTTCATTGTAGCATCAGAGTGAGCTGTGTCATCAGCTTTCATGTGTTATTTTCACCTCTTTCTCAACCCCCTCCTCCTTCTCGTCTCTTCCTGGTTTGTACCTTTTGCCCTGTTTTTCCTCATGGGTAAATAAACGGTGCATTCCAGGCTGTCAGTGTCTCTGCTTACACGCCGGCTCATTGTAATTTGTCTTTTATTGTATCTCTGGCTGGAGGTTTTGGTTGGGGGTGTATAATTGCTTCCAAATGAACTTTGCTCCATTTCATGGAGCCGCTGTGTCCACTTCTTCACCACGTCCCTTACTCAGCTCTGTAAGGATGAATCAGCCATGCTCTCTGATATTTCCCTCAGACATGCACTGACTGACCCCAGAGGGTTAAGAATATGGACATGTTTAATTTTTTATGCCAATGGGTCATAGTGTTTGTTAAATGATTTTAGGATAAGAAAGTCTGAAAGATTGTCTATAGAAATTGGATATCATTTAAAACTGTTTTCTAACGCATCTAAATGAAAATTTTGTCAGTATTTACTCACCCTCATGTTGTTCCAACCCTGTAAGACCTTTGTTCATCTTCAGAACACAAATTAAGATATTTCTGATGAAATTTGAGAGCTGGATCACTCCTGCATACTAGTCCATAGGCTTCTTGAGGGATTGAAACTTGCTGGCCTGGAAAAATTATTAAAGACTTCGTTAAAATAGTCCAAATGAATTCAGTGGCTCAATCTTAAGTTTATCAAGCGACGAGAAACTTTTTGTGCGCAAAAAACAACAACAAAAATAACGACTTTATTTCAACTATTCATTTACTTCTCTCTCAGCCTCGAGTCAGGTTACTAGTTTAATAGCGCAAGCTTCTGTTATTGTACGTCACACGCATCACACACATGACCAGCGTCGGCCAATAGTGAGCCTACGTGTGACGTAGCTCTACGCAATTACACTACGTTAACTGACTAGAGGCCCATGAGGAGGAAGTGGAATAGTTGAAATAAAGTCGATTATTTGTTTGTTTGCGCACAAAAGTGTTCTCGACCGTTTGATAAAGTTAAGATTGAGCCACTGTACGTCACTTGGACTATTTTAAGCGATGTCTTTAATAACTTTTCGAGGACGGCGAGTTCAATCCCTCAAGAGCCTGTGGACTAGTATGCAGGAGTGATCCAGCTCTCAGATTTCATCAAAAATATCTTAATTTCTGTTCCGAAGATGAACAAAGGTCTTACAGGTTGGAACAACATGAGGTGAGTAAATACTGACAAAATTTTCATTTTTGGGTGAACAAACCCTTTAACTCAACCAATGTGTTCTTCCTCTTAACAGTTCCACTTGTATGCAATAAAAACACAAACTGACATGAAGCTTTTTTACATAAAAAGTAAACATTTAAAAAGGTCAAAATTAAAACAAGTCAATCAAAATATAGTCATTTAAATATTATCCACGTTGCTTGAGTGAAAAGTCCCTGAAAGGTTACCCAGATAAAGTTTTAATTAAAAATGACAAGAAATGACAACATATTGTAATAGTAACAAATAATGTGTTAAACATTATCATCCTTTTTGAGTGTATAATTATGTACAATATTATCTATTGTTAGGATTGATAAAGCACTGCTTGATATTCGCCTCCATGCTGTGCATGTCAACTTTCGCCCATGAGATCCGACCCTGCTCTGTCATTAACTGATTCCATGTAGTTTTACTGAGAAGCTTCACCCTCCATCTTTCATGAAAGTAATGAACAGCAGAGATTCGTCGATTCGTCTGTTAAACCCCAAACACGCAGTGTCCTGACTTTTAATGTGTCTGTGAAAGAGGCAGTCCAAGTTAAATGATTCACAATGAGGTGACCTGGGAAGTGGTGTAGGCAGGGAGCCTTTGTGAGCGGAGACAAAGCCAGAGACTGCACACTGGGGCGGGAGAGGGAGACAGACATGGAGTGAGAGACTGGAGCGATGTTGTGGAATCTCCCCAAGGACTTCTGGGTAAATGTTCATGGATGGCAGCCTTTTGGAATGCTTACCAGTGGGGAGTTTTAAATGGCCAGAGGC
This sequence comes from Hybognathus amarus, assembly GCA_030378365.1. Lineage (NCBI taxonomy): Eukaryota > Metazoa > Chordata > Actinopteri > Cypriniformes > Leuciscidae > Hybognathus > Hybognathus amarus. The sequence goes on along the minus strand of JAQIUQ010001048.1, from coordinate 213,215 downwards.
CCTGCTCTGGTTTAGCAATCAGAAATTGACTGGTACAAAAGGATGAGAGCTTGTGGGTGATCGCTCAAGTGTGTATACACACACACAGGCATCAATCTAACATATGTGTGTCTCACCGCACTGATTCAGAGTTTGAGGATTTACGTGGTATTAAGGCTCCCTGCCCAGCATCATACTTTACATCTGTTCTGTGTTTTACATGTTGCTTTGTGCCTCAGTGCACCACAGAAGAGCAGGAGATGGTTTAACTGCTGTGCTCTTTCCTTGGTTAATGATCACACAACCGTCTAGACTCATAAGCCTGTTATTAAGAATCGAGTCTAACGGCTTGGTAGTATACGATCAGCCTTGATTTTTGATGAAAACAACCATATTGCTTTGTTTTTTTGCACATTTATTTCCTTTTCATTAACCTGCATGGCATCTGAAAAGAAAATGTTGGTGGTTTGGTGTTTTGACAGCTGTGTGAGAGATTTTAATCCCTGATTAATTTTAAGGAAGCATCGTTTCGCACACATGGTTTTCTTGGCTTTGTGGCAGACTGCCAAGTCTTTTCAATTTCCTCATCTGAAATTCCTAATATCTGAACCATTTCAAATTCAAAGCGAACCTTGAGTGCTTATTTTATGATTTGAATAAAGAGCTCAGCAAGAATTGGATTTAAACATTTCTGTGGGTCTAAATCTTTTTTGGTTGTGATTTATGTGGGTTCAGAGTACAACCAGATGCATATAGCGCTGACTGTAACTCTTGCTCTAAGATGTTACTGAAACAAGGCTGACATGAATTACTTTTGGTAGGTCAGCTTGTCTGAATTAAAATATGCATTTAAACATGCACAAACGTAAACCTGAAAAATGCATGGACATGTTTTGCATTTAACACATTAACCATTTATTGAATATTTTTCCCAACAATCATGTCTGCTCCATTGCCTCTGTAAAATCATTAACCATTAACAATTTCAAGGTGAGGAAAAGTCTCTCTAGACTAAACCTGGTGTCCTATTATGAATTTAAATGGAATATTTTGTGCAAACAGTGATCTAGCTGTTGTCACAGTTGTCATGTTTAGTCTAATCACACTGTGTGTTTCTTCCTTTATTTTGGCTTTAGTGCCATAGTTTGCTGAATGAGCCCTTGGCTGGACTATACAGTATTGTAAGAGGGTTTCCTGCTCTGCGGGGGTGTCAGTTGGGCCAGTTGGCGTGGGATATCCTGCTTGTTAACTCAGTTCCTCATTAATATGACACCTGCCCCATAGGCCTGCAGAGAGATGTGTCTCTCAGGATATCGCTCATATCTTCAGATTAAATGGCGAAAGGGATTAGCTGCGTTCATTCCAGACACGGTGTGATACGTGACCTCTGCGGACGGATCGAACCAGATGGAGCAAGTAAACAACCTACTATGGAAAATGCTTGTCTCAGGATCAGTAGCGTAACCTGTAAATGTGGCCTCAGAAGATCAGGGAATAGTAGGTGCTCTCCGTAGAGCAGGAGGAGGATATATCAGGAATGGAAAGGGGGGATGGATTGGAAAAACATCACTCTAATTGTAGGTCAACAGACCTGTGAAGAGTTTTTTTTGCTGGTGTTTTTATAGTGTTAGACCTGAGGAATGTGTCCTTGAGCACAGTCTCAGAGCTTTTTGAATCACCCCTTTTACTTTACCTCTGTGATCAAGGCTGTTAGCATGTTAAACAGCATCAACAGAACGTGCATGAGCGCATTGGCCTGTTTTTGGAAAATAGATGAATCTTTTAAAATGAGAGTTTGATCTCTTATGTAGACAAACGTTTTGTCAAGCTCATTTATGAAAACTAAGTGGAAAAAGTGGGTCATGTTTATGATGTCAGAACTATCAGTGTATTAACATATGACCGCTCACATTAATGCATTGTTTATCCAATGCTCCAGTTCACAGTTTGCCAAATGGGGCTTCATGAGGGAACAAAAAGGGGTTTGTGAATTGATGAAAATCTAAATTATATTTAATTTAAACTGTAAATGAATGAATTGGGGTTAACCATTAACCATTTAAACTGAGTGAAGTTTACACCAAATACATAACAAAAATATCTTGCTAACAGACAGATGTCAAAGATTAATTAAGAACTCTTTATTTTATAATGCCAACATTGAAGACACCTGATGTTAACAAGCAGAATCACTGAAGGAGAAAACGTTAATTTTAAAACAAACACCGATCACCATAATAGTGACTTCAATTTGTGTGTTTTTGGTTGTTGTTGTAAGTTTTACTCATTTTAAATGGTTAACTTTTAAGGAATTAATTAGATTAATTATTACTCAATTCTAATTTGTTAAATTTATTAACCCTTTCACACGTACGATCACACCGGTGTGATTAGAACGCTCAGTGCATCACGTGAGCAACTGCTAAATTCAAACTTGCTCTCGCACGTTGACTGGCGCTGAGCCAGAGACAGACACACTCAGTGCTGTCACATATCACAACTATTGACTGTTTTAAACGACATAATGTTTATTTTAGGTTTCAGACATTTAAATACACATAAGTACTAGCAAAAGAATTATTTTGAGTTTGTAAAATACACACAGATGTCTATGGAAGTGGCAATAATATTCCTTTCAATTATAATAAGACGACACATTTTATTCATATCAGATACACATTGTGTAAGTAGCTTAACATTTGACCCTATTCTTCTCCCAGTTCACCAGCCACTTACTATCATGTATTTCGTGAGAAGTGGAGGAATTGACGTTGTAAATCCAACAGATCCGATTCTCTGAACTGAAAATTAAACTAAAATGGTGCCGCCCATTGTGCATACAGCTCAACTAACGCGATCGTTTTAAAGATGTTTAAACAACAAAACCCATCCACTTGCCCATATTTGACAATCAGAATATCAGTTTTATGTTATAGCTAATACATTTATGAATTTTTTTAATAAAAAAGGAAAAACGACACAAGCAGATCATCATTCCTCCCGCGCTCTGTTGTGGTTGTGCTGTGTCACGTGACAAGCAATGACGCGTCACCATGGAAACATTAAAGTGGCAAGTTCTAAATAACGGTCGCCTTGAAAAACTCACGCTGGGGGTTCAGTTAGAATATTTTAAACTTACGTGTGAAAGGGTTAATAATATTGCTTGTAATCTGTTGTCACAATTTTTTTGATTAGATAAAGCATATGCAGTTTTACAGTGTATACAGCTTGGTGCAATTTATGATTATTTTAAAATTTGAATTATCGAATGTAACCAAATAACCGTGTAGTCTGAGGCGCTGCATGTTCCAGAGCGAATTATAATTAGTTAAAACATGCTGCTACTAATAATAATTATCATCAACATCAGAGATGTCATTTCAACATTGGAATTTAGCATTTTCCAGTTTCCTGAACAGTCTTTCATTGATCAGCAAACATAGCCCTGTGCCAAGTGCACAACATTGGCTTAACTTGGTCTTAAAACGCCAACAAGCATAGCAATGTTTTTTAATCATGCCACAGAGTTTGAGGGAATCTTTTCCAGTGAATCGGCTCATGAATAGCTTACTTAGTTGAAGCATTTGACTACATTTGAGGTTTTTAACATCCAAAAATAATTATATTCTTCAGCTTTAAAGGTATAATAGCAAAAAAACATCATGTTCTAAAAACGTCAAACTAAAATATGACCCTAAAACAAGAAACCCAGACTAACATAAGTGCTCTAAAATGCAATAAATAAAATACTGCTAAAGTGTTGAATATGTTAAGAAAGGAAAGAGGTAGTCATACATACTGACAGTGAGCAAGGAAAAGCTCGTCTCATTACATCTGATGACGTTACAGGACAATATGGCCTACATGTAAGTGTTAAGTGCCTCCTTACCAAGGACTGTTTTTCTCAGTGCTTCACTCCAAGTGCCATTAAATGACCCCCTTGACACATCATCCACCATTTTGTTTAGTGATCGTATGCACCGGCCAGCTCTGCTGTCATTTCCATTTAGCCGTCCTACGTTTATTGCAAGTCTCTGAAAGGCATCATTGTGCTGGCAATAGTGTTGTAAACTTGTCATGGCAGTGTTTGAGAGATGCTGGATTGGATTTGGAGAAAAGAGAAAGTAATTCCCCTCTTTATTACCGCCTTATGAGCAGTTGCTCTCTAATAATGGGTTCCTGTTACAGTTTTCCAGTTTGAATGCGCTCCCATTGCGGTGGGAACCACACAATGAAAACCTGAGGAGTTGTATCTTTACCTTCTGTACAACTCTATTAATAGAGAGCACCAGCTGTTTCCTTATGAACAAGACGCCAGTTGTGGTCTCATGCACGTTGAGTGATCCAAAGTTTTTAGACTTTTAGGGTTGAATTAAATAAAGATTTAGTACTAAAGGTGACTAAGTCTGGGCAATTTAAAAATGATCTGGTTTACACTTTATATTTATGTATTTTTGTTTTTTTTGTCAAAGGAATCGTTTCAACAAAGTAATTAAAAATCTAATTTTGTTTAAAAAAATACTGGAAAATATGATTTAAATGATATGATGCATTTTTTTAATTGAAAATTATTTAGCTACTGTATAGGTGTCAATATTTACTTTAATATGAAAAATGCCTTTAGGTACTTATGTAAAATTGTTTAATGCCATCAAGTTGTTGAGTCTGAGTATTGTCAATTAAAATTAAAAGGTATTTCTAAGTATTGTCATTTAAAATCCTTGAAACTATCGAACCATTTTATTTGTAGATTCTTACACAAGGAAGGATTGTCATCACAGCATTTCATTACATTATATAGGGCCCTATAAAATCCGCTTTATTTTTTCCCAAATTCTATTTTATTTTTTCGCAAATTCTGTTTTTTCCGTTTTAATTTTTGCAAATTCCATTTTTTCCGTTTTAATTTTTGGGAATTCATTTTTTTTTACCCTTTACTGTTATTTTAGTTGTAAAAAGAGTGTGCTTTTTTATTCCGTGATTGCGGAAATTATAGGGCCCTACATTATAGTGCAATGAAATGCCCTTTTGGAAACTTCATGATAAAATAAGTGCATCAAGTCCATAGAATAGTTTGGCCGTCTATGTCCTGTGGGCATCCTCATTGATGGAGCGTAGCATGGAAAATAAAGTATACCCAGGCCTTAAGTTGTCATGATGTCCACATTGTCAACAGCAAAATCTTTGCAGATATTTTGTGAATATTCAATAACGCACAGCCCTATACTGATTACCAAGAGTGCCTTTAAAAATAAAAATATATATTATTTCCTGGATCTTGTTATTCTTGTAAAGCACTCTATATCCAAGTTTGTGTTTTATGAATACTTCAGAGGTGTTGCATGTTGTTGTTATCAAGGCCCATCTCTATTCAGGCTATCAGACAGAATTAAGAAGGGGGCGATTGTGAGGAGTCATTGTGAGGGCTCTCCTTCCTCCACCCTGTATTCATGAGTCTTTAAATGAAGGATGGACAGTCCAAAGATAGCCTCAGGCCACACAGAGAGAAGAGGGCTGAGATCTGTCTTCATGCAGATGGTGTGAAGGCAGGAGAGTGCTTTGGCAAGGACATGTCTGAACATGCAAGGCATTTTGGAGGAGACAACCATATAATAGGAAGGCTATGATTTAGAAATCAAATATTCAGCTTTTATCGGTCTGAAATGTCTGTGCTTAATTTCGCTCTGCCTTTTATCTCAATAAACCACTCTCATCTCAAAGGTAATAGCAATGCACAAGCGTCTTATGCCAAAGGGTGGGGGAGTGTACTCATTAAATCCTCATTCCACAATCGATTTCAAGAAATACTCATTTGGAGCATTTTCCCTCAAGGTTTGATGTTTTATCTGCAAGTTGTGGTTATCGCTCCTGAAAACTAGCCAAAACAACAAACGTGATTTAGTTAGGTCGGGCCGTCTTGAACCCAATTTCACAACAGGGAAAAATAGTAGTTCCCCTCCTTCTGTGGTAATTGCAGCTTGTGTTAGTGTAAAGATGGCTCTGGTGTTGGGATGTTGGCCGTGTTGCTTTGTTGTAAACTCTCACAGTAGTGTGTGAATCATGTTGTCACATCCATTTTGAATGTCACTTATCACTGAGAGTGAACATGACATTACTTTCTTGGCAGTTCACCTTAGTGAGGGCAGTGTTGAGATTGAACTAAAAATATTAACAATCGTATTTGGTAATTTAATAAAATAAAATTAAATAAATTATTAGATTAGATGAAATACATACATTAAAAAAATTAACTGAATAACTAAAATATGTTTAAGTTGAAGTACTACAATTATTAAAAATAAAACACAACAGAATCACTAAAACTTAGTATGGTATATAAATAATACTAAAATAATTTGCCAAAAACAAAGCTGTGAGGGATCGATATCCACTTCTGTTCCAATTGCATGTATAATTTTCACAACACAATTTTCAGGGGTTTTTTTTCCCACCAGGATTTTCCTTTGTGTCAGTTAAATGTGACCGCTCTTTAAATAGTGTACTTTCATCCTTCAGGCTTGTTTTAATTCATGGAAATTAAATATGGTGTCTTTTGTAAGGCCATTTGTCAAAGACAATTCAGTATGCAAATACATTTTTGAAAGAAAACCAATTGCAGTTTAGCATGCAAATATTCAAACACGCATCATTGCTGTCAGTTATGTTTTGAATGGCAAATATTAACAATGTGTATTGCTGCATGTACATTTTCTTTTTTGAAGAAATCTTATTTGGCTTCTCTAGAATAGATCGAATGTCTCTCAGTCTGATCTATTGAGGAAAATTGTTTATTTTTCAAATAAGCTGAATGATGGTTCTCCATGGCTCATATCCACCTGAAATGATGGTTGTACGTAAGCGATGGTGTTGATGACACTCATGCTGGCATGTGGAGGTTTCCACATATGTCTTATTAGGCAGACAAGGGAAGCCCATTACTCGGTTTCTTTTGGCAATGGCATGTTGATGTGGTGGCCAGAGCGATTTATAGTGGCGGGCGGCCTGAAGTAATCCCCGGAGAATTTATGACTCCTGACTCAGTGGGTCCGGCCTGTGATTGAGTGTGAGTGTGCGTGTAATATGTGTGGGTGGTGGGTCTTGCTGGTCAAACCCCTAGCAGGGTCACAGTGCGTGGCCTCTCTCAGAGGAGTGGCTGTTAACCTTTAACCCGGGTGGTTAAGCCTGCTGGCTAGCAGCGTGGGGTTATGGAGGCTGAAGTCTGTCTGGGGCCGAAGGCCCATCGTGGCCTAGTAAGAAGGAGAGAGGGGAATGGGGGGTGTCAGGACTAATCTGGGTTTTGTCCACAGGGCAATTTCCATCCCCTCATCCGTCAGGAAAACAGAATGTTCTTGGGCCTCCAGAACAGCAACAGGAAGTGACTTATTGGAGACAGCAATAACAAATCCGTCTTCCAGATTTATAGTCAGGTGGTGTACTCCTAAGGATCACATGTGAATGGAAATGGATCTTATTTCTGTCAAAAAGTTTGGCCTTGCGTTAAAGCAACATGAAATCGCAGAAGCCTCCCTCATGCGTGTGATGGATTTCTGCCCAGATTAGCTTTTGCAGGCATATTAAATTGGCCCCTTAAAATATAGAAATATTGATTATGGGCCCTATTTTAACGATCTAAAACGCAAGTGTCAAAGCGGAAAGCGCAAGTAACTTTGTGGGCGGATCCCGGCGCTGTTGCCATTTTCCTGGCGGGAAAAATGCCTCTTGCGCCTGGCGCAAATCTAAAAGGGGTTGGTCTAGAGTAGCTTCATTATTCATAGGTGTGGTTTGGGCGTAACGGAAATAAACCAATAAGAGCGTCATATCACATTCCCTTTAAGAGCATGATGAACGAGGTGCGCTTGTTCCATGGTGCAATTCTATTTTAACGCGCGCATTTACCAGGCGCGCTTCAGCATCGGTTCACGTCCGAGGAGATCGATTTTCTCGTCAGGGCCATAAAAGTAAGAGAAGTGATTTTGGGGATGGGACAAACCCAATTAGCTTCGGTTAAACATGCATATAATAATTTGGGTAAATGTGTAAGCTTTATGCCTGTTTTTCCCATCATCATGGACACAACAATGATTTCCCTCATGTTTATATATTTTTCCTTATAATAATGTATCATTTGCAAAAAGTAAAATGCATCTGTGTTGAGAGAGAATCATCTACAGTGTATCCGCATTGTTCACACTCTGTATTATGGCCAAGCATGAGCGCTTAAAATAGCATCTGAATATACGCGCAACGCGCCACTGACTTTAGACCAGGTTTTTTCTGGTCATTGGCGCAATTGTTTTCTGGAAGTGTAAAATAACACCAGGTATTGTTTGCGCCGACACACGCCTCCTTTTTGCGCCGATCCGCCCAGGGAGCGCAAGTTCATTTCCTAGTTTACCGACGTGCGTCTGTGGAGGAAAAAAGCCCGCTTTGCGCGAGTGCAAAATAGGAATGATAAATGCGTCAATGTATAAAGTAATTTGCGCCGGGTGCAGATAGAGCCCCATATGTCTCAGTGGGCCAATATTTCTTTTGGTGCTGCAGAAATTACTGAAATGTAATGTTTTATAGTATGTATAAAATTGCGACACATTGTAACACGTTGAATTAAACCTGAAATTGCTTAAAATCTTCACTAAATTCCCTTCATTGGTTTTGTTTTGATTAGTTAATGTGTTCTATTGAAATAGTCAAAGATTCAGAATTGTTTTCCCTGTTCAGTAATTTGCAAGACCTTTAAATTTGGCTCCATTTTCAATGTTTTCTCTAGAATATTTGCTTTGCTTTTTCAGGTTAGGTTCTCTCTCCAAATGCCTGTATACAAAGAGCTGTCTGTTGAGCTGAGATATGATGTACTGGTCTTGTATGTACCTGATGCAAAGTGTGTGAGAGTGATTTGGAAGGGGTCCCAGTGTAGTTGAGGGGTACAGCTGGTCTGGGGCTGCGGCAGGGTGAAGGTGCTGCTCTTTCTCAGCATTAGACTCATTTTTGGTGACTCACTATGTGTATAAAGCTGTAATTTTTGTTTATAGTTTTTCAATTCTGATGGAACAAATCCCTTTGAAGTTTGCACCAAGAGAAAAGTGATGGAAAATTTGGAAAATGGAAAATCTTCTTATGTCGCTAGTAACCACACTCAATTTTTTTTCAACACATCCCATAATGTTTTAAATATCGGCCTCTAACAAATGGTTGAGATGTCACTTAATGGTAATTAATGGTACCGGAATTCATACACATACTTAGCCATACTTTTTCATTGCCCATCATAATTTATGATCAAAACCTTTTCCAATCTTGACAAAATACATTGTCAGAAAGGTCTGAGTCTCAAGGTTCCCTATTTTGTAACAAAAGTAATATTTGGACAGAAATTTATTAATTTGTTACAGCAGAATGCATACAAATAAATTTAACGGAAATGATCATTTTTGGTATTATGCCTAAACAAAGTCTCATGAGAACTTCAATTTTTGTGATTTCAACTTCAAATTTGGACAACTTGGTTGGATATATGGCTTTGATATTATAGTAATTTTATAGGTAAAATATTTTAAAATATATATTTTATATAAAATATTTAGTACAGTATATTTGATTTAATGTAAATTTAAAACGTCCATAACATTTTCATTCTTTTGTTTTTTGAAGTGTTTTTACTTCAGCAATAATCTGCTGGGTGTTATCTTTAAAACAAAACTAAATGTATGTCTTTATTCCAAAGCATACTTGAATTACAACCAAGTTTTAATGCATTGTAATGTCCATTCTCAAAAAGGGGGTGACAATTAACCGTTGTTGTGCCAAATCAACTGTTTGGTTGAGCATGTTTTTGAAAAGATATTAAAAATATACTTATGTTTTTTTCATAGAACCAAGTAACATCATTTTGTAAAGTTAAGGCTCTTAAAGTGTAATATGTAAAAAAAAAATGCTTTTCTGACATCCATGTTAGAAGTGTTGTGACAAGTGCTGTTGATCAACACTGTGAAATCTAGTGGATTTTTTTTTTGTATAATATACCTCAACCAGATGATAGATATGGCTTGAGTTTGAGAAGTTAGGTACTCCTCTCAATAAAATAGTGACTCAAAATTTGCTCAACTGTTTGGTTGAGAAGTCTGTTAAAGGGGTAAGGAGGTACAGTAATGACACCCCAGTCAATACCAGTTTTATCATGATCATAGATTAGCCTCTTTGTTAAAAAGCATATTAAGTGCAACTGCATATACAGTGTGACTCCTTCCTGCGCCGCCTGTGTAAAACAAGCCCTGGCAGTGTTCAGTGACAATTCCTCTTGGATATTTTGCGAGATGGTGATTATTTGTAAGCTCTCAACAGCTACTCGCTTTTCACCCACGCCGATGTGTTCAGCAGATGTAAGTCATGCCACAGATATTGTGCACATGACCGAATGCACTGCGCCGGTATACAGACACTGAGCAACATGCAGCAAGTTTGTCAATCCTAGAGGTGTAGCAAATATTAAAACGTGAGGTGGTGGGGGAGGGGGTCTAATTTAATCCCTCACAGGAACACGATGGCCTTCAAAATTGAATGAATTTCGCAGAATAAAAATGACATTCATGGAGATGAATGTATAAGCATATTGAGGAGTGGAGAGCAGGGGTCTCTCATTGGTGTGCAGTGTGCGATCCAGAGTGGCTAGTCCTGCTGAACAGCAGCAGGGGTAGCCAAACCGCCGGTCGGAGTCCAGTCCACTGAAAGGACCCTTGTGTTCTCCTGAATTCCAGCAACCACATTAAAAAAAGAAAGAAAAACAAAACATTATTGCAGCTGCGACTTCACAGTCCGCCCTGCTCGCACTCCCCATGTTAATGTGATGCCTTGTTTAATCCAGCCGCTTGCTGTCCATCTGTGCCGTTCACTTGTCGACCGCGGTGCAGACTTGTTTTCTGATGGGGTGAATCGCGAAGAAAGCCTGGGTTCCCTCAGAACTACTGAAACTTGTGTCCACAGGGTCTTGAATATTCAGTTTTTGCCTTTCATGTAGGATGCCTGTGGCTTGTCAGCTCACTTTATTCTGTATGCACATTGCCTTCAGTTCTGTCCTTTGTTTGATTTGTATCAGAAATTAGGTTTTCGGATTTTGGGTTGCCAAGGTAAATGAAAGGACTTGCTTCTAACATTTGAGATTCAAAAGTTTTTATTGGCATTGTAAAACAGCTTTTATGTTGTTAAAGCATTATATTGCATTATACAGTAGGTTCCAAAAGTCTGAGACCGCTACTGAAAATGCCTCTATTTAAAAATGACATCGGATAGCAGTTATTCAGATCTCAAAGAATAAGACAAAATAAAGATTTAATTAAATAATTAAATAATTGAATAACAATAATAATGATAGTTTTAATAATTTTAATTTATACTTTATAATTTGATTATAAAGGTAAAAACAAAAACAATAGTTTGTAAAATTGTTAAAGGGATACTCCACTTTTTTTGAAAAAAGGCTAATTTTACAACCGTTTTCGAATCTATTCAGAATTTTTTTTTATATTTAAAGGAATATCAGTAACCAGACAGTTTATGGTCTCATTGACTTCCATAGTATATATTTTTCCTACTATGGAAGTCAATGAGACCAGAATCTGTCTGGTTACTGATATTCTTCTAAATATCAGAAAATCCACTGAATGGGTTTGAAAACGGTAAAACTCAACTATTTGGCTCTGAGGGAGTGGTAAAATGAGCCTATTTCCAAAAAAAAAGTGGAGTATCCCTTTAACACTTAGGCCTTGTGTCCACCAAGGCCCTGTTTACACGAGAACGCTCGCGGGTGAAAACGTAAAAATATTTTATCGGATGTGCCTTTCGTTTACACGGCGACAGCATTTTTGAGGCTTAAAAACGCAAAAAAGTGAAACCATCCTCCAGAGTGGAAATCTTAAAAACGATCCACCGTCGAATTCCCGTGTAAAGGGTAAAAATGCAAAAGTCTCAGTGAAGGTTGTACGCAGGCGCATGGACTTGCTGTTGCTGTAGTATGCACTCCTAGCCACCTGGAGTGCATACTACATTGAATTTCTCAGACATTTGCATCACCATTTGCATGCGAATTTCCCACACAAAACGCTTGTCTAAACGCAGAGATAAAAAATGATGACGCAACGTCACTTTTGCGTTTTCTCTTCAGAATCGTTTCCGTGTAAACATAGCCCAAAGCGTTTTTGAAGATGCCGTGCTTTGGGCACTTGAGTGTTTTGTCAGCGCAGCGGTTTTGTTTTCGTTGAGACATTTCGTTGCTATGATACGGAATATCCGCTGCACAGTTTACTTGTAATTGATTTTGTAAATAATTTGTTTCATACTAAATTTATTTTTCGTCCATTTTGTTCAGTGGTTGATGTCGTTGTACAGAAATAATGTTGTGACAGTTGGTCCGTGTTCAGTCCCGCCTCTCTTCCACTGTGATTGGACGGCTGGGTAAAAAGTGATAGTGATGAGTGCTGCGTTTTACCCAAAGTTTAAAATTTTTCAACTCTCGGCGACCAGTAAAAAAACGCAGAATGCGCGGGCGCTTCAGCGTGAAAAAAAGACGCTCAGTGTCTTCGTTACGCTCATGGCGTTTAAAAACGCGGCGCTTCCATTGGAAACAATTAAAAACATACGGCAGGCGCGATAGAAAACGCTTTGGTGGACAAACGACCTTAAATACACTTTAATAAATCTTTCTTTATTTTACCATTCCACCATGTCCTTTTCCAGCTCATGTTCTTATCCCTCTGGTTGCATTTTTGTCATGGCAGAACTTTACATTAATTTTCTCTCTGTCTGTGATTTCAGGGGACCATCTGAAGGTTTGTCCTCAAGGTTTCTCCTGCTGTACTCCGGAGATGGAGGAGAAGTTAAGTCAGCAGAGCCGCACGGACCTGAAAGCCCCCGTTCATCAGCTCAGCTCCAATCTACAAAACACCTTCACCCAGAGACACAATCACTTTGACCGTCAGTACTGCTCTTACGTATCTAACAAATCAGAATGTTTTGTTTGTCATTTAAATTGTTGGTTCATCGGTTCAGTTGTTGAACCCCCTCCATACACTGCTACAGTGAGTTTGACAGACACCCCCGGCTGCCAGACTCACAGTCTATATGTCCATCTCTCCACCTGTCCCTCAACATCCCACAGTCATCTGCCACACACACACACACACACACACTCTCTCAGCCTTGCAGACAGACCACACACACATGTAGAGGCCTGGCTTCCTCTCTGCAATGCATGTGGCAGTGAATTTCAGGCTGGGGATTAGGTTTCTCTAGTGCAGGGCAGAGGGGTGCATGGGAACATGCATGGACACTGCTGACTCATTCAGGAGGGGGAAACCCCGCAGAAACTCTGCTGGCACACACACAATCTCGCCTGCTTTATAATGCATGTTTTATGTCTTCTCTTCATGCCGTAAAATGTCATGTCATAAAAAGCATGTCAAATGGGGAAAGTGAGACAAACCTGGTCATGCATCCGGATCAGCCCAGCTTGAGTTCATCAAGGGATATTTGAATGCAAAACATCCCTTTGGGTTGCTGAAAGAGATTTAAATGAGCCAGGACTATAACCGGCTCAGATGAAATGGTGAGCTGGTGTTTGGATTGATGGTCAGTGACTAGACAGTCAAAGAAGGATAAATGAAGTGCTGATGGCACATCTCCCTCCAGTCACACATGATTCGCACCCATCCGCTCTGAGCCACAGCTATTTGTAAATGAGACCCATGTTAACTCACATGTGGCCATCCAGCTTTGCCAAAGCTCTGTTGCGCTGTCAGAGCAGCCGAGCGGTTTTTCCAGAGCTTGAGGTGTGTCATGATGTTCATGGTTTTTTGAGGCATACTATTGACATCTGATGATAACGTGACTGAGTGTTTGCATATATACTAGTGTTGTCACAATAGTAAAATTTCAATAGTCAAACCCAATACCAGTGAAAGTAATAATTCTCTCTATTAATTCCAGCACCACAGCAAATACAAATATGCTATTAAACACTTGAGTTCAGATGCAAAAGCCTCTAAATGCCATTTTGAAATTTTCTTTTAAAATTACCATTTTTATCAAGCTTGTATATTTAAGTTTAGTAATTTTACTTAAATGACGATTAATAGGTAATCTTCATTGCCATTTAAGTGAAATTACTGAACTTAAATATACAAGCTTTATAAAAATGATCATTTTAGAAGAAAATTTCAAATGGCACTTTTGCATCTGAACTCTTCACTTATTCTATTTGTGTTTTTAAAAATACATTTTTTAATAATGTTTAATTAATATAATGAAATATTAATTTAACTTGTATTTAAAATATATAAACTGCTGTCTTTTTGTCCTTTTAATAATTATTTATAGTAATAAAAATAATTGTTTTTGTTATCAAAATTATTATTGGTGCAAATAGCATTTTTTATTTTTGCTATGTAAAAGTTATTTTATTTCATTCTTGTTAATGTTTAATAATAATAATAATAGACAATATTATTAGACAGGTCCATTAGGCATGTATTAATATTTGCATTCATTATAGCATCTTGGTAGTGAAGTAACATCCCTCTTACAGAGGAAGGGAACACAGTCTGAGGTGACGGTTGCAGGAAACATTGATGGAAGTGAAAGGTGACCTGGTCGGCTCTCAGAGATTGGCTGTTTGTGTGAATGTAAAAAGAAAGTGAGACTTCAGGGAGTGAATGGTAACAGGGATCGTGTGTATTGCAGCCAGATGTGAGCAGGAATGTGACGTGTCGGAATGCGGCGGTGGCCAGATCCGCCCGCCTCCTCTGCTCTTTTTCTCTGCTGCCTTTTGTCCCCGTTCTCCCCTTTTTTCTCTGCCATAAGTCTGTTATGCCTTTCATTTCTCCTCCATCTCCAGGTTCTCAGGTCTTTTGAACTTTTACCGTGGGAAGTACGCTCTGAATCGCCAGTCTGCGTTAAATGTGCACTAGACCCTGGCATGTGACTTAATGAGCTAAATGGCCTTAAAATACCAGTAGCTTTTATGCTTGCAAACAAAGACATTCTCAATGAGTTCTTTAATTGTGAAGCATAAGTATTTTCTTCCCTATGGAAATGTCTAAGGTGTAAATGAGATGCTTGAGTCTTTTTGAGAGTTTATAAAAGTTTTTTGCCACGGAAGATTTTTTTTACGCACAGACGGTTGTGTTTTTGTGCTGGACAGGCCTACAGGATGCAGAGGTGACTGTATTTATAGTAGTTGGAGATGATAATGAAGGCTAAATGATTACAACTTGTTCAGCAGGAAATACTCGAGAACATGTTCGCTATCAACACAGTGGTTAGATGTCATTAAGATGAAATGAATTTAAGCGTGCACTCTCTTAAGTGAGTTTGGTTGGGTTGGAGGCGGATTGGAAGCCTCGAGGATGGAGTCAAGGGCAATTAAGTCCCCTACCAGAAATAGTTCTCCCTCTAGAGCTTGGTGTGTTTGTTTCTCCCAGCGCGTCCGGTCTGGGTCTAGGTGACCCTGTCTGGCGGATCTCCGACTTCACTGCAAGAATCAGGATTAACCCCCTACCAAATTCTCATCCTCTACAGCTCGCGGGGGGGTTTGAAGTCCCACAGGGAAAGAAAAAAGCTGAGCAACTAATTGGCACAAATGGGGAACAATTACTGCCTGGGATAAAGAGTAGTTATCAAAGGGGGATGAGTAGAGGAGTAAGCTAGTGTGGAGGGCGGGACAGTGAATAAGTCTGGAATTTTCCCTTCTCTGGATGTCTGAGGAACATGTTTGAGCACTCAAGAGTTTTGGGACCTTTTTGAGGCATTTGTTGAAGTGTGAGTCTAAACACCCCTTTCCATTCCTCCTCTTAGATAGTGTAACATGGTTCTGTAGTTCTCCCAGCAAACACCCTCCGTAACCTTTCACTCACATTTCTACACCAATGCAGAAAGGTCTTTTGAATGGAAAAATCAGAAGGGAGGTCCACAGCCCGCTTGTTGGCAGACTCCCATGTAACATAAAGTCTCTTTTAATGACAAAGTAGGACGCCTGAGTAATGCCCCTCCAACTGTAACGCTTACTACACTGGGTCCCAAAATCTCAGCAGTTAAGCTGGGAAGGATGTAAAGAGGAAGAGGCGTGGGGGAAGGTGGATGTTGAGTGACTTACTTTGCCTTATAAACAACTGTTAATGGGTCCGTGACGAGGTGTATAAGAGTGTCCACTATAAATAGTCTTTTAGGAATTTTTTTTGAGAAGATGTATTCTTTCTATTTATGTTAGCTCATATGGTTTTCATATTGGATTTTTTTTCCATAAAAAGTGATAACATCTATGTATCCCTTAAGGGGATACACAGCAGGCTGAAACAGTTTTTTTTTGTCAACCAATCGTGAAAGTACAATGGGGCATTTAACTCTAAAAGTGAAATTTCATTGGCTGATGTCAATTTTTGAAAACGTGATTCGTTCAGATGCATTCTCGTGTTGTGCTCTGACATTTCTGCGGGAGTTCAAAATGTTGAAAGAAATGCGTCAAAATCATTTTGGGGAAGACGAAAACAGTCTGACTGTCTGTATCTTCCAAGCACACATATCAAGCTTCATATTGAGCAGGCATGGGAAATTAGATGGTATCCAGGCCTGGGTGGCAGTTCTACATGGGACTGTTTGTGTGTACACTGTTTTTTACTGGGGTTATGTTCAGGGCCATACATGCTCTGTTATAAGTTTGGATGTGTTTTAGGTGGTTTGTATTGTTGTTTCTAATGACTGCGTTTACATGCAGCCAATAACTCCGTTCAAAACCGGATATTAGGCAATAACCCGGTTGCGCACAGTGCCATGTTAACACCGGCAAAAACCCGAAAAAGCATTGGCATATCCCCATAGTGATTTGTGTTCTGCACATGTTCTATTAGCAAGGAATCTCGGTCTTTTATTAGCAAGGATCTCGGAGTCAGAGAAACTTCTCGGCGCATACAAAAATGCGCGTGGAGTTATGCGGAAGTAAACATGGCGAGACACAGCATACTTTTGAAGCGAGGTCAGGTAACGTTACCAGCATCTGAGCGCAAACAAAGTCGGTTGCTGTCTGCCTGAACTATTCATTATCCGCATGCTGCTGTTGTCTTTGCGATACAGGAAGAAGAATCAGAAAATTAACGTATTTTGCGTCTTTAAGATTGTTCGTCACTGTAAAGACCGCTAACTGCGCGTCGCCATTTACATCGGGATATTGCAACTCCATGTATACAGGAGAAGCTCACGCATGTAAACGGGTTATCCCTAATGTTTCAGAAACCCGAAGAGTGACCTTAAACCGAAAATTGGCTACATGTAAACGTAGTCAGTGATTTGATAAGCTAGTATTGAGTCTGTAAATAGTTGTTTCCACTAAAAAAGTATGAATTTTTAAAATACAAATCTTTAAAGCCCATTTTCTCAATGTTTTTTTTTTCCTCGTACTCTCTCTGAGCTAGAAATCTCCACTTCAGCAGCACTTACATACACCAAACTTTCCAGTTGTATTTTCAAGTTTTTTACAGGGGGTTGTTCATATATCAGGGCAAAAATGGATTTGTTTTATGGCTGTTGACAGTTTTTTTTCTGATTAATTGAGTGATAAAAAAGATACTCATCTCTTTCAAACTCTGTAAAACGAAAATCACAAAAATCATCCAAGAACTACAGAAATTCATTCCACTTGACGGCGATTTAACACGTGTTTCCTTGAAGTGTTATTTTTTGACAAGTGGTTCATGTACATTTTTCTTTGGCAATGACACAATGACATGCAAACCTGGAAAATCTTCTCTTCCTCTTATCATCACCTCTCCTCCCCACCCCTCAACTTTAAACTTGTGACAGCCCTGGCATTCCTTCTGGTTCTGGAGGAAGGCCGGGTGCGAGTGGCCCTTAAGGTTTAATCTCTGTCAATGGAGCGTGGAGCTGGGTGCCTTCCATCTCTCTCCCTGTGTGGGGCCAGGGGCCGAGGGCCACTCGTGGGAGGGGAGCTAAATGCGAGGGCCTGCGGTGTTTCCGGTATCCCGTGGTTACACAGCAGGATGGGGGCATTTAGAAAAGCCCTTCGAATAGCACTCGCATTCCCCTGTCCGTCTCTCACATGAACACACACCTCTTATCATTCAGCTGACTTTGTGTTGGCTCAAAGTGGCATTGACAGCTGCACAGTAAGTTTTGTTTGTTTATAAACCCGAGGTGTCTCTGTTTGTGTCGATGAAACCCACGGGTCGTGAAAGGCGGTTTTACGAGAACACCATACAACGCTTTCAGATTCATGGCCACTTAACACTTCAAAGTCTCACTCATTATGCACTGGTCATCTGTGCTGTGGGCCGGGCAGGCTTTTAGCGGGAGGAGAAAGGTGATAGCAAAGGCAAAAAAACAAATGGCGCGCTTTGTGGGCGTGAGCGTGTGTGAGCGCGGAAGAGATGTGAAGCATTTCTATGGAATTCTCATTTTGTTCAGATTAAGAAAGTAGGGTTTGCTGGCCCGGGAGAGAGAGAGCGTTTCATGGGAGAGCGGGGCTGGATTATTTGGGGAGGCTGGGAGGGAAGGGGGGTCTTGACATTCCACAGGATGAAGTAGGGCATTGTTCCCCGTCTCCAATGAAGAGAGCCTTCAGAAGCCACTGATGAACTGAAAGCAGGAGAGAGTTGGTGAGAGTGAGGGGTTTCAGGGGGGTACAGGTCCGTTTTCGGGGAGGGGAGTCGGCATTATTCAGTAATCCTATTGAGAAGCCTTCTGAAGGCAGGAGCGGGAGCAGTGCGGAGAGAAAGAAAAGCGAATGGAATGTGACAACAGGAAAATGCCATCGATAGCGGGCTCAGCCTCAGCCGGTTTGATGGGCGGTACGTGACCATTGGAACCACGAGCTGCCCTTCATCCTTTCTGCGCTCTCAGCTCTTTCTCCTTAAACACAAAAGTTATTTTCCTGGAACGTAGCGAGTGAAAACCTTGCATTGGGTCAAATGGAATATGCATTAATCTGTTTAGATAATAAGCGTAATGCTCTTTCTGGCCTCCCTGGCAGTTCTGTGAGGTTTTCCAGTCAGTGAGAGCGAGTTAGGCAGAGGGCTCTGCGGAGCACTAAATCGCTGTCTCTCGAGTGTCATTGTAAATGACAAAGTCATGGACGCATTGCCAGCTAAAGTTCCAAAGTTAATAACAATTCATTTTATACGCGTTTGAAGTTGTAACGGTCTGTGTGCTTTTTCTGAAGTGAAGTCTTTCTGCTCGCACACTCTGTTCCATGTTACGTGTGCGCTCAGAATCAAACCTGTCATGTTAAGGGCCAGTAAGTGCACATTCTTTTAAAGATGAGATGAAGAGATATCCTTTTCTATTTTGGATTCTATTACTTATGCAAGGGTACTTTAAGAAACTTTTGAAAATGAGTATCTTTAAATCTACAACTAATGAATGTCAAAGCTGTAGGTCACTCAAAAATGAGAATTGCTGTCATTTACTCTCTGCCATGTTGTTCCAAATGATGTTATTAATGAGTCCTTATTGAGATGTTTTCTTCTGACAGTTTATAGTTGCCACATCTGTCAAGTCTAGCCCTCAAATCGTATTCACTTTATAGCCCTTAATCCTGTAATTTCTGGACAAATGTGGGCGCAGAGGACTCTGGGTGTGTTCCTAATTTTTATTTATTATAAATGTTATCACTGTCTTCGATAATTTTTTTGTCTATACATTTATGGTGCTTTTTTATTTACTTAAAGTACCATATTTTCTATGTAAATGATGCTTATTTTTATGTTTTATTTTCTAACTACATTTAAAATGTCATTCCAATAATTCTTAGAGCTAAAACCTAAATATGAAGTGACTTTGCTGTTATCTGGTGTCTTATTTTGGCTATTTTAAGAATACTCTAAATTACAGTTTTTCCATTTATTTCTAAGGGTGCACACCTTTCTAAGGGTTTTTTTCACCCACTTAACATTGTAGACTTTAGTCAAAAAACAATTGTGTGTTCAGGAGGCAAACTCTGTACCGCTCAGATCAAGGGAAGTATTTTTTAACAATAAATCAACTATTTTGCCCACATTTGTCCAGAATACGGTTTTAGGGTTAAAAAAAGCACCATTAAATTGAAGTCTGGATGACATTGCCTTTATTCCAAGTCTTCTGAAGACATACAGTACATTAACTTGATTAAACTGTAAAAACATGATGAATTGGCTTTAAAAATGATGCCTTAAAATTAAGTAATAAACTTCATGTGCGACTGAAAATAAATTATGTGAACTTAACAATTCCACATAAAACTTATTTATATTTTTTCCAATTATGCAAAGTTTATTTACTTAATTTTATGGCAACAGGTTTCCTCACTTTTTCTTCACTTCTACAGTGTAACTGACAGGTTGAACTTCATCCATCGTTATTGGTTTTTGAGCATCTCAACCAAAAAGTCATGTCAAACATTATTATTTAAATTAGACATTATTTTATTTGAGTTGCAGTTGAGATTAACAGTGGAAAATTGTCAAACTGTTCTTATAAAGCGATCAATGGCTCAGAAGACTTACAATGTCTTCTGTTCTTCTGTCTTCTTTTTTGTGCATTTTCAGTGCTTTTACTTGTCCTTTGTGGAGTTGACAGTCTGTGGTGAAAAGAAAAACTTTGATCTAGTTTGCTGCATTTAAAACTAACCAACTCTCTTGACATTTTTCTTTTTTTTTTCTACAGAGTTCTTCAGAGAGCTGTTGAGCAACGCAGAGAAATCTCTCAACGACATGTTTGTGCGGACTGACGGCTTAATGTACGTGAAGACGCAGAGCTCTTCGAAGCGATTCTTCCGTTATCTGACAGCGCTACTACAGCCACGGGAGCAGCGCTGTCAACCTGGACGACATGCTTGCGGACTTCTGGACGGAGCTTCTGGAGCGCATGTTCCGACTGGTCAATGTGCAGTACGAGTTCAGTGACTCATACATGGAGTGCGTCAGCAGACACATGGAGCAGCTCAAACCCTTCGGTGATGTTCCACGCAAGCTCCGCCTGCAGTTGACTCGCTCCTTCATTCGCTGTCCGCACGTTTACCCCCGGCCTGGCACTCATGCCCGATGTGGTGGGCAAAGTCTCCACGGTGAGAAGCTGCGTTTGTTTTTTTTTGCGTTGTCCCCGCTAATGAATCTGTGCTGCTGTTATTAAATCTTTGGTTCCACAGCAAAAGTAGTGATATTTCACCTGAGTTTTGTGGTCTGATATTTATTTATTAACAAAAGACTCTTATGTGCAGGTGTTGTAGTGAATTAAAAACATGACCAGTTGGTTTGATTTTTAAAGAAATTACTGAATCAGTTATTTTGGTGAATTCAATGATTTAATGTTTAATTTTTAATTTATTTATTAGTAATTATAGTTCTATCAACTTGAGCTAAATGAAAATGTTGCCTTGGCGTCAAACTGAAAAAAGTTTCAAAAGTTTTTTTTTTCATTTATTTTTATATAACCATTTTATTTGTGCTTTATTTTTAATTAACAAGAATGTTTTTAATGTTTTTTTTTATTTTACGTTTAGTCTGTTAGTTAATGACTGAGAACCCTGCTTATGAAAACATATAAGGAAAATTAAATAAGAATCAGTTTGAATCTGTCTTAAACACTGGCCTGTTTAAGTTACAGCATTAGAAAATAGTTTTTATTTATTTAATAATAATGATGTATGCAAAACTGACACACCCCAGTGAATTAGACTAATGCCTGGTTCAGATTACACATTTTTAGCCGAATTTTGGCACGATCGGTTTGACGTAGGGTGTCGTGGGATTCGTAAACGACAACACGCGTGAGGGACACAGATTCGAAATCGTATCATTCCGTATAGTGTGTCATAGTGGGAGACAACCTACGTCGCGTCTGCGATGCTTCACGACATCACGACACAAAGACTAGCATGTTTAATTTTTTCATGGTCGTTCCTGACGGTTCCGTCACATGTATGAGGTTGACCAATAGGAGCACATCTTTTCTGTACACAACTTTCAAAAATGGCGAAACCGAAAGAGAGACTATGGTGCTAACGTTAAAACTAAAAGTAAAAATATATAAGAAAACAATAGTTTACCTCAAGTTCTCTTTGGAGGATTGACAGCCCATACTGTCCTCTTCAAGCAGGGTTAAAGTCTCACGCAATGGCCGTGAGACATACGCAATTCAACCAGTCCACACGCCACACCGTGTATTCTCACGACTGAGAATCAGGCAATGCCGAGCAATCCAGGAACGTGTCCATTGTCGTTTTTTTTTTACATTTTTCTGAACACCAGCAATCAATACAACACTCACCGCTTCATCCATTATTTGTTTACATTCGTTTCCGGAAGTTACTGTAGTTTCGCTTCTCGATGACATCACGCGCCGTTAGAGATGGCATGTGATGACTGGTCAGGAAGCAACGTGTAGTCTGACATTGTGAATTGTCCACGACACGAACAAGATTTTAGTATTCAAAATCGCGTAATCTGACACAGTGACTATCGTAACAGACAAAAAAAACGTGTAATCTTGAACCAGGCATAAAATGTACAACTATCAGAATTAAATCAAAAGTTTGTAAATCAGATTTAAATTGAAACTGAATCTTAATTAATACCCAACCGTGGCATTGACTTGTTGTTTAAGCGAGTCAGAGCTCAGGGACAACATGAGTTGAAAAGACAGGTTTTTTGTTGGGTTTATCAGCATCAGCATGTGAAGGTGGACACCTGGATGGACCCATTGGGCCTTATCTCCCAGCATTAAAAGATCAGAGGCCAAGGCTTCTGTGTGTGTAGTGAGCTAGCTAGAAGCAATTGAACCTCCTGACAAATGTAGCAAACACTATTTCAGCAGTGACCTTATAAAAGGTGGCGGGGTCACTTATCACTGTTCAGTGGTTTAACAGCAACATCAGGCTAATGAATTCTGGTTACAGACTCCTCCGTTGTCTGTTTTGCTGACTGCTCAGATAACAATCTTCTTGCTCATCTTGTCTCTCAGGTAAACGCCTCTCCAAACCTGTGTGCGTGCAGCTATGAAGATGTTATACTGCCCGTACTGTACCGGCCAGGTGGCACTGAAGCCCTGCAAGAACTACTGTCTCAACGTCATGCGAGGCTGCTTGGCCAATCAGGCTGATCTGGACACAGAGTGGAATAACTTCCTGGGTAAGAGTTTTAAGTGGCTCAAGTAATTGATTGATTACTGAACCATTATTAGATGTAATTGAGCCAGTTTTCCAAACTTAGCAGATGAGCTGTAATAAGCACAGATTTAAAACGTAGCAGGTCACAGTAAAATGTGTTTCCTCTAGTTCACTTGCTAATACAATTTAGGTAAAGCCTCAGCTTGAAACCAGGTTTGAAATTGACTTGAATTAGGAGTGAAAGCTGAGGAGCAGCTCTGTTTTTATTCTCTGCATCTGTTTCATGAAGTGTTTTGGGCCTCTTGTGGCTCTGAAGGCCGTGTGGTCCCAGGTCCCATTCTCATGTGCTCTCACAAACTGTTACTGGCTTGTGGGACTTTGGGACTGGCTTTGCTCACTTTGCCTGTCAGCTTTTGAGAGAACCTTTAATTGGGGCGCCTTTTTCAGGCCTCTGTCTGTTTTACAAGCTTTTCATGAACTTATCCTGGACCAATGACTGTATGCTGCCCTCTTGTGGTGGAAATAACTTGCATTTTTTTTGTGGATTGGTTTTTGAAAATGTTGTATTGAAATAGATTGTTTTGTGGGTGTTCCTCTCATTAATGCATTTATTTCCCATTTTAGATTCCATGTTGGGTCTCGCTGAGAGGCTAGAGGGACCTTTTAATTTGAGTATATCATGGACCCATAGACGTCAAGATTTCCGAACGCCATCATGAACATGCAGGAGAACAGCATACAGGTCTCACAGAAGGTGTGGTTTTTAATTTCTTTTCAAAATGACATGTAAATTGCAAATGCTTTTATTATATATTTTTTATATACACTGAACAAAATTATAAATGCAACACAGACTGCTTATGGTTGAGAAATGAACATTGGACATTCCTGCAGTCAGCATGCCAATTGTACGTTCCCTCAACTTGCGACATCTTTGGCATTGCGGAATGTGATAAGCGCCAGCACTTTCCAGTGTGGCCTTTTATTGTGGCCCAGCTTAATAATAATAATAATAATGCTGGCTAATCGAGCGTCTCTAATATGCCACACTTGTGAAGGTGACGATAGGATTATCTTCGAGCAAAGGAGAAGTGCTCAGCTTGAGTTCACAAATTTTAGACAGAGTTTGTGAACAATATTTGAGAGAGAATAGGCCTTTTTTGTGTACGTAGGTGGAGTCTTCAGAGTCTCTGAGTTCAGCTCACTGAAAGATGGGGCGAAAACTGTTTATAAAAAAGTGTTGTGTTTATAATTTTGTTCTGTACACACACAGCAGTCAATATTTTAAAGTCGATCAGAACGTTTTCATCAGAGTTATACAGGAATCGGTGAACAATAACCATTCTTATCTTATCGACATCTATATATATATATATATATGGTTTGTTGATATGTGGTTTTATATATTTATGGTATGTTTCAGGTGTTTCAGGGTTGTGGGCAGCCCAAACTCAGCAGTTTCCGCACTTGCGTCGCCTTCTAAAGACTCAGGCTTCCCTGGCCGTCTCCGACCCTACAGCCCTGAGGCCAGACCCACCACTGCCGCTGGCACCAGCCTGGACCGACTGTGAAGGATAAGAGTTTCCATTATTACCACACATAACCCTTCCAAGACACTTTCTTTAAAAACATGTTGATCGATTCTACCAGTATCTGAATGCAACATTTTGTAACAAACGGTTTGTTTTCTATAGTTAACAGATGTCAAGAAGAAACTGAAGCACGCCAAGAAGTTCTGGTCCACCCTGCCGGAACACGTGTGTGTGTTGGAGACCGCATTTCCACCGGTGATGAATGCTGGAATGGTACAGCCAAAAGCAGGTGGGTTTTTTTTTTATGTCTGGATCTAATGAATTTAAGAAAGGTTTAGGGTTGTAATGCAAGTTACTTTACCAAATAACTCTAAATTTAAATAATAAACAAATTGCCATTGAAGAATCTATATCAAAACATTTTTGAGAATAAAATGTTGAACACTTCTTGGGGTAAGAGAAAATATGGTATTACTTTCACTTGTTAAACTACATGACTTTTTAAAAATAGTTAAAATGAAACATTTCTTGAAATGGGAAAGAAAAAAGCGTTTTGATCCCACTTTATATCGTTTTTCCCTCTGGTTTCACAGACAAGGCTAAAGCTAGTCCCAGTCTAAAGTGCATGTTTGAGCTGTTTAAATGAAAGCAATTTGCACTGACGTAATCTTTAAATATCTCATCGCCATTGTTTTGTCTGAAGATTCACACCAGTGATGTTTTTTTCCAAGGCATGTCTATAAAAGCTAAATGTCCTTACTACTAGGCACGAGTAAGTAAGGTTATTCATTTCAATTCAAATTTATTTTTATAGCACTTTTCACAATACATATTGTTTCAAAGCAGCTTTACAGAAAGTGTATTTCAGAAAAAAGAAACATACATTTAGTTAATTTTGTAATAATTTGGGGCATAACATATCGCCAGCAGTCTGAAGTCGTATCTTTCACAGGCGTTGAGTCGTCTCATCGCAGGTGTTTGGTCATCTGAAGTCTCCGTGAGAGGCTGGATACAAACTGGAGCTGACAAATGCCATTTTCCTCTGGACTACTCGTCCCAGAGATAACAGCAGAAAAGCAAATGGGAAAATAATTAGCATAGCTGCTGTTCATAGTGATTTCCATTACACAAGAGTAGATGTTAAACTTGAAGACAGTGACTCTGGCGTCCAGAGTCACGCCCCTATTTTGTGTACATTAATATTTGTATATTCTACTTGTACATATACATGCAGAGATGTATAAAGTACTAGAAACCCGGACTTGAGTAAAAGTACAAGTGCTCTATCAAAAAAGTGACTTGAGTAGAAGTTGAAGTGCTCTTTAAGCACCACACTTAAGTAGAAGTACTAAAGTATTCAACATTTTTTCTACTTAAGTATTGCAAGTAGTTTATTTAAAAATTCACTACTTAAGTACTAAAAGTAAAAGTACAAGTATTGTGTCATGTAATTATTAAAGAAAGCAGTCAAAAGTTTGAACTACACTGTAAAAAAATTGGAGTAGGATTTACTTGAAAAATGCTTGCTAAACTATCTCACTCAGAAAATGCTAGTAAATTTACAAAAATTTGCCAAGTAAAAACCTAAACATATTCATCAGTAGCTTTAATTAGAAATCTTTAAGGTAAATTTACTTGGAATATGGAATTAAGTAAACTTTACAAAAAATAAGTAATTTTAACTCGGCTAGTAAAAGGTTGATTAATATTGATTTCCTTTGCCTTGTATTACATTTCACAAAAACAATAATCTTAAATTTTATTAGTCTTTTAGAGTATGTGCTTTACTTAGATCATCTAAGTAATGATTACTGAGATCATCTAAGTAATCATGTCAGATGTTAAACATCATGTGAATGCAAACACCTCAATACTTGGTAGACAATACACAATGGCGGTAACATTTGATGGGTCGTTTTGTGTTTGAATATGTCATTTTGAGCAAAAAATTTACTCGAAATGTCACAAAATAGCAAGTTACTAATACTGACAACAAAAATCAATGATAAATAAGTGTAAATACAGCTAGAAACCAGTGAAAAATGAGCCTCATTAATTATTCAAGGTCCAGTGCATGATGGGAACCCCAGTATCAGAAAAGTTGAGTAATTTTTACTTAATTTTATTGAGTTGATCTTTACACTTTCATTTCTACTCGCTTGAATTAAGTACTGATATGGAATTTACTTAGTTTTTTAAATTCTTGCCTGAACTAACTTTTTCAAGTAAATTACATTGTTTTTTTTCACTAGTATTTACTTTTTTATTTATTTTTTACAGTGTAGCAATCAAATAAGGAGCTTTGGCGGATACAAATTTGCTTTTGCGGGCGCTAAAAAATGTCATTGCAGGACAACACCTGCATTAGTTGTCAATGTGTGTGTCAATCAATACCATTACCCTATAAAACTGGCATGTGATTGCCACGAATGATTCGTAAAAATTGTATAATTGTAACGAGTAACTAGCAGAACATTAAAAAATATTCGAAGTAGAAGTATTAAATTCATCGAAAATATCTACTGAAGTAAAAGTAGAAGTATGAGAAAAAAACAATACTCTAGTAGAGTACAGATACAGCATTTTAGTTCTTAAGTACAGTACTTAAGTAGTTCTACTTCGTTACTATACATCTCTGTATACATGCATGTAATTACAGCTGTAATTTATTTCTATAATTAGACTGTTGACACTTCCTTTTACACCTCAACTCACCCTGAAACCCACCCGGCCCCACCTCAATAGCAACAAATGTGGTTAGCATTACTATATACACAATATCCAAGTGGTGGTTACAGACACCTAATATAAAGTGCTACCAAGTTTTTATAAAACCATATGAAACTGACATTTCTAAGAGTTTTTACACTGTAAAGATTAATTGACATTGGATTGAAATCCATTGCCTTAGAATTAAGAAAATAAAATTGATGCATAATTGAAATGTGGATTTCAGCATAATTTAATTTGATCAATTGCGCATTATTTACTTAATAAATTCAATGGGTTTCCTCTTTTTTATTTATGTTTTTTTATTTTTTATTAAATCAAGTCAATTGAACTATTTTACAGAGTGAACTCTTTTACACTCTTAATGGTCGTTGGACCAGATACAGAAAAATGACTTAATTCCTTTCCACACTCAAACTGCAACATTTGACAGCCCACTCAACTGTTCCTCCTTTTCCTCACGTGCAGGTACGAATCTATCGTCATGGGCAACGGCTTAGCCAATCAGGGGTCTAATCCTGATGTGGAAGTTGACATCACCAAACCAGACATGGTGATTTGGCGGCAAATATCAGTGCTGAAGGAAATGACCAACTGGCTTAAAGCTGCTTACACTGGCACTGACATCTCATTTGTCAATGGTACGAGGCATCTGCTTCTGCACACTTCATTTGAGCCACAACGGCTGTGGTTAAATTTATTAGAGATTCAGTATGAAGATATGATGCAGGATGCCATCATCCAAGCCTCGTGTTTAACGTTTATCTGTCTTTCAGAGGATGCCGGCAGCGGAGAGGAAAGCGGAAGTGGCTGCGACTCGCCCTCTTGTGACAGTGACATCTATTTCTCCACCCCAGTGCCCGTTAAACCTGGCATCAAGCTTAATGCTGGAACCCAGCCCTCTAGTGGTACACGGTTGGCCCCCTGCAGTCTGGCACTGGCAGCGCTCCTGCTCGCCCTACTCACCCTTCACATGCAGATAGACCGGCTGAGAGAGGAAGAGGATGTGTGTTTGTACCAATTTGAACAAGAGAGCAGAAAACTGCCATAGGACTTTAAAGACACTGCTTTCAGGATCTCCGTCTGCCTGCCATCAGGGAAGACACTCAAGTTATTAATATTCAAATAACTTCCCTTCAGTGTATTTTGTGTGTGTGTGTGTGTTAAATAAGAACGGACTTCATAGGTTTCCACTCAGCATTTCACGTCAGCTGGGTTTTATTCCTCCATGTCTGACGTAATCGTCAACCCGGTTATGGTTTAAATAAGTGCCGTGTTTGTTTTGAAAGTAGGTCAGACTGAGTGTGTGTTTGGGTTGGATGGTGTGTACGATTGGCTGTATACATCATCCAAGTGCTTTCTCTAAAGCTAAACAATTAATCAACCCTTATAACACATGTATGATTTAAGCAAGTCTGTATGAAGTACTCATTAGACTGACTTTTAATCCATTTTGAGCGTGTGTTGATGTGCATGGACGCTTCGGTTAGATGCAGATCATGTATGTTCCCTGAATGTTATTGAGGTCGATAAATAATGAATGATGCCTTAAATAGTTTATAAACAAGCCCTTTATTAGGGCTTATTTATAATATATAAAATGCTGCCTTATGAAATCAACAGTACAGGATCCCAGACAAAGCAGCAACTTTTCAAAGCCCCCATCTCATCATCCCAAATACTTTCATTGGTATGAGAATGTAGTCTTCGGTAATAACTTAATAGTGTGTGATGAAGGAGCTTTGGTTCGGTGAGGTCTGTGTGGAAGTTGATGAATAGGCTTTGATGGTTCCATCAATGATGATCATATGTGTTTCCTGTATGATGCAGACTTTGTGGCCTGAGTAAAATAGTTTTTTACTCTGTTTACAGCAGGACCAGCTGAGAGATGCATGTACGGCTTAAGACTGAGCTATGGATGAATTTTACACAGGATTTCATGTGGTGTTTATCTGGCTGGAAGTGTATTGTTAGGTACATATAGGTACTGCGGATTTCACTGGACAGACAGCCGGTGCTGATTTGAGAGGTTGGGTGGCCCTCTCTTGGTTCTTTTCTGTTTGTAACACAAAATGTCTTTTTTCCATTTCCGATTTATATCCATAGAAGTCGGTACGGTATTTTAAAACCATTCCTCATATAAAGCAATACAGACTGTGTGCGTGTGTGGTACGATCCAACAACAGTTAACAGGTTTTTTTCCCATTTAAGATGTTCTGACAAGTGCTTGTTTGTTGGTTTAAAAGAAGAGTTTTTACTCCCTCGCTCTTGTACAGTAAGTTATTTAACCACGTGTCTCTTTGAAAGGCATTCGCAAGCATCGCTTTTCTAGGTATCTTAATTTCAGTATTCAACATATTTATGTCTGTAGATGAATGCATTCTAATGATTTCACACTTTGATGGTTTTATATTGGCTTTAAATTTCATAATACATAATATTTAGATTTTTGTAAACCAAGCTACCGTAAGCATTTGTTTTGTCATAGATTTCTGTAAGGGGATTGTGAAAATTGTACAAGCTGATGCAAGGACAGGGCTGGCCATCGGTCCTTGATCATTCCTGATGTCACATGCACTTTTAATTGGCATTCAGAATACCTCACGGCAAGAGAGTTTTAAATGATGCTTTTAATCATATCTGCAGCATGCATATTTGCTTTTCAACTTTTATGTTTTTATTCATTCATTTGGAGATTCATTCAGTATGTATGGATGAATGGCCAGTCCTCGGACATGAACGGAATCTTGTCAGGGTTTCAGGAGCCTGAAACGAGTAAATATCTCCACAGCAGTGATGTAATGCAACGCACCTCAGATTGGATATGTATTTTTTTTCTAGGCTGATGTGCTGCCACGAATAGGAAGCAATATGTGCTTTCTATCCTCCTTTATGATCTAAAGCTTCCCACTGTCACATGTTAAGATGGCTCTGATGTAAAGACCAGGAAAGGAAGTGCTTAGTATGACGAGCTACTCCGAGTCAGTGTGAAGATGACATGGACTCTTAAATGAACCTCTGCAATGTCATCTTTAGTTTGAATGCTGAACTTCAGGTGGACAGGGCTTGCAGCCCTGTGTATCAATGGAGTCATCTGTGATGAGTCAGAGACTGAAGAAAGAAAAGGAAAACAAATTGTAAATAATGAGCAGTCGTTTTAGTGGTCTCTGAGAGATGTTCATCAGATTTTACCCATTCAGAGTCCGA
The DNA here is from genome assembly GCA_030378365.1 of Hybognathus amarus. NCBI lineage: Eukaryota > Metazoa > Chordata > Actinopteri > Cypriniformes > Leuciscidae > Hybognathus > Hybognathus amarus. The sequence goes on along the minus strand of JAQIUQ010001048.1, from coordinate 182,633 downwards.
GCTTAATATGGGCAAAACAAAGAGATAGATGCTAAAAATGTAAGAGAAAAGTTATATTAAACATTTCTCAGTCTTGTTGAAATAAAGACTGCAGATATTTAAATGTGTTGTGTGTCATTTCAGCTCTTTCCACCAGTTTTCGCATTTAATTAGCACTACTGAATTGCATTGAAAATCTCTTTGAGGGACCCATTCATGAAAACAAAGGATGACTTGAAACAATCATGAACATTGATTAATCAAAACCATTAATTAAGTGTTAAATCATCCTTTAGTCTTCCTGTGTGTTATTACGTTAAACTGTTAAGACAAGATAAAGACTGCTAGATAAGAATATAAGGCTAATAATATCCCTTTATACATTAACATAAAATAAAAGAAACATCCATTGAGGTTTTCTTGCAATAGTACATAAAAGAAATGTGATAAAGACTCAAATCTAAGCAATGTTAGCAACGATTCATTAATATCCCTTTCAAATGTTATTTGATAAGATAGATTCAGTCTCGATCGTGTTTCTATTGGAAGGAAACCTTATCCATTATGGGACATGAATAACCTTGTACACTGTATCAATAAGGAATGTTTAACTGTGGTGGTTTGTTTGGGAAGTAGCTGCTTATAATGTATTAATAATCAGTAAATAATCTGTAGGCTATATATATATGATAGAGTTCACGATGCAAAAGCCTCTAAGTGCCATTTGAAATTTTCTTCTAAAAATAATCACTTTATCATAGCTTGTATATTTATAGTTCAGTAATTTCACTTAAATGGCATATGAAGATTACCTATTAATTGTCATTTAAGTGAAATTACTGAACTTAAATATACAAGCTTGATAAAAATGGAGAAATAAAGAAATTTCAAATGGCATTTAGACTTATGCATATGAACTCTTCATATATACACACAGTCATGGTCAAAATTGATGGCACCCCTGGTAAATATGATGAAAACTGGCTGTAAAAAATAAATCTGCATTGTTTATCTTTTTGATCTTTCATTCAAAAAATTGGCAAAATTCTAACCTTTCGTTTAAGTAAAAGAATTGAAAGTGGGTGGAAATCACATTATGAAATAAATGTTTTTTCTCCAAAACACATTGGCCACAATTATTGGCACCCCTAGAATATTTTATGAGTAAAATATCTCTGAAGGATATTCCCATTAATATTTACCTTTTTTAGCGCATCAGGGTGACTAGGAACATGAAATTGTCCAGTTATGACTTCTTGTTTCACAGGAGTTTAAATATGAGGAAACACAAATGCCAAATTCCTTTAATCATCCATCACAATGAGTAAAACCAAAGAATATAGTCCTGATGTGCATCAAAAGATTGTTGAGCTTCACAAAATAGAAAGTGGCTGTAAGAAAATAGCTAAAGAATTGAAAATCCCCATATTGACCATATAATTAAGAAATTCCAATCAACTAAAGATATTAAGGAATCTGCCAGGAAGAGGTTATGTGTCTATATTGCCTCAATGGATGGTGAGGATGAAAGTTTGAGTAGCCAAAGACTCTTCAAGGATCACAGATGGAGAATTGCAGAGATTAGTTGAGTCTTGGGTCAGAGAGCAAAAAAAAAAACATCTAGTGTGTTTGGCAGACACGCTAGATGAGTTTGGTTGTTTTCAAATATGATATTTTCAAATTTGATATTTAGATTTTCTGGTCTCATTGACTTCCATAGTATATTTTTATGGAAGTCAATGAGACCAGAAACTGTCTGGGTACTGATATTCTTCTAAATATATAAAAAATAAAAAAAAACAATCGGCTGAATACATTCGAAAACAGTAAAACCCAACTTTTAACTCTGGGGGAGTGGTAAGATGAGCCCATTTCCAAAAAAGTGGAGTATACATTTAAGGGCCCCAAAGTGTGCCAAGAAAACATCCCACACCACTACACTGCACAGTGTTAACAAGGCATGATGGATCCATGTTCTCATTCTGCTTACGCCAAATTCTGACTACCATCTGAATGTCTCAACAAAAATTGAGACTCTGCAACATTTTTCCAGTCTTCAACTGTCCAATTTTGGTGAGCTCTTGCAAACTATTGCCTCTTTTTCCTATTGTAGTGGAAAGTGATACCCACTGGGGTCTTCTGCTGTTGTAGCCCATCTGCCTCAAGTTGTGAGTCCATCCACCTCAAAGTTGCCAAAAGCAACTCTTCTATCAGCTTGAATCAGTCTGCCCATCCTCCTCTGACCTCTAGCATCAACAAGGCATTTTTGCCCACAGGACTGCCTCATACTGGACGTTTTTCTCTTTCACACCATTCTTTCTAAACCCTAGAAATGGTTGTGTGTGAAAATCCCAGTAGCCTAACTGAGCAGATTGTGAAATACTCAGACCAGCTCATCTGGCACCAACAACCATGCCATACTCAAAATTGCTTAAATCACCTTTCTTTCCCATTCTGACATTCAGTTTGGAGTTCAGGAGATTGTCTTGACCAGGGCCACACCTTTAAATGCATTTAATCAAGAGCCATTGGATTTTGTTGATTAGATAGTTACATTAATGAGAGGTTAATAATGTTATTGTGTACTTAATTAATTAGTTATTCATACATACAATACATTAATATATAAGCATCTACTTCCCAAAGATTTGTTATAACAATTAACCACAATTTAACATGATTTATTTAGGAATTTAATGTTGTGTTTTTGTTGTTGATAGTTTATAACTATATAATGACAAATATAAAACAAATTGTTTGTTCATCAGAGGAGACATTTTAGCAAATTAAATGTCTAGACAACCACTTTTATTGAAAAAGAGAAAGAGAATTTGCCCCTACAACCCCCACCCCCACCCAACAACATTCTCTCACTCACGAGGACTTTTATTTTGAAGAGAGAAATGCGGGTGCGGAGGGAACGGGAAGAGCGAGTAAGAAATTGTGGTAGAGGTAAACAACAGAAGTTATCTGTAGATCTCTAAGCGATATGATATAACTAAGGACGGGAAAACCTCGTGGAAACATGTAGACATTAATTACGTTCGACTCTAGGAGACAAACATCCTCAAAAAGCGCTTGGCATGTTCATGTTTCGATGTGCCGAGGCTCGAGACGCAGGTTTTGTTCTATACATTCCTCCCGGCCGACGCGACGCGGTGGGGAACCGCACAACTGAGTAATGCTTTCACTTTTCCAGCGAGAAGATGGATGAAAAATCCTGACTATAGCCGACTCTTCATCGCACTGCTGATGCTCCTGTGTTTCGGCGTTATTGTATTACAATACATATGTCCTACGTCCGACTGCCAGTTGCTACACCTGGCATCATTGTCCTCGAGACTGGGGAGTCGCGCGCCCGGGGAGCGCATGAACGGAGCCGGTGCGGGAGACCGTACAGCTCAGAAGACGGTGCTTTGGTTCGCTTTGTGCCTCGCTTTAATTTCACCACCAAAGACCTTAGTCGCGCTGTTGATTTCAATATCAAGGGGGACGATGTTATAGTGTTCCTCCACATTCAGAAAACCGGGGGACCACGTTCGGCCGTCACCTGGTCCGCAACATCCAACTGGAGAGGCCGTGTGAGTGCCATGCGGGCCAGAAGAAGTGTACTTGCTACCGACCGGGCAAACGGGACACCTGGCTGTTCTCTCGCTTCTCCACCGGCTGGACCTGTGGTCTCCACGCGGACTGGACGGAGCTCACTAACTGCGTGCCTTCTTACATGAGCAACCGTGAGTCTCAGGAGAGACGTGGGATTCCCAGGTGAGTGTTTAATTGGTTTTTATTAGTGTAATAAACTGATTTTAGTGTCTATAATGGACTGAAACGCGTCTTCACAAACAAACTTATTTCTTTTGTTATGGTATTGTGCGTTGTATGGTGTCACGGTGTGCTTCTCCACTCCTTTCCCTCATATTGTTCTCGTTCAGTTCGGGCTGAAGCCTCTTAGCAAGTCAATTATGTGGAGACAAAAGGCCTTCAACAGGTCAGACTCAACCCCAGAGTGCTTTTATTCAGCGCATTCCTGCAACAGGGGACCCATCATCATAATCATTCACCCTTTCAGACACCCTGGAGGGCAGACAGCCTGCTGGCACCAGAACATCTGCCATTCTCCCAGGCTTGTCCTTTAAACAAACTCCCTGTAGCATGGGGTAAACAGTGTTGGATAATGTTTGCACTGGGAGGCATTGCTTTTGATAAATAAGCGTTGAGTGCCTTAAGCATAGTAGGTTGGTACTGTTTTAAAAGCTACACTACTGTTAAAGTTGTTGTTAAAAAAAGGAATACTTTTATTCAGCAAAGACATATTCAGTTGATTAAGTGTTCGTACTAAAGACTGTTCTTTCTATTTCAAATAAAGTATGTTCTTTTGAACTTTCTATTCACCAAAGAATATTGAAAAATGTATCATGGTTTGGCAGAAAAACTGTTTTCAGAGCAGAACAAATGTTTCTTAAGCACCAATCAGCATACTACAATGATTTCTGAAAGATCATGTGACTCCAAAGCCTGGATACTGATTTTGGTTTTGGTTGATAACTGATGAAAGACAGATATTAAAAATCTATCCTTTAATCTAATTAAATAAAAATCCCTAAAAACTAAAATTGTTTTACAAGTGAAATTGAACACATATTTAATAATGTACAGTGTGGATTTTGAGATCTACTTAAGATTACATGCAACTTTTTACAGTATTGGTATTTTAAAATATTAACTTTAAGTCAATGTCAACTTTTATTTATATATAAGCATTAAACCAAATGTTGACCAAAGTAATGTACAACATAACATTAAACACCAGCAAGACCAGAAACTACACAAATCATACAAAAAGGAATTACAATAATCAAGCCTTGTCATTAGATAACTGCAAGTCCAAAGATAATCTAAATGAAACTATTAAATATACATCAATATTGACTGATGTATATAGATATAAATGTGTGAAAGGCCTGTTTTTCAAATGGACATAATTAGATCAAATCATTATTAGGGGTGCACGATATATCGGCCACCATATCGGTATCGGCCGATATTTGCTCATTTTTATGTTATCGTTATCGGCCCGATAAATACAATTTGGCTGATATATTAAAGCTGATAAATAATGAGTTATTTCCTTCAACACCTGACAACTGAGACACTTAAGATGTGCACTGCTCAACATGATTGATCTTAATTGTTTGAAATATGATTGGAATCAAAAAGGAAAATATAGTTAAGTGCAAAAAGTGCAAAATATCGCCTACATGAAATTATAATGAGAACATTACAATTGTGTTAGGAGACGTTTTTTTTTGCAATCAGACTTTCGTTTTTTGCAGTCAGGCTTTCAAAAATTATATAAAAATTGGATTTAGATTTATTGGCCGATATATCGGTTATCGAGGTTTCAAATATAAAGAATTATCGGTTATTCGGTATCGGCCAAAATGTTCATATCGGTGCATCGCTAATCATTATCCCATGGGCTCATTGTTGGCTTTCAAGAAATGAAAAAGTTGAGGCTCACCAGAGACTTTGACTCTGTGCTGTTGTGTAATGGATTTGTCCAGCCAGTCTTAATTGGTATGCGTATGGAAACCGTTCTGGATGTGAGCTGAAAGATGATTCTTCTTATTTGCTCATTATGCTAAAATCCCCATAATTACAGTCAACCAGCAATATTTCATTCTGTTTTCCATCAAGATCGCTCCCCTGACACACTCCTACAGAAATACGCCATGAATAATGCTGTTACTGTGAACATGCACAAAATATGACCGCTTTACTCCACTTAATGATTCATATGCAATATTACATTTCATTTTGTTTCTTTTTTTTATAGTCAACCGAGCGATTGCTTAAGTTAACTCGTTCGGCCGCATATTCGATCAATTCTTCTCTTCTCTTGTCTCATGTAGTAGGAACTACTACTACATCACGATCTTGAGGGATCCAGTGTGGCGGTACCTGAGCGAATGGAGGCACGTTCAGCGCGGTGCCACATGGAAGGCCTCTAAACACATCTGTGATGGCCGTTTACCCACCCTGACCGAGCTGCCCAGCTGTTACACTGGTGACGACTGGTCGGGCTGCTCTTTGGAGGAATTCATGGCGTGTCCTTACAACCTGGCCAACAACAGACAGACCCGTATGCTGGCAGACCTCAGCCTGGTGGGCTGCTATAACCTCTCCATCATGAGTGAGAGCCAGCGGTGGGTCATGCTACTGGAAAGTGCCAAACGCAACCTGCGAAACATGGCCTTTTTTGGTCTGACAGAATATCAACGTAAGACTCAGTACCTCTTCGAGCAAACATTCCGCTTGGCCTTTATCGCGCCGTTCACACAGCTCAATGGCACCCGCGCTGCGAGCGTAGAGGTGGAGCCAGAGACTCAGCGAAGGATCCGAGAGCTGAACCAGTGGGACGTTGAGCTGTACGAGTATGCGCGGGACCTTTTCCTGCAGCGATTCCAGTACGCCAGACAGCAGGAGCACAGACAGGCCCGTCAGCGGCGCCTGCAGGAGAGACGCAAGCTACGTGCCAAGGTGAAGTCTTGGTGGGGGGTGACTGGAAAAGCTGTTTTTAAACCCACCAAGGAGCCAACAATGACAGAACAATATCCCGCTTTCTCAGAAGAAAATCAAGTGGATGCTGGTCAAAAGCTGGAGAGTGAGACAGAGGGACACTGGTTAGAGGAGGATGACAATGAAACCATACTGGACTATGTGGAACAGTGGCGGTCAGCGGTAGCCAACAGCTATTTGGGAAGGGGGTTGAACTCTATAAATGATTAGAAAATGGTGATTCCATTTTATTACTATGGGCTACCTATAATCCTTTTAGCCCAAATCACTGCTAAATATTAGCACGTACAGGGTTTGTTAATTGCGGGTTGCTCTTTTTCTGACGCATGAATTTTGTGGAATGCACATCATAATTCCTATGTATATACATACATACATATTTTTGTTGATTCATAGCATATATACACTTACCGGTCAAAAGTTTAAGATCGGTAAGATTTTTTTATGTTTTAAAAAGAAGTCTCTTCTGCTCACCAAGGCTGCAATTTAAAAAAAATACACAAAAAACACAGTAATATTGTGAAATATTATGACAATTTAAAATGACGTTTTTATGTTAATATATATTAAAATATAATTTATTCCTCTGAAAAAAAGCTGAATTTTCAGAATCATTACTCCAGTCTTCAGTGTCACATGATCCTTCACAAATCACTCTAAAATGATGATTTTATGCTCCAAAAACATGTATGATATCCATGTTGAAAACAGTTTTTTACATTTTTATTTCAGGATTCTTTGATGAATAGAAAGTTCAAAAGAACAGCTTTTATCTGAAAGGGAAAGCTTTTGTTACATTAAACACTACCCTTAAAAAGTTTGGGGTCAGTAAGAATTTGTATTTTATTTTTGGGGAAATAAATAAGAAATCAATACTTCTATTCATCAAGGATGAGTTACATTGATCAAAAGTTACAGTAAAGACATTTATAATGTTAGAAAAGATTCTAATTAAATAAATGCTGTTCTTTTGAACTTTCTATTCATCAAAGAATCCTGAAATAAAAATGTAAAAAACTGTTTTCAACATGGATAATAATCATACATGTTTTTGGAGCATAAAATCATCATATTAGAGTGATTTGTGAAGATGATGTGACACTGAAGACTAGAATAATGATGCTGAAAATTCAGCTTTTTCAGAGGAATAAATTATATTTTAATATATATTAACATAGAAAAGTCATTTTAAATTGTCATAATATTTCACAATATTACTGTGTTTTTTGTGTATTTTTTATAAAAAAATTGTAGCCTTGGTGAGCAGAAGAGACTTCTTTTAAAAACATAAAAATCTTACCGAATCTTAAGCTTTTGACTGGTATGTGTGTGTGTATGTGTGTGTATATATATATATATATATATATATATATATATATATATATACACAATACATTATTTTTGTTTATTCATAGCTCCAGTTCACTGTCAAGTATCAAATTTTAAATTATCGTCTTGCTGCCTGACCTCTCTTGTGACTTCTGAATCCCATACCCACTCTGCCCTTGAGAGAGACTCAAGGTTGCAGGATGCAGGTAGATCGCCTCTTTAATTAATGTACTGAAAATCACTATGGAGGAAAAGCAAATACATAGCTTAAAAACGTATGGTTAAAGCCAAAGAATAGAATGAAACGTTTTCTGACCTTGCTGTTCTGAGGAAGAAGCTGGTGGCAGCCCATTTTTATTTTACATACCAGTAATGCAAGATTTCAAAATATTGCCTTTTTTTTCCAAAGTGACCTAAACTGTCACAATCCCATGCGCATTATATTGCCTTTTGTTGAAGATGTCCAGGAATTGTCTTTTGGGTTATTTTTTTTTAGGGTGTTTTCTATTAAATGTATTTTTTTTTCTCATTCCTTTTATTTATATGTTTTCTAATAGGATCACATGATATGGGGTGGTTCATGGTGCGTGAAAATAATAAAAAAAACTGAATTACTGTGAAGTACTGAGGACCATAGATTGAGGACTATACACACACACACACACACACACGCACACACACACACACACACACACATATATATATATATATATATATATATATATATTTCTTCCCTGTAGTTGCACTTGAACTTGAAGGGCAAGTCTTTGTTTTTTGCCTTTTTTTACAGCAGATGGAGCCAAAGTAACACCCATTGTTTTAATAGAAGCAGCTTTCATTTATAAACGCATTAGATCTGTAGTACATTAAGTGTCCTATATCCCAAAACACATTTTAAAGTGTGTACTGACATCTTTCTGCCTGTAATAATAATTTACTCTTCTGTTAATATTGCCCCTTATGTTTCCAGTTATACTCATTTTGTTTGGATCATGCACATGCGTATCCATACCATCTATCCACACTATTCTATTGACCCTGACCCATGAATGTAAGTGTTATCCATTATATAAAATAACATTTATTATTAATTGGTTAAACGTTAGGTCATGTGATGCCATCATGGCTGCGTCCACGAGGGGCGACCCGCTCTATGTACAAAAAATCGTTCTTTTCTAGAAGCCTTTTGTGGGGGACTATTTCATGCGAGTTAATATTTTTTTTCTTATTAAGTCCTATTGATTTCTTTAAGTAAAGTTTCTTAGTTTAAAAAAAATGTTGTGTACCTTTAAACACCGTTACTTACAAGCAAAGTAACCGTTGCATTCTTATACAGCTGCTGTACTGTTCGACATAGAATGCATTTAAATCCACTTTTTCTAAAGGCTTTGCGTGTAATATTTCTCAATATAGGTGTCCTCATATCCATGAGGTCGAATGGGAATCCCCTTAAAATGGAGGCAATACATGGGAATGCACGTAGTGCAGTGCACACTTTCGCTCTACTCCTCCCTTCTGCCCTCCCTCGTCTCGTCTTCTGCCTAGCAGCAGCTAGCAAGTTCGCTTCACGCTTCCCCATCGCTAGCTTCGTCGTTCAACTCGAAACACCCGCAGCCGCTGGTCATTTTACGAGGCTTTGAGCTGCAAACTGCGCGATCGAAAGCTCTCGGCTAAACGCGGAACTTTTGCAACCAAAGCGCGCGCCTCACATCAGCCAGTGATCGTGACGTAGTTATTGACAAATCTTTATTTCGCTTTGCGCTGCATTTGATGTCACCCGAGCTCTAGTCGTGGGCCGTCTGCACAGGTGAGTCATCTGCTTTCATAAAAACTAATATTTCATATTCTGTAATCTGTATCTAGTCTTGCCGCACACGTTATTGCAAATGCGATGGGTTTAATGCATTAACGTTACTCACTGCCTGTCACGACTGACGCTGACTCGTTTATGGGTCTCCATCTCTAACCTTGCTTTTGCGCACATGGCCTCTTCGCACCGTGACGGATAAAACTAGAATTTTACTTTCTCCTTATTCTTATTAGTCAAGTCTATCATTCGACCTTACCGAGAAAAGCTGTCACTTTTAATAAAACGTCCGTAATGCAGTTCAGTGTCGAGCATTGATCATACGCTTGCTGACAGCTGTTGAGCTTTCCATCAGTGCTGTGGACTGCGCTGCCCTGAACAGCACCTAGTGTTTGTAAACTGGTTAGATGGAGCTCAAACTCGCATGTTGAGCTGCAATAGTCAGGTGCAGTGGGCTGGATGTCTTTTCTGATGCTGTTTGTGACTGGCATGCTCAAACAAGCAACGCTGACATTTACATTTTTCATGGCCAGAGCTGGATCAGTCCCAACCATAAGGTGTTCACCCACGGTTGGAGCTGAATTTAACCTTGATATCCTGCAACATGTAAAAAGTGGCATTAGAACTTATGTGGGTGGTTTTGTATATTGGTGTGGTTGAAGTTAAATGTCCTTTGACACGCTTACCCTTAACATCATCGGACATTTGCCAGCACAGACAACTGGCCAAAGCCGAATGCTTTAGTTTATTTTGTTGTGTACCAGGCTTGAATGTATCTGCAATTCTTATACAACACATTGTTGAGTCTGGTGACCTTTATTTTGCACGGTCAAGCCTGTTTATCGTAACGGTTTAGCAGCCTATCCCATAGTCCCTCGCGAAATTAATTAATTCTAGTTATTAAAAATCATGGACATTTCTTCAATAGCCTATATCTTTAATGTGTTAGCACCCAGATGGATGTATAACACTTTGTAATAATAAGTCTGCAAATGTTGACATTAGCCATTGCAGTAGCTAACATGAAAGTTTTGCAATTTTACATTAATGATTTTCCTACACTGATTTCTTTTTTAACATTAAGTTGTATTGATTAACATTATTGTATTGTAAATTTGCATATAACATGAACTTGGATAAATAAATGCTAAAAAATAAATGTTTAGTTCATTATATTATCTAATACATTAATACATCTTGGAATTATAAGGTTCTATCTGACATTTTGGTCAAAATTGAGTTCTTCACATATTCTTATTCTGTGACAATTTATTTACATTATGTAATGTGTTTTGTACATTTAGGGTCCCTGTTATTTTGGCAACACTTTACAATAAGGTTCATTAGTTAACATTAGTTAATGTATTTACTAACATGAACTAACCATGAGCAATACATTTGTTACTGCATTTGTTCATCTTTGTTAATGTTAGTTCATGAAAATCCAGCTGTTCATTGTTTGTTTATGTTAGTTCACGGTGCATCAACTAATGTTAACAAGATTTTAATCAAGTATTAGTAAATGTTGAAAATAACATTAACAAAGATTAACAAATGCTGTATATGTGCTATTCATTATTAGTTCATATTACCTAATGTAGTTAACTAATGTTAACTAACGAACCTTATTGTAAAGTGTTACCGTTATTTTTATGTTTGAAAGAAACTTGTTCCCCATACACATTTTCCTATATGGAATGCAAAAACTTTGAAGCTCAATATCTCAAAACTGCTCAGAACGCAGATAGAACCTTATAATTCCAAGGGGACGACATGTAAAGCAAATTGAATGTTATTGTAAAATATGATCATTTATCATAGTTTTTATTTATAAAATATTTCACTGGCTAGATATAGTTCTTTATACATTTCACAGTTGTGCCATATTCATATTCCAAGAAGATTTGGGACTAGATTGTAGATGAAGAAGTATAGCCATGACATGTTCCATGGATTGCAATCGGACATTGAAAATTGAGTGTTTTATTGATCTGTACAGAAATAAAAACAGCAGGGCTGGGGAGGTCTGGACAACCGTGTCCCTGAAACTACCAGCTGTTGCATTGCGCTTAGGACTTGCTTCATATTAAAATTGATCAAATCTACCTTTTTATCTCATTTGGTATAGACCACAGATTTTGTGTGAAGAATATCAAATAATACATGGCAATACAGTTGCTTTAAAGAGCGCGCCTGCAGTCGTGTGAGTTGATATTCTGTTTGATTTCACACCTTGTGTGATGTGCACTGTCAAAGGTCAGGTCAGAGGAGTCCTGCTGCTTTAGAGGGCTGGTGTCTGTCAGACTTCAGTGGCATCGCTGCCCTTTAGTTATGTCTGCGATTTAAAGGTCTATACGTGGCTGACATGATATATATTTGTGTTAATACCAGGCCAATACACAGCACGGCCCTCCTTCTCCCTGAGGTTTCTGTTCATCCTGCACTTCCTGGTTTAAATTAGAGCTAGTACACAGACTCAGAACGCTGTCTGACGACAAGCTCCATTAATTCCCAGTGGTCACAACTGGTCAGGTTGCCATAGACAAGAGAAAACGAGAGCTAAATCCTTCTCAGAGGCGTAGGGTTAAATCAGGTGAGATGCCAGTAACTCTCCTTATGGTTTTTACCTCGTAGGGAACAGATAGGGAAAAAATATTAGGAAGCCCCCTGATGGGACGTGTGTGGGTTTGTCTGATGTCGTGATTTTAGATTGTGAGCGATTAAAACGTCTCTACGATCTGCTTTTGAAGAGAGCACACAGTGCACATTCAGACAGTTGCTGTTCTGGCGAGGCGACGCTTGTGCCAACATACTGTTCACATACATTCACATCACATGATTAGCAACACAGTGGTAGGGTTACACTCACCGCTCATGTGACATTGCAGTTCTTTGCAATCACACAACTGTATTATTTGCATGCATTTTAAAGCCTTGTCAGCTAAAAAAAATGTTTTGCACACTGTTCTGACATGTGCTTTTCTGTGCGGCTACACCCGAAGCGCATGCACTAAAAGCCTGTCAAACAGCATGTGAGAACTGAACTAAGTTTTCTTATTGTGCTTAAACTGTCAAATACACACTAATTAAGTCAGTTAGGTCTTAAAGGGTTAGTTCACCCAAAAATAAAAAAAATCTGTCATTAATTACTTGTAAGTCGCTTTGGATAAATGAATAAAACTGAATAAACTACACCCTTGTGTCATTCCAAACCTCTTTAGAATCTTTGGAGAGCAAATGAAGATGTTTTTGATGAAATCTGAGAGCTTTCTTGTCCGTCCGTTGACAGTCTATGCAACTACCATTTTTATATTTCAAAATGGTCATAAAGAGATCGTAAAATTGAGCAGTTTGGTCCAAATCTTCTGAAGATGGATCCCTTTATATAATGAACAGATTGAATTTAGATTAATTTGTGTTCCGAAAATGAACACCCTTACTGGTTTGGAAACAGATGAGGGTGAGCAATTAATGAGAGAATTTTCATTTTTGGGTAAATTATCACTTTAAGTGAACATAAACATTTGGGAGAATAACAGATGTGTGTCTGTATATTTGATCCACGCATGGGGTCTTAAAGTGACAGCAGTCTAATATACTTGCCTCCATTTATCATTAAAGGAGTAGTTCACTTTTCAAAAAACGTTTGCTGATAATTTACTCACCCCCATGTCATCCAAGATGTCCATGTCTTTCTTTCTTTAGTTGAAAAGAATTTTGATGAAAACATTCCAGCATTTTGCTCCATATAATGGACTTCATTGGGAAGTCTGGGAACCAAACGGTTCAAGGTCCAAAAGACAGTTTCAGTGCAAACTGCAAACTTTTCATAAGGGCTATAAACGATTCCAGATGATGAATAAGGGTCTTATCAAGCGAAAAAATCGCTCATTTAATAAATAAATAACAAAGTTTAAGTTTTATAAGCTCAATAATCTTTTTCCGAGTCAATTCGTTCGTTTCAGTTCGTTGAATGAACCAAATGACTTGGAAAAAGATTTGTTCATTTTGATGAACGTGTTTGAACAGGAGAGTCACGAACGTGCATCACAAGCATTTGAGCTTATAAAACTTAAACTTTGTTATTTATTTATTAAATGAGCGATTGTTTCACTTGATAAGATCCTTATTCATCGTCTGGAATCGTTTAAAGCCCTTTGAAAAGTTTGTACTGAAAGTGTCTTGGACCTTGATGGAGAGTCCATTATATGGAGAAAAATCCTGGAATGTTTTCATCAAAAACCTTAATTTCTTTTCGACTGAAGAAAGAATGACATGGACATCTTGGATGACATGGCGGTGAGTAAATTATCAGCAAAAGTTTGTTCAATAAGTGAACTACTCCTTTTAATGTTAATTAAAAAAAAGACGAATGATTTAAATATATTGTATTTGTCCTAATATTTATGTTCTTATTTTCAATAACAAAGATAAAAAAATTAAATAGGCTAATTAGTTTTGCTTTGCTGCTCACTGACATAATAAAACCAATGTGAAAATTAATTGTGATAAAATCTAGAATAATCAAATACATGCTCTTCCTGAAAAACAATAATATGATATGGTATTCTTGCTATATCGCCCACCCCTACTTGCACGGTCCCACGTGCTCTCGCTCTCAGTCTATTGAACACAGTCCATGTTAGCACCTCATATCCGCATATTGCCGCATGTGCTGAAACAGCACCACAGGTTCAGGCACGTTTGCCACTGATGCCGTGGACTTTGCTCTCGCTTTCATTCTCCCTATAAAATTAATGATAAGAACAGAGAGTAGTGTTACTCTACTGCATGTCCTCATTTCCCCTCTCCCGCTTTGCTGGACCAAACATGGTAGTTTATGCCATATGCTTTGAAATGGCAATAAAGCGTGGGCCTGGGCTGATAAAGCAACACATGATCAAACATTGAGTGACTGTAATATTGATTGAGCGGTCGTATTTAGCTATATTGCTGTCAATATCGGTTCTACTGAATCTATAAGAACTAGACTATTGCGTTCTATTAATATGGCCACTGCCCTCTTTTCGCAAGTAGGTTATGACATGCTCAGATTGTGTTACTCACAAATGAGCTTTTAACCACTATTCTGTAAAGTGCAATCCACCATTTGTCCTACTAAATATAATTTGGGTACATTTGCACAAACGAAAATGACGCTTTGGCAAGTCTGCGCTTAATTTAAAATAGTTGACCAGCTTTTGAACATTTTGTGATGTTTATAAGTGCATAAAATGATGTATTTGATCCTGCACTCGCTCCTTATAGTGGTTTCGTTTCTCCAGTTTGTTGTTTCAGACATTACACTGAGGTGGTCAGAGGGGAAGAGGCTCAGCCTGTCGTAATGTGTCATGTTGCTTTAAGCCTATGATTTTAGAGTTTGTTTGTGCTCTCCAGAGCGCTGTACGTGTCTCTGTGCTTGCTGTGAGTTTTTGAGAGGAGCTCAGGCAGCTGCATGTTTTTATGAATGGAGGCAGTGGGGATGTAATAGGCTGAAAGGATTATATATACTTAACCTAATTATTTTTCCCAGTGGCTGGGGGCTTTTCTCCTCTCCCAGTCCCGTCTCTTGATTCTCAAGACTTCTCTCCACCATGTCAGACCCACCTACGCTGTCAGAACTGTCCATTTCTGTGTTTTTTGTAGTGAATGCTGCAGTTCTGGCTCTGAGGAACAGAGAACTATGTGTCCATGTATTTTTGCATTGCTTCCTTTCATTAAGGGAAGTACGCACATGGCTTAATATCGGTTACATTTGGGTCATATACTTCTGCATCAGATTCTCTGCTCTGATCAGCCTTGTCCTTTAAATGTCATTCAGACAGTTTGTTCCCTGTAATGGCCAGGACAGTGTGTCTATTCATACGATTCAATCATTTAAAGAAGTATGCAGCCATCTTATACTGATTGAAACTCTTTAGGGATATTTCACCCTAAAATGAAAATGTAGTCATTGGAAAACTTGGGATGTGCGACAAGTGCCAGGAGAAACATTTGCAGAAACACGACGTGAGTCGCCTTTGTAATTGTTATGCTTGAAAGTTAGTGCAAGTGTTTCAATTTTTATTTTTTTAATTTTTTTATTGAAAACATTATAAGCAAAGAAGAAAACAGTCACAATATAGAGCAAATTAAGGAAAGAAAGACACAAGACAGGGTACATAACTAATCAGAAAAGATTACATATCAAAGGAAAAGATTAAAAGACCTACATATTTCAATTGTTTTTAAAGCCTTCTTTGTACATGAGTTCCAAAGTAATGTTGTACTTGCACGTATGGCAACGTACAGTGACGTAGCAGCAACGTCGTTCCCTGGGCGCTCTAGTCAGTGGAAAAACAAACAGGTTCTGAACAGGTTCGCAAGTTGAACCAACTCCAAACCAACTTTGAACCAGCACCCGTTCCGAACCAGTTCTTTTTTGGTGGAAAAGGGGTAAAGTGAACAGATAATTCAGTCTGGAAAACCCGCATCAGTCTAATTCATGAACAAATCACTTTTGGGTGAATCGATTTAAGAAGAGACAAATATTCAAACATTTACAGAAGTATGCAGCCATTTCATTAAAACTCTTCTAAAAGGAACAGTCCACCAAAATAAAAAAAGATAATTCTGCCATTTACTGACCTTTACGAGGCCATCAAGATCTAAAATTACGAAAAAAAAACGCAATTAAAGTATAATGTAAATAGTCCATATGACTTGTCTTGCGCACTAATATTCAATAAAGCCATATGATATTTACTGATATTCTTTCACTCCAGTGGACGGATTCTTTGAGTCTTGAGAATGGTTTTGTGAACTTGTCCAGTTTTGTAAACCAAATCACTCAATTTGTTGAAAAAGATCTTACTTAAAATAATCATTTGCTCATGAAATCGGACATCCCTAACTCTAAAACACCAAGGGACCTATGAATGTCAATATTTCCAGATAACGATGACTGAAATTTTGTTTTGTTTCTCACACAAAGCCGAATGGACCTCTTTTATGATACTTTATGGTGCTTATTTTCATTTAGAAGCTTGGAAAATCAGGTTTGAACAACATGAAGGTGAGAAAACAATACCATAATTTCCATTTTTGGATAAACAACAAGAACAGCAAATAATGAATAAACAGCGATTTGAAATCATATTAAAACAGCAAACCTTGTTAAAATCTCAAATTCCCTAAAGCATGACTCCATTTCTGAGAATGCACGTGGGTTCAGTTTCGTTTCTCTGTGATTTCACCTCGTCAAGATAAGAGGAGACATTTAAAGGCAGAGTTCACCCAAAGATGAAAAGTCTGCCTTAATTTACTTAGCCTCATGTGATTCCAAACTGGTATGATTTTCTGAAGATATTTTGAAGAAAGTTGGTAACCAAACAGTTTTGGTCACCATTGACAAAAGATATACTCAAAATATCTTGTTTTATTTTCCACAGACGAAAGTCTTACAAGTTTGCAACAACATGATTGTGAGTAAATGGTGTAAATGATTACTGTCACTAAGAAGGAATACAAAGGTAAGCTTTGAGCTACTGAACTCTCACTTCACTGTGAGAAATGCTGCAGTACAAGCTGCAGCAGGCAGAATGTCATGTGAGGAGCATGTGCTGTGCTGGTGGAGCTGCAGTATGTGCTGGTCATGCTGGGCTGGCCTTGTATGCGTCAGCTCTGTGGTATGAAGGTTATGTTGTGGCGCTCCAGTGCTGCTGAGCGCTGCAGTGCTTTGGAACAGCAGACTCCTCTCTTTCCTGCCTTGACCTCTGCCAACTGACCCTCGCACTCCCACTGCTGTGTCTGCGGATGAGTATGGCAGAGGCAGAGAACCAGATTCAATCATGCGTTGGTTCTGCATATCATTCCGATGTAGTTCGTTTGCTTGCTTTTCTGGGCTTACTTGGGAACTCTGTGCCACTGATTGTCGAAGTGACAGTGACGGCAACACCGTATAGAAAATGCTTATTTGAATGCTGCGCCTGTTTGCCCATCGTCACCTTCCCAGGATTTCAAGGTCATCTTTAGTCATTATGCAGCCGCATTGCTCTATTTTCCCTATTCACACATTAGTCATGTCCCAAAGACTAAGGTTCCGTGAAAAATAAAATGGCCTTTGGTTTATTTAAATAAGCAAAATGTTGCACTCCGTTGGGACCTGGAAAAAAGACACGTCTGCAGAATTTGTGTTGCTATTAAAATATATTGGTCAGCAGTTTTTTTTCCACATTGTAGTTTGTTTGTTTACCTCAATTTAATTAATATTCCTAGTACATGACATGAGTTACAGTGGAAGGCTTTTTTGAAAATGGTTAAAATAGACCTCAAATGAACACTAAACAATGTTTACTCTAGTAGTGATCCCTGTAATTATTTTACCTAGGGCAGCTGTTGTCATATTGATCTGTATGATCGATAATTCTAAGATCTAAGATTAGCTCATTCAGCAAGTGTGTCTGAATAGACAACAAATTCTGGGGAATGGTTTGCTGTTTTTTAAAGCACAGTAACGTTTAAAAGTTTACCTACAAACGAGGGTGAGTAGAAAATTATCTCGTTCCAAACCGTTTTTTTCTATATACAAAAAGCAGATATTTTGAGAAATGTTGTTTTTGTATATTTTGTAAGTCAATAGAATCTGATGTTGTTTGGACTCCATTGACTTTCATTACATAGGCAAAAACAGTTAAAACATTCTTGAATGTTACACAGGAGGAAAAAGTCACACAGAGTTGGAAAATAAATAAATGGTTAAATAAATTGACAGAATTTTAATTTTGGATGAGCAATTCCTTTAAGTCGGCAATGAAAACAGATGGAGCAGTAGGCTATTCCGTATTGAAACCTACATCCGAGTGAAATTTATTAGAGAATAAGAAAAAATGTAGAGCAAGGACTTGGTTCTATCCATTGGTTGTTGATTGGATTGTAAAGGGGTGGCTTTAAGCAGACTAAAGGATAAAGAAGTCCAGCATTCATTAACAGTCACATTTGGTACCAATAGAGGGAATGCGCGTGACGTCACTGTCCGGTCACGTGCCTGCAGTTACTCACAGTGAGTGGCAAAAAGACTGAGCGGCTGTATATGTTTTCAGCGTGAATGCCGCAAAAAACAAACACAACACATATAAAGTGGAAAGAGCTTTGCAATTGACTGTACAAGTAGATTTGACAACAAATCGGAGGTATATAAATCGAACTGCTATAGAAAGAGTAGCAAATGGATTGCTCAATTCACAGAAACAACTGGAAATAACTGGATTTGCCGTTATCAGTTGTGTCAATATGCTGAATTTAGCTGTAAAACCATACCCATATATTTTGTATTGTTATATATATATATTAACAACTCATCAATTAAATATTTATCATTGCATTTTCTGCATTGTTGGATGTTTTTTAATACACTGACCAAAAAAAAAACGTTAAAGTTTTAGGGCTGGACGATATGATGATATATAGGCTATATATAACACTGATATAAGTAATCACCCAGATTTAGACCTATATTGTATTTATATAAAGCGTTCACAGGCAAATTTGCTTTATGTTTACCGTCTATATTGCTTTTATTTTCCCGGCGTTGAAATCAGGCAAACATAAATGTCAGGCGACACGATTCCTGGCTGCATGTCAATATCCATGGATCACTGGATCTTTAGTAAGTTGTAAGGAACACTATATTGAGTCCAACATTTAGTTTAAATTGATAAAATTGTTCAGTTTTAGTCGTATTTTCGCAGTTTCCCCTATTAAATCCAGTCACGCAGCAGATCTTTTGCCACTCAGTCAGGCTGAGGGGGTTGTATCTGGCGGGAAAGTGACGTCAATGCATTCCCCATACGAGCTATATGAACAATATCAGCTCTTTAGGTACAAAGGAAAGGGTACTGTCCTAGTGATGGATTTTGTACCCTCTCTTCTATGAGTGAATAAGATCGAAACCATGGATTTACAAAATAAATAAGGTAAATTTTCAGGGAACGCTTCAGTCTAGAAAGTACTGGCTAATATAAGGTAAGTACATGGAACAGGGGTAGGTTTAGGGGTAGGTTCAGGGTTAGTACTAGTTATTACCTAGTAATTGTTGTTACTAAAATAAGTACATAATATTTACATTAGTAACTGGACCGTAAAAGGAAGCGTTACCAATTTTCATTTCATGCTGACTTAAAGCATATAACATTTAATTTAGCAGGAATGATGTTATTTCTCACAGACAGACAGTAGGTGGTTTGTTGACTTCTCAGACTGAGACTACTAATTGTAGCCAGGTTTTGATGAAAGATCTGTTTCTCAAACGCCCAGTCCTCAGCTATACTTTCCAGTTATTGACTTGATTCTTACATGGCCACATGCGGTGTCTGAAGGACACTGCTACAAGTGCAATGTGTATACATCTCAGTGACCTTGTAGAAACAATACACACTCGCCACCTCCACACTTCTGATATTTACAGCCTCCTTTGTAGATCTGCGCCAGAAACACTCACACACGTGTACTGTGCTGTATATCCTCCATCCTGCCGTCTTTTTGCTGTAGTGAACATCAAAGTAAACTGACTACACAGCCAGCACTACATATAGCTGACCTTATTAGTATCCTGCACACGGTTATTTGTCTTCTTGTCTGTGCAATTACAAATGATGTTCTTTCTGAAGTGCATGGGGTTTAGGGTTCTTAAGATCATTATTTTTTAAATCAAGTTTTTCCATGCAAGTTTAGATGCATCTAATCTAAATCTACACTCTTTGAAGAAAGGGTTCTATATAGAACCTTAAAAGGTACTAATGCACTACGTATTTGAAACCCCTAAAATGCAAAGCATGAATGATCACAAAATTCAAGATATGGAGGTTAAGAAATGTAATCAGTATCACACTAAGAGTGCCATTTCAGTTTTTATCCTCCAAAAATCAGCATGATTAAAATGGGATATTAAATTACTACAACAGTTTAATAAACAATAATTTAATGACAACTGGAAAATGTTGCAGAATAATGTAATATATGAAAGAATAATAGCCTATAAAGAACATTTGTGCCAAAAGGGTTCTTTCTTGTCATTATCATCATTTTTTGCATAAAAGCAGATTGAGTAAGTTGAGTAACCCTATGCTACATATATAGAACCCTTTTTTCTAAGAGTGTAGCCTATATATTTTTCAGTGGTATGTTACTAGCTCTTTTCACAATAGTATAGCTAGTTTTTCCAATGTGCATTAAAATGCTGCATTGCTGTTTTTAATGTCACATTGTATTGCATGCTCAGCCTGAGCAAGCTGAGGTAGTTCATATTCTGATTCCTTTTTGCATCGATTCAGATGGTTTATGAAACCATACATTAACCGATTACAGTCCCTGGTATCATTACAGATGCATTATATATCAGTGCAAAATCGATTATCAGCCTTCAATAGGGATTTTTTTAGGGAATATTGGTAGCTAATATTATATTTTTAACTGTAAATGCACATTTACCCTATTTTACAGTTAGATTACTTTTGTCATAATCATTTCTTTAAATGGAAATGAGCATCACAAATGTTATTGATCTTGTGAACAATTCATAAATTGTTTGTAAATGACTACTTTTTCAATAGAATATCTTGACTGCTCTTTACCTTGGCTAACTTTAGTGCTTTCCCAACACTTTTGTCTTGCTTTTCATTCAATCGTCCTTTTAGATGAAACAACATGCCTTTGTTTTAGTGTTATCTTCTTTTATGCCTGCACAGTAAATACAGTTTGTAATAACCAGGCCAGACCTACACCAACCACTCAGATTGCGTTTTGTCGGTCTACTTTGCATTAATAATTTACTTCATCACGTTGTATAATCAGTTCGAGACAACTATTTATAACAGGCTTTGCGAGCGCGAAGATAAAAGTAATTTGGGAAATAGCGCTGATTATCATTGGGAGGGGATTGGTAATCGTTGGGAGGGCATCGCTTGTACTACATATTAAGGTCTCTGGAGGGAATTAGACAGCGCGGACGTCACGGCCACATGTTCTCTTCACGATCAGCTCTCCGTTCACCTGTTTACGTATAAATGAGATAATTGGCCTTTCACTGAATGCAAGAGGCAGGTGTGGCTGAGGTACCACGCTGCTCTGAGACAGAGATGTGCTAACTTCAGTGCTGACAAACAGCTCAATGCAGGTCTGCGTTCCCCGAGGGGCGTCTTCATCGATCTTACTGTAGGGCTGATATTGGGGGAGGGTGTGCTCGCGTCAGCCTGCTGTAAAACCTACTTTCTGCTTTGCCTGGTGTTACGTTGCGCTGTATTTAGTGCCTTTGTTCTTGTATCTGGAGGTGGGTGTCATTAATTCAATTTCTATCCTCTCTCCCTGGTTTTCTCTCCCGATCTCCCTCATCCGCTCACCGCATTGCTCTCCTTCTGGACCGTCTGTCTGCGTGCCCCCTCCCCCTCGTCCTCCTCCGTCGTCTGTGTCTGTCGCTGTGAGACACAGGGACAGATAAAATCTGCCTTAACCTCTCCTCTAATCCCTTCACTGTCTGCTCGTTTACCTCTGCATTATTTGTTTTCATTTTCCCGTCCTTTTATTTGTTTAGCCATCCCTCCCTCCTGCACCGGCTTCGAGTGTGCTTGGTCATCACAGCATTGATTATTCTTCACTGTACTGTCTCTTTTTCACTCTCAAGGGTCCACATATCAGCTGTCAGACCCACCCAAGACTCCCACTCACATCCCCCTGTGGCACCGCCCCCGGTATTTCACTTCTCAATCACCTTCCCACATCGCCACGCGCATTTAATGAATGCGATCCATTTCCTTCTCCTTTTCTTTTCCCTTCTTCCTCCCACCTGTGACTCAGATGGGGCGTCGCAACTGTTTCCTATACTTTAAAACCTTCCCAGAGAAGCAAGAGACCCACTCTCCTTTGGATTCAGCCAAGGAGCAATGCAATGACAAAGAGGGTGGGGAGACTAACGATCAATATATCAGGCTCCTCCTGATTGGTCGGTTCACCTTGCCTGGTTGCATCGCCGCTGCGGATTGGCTGTTGCAGTGTTCCCTGCTCAGCAGCTGCAGCTATGGGGATTTGCCCTTCCTCTCAGCTGCTCTACTTCCTTTTCTCTCACAAAAGCAGCGTTCAGATCCTGAACGCGCCGCATAGTTCATGGCCTCTACAAACGAGCGCCGTTTTGTTTTGCGCTAACTTTCTATAACTTATAACAATCTGGCACACAGACATAAAGTGACGCTGCTGTCTCCCATGTGCTTGCTCTGTCTCTGTCCCTTTCTTTGCCTCCTCCCTCTTTTCCCTCCCTCTCTCCCTCCCTCCATCTCTTAATCAAGACACAGCCTTTGCATTGCTGGCTGCCTCCCGTCTGCACTCCTCCTCTTCCTCTCGTGCACTCTCTCACTCACGCTTTCTGCCATGCGCTTTCTGTTTGTCGCTCACCTCTGTATTCCCCAGTTACAGGTTTGCAACATAAACAGCTGCTGCTTCAGGCATTTCTTTTGTTATTTTGTACTTTTATGGTTTGCTTTTTGCGTAATATTCCTCTTGCGAATGTGTTTTTGCAGTTTTGAACAGGACAAGCTGTTTTAACTGAGTTTGTTGGCTTTGCTTTTTGTGTCTTTTCGCAAAGGTAGGTCTCTCCTGCTGCAAGTGCGTGAGGACAAGTCACAGTGCGATGAAAGGAATGCAGGGAAAGCAGGAGGGATGAGAAAGCGAATTCAAGTAAAAGAAGACTTGCATCACCATAAAGTGCCTCATCTGGATGCTGCGGAAGCCCTCCTCTGTGTCTGCACTCCCATCCTGGCTGGTCTCTGCTTCGGAACGCTCTTTCCCCGCTGACTTGAGCGGTGTGCGCTTGGCCTTGGCATGGGCTATATTTCACCCTGACAGTCAATCAACCCATTTGCCTGTTCCTTGATTTCCAACTTTGCCTACTCGCCATTTCACCTTATAATACAGAGGACACCGGTCGATTGGTTTCCCTTTTGGGTTCTCAAAGTGTTTCTCCCTTCACTTCTGCAGTCTCTCCATCCCTTGTGACCCAGACATGCGAGCATCTTTAGGGACTGCTGCGGCTATGGCAACAGGGCAAGGAGTTTCGGAAGCCTAAATTTAGAGAGGGGTCCGTTTTACGTCAATGCAAGAAAGCTTTTTAAACCCAGCGCTCCCGAGGGTGCAGTCTTAGACAGTTGGACGACCACTGCAGACAAATAGATAGTGCCGCTCTACTCTACTTTTAATGCCCTCGTTTTCCTGGAAGACAGCCGAAGATGCACCGCAGCATGTCACAGTGACCTACCCCACCTCAGCACTCTCAGTTCGTCGTTCTCCCTACCTGACTTTCAAATAATCTTATATTCTCGTCATACTCACCCTTTGGTTAATCGCTAGACTATGCCCCTACCTGTCAATAAGAGAGTTTGTTTTTCATCTCTAGACTGGTAGTCTGAAGATCTCCTCGCCACTGTGCTAATTTTTTGCAGCCTTTGTGCTTTATCACGCCTGGCTGCCCCACCCAAGCCCTCCGCTCACCCGCCACTCGCCGACGATGGCCGTCAATGTGACCATGGGCCGCGACACCAAGTGGCTGACGCTGGAGGTGTGCCGAGAGTTCCAGCGAGGAACCTGCTCACGGCTCGGACGCGAATGCAAGTTTGCTCACCCTCTCTCGCACATGCCACGTGGAGAACGGCCGCGTCATCGCCTGTTTTCGACTCACTCAAGGTAAATACACATGCACCCATTGTCATTGCACTGTGACATTAACTATAATGGGCTTTTTTTTTTAAGTTTTAGTACAGATTAGATCACTTCACAAACAATATTTGGTTCATGTTGTCGATAAATCTTGGATCTTTTGCTCAGTGTTGGTCTCTCTCCAGCTGATGAAATCAGTCTTTGAGTGAATGTTTGTGTCATTTTAAAGCACTCCAACCTCTGGTATGGGATTGGTTCAGTAATGATTAAAAAGATATGTGACATTTTATTTTAGTATGTCATTAAAAAATCATTGACTACCAATGAATGCTGGGAGTATTTACATGGTACTTCAAAAGTCCTAGGAATTCCATGGTATATCCAAGAAACTGCTTTGTTGGGTTATCTCCAAAATAATCCATGGTCATTTTGTTACTTTTTGTGCTTAAATAATGCTTTTCTTTGAAAGTGCTAATCTAAGAGGAGCAACATTTGAAAGGAACAGTTCCATCAATTCCACCATCATTAACTCATAACTGTTCTCAATATTGTAAATAATAAGAAATGTTTCTTGTGCAGCAAATCAGCATTTTAGAACGATATCTAAAGGATCATAGTAATAATCCTGAAGTAATAATCCTGAATTCAGCTTTACCATCACAGAAGTTTAAGTTATAATTTGCTGATAATCTCCTGACTGGTGGACCATGAAGTTCAGGAAGTAGGAACTCTGAAACTAGATCAGAGATTCATAAATGTATAATTCAACTGAATCATAAAAAAGAATGATTCATTAGCATGATTAATCATTAGTGGATGTAAAGATTTTTTTGTGAAATTGATTTGTTTCTTTCAAAGTTGTTATATGCCATAGATGACTTGAAATATAGTAATAATAATTACTTTTATGATACATTCTTGGAGCTTTTGAGTGTGCAATCCTCAGTCCCCATTCATTGTAACTGCATGAAAAATAAAAACCAGCACAATAACTAATTTCTCCTAATATACATTTTGAACATCAATGAGTAAATGCTTGCTGATAGAATTTTTGGGTGAACTGTCCCTTTAAAATTTGTATTTCCATAAACAGTTCAAATGTATTGTTTTCAGCTTTAGGTGAATTCTTGATTTATAAGCTCAAATGGTATACCTCTTCTCTTCTCATTGTCCATGTTCATCTCAGGAAGCAACTCTCTGGACCTGTGTGTCAATCAGGGCTCTGAGCATTGAGCTATGAGCACAACAAACGTGTTTGTGTGTTTATGTCTCTGCTTATGTGTTTATGTGCAGTGAAAGAGCCAGACAAGGCCCTCTCTGTCTGAGTGCAGCAGCTGTCTCCTCTTTTATTGAGCTAGAATGTATTATTTGGCCATTTTTTGGCTGTGGGCAGCATTTGTAGGGGAGCTCTGGATGAGGAGGAGTGAGATAGAAAGTTACATGTGGCCTAGCAACAGCACCAGCCGACTGGATACAGTAATCCCTATGAACTGTGTTACAGTTGTTAGCCTTGTGTACCAGTGGCCTGTGTAGATTAATTACTCATCCAATTGTTCGATTTGTTTTTATCAGATCGAGGTTAGATTGCTGTTATGACTGAGAGGGATAAAAGCTACCGGAAATAAATTGGAGAAAACTGTTATGTGGTTTATTCCTTATGATGTTCTTGTGTGTGTGCGTGTGTCTAAGAGTTTAAGTGGTGCCTATTGAAGTGCTAAGAGGTGCACATAAAGTCGACATGAAACGAAATTTGCGATTGTCTTTTCTTCACTATTATTGTGACATACTAGCCTGGATGCCAGCCTGAACCCCGCCCACAACATTTTTTGCTCAGGAAGTTCGGCCCATTGAGAGTAATTATGATCGGTTCAGAAATCGTCAGGCCAATCAAATTGACTGGGCGGCCTTGATACGATGATGGACAGATGATCTGCATTTATGTAATCATCACGTAATCAAAGAGAGCTTGGGTTGAACTGGTTGTTTTCCTCAAAGATGAATGCAGCTGGAGAATTGAGATGTATTCCGCTATTGCGTCTGTTAAAAGAAATCGACAGCGCATTTGTCGAATCGGAAAAATGTGTTTGCCTACGGGATTCGGCAAAAGTTTAATTTATCAGCTGGCTCCGATGGTCACTAAGAAGATGGGACGTAATGAAAACTCTGGGGTCATTGTGGTTTCTCCTTTGGTCGGACTCATGAAGGACAAAGTAAAAAAATCGTTATTTTTACTATTTCTTCTTCCAGCGTGCGTGCAGTTGAGTTCTGTTGACAACTATGCGAATCTCAAATATACGTCACTTACTGCG
The DNA here is from genome assembly GCA_030378365.1 of Hybognathus amarus. Taxonomy (NCBI): domain Eukaryota; kingdom Metazoa; phylum Chordata; class Actinopteri; order Cypriniformes; family Leuciscidae; genus Hybognathus; species Hybognathus amarus. The sequence continues at coordinate 155,954 of JAQIUQ010001048.1, read as the reverse complement.
TTCCTCTGATTGGTTGTAGGTCTATCCAATTGAGTGCAGTGTTTTTTCCCCTGGTTCAGTTAAGCCAAGGGGTAATCCATTTGCCGAAAATTGGAGCCACCATTGTAGCAGAACTTCACCTGCTGTTAGCATTCGATTGACTCCATTCATTTTGGCATCATTTTGACAGCGAATCATTTTACATCTGAGGCGTCCGAAGTCAGGCTGGGAAAATCGAATTTGAAATAAAAATCAAGTTGGCAGGTCAAATCGATTCATATTTTCAAAAAATCGATTTTTTAGATTTTTTTCTCCCCTCTTCAGTATAGTGTAACTTACATTTTGCATTCACCAAATCTTCCTTCAGGGTTTCCACAGTTTGGTTACGACAGTCAATACGATGAAACTCTCAAAGATGATTCAATGTTCCTATTATTATTATTACTAAATCATGACGTTACTTTCTACCGGGTGTCTGTTAGAGCAAAACACTAGTCAGAGCACTATTGTTATTCACGCGCAGTCGCGCACAGTAATTGCAATTTAAAACTGTTAAAAGAAAAGGTTCAATAAACGATTGCATAGCTAGATACTGTACATTATACACGAATCAGTATGTATTTCCTTTGTGCTTTGAACTGTTCAGTGCGGACTGCGGAGTCGACCTATGGACTCGAGCGCGCTGGGCTGCGCGCTGTGACTCCATGTGGCTTCAAGCGCATCATTCAGCGCTCGGAATGCGCATAAGCGCTTTGTGCTGCGGCCCGCGATGTATTGGAGCCTTTCATATCATAATACGTTTGCGCAATGAAAGATTATTAATAGCCTTTTCTTGTTCTGTCCTATCTATCATATGTTGCTGTCTCATTAAACAGCTGTGCTATACATTAAAAACATGTTTTAATTGTATAGTAGACCAGACTATATAATAATTGATCCTTTTGATTTTTGTTATCTTGTTTTTCATGAATGTACAATACAAAGAGCAATGTGTAAAGTTTGACCAGATTTAGCATTACACTTGTCTCATATTTGTTCCCCACTAAATGTTTTTTTCCCTAAATGTTCAGATTTTATTCAATATTGTGCACTTGCGAATTTGCGATCTTTCTAGACTAAATTGAACTGCTGAATTATCCATTAATCTGGTTTATAATAGCATTTTTGGCATAGATTATGATCATATTTTTTGGGATTTGTTGTTTTTCTTAATAATGAAGTTGTATTAATTAGATTGTGTTTAGCACACAAAAGAGTTATAATCAGTTCAACACAGAGTTATAGAAATTCTACTTGATTAAAAAAAAATCGAATCGTAAATCAAGTTTTTTATAAAAAAATCGCAGATTTTTTTAAAGGAAAAAATCGCCCAGCCCTAGTCCGAAGACTTAATTTGTCCATTATTTATTTTCTAAAGAAACACTGCAATGTTTAAAATGCTACATTACTTTGTATCTTACGTTACGGCCCTGTAGAAGCCGCTTTTGTAAAAATAGGCTAACGATTGTGTTATAACCACAGGATTTTCTGTCGCACAGAGAGACATTACCGTATAGACAGAAGGAGAAGCTCGCAGGCAATCTTTTACTGCCTATGAGGAAATTGGGGGACATGGAGGCATAAAGTCAAGGGAGAAGCCCATAGTTAGAGAGTCCATAAAAGCAAAGGGACAAAATAATTCAACAACATTTTGAGAAATTAGGTGATTCAGATTGTCTTGGCACAGCTACTAGAAGATTTACAACTGTCAGACTGTCGTCACGCTCAGTTTGAGCCTGTGCAGTCACTCCATAGAGAGTATAAGAAGTGGACAGAGCCATCTCATTGGAACTCAGTTGAGACAACTGAAACCCATTTTTAGTGTTTTTTAGGACTTCCGTTCCTGACGTGCAGACTCAGAACCGACTCAACCAGAGCTTGACGACGTAGATGTGACGTGATTGACCCGTCTGTCTTCTAGTGGCTGTGGCATGAGAAATCTGAATCATTCCCTTCCGAAACATCCAGAGGCAGATAGTGTGAGCTGTCCATGAGCTCAGGAGCAGGAGAAACTTTTGTTAGGTATTCTGATTAATTATTTTGTCATTTTGCCTCCACGTTTCCCCGATTGCCTACAAGCTTCTCCTCCTGTCAATACGGTAATCTCTCTACTGTGCGACAAGAGAGTCGCTTGGTTATGACGCAATCGTTAGCCTACTTTTACAAAAAACTGCTTCGACGGGGCCATAACATAAGCTACAAGGTAATGGAGCATTTTATACATTGTCATGTTTCTTTAGAAATAAATAATGGACAAATGGAGTCTTCAAACGCCTCAGATATAAAGTTATTCACTGTCAAAGTGACGCCAAAATGAATGGGAGTCAATGGAAATGCTAACGCAAGTGAAGTTCTGCTACAAGATGGCGGCACCCGGCCGGCTTCAACTTCTGGTCAATAGATTACCCCCTTGAGTCACTCAGACATCAGACAGGAAGTGGAATAATTGGGCTTCAGTTTTCTCCGATTGAAATGAATGGGGTCGCTGTTCTTTTATTGTCTATGGTTAAGACACGCCTCATAATCAAAGCTTTTATATGGAGCAGTATCAGACTCACATTCTGACTAGAATACCTCACGCTGGTGCACATGTGCTCATTAGAGAGAGATGTTGTTGTAAGAGGAAGGAAAGTTCATGTTTTTGATGAAAGATTAAAAGGGCGCATGAAAAAGAGGTGTGTCGAGAAATCATTTATATTATAAAACAATCACTAACCGTGTTTATATACGATGAAGCACTGATATGACCGCTTCACCGAACAGCCAAATTAACTACAGTTAATGAATTTTGGTTGACTTCTCCTGACTCTATGTCTGCGTCATTCACCTTTTATTTTTCCATTTTGTACTGTATGGTACCATATGTAATCAGTGGACTGTATGTTACACTGTTTAATAATGCTTCTTGAATCTATTGAATTGTTAATTTTGATTTCATAGGAACTTCCTTGTACAAAAAACCTTGAGACAAGACAAGCCTTTGCATGCAGAACCTCTCTGCTAAAAAAGAACTGGAAGAGAGTCATGCTCACATGCTCATGCTAATGCCATTAGGTGCTTCACACTTTTCTAGGTTATTCGACCAATAATTTTTTTTTAGTTGAGGACATAGACTGTAAAAAATATGGACAAAGCATCTGTGACGTCACACATAGACTTTCTGAAGAACGAGTTTGAGGCTGTTTATGGGGGGTACAGGCGGCGCCATACTGGAAAATCTTGAGAAATACAAATGTTCAGAAAGGATACAAAGGTGGTATGATGTGTTGTGTCAGATCATGACCGAGACGTCAAATTCCACTCGGCGCAGCCCGTTATCAGCTATCAATCAAAGTTAACCACCCTTATTTGTCATATATTTTATAGCTAAATACGATCTTAAACTAACGAATTAGAAAAAAATTCACCCCCTCACAGTTGTCAGGCACGCAGAGCATATTGAAGATTACAATAAAAGTCCATGGGACCAAACTGTAAACATATGAATTTATGCTGTGAAAACGGACATTATAACATGAGGTCTACGGATATTTGGAAAATCTCTTGCAGATTGTTGATGTATTGCAGTTTTTCACACTTCCGGGTAGGCTTAATTTTTCAGATTAGAATGTTGCCGCTTGGTTGAGGAGGATAAAAAAGGGCAAATCATCAGCAACCACCCAAACAGCATAGAAAATGCTAAGAAAACATGCTGAACACCTGGCATCCACCCATAGTACTAGTATGCCGGACAATAGTGTTGTGTGCGGTTGCCAGGGCAATGCTACGTAGTTACTAAAGTGTTCTGCAGTTCAAAAAAGTAAGGAAATCTTGTAATTAATTGTGCAAGATCTCAGGTTTTGAGTGCAGCCCCCTTCTATCACAGTCATTGCATTTTTTATGTTCAAATAATTCCAGCATTTATCTCCAGTCCCAATCTCATCCCCCAGGCCTCATCTCTCCTCTGCACACCTCCACATTTCTTCTAATTTATCGACATTAGCTAATGGCTGCTGTTCTGTTCTTCCTTCCACTAGACCCTGATGCACAATGTCTTGCTTTTTGCTGTTCATTGGCCATTAATCTGGCTTGGTTTGCTTGAAATCTCGTACAGGGATGCATGAATTAGGCAGTCAGCTAGTCCATGTAAATGTGATTGAGTTATTGATGCTGGAACAGGCTTCTGTCTGAAAAAAACAAACAAATCAGCAGGTACTGTCATTGACTGCGTCTTATTCACATGAACATGATTCAAAAAGTTATTTTTAGAAAATAGGACAACTAAATGGCCACTGAGAGACAATGTTCCAGGAAGTACATTTAATGGGGACATTTGCAAAACAGGATTTTTCTAGCTCTTTTGCCATAAAGGAGTTGATGTACTTAGTACTATATGAATATTAAAGTTCCAATTAAATGTGTGGAGGCGGTTTTTTAAATGTTTTTAAAAGTTTCTAATACTCACCACGCCTGCATATGTTTGATTTAAAAATGCAGTATGTACATTAACACTGTGAAATATAAATAATGATATCTATTTGAATATATTTCAAGGCAAGACACCCCAGGTAATTAGGGTAAAAAATTTACCGCTAGATATCACTATAATTCCCAGCTGATTTATTCCATTAAGAATTGAAAAGATTTTTGGCATCACAGGTTTTCTGAAATGTGGATCTTTTTGGATCTCCTTAGACTAAAAACTCTCGATACTTGAATAGAACTTTTTTGGCACGTCTCCCTCTTCTGACATCACAGTTCAGCTGTGTTTTAAAAATATGATGGCTAAAATATGACAGAAATGGCTATAAAGCTCACTGTAGGGAAATGAAAGTAATCATTTTAAAGATAATTACATTTTATAACCTTATTTAATATATTTAACAAAAATTATAATAATAACCTAAGAAACACACTTTAAATACTACTCAGAGGTTTCTTTTGCTAGGCTTTTCACCACAAGTCCTAGACAACTAGACATCGCAACATGAAATACTGGCTTCACCTTTAAAGCAAAAACAGCTTGCAAGGAGGGAAAATTTGTATTGAAAAAATATGTTGTTTTTGGCACAACATATATTGTCTAAGATTTTTGGGGAACAACTTTTTGAACAAGGAAAATTGCCATTATGAAAAGGTTCAATGCTCAGATTTTAATTGAGGTTTATTGTGGTATAATCAGATATTCTGTCTGCTTTCTCCATTTGTACAGTCTCTCTTTTCTTCCTCCCTCTCCCTTTCTTTCTCACTGGCCAATCAGTAGTTAGGAGACAGCATGAGGCAAAACTTACTCTCGGTTGCCGGGTGTGTTACCATGACGACGCAGAGGAGATCCCTGGCCTAGTCCATCCTTCATGACATGACTTACAGCTTTTCATCTCTGCAATGTTTCTTCTCATGGGGACACTTGTCAGAGCCCTCTGTATATTTGCTACATCTCTCTATGGTGACAACAACCTGTGTTTTTTGTATCACTGTGTACTATTGAAATGAGCGGCATGTTCTTGTTGTCTTCCAGAATGTTAAAGCTTGGCTATGAGGCTGGTTCTCATGTGTGTTTTGGCAGGATCACCTGTCTGCTCCTTTGAGACGGTCTCCTCATTACCCACACACTGACACAATACACACCGCTGATGCAATTGCTCTCAATGTCAGTGTGTGAAAGCGATGTACAAGTGTCAGTATACGCAATTAACAATGTTACACAGATCTGTGACTGTGTACATCGTTGCATGTGAGTATATTGCCTATGATGGTTTTATGAAGAGGAACTGAAGCAGGGTGGTGTTTGGTATAGTATCAGGCTCAGACTGCACGACCACCAACCGTCCCATTAACCACTAGCCCAGATCGTTCATAGATAAAAGCAATGGTGTAAAGTTTTGAGTAAATGTAATTAGCTCCTGTACTCAAAGGGATACTTCACCTCTGAAAAGATGAATGTGTATTTAAAATGGGTCGTTTATGTAGAAGAAATGTGAAATTATTTTTGAATTTGGAGCTTTCTAGACTGAGAAAGCCAGAAAATGTATTCGCCCAAAATGTCCGGGATTCGGCTTTTGCTTACCACAGTTGCCATTCATTGTGTTTACGAGACTGAGGGCTGCGGAAAACGGCACAGTGCAGGTTGGGTACCGAAACTCGGTGCCAATAGGGAACCGGTTCTGATGTAAACGATAGTATCCAGACCGAATAAGAATGAAAATTTCTATGCCTGATTTCGGTGCCTGAGTCTGTGGCATGAGGCACACACACGCATCTCTCGCTGTCTCCCTCTCTGACGTGCGTGCACTATACGATTTATTGAAGCACTGTCTCGATCTGTCTCGCACGCGCACTCTCTTGCTCGCTCGTTAGCTCTAGATTCTGGGAGATTTGAATTAATTTGCAGTCATCCACGAGCCGTTATCAATATGCGGGAAACTCCTGGAACGTCTGCTGATAGCGAGGGATTAATGAAGATGTCGAAGACAAAACGATGCAAGGTTTGGCTGCATTTCACGTGTAAAATGGCGCGTCAGACACGATTGTTTGAAGCCCATATAGAATCACGATTCACGGCACCTTGACGCTCACTTCATCATATTATATTAGCGCGCACATCATCTGCTCAAATTGTTCTGCCGAAAAAAAAAGCTTGTCGACAGCGCAAGGAGTTTGGCAGTGAACGCAGCGTCTCGCTCCCTATTCAGAGGACATTGGGTTACACAGAGATGTTCTCTTTTATATCATGTTTACACAAAGCTACGTAGCTAAGACGCAGTGGGAACGAAATATAACGAATTGATATTATGTAAATGTGAACTTCTATTTTATATTGGTTTATTTATTACTACCAGATGTTACTTGTATTTATATTGTAAATTAATATTGTGTCCAGTTTGGCCCTGTAAATAAAGGGGTATTATTTTTTGACAAAGTGTGTTTCATTTTCTTAAGTACCGTTTCAAGAATCGTTTAGGCACCGGAACCATTTAAAAAATACCAGAGTAGGTACTGGTATCGGATAAAACCCAACCGAATTTCCAACCCTACTGATAAGCGACACCTGTGTGAGCGCACCGGTCTCGTATCTCTCACGGAGGAGCGGGAATTTTCTTAGCTTTGTTAAAACACTCATCCACCGATCACTTGTTTAGCGTTCATGTAAACACCACATTCAGATTCACCAATCGGAATGAATTTATTTAAACTGAAAAAAAGCTGTACATATAAACAATGAACCTCGACTGCAGAATACCGGACATTCGACGGCCGAACATGTCCGGGAAAAAGGGGATGGTAACCACTACTACTCACGCTTTCTCCACAGAACAAGAGCCTGCTAGCTTAGCTTCCAAAAAAAGATGGCTGACACTATGTGTACATTCTGTGATTGAGATCCCTTTCTCTATGGGCGGGTTGAAAATATGCGCGACAGCCCCTACTACTGACTGCAGTCTTTAGCTTCTGCTGGCCAAAAAAAATGACGATTTTTGCATCATCGGAGGATTTGAATAAATCTCTAGTCTCAGGGGGATATGAGGGTGGAAAGCATGGTAATTTGGAAATACTACAGGTTTTCTACTAATACAAAGCTTAATGCTAAATCCTGAAGTATCCCTTTAAGTATCTTTTTGGCTACTTTTGTAGTGTGACTGAGAATGAAAGCTGTTAAACTTTTACTCTCTGCTTGACAAATTTTCCTGTACTCTTTACTCCAATATATTTGTGATGACTAATGCAATTACTTGTTAAATTTGGCATGGCACCTAACGTTTTTCTGCGGCAGTTTATTTCTGCTATAAAAGAAGTGATATGCCCATCTACAGGGCATTGAAGGTACTATATCTCGTGCGGCTTGGCCATACCCACTTAAAATTGTCAATATAATTCAGAATGATTATTATAGTAATGACTCTACTGTTTAAAAGTTTGGGGTCGATAAGATTTTTATTTCTTCAAAAGTGACAGTAAAAGACATTTAGAGCCCTATCTTGCACCCAGCACCCAATTGACTTTGTACACTGACGCATCTATCATTCCGTATTTTGCACCCGTGCAAAGTAGACTTTTCCACAGACGCACGCCAGCAAACTCAGGGAATGAACTTGCGCTCCCTGGGTGATTTAGCACAAAAAAGGAGGCATGTTCTGGCGCAAACAATCCCTGGTGCTATTTTGCAGTTCCAGAAAACAATTGCGCCACTGACCAAAAAAAAAAACCTAGTCTAAATCCTAGTTGCATTACATTCAGATGCTATTTTAAGCACTCATGCTTGGCCATAATACAGAGTGTGAACAACGCACATACACTGTACAAGATTCTCTCATCTACACAGATGCATTTTACTTTTTGCAAATGATACATTATTATAAGAAAAAATATTAAAACACAAGGGAAATCATTGTTGTGTCCTTGACGCAAAAAATAGGCATAAAGCTTACAGATTTACCAAAATTATTATATGCATGTTAACCCGAAGCTAATTTGGGGGGGTTTGTCCCATTCCCCATGGTCACTTCTCTTTCTTTTACAGCCCTGATGAGAACATCGATCTCCTCGGCTGTGAACCGATTGTGAAGTGCACCTGGTAAATGCGTCGTTATAACAGTATTGCGCCATGGAACAAGCACATCTCGTTTATCATGCTTCTAAAGGGAATGTGAGATGACGCTCTGATTGGTTTATTTCACGTTACACCCAATTGGTTTCCGTTACGCCCTATTGGTTTGAAATGAAAGTCGAGGATTGACGTCAGAATTTGACTGATGTTGGTTTCTGATGTCACCCACGATTTAAATAATTATTTACTTAATTTAACAACAATGTTTGTGTATTGAAATGTTGTAGTTAAAGTATACCAAACAGTGTAAATCTTGTGCAGTTCTTAGGTGGTGTATATGCATATACTCTTCCAGCGGGCACTGATGGAATTCTCTGATAGGATGATGCACGGAGACCAATGGATGAACATTACTTGTTGTCATGTACCGGTACTTTAATCAAATATCACATAGGGCTTGCAGTGAATGTCATCTTTATTTATAGAGAAACGCTCCAATTCTGATTATATTGACCTTAATTTACAAGTGAGCCAAGGGCACAGCTCTTGACCAGAACAGGTTGTAATGTAGACATGATTTTATGCCATCTGACTATGTGCAACTAGGTGTCATATAGAACTGCATGTGTGGGAGATGCATTGAATGATGCATCAGTTGGATTGTGAAACATCTCCAACTCCTCGACAGCACACATAGATTACACTGTCCCTCATGCTGACACTCCAGACACCCACTTTCATCTCCATTAAGTGCACCAGATCACACTGGCCAGCAAAGAGACACCCCACACTCACTCACTTCAAATTTTGTTAGGACTTCATCACTGTTAAAAGCCGCCCAGAGGCTACTGAAGACACAAACAAGTGTTTAAATTGCTGTTGGTGCTGGACAGTTATACATCTCATTCATATGGAGTGACAGTTTGACATTCCGTCTGAACTGTTAGCCTTGCACAGACACCATTTGCATTCATTGTTTCCCAAATTCCATTTGGATTCCATAAGGGTTGCATCACTCAGAATTCCTCTCAGAATTCCATTCAGATTCCATCATGTTTGAACCGCGTGCTCCATGCTACGCAGCACAATTCAATTTGTGATCCCAACAACCCATTAAAAGGGATGACTTGAGTAAAGGACATTGAGTAAAAATAAGTCTTATCTAACCGAAGAAAAAAAAGAATGAAAAGTTTCATTCTCAGCAAATCAAATCATTGTTGCCTTTGAATTCCTGCTGACAAAGATGGTTGAAACTCTTTGGCATTCTTGCAGATCATGTTTGTAAAGACCAACATGAAACATTAAAATGTGTTTAACTCTTCCTCCCTTACAGATCTGAATGCATTAAAGGAAGAAATTCAGTGCACCAAACCATGTTTTTTTTGTTTTTTTGTTGTTTTTTTTCATAGAAAATTTGCTTTCTTTTAAAACGATTAGAGAAATTGACATTTTCCCATAATTTATTCACCAAACAAGCCAAGTGGGCATGGTTGGTTTTCTTTTTTCGTAAGCAAAAATAGATGTTTGACTCCAATCTGCTCTTTTCCATACAATTGCAGTGAAAGGCCTAGTCTGAAAGGCCTTTCAAGCTCTTAAAATGAATGGCCATATAGTCTGCATAACCTATTATTCAAAATCTTTTGAACCCATATGAAAGCTTAAGTTAGGCCTAAGTCTAAATATTGTTGATACCATGGTCACCATTCACTTTCATTGTGTGTAAAAGAGCGACACACAGTCTTTTATATCAGGTCTTTGGTTTTCTGCAGAAGAAAGAAAATCATTATGAGCAACATGAGGTTATAATAATAAATTATGACAGAAATTTCACTTTTGGATGAACTATCACTTTAAGAAAGAATGATTAATTTGTCAGAAACATTTGTGTTTGTATATTTCATCAAATTGTATGTCACATAACCTCTCCCCTAGATTTCTAGATAGAAAATATGTCATTAATGACTCATGTTGATTACCCAACAGTTTAAGATATTTAAGATTTAGTCTCAAGATCTTTCTGTCTCTCCATTGAAAATGTATGTACGGTATACTGTCCTTGTCCAGAAAGGAAATAAAGACATCATCAAAGTAGTCCATGTGACATCAGTGGGTTATTTAGAATGGTTTGAAGCATCACAAATACATTTTGGTACAAAAATAACAAAAACTACGACTTTATTCGAGCATTGTATTGTCTTAATTGTCTAAATAGAAAAAGGCAATAGAATGTAACCTAACGTTACTCTATCACACTAAACAGCATTTAAATGTGTGTTGAAAGTTATAATGTTTTACTACGTCTTAGTACGTTTGCTATACAAAACTAGCAGTAAGCTAGATCAACATTAGAATAATACTGACCATATTCTAACATTTGATCATGTTGAGCTAACGTTATATAACATTGATTTGTTTTATGTTCGTGACTCGTGAAGCTCTGTCAAGTCCAAGTTAGTTGCGGACGCATGGAGCTCTCGGCATCTCAAAAACACCACGCTGATATTGATCCTCATTTTAGTTCTCCTTCTTTGTCTCCAAAGTCTGCTTGCCATGGTCAATGTTTGCCGCTCAACGTTACGCATCTACGCAGTTGTCCACGTCTGTCTCCATGGTTACCTGCATGTCTATGGCAGTATGAACGGAAACCGAAGATAGCCGCGGATATTGCGTCATTGACAGCACGACTTTTTCGGGACGGCCACTTATTTTTAAATTGGAATATCTCTGAAATGAAAAACTCTTTGGAGACTTTTGGGATATTGTAAGTACACAACTGCAGGAAATATATCACACTGTGCAAGTGATTTTTGGATATTTTATTACAAAATTCTTACATATTGTACCTTTAAGATGGTTGGAATGACATGAGGGTGAGTAAATGATGACAGTATTGTAATTTTTCAGGTGAACTATCCCTTTAAATTTTAAATTTAACGGCTCTATTAATCGGCCATTGTTATGAATTCCTAATTGTTATAGGCTAGGTTTAGCATGTGATTCAGTTTTGTACCATAGTTCCCTGCTCCATTTCTCTATCCCCAAGACCTCCATAACCTGAAACAGGTAGAAAATTTAAGAAAATAAATTTATGTGAAGGGAAATCGAGAAGCTTTATCCATAGAACATCAGCCAGAGTGTGTAACTGTCGGACTGATGGAACGACATCTTCCCTACTGGGTTATTACAGTACCTTTCGCAGTGCAGAACTAATGGCATTGCTCCATGGGTTCATTGAGTTTGTCTCGCAGCTAATCGACCCCGCTCCTGAACGTTTTGTGTGTGTATTTAACCGTGTCTGTTGCTTGCCCATCAACATGTTGCTCAGGGAGCTGGGTGATAAGCATCATGCTATACATCCGATCCATATGTAGTATGAGTGTGAACAACAGCCACAAGGGCTATATAATCTTGTCAGCCACACAGACGGACAGATTGTTGATGCAAACAGACAGACAGGAAGGCTGTCAGCGGTCAATTCATTTGGAAGTAGTGAATTTTTTCCCGTCCGTGTCCCAATGCTGTCATTTTGCTGTTTCCTCTAATCGTTTGATATTCAGACCTTCCAGCACTCCTGAGATTATGCTATTTTCTTTTCATTTGATGGGGTTTTGGATGTTTCTATTGGAGTGGAAAGTTGGAATCGGTACTGTCAAATATCTAGGGATTCCTGTTTAATTTATCCTTTCAATCACAGAGTCCTTATCTTCCTGACACACTGCACGAAGTCTTGGATCTTTTCGTAGCTGAGATTTAGTACAATTCATCTCTCTGTCTCTGTCTCTCTCTGTCTCCCTCTTCAACCTCTCTAAGGGACGCTGCACACGTGATAACTGTAAGTACCTGCATCCTCCGCCTCATCTCAAGACCCAGCTGGAGATAAACGGCAGGAACAACCTGATCCAGCAGAAGACCGCAGCCGCCATGCTGGCCCAGCAGATGCAGTTCATGTTGCCTGGAGCTCAGCTGCAGCCTATCGTGAGATTAGATTTTCATAAGCAATAACGTCACGATCATTTCTGTCGGCTTGAAAACATTGGTTTGTAATCTCTTGTTGTCTTTGTATCTCCTATCCAGACCTCTTTCCAGTTACGCCTTCATTGGCCAACAGTCCGAGCATGGCTTTCAGCCCATACCTGAGCCACATGAGCCCGGGCATCAGCCTCATGCCCGAGCTTCTGCCCAGCGCCCCGTGCTGGTCCCGGGAAGCCCCACCGGCATGGCCATGGGCAACGGAAATTCAACGCAGAAACATGTTCGCACAGACAAACTTGAGGTGTTAAACAGTCAACAATATCACTATAACTGTTGCTAAACATACATATTTGAATATATCTCAAATTGCATTCTGTCATTTTTCCAGAGCAGCACACTTTTAGGCCGGAGAACACACTGGATGCGTGGCGTAAGCGTGGAGTGTCCTTTTTTATTTCGGCTCCCATGTTAACAGATTAGAGCTTGCACACTGCCCGCAGTGACGCGCATCTCAGGCGCGGCATGAAAAATGCGTGTATGCTAGAAATAGAACCGACGCCTATTTTCCACGCAACACGCAAGCGATGTTGGAAGCGTTTCCAGGCAAATAACAATAGGAAACAATATTTATATGTCATTTTGTACACGATTACAGGGCTCCAGACTGCGACCAAAATTTGAAAGTGTGCGACTGAATATTAGATCCAAGTCGCACATGTGCGACCAGTAAATTTGCCACACGTTAAACGCATGGTGGAAGGGGCGCGTCAATGAATCCGTGACAAGAATAGCGCACGTAAACGTCTGTGGGAAGGAGACGGAGACAAATATCACATCATGTGATATAATATCACATCACAATATCAAATATCACATCACATGTGCGTCTGATAAGCGATCTCGACTCGTTACCTAGCAGCGAATGCAAACAAAAATGAAAGTGGAACGAAAATACGCTAGCTGCTACTCGTCAATGATTAGGACCGTCGAGCAGCTGCAGCGACCCGAACCACTGACAGTAAAACAAAGCCCCCGATTCCCCGAACTTGCCAGTCGCGGGCCGATCTCGCTCACGCGACACTGTTAGCCTAGGAGATCCAGAGAAGAAATCCATTGAATTAGCCTCAGAATTAATAACATGATCACTACGAGATCTGAGTGAGAAACATTCCGAATTCGGCGCAGAGTTAGTCTGTTATAAACCATAGATATCAGATCAAACAGTGCTGACGTGGAAACCAGGAGAAACACTTATAGAAGGCTTTCAGTCCACAGATCAGCAACATTCACCATGGATTTAGGCTAATGTAGTAACTTAACTCTAACCATAAATATGATAAAGTGGAAGAAATAGTCAAACGCTTACAAGTAGCCTACTACACATCTTTTCCCAGCACTTCAAAACTAAAATATATATATAAATGTTATATATTTTTTTGTATTTTTTATGTGATGACTAACACATTTTTTGTTCATCCTTCAAAGATTGTCCTAAAACAAAACAAAAATTAAGATGTTGGAAAACTCTTATTTAAACATTTATTTAAAAAAAATAATCCTTTGAGGTGGTGCTGCTTTCAAATTTGAGTCTGGAGCCCTGTGTACTTAAAATAAAACAGCATATCATAATATTAAGTCTATTTATTATTAAATAATTTTTTCAGTATTACAGTTGTTTTGGGGGAAATTTGAATAATTGCACTGCAAGCTGATTTAAGGTGTGCCCCTAAATTTTCTGCTTGTGCTCCTAAAATTTTCAGTTAGGGGCAACAGCGCTCCTAGTAAAAAAAGTTAGTCTGGAGCCCTGGATTACATATCAATAAATTACATTTTAATGTTTGAAAGTCTAGGTTTTGACATACATTCAGATATCAAAATAATTTAAACAAATAATAACAATAATTATCAGTTTTCAAATATTGCCAATATATTTGCCTATATATAATTTCTTGTCATTTTTATTTTTTAAACAATCGAGTCCTGGTGTCCACCACAGAGGTCATAGCATAACATACAAATATCTTTTCTCTTTTTTCATTTGTTTCTTATGTTCATAACAATGTGATTACATGAAGAAGAAAAAAAAACTTTTGAAAAAAACTTTCTGGGCCTCAGGAGGATATAAAGATATGATAGGCTAGAATAACAACATAGTGTGTCTTCTGAGTAGGCTAACGGTCCACCATCAGGCTTAATATAGGCTCTTTAAAGCTACACAAAATTTGAAAATGTTATTGAAATAAACAGACAGCCCACTTCACTATTTTTCGGATTTTGGAAGATGTGATAACAGTTGAAATTGTTGTCGTAAAGGCAAGAGCAACACCGCTAATCCAAATGTAGACTGTCCCTCTATGTCACCTAGCAGAAGCAGCGCCGCGTCAGACACGCTTCTGGTGTGCAAAGACACAGAAAACACGATGCACCCGCCACGTAGCTGACACGCTACAGAAACGCCACTCTCACGCCACGCATCCAGTGTGTCTCCGGCCTTAGTTAACTGTTTGGCGATAAAACAATATATATGCATTATATTTTCTATTGATATAATCAAGAACTTTAAATGAATTGTTTTTTTTTACATCCCTGTGGGGGAAAATGAATGAAAAACAAACTTTTGGATCAAATGTTACTAAAAAACGTGTATGCACTCTATAGCAACACCCTGGCAACCACTCACAACACAGAGTTGGACAAGGGCCACTCACATTAAAATTACTGTCACTAAGGTTGATTTTCAGCCTAACTAATAGGGTAAATCTCTGCTATCTGGCTCCCAGGTCTGTCAGAGAATTCCAGCGAGGAAACTGCACGCGTGGGGAGAACGACTGCCGCTACGCCCACCCAATGGAAGCCGCCATGGTGGACGGCAGTGAGAACTCGGTCATTGTTTGCATGGATTACATCAAGGGCCGCTGCACCCGTGACAAATGCAAGTACTTTCACCCTCCGGCTCACTTACAGGCCCCGGATAAAGGCGGCGCAGCACCAAGCCAGCCAGAATGCTGCTGCCATGGTGAGTTACTGAGACGATCCCATTACAATGACAATCACACGCGCTAATTCTCATAATTACGACAATCACACATCATTTATACTTAATTAAAGGGATGTTCTGTGTAAAAATGCCATCAGTAAAGACAATAATGCAACAATATGAAATAATAGTTATATTGATAATTGGGCTAAACATAATTTAATGCACTGTTCAATAAAACTAGTTTAGCAAGAGAAGACCTTGAGAAATATATCTAGAACCATTGTGTGGAAAGTGCTTTATTTTATCCATTCATCTGAATTTTTGAAATTTGTTTTAAAATTAATAAAATAAAGCAGCATTCATTTTAAAATAGTTTGCAAATAAATTGTGAATTTTCACACTTGGGAAATAAATTGATCTAAGCTAATAAAATCATAAATGCAAATTCACTGTTATTTATTGAATGTGTTGCATATTTAAATAAATTCTGACCATTTAATCATAAGCTGCTTGTTATGGCATAAATCAAAATGAATCAAAACTCAAACCACTTATTAATATTCATATTCATTATTATTAATAACATATTCATTATTATTAACATTCATGATTACCATTCATTATTCAATGATATTATATCCCTTTTCACTTACAAAGACCACAGTGCACTGTTTATTTGTGGGCATTTTATGTAGTAATTTAGTAAGTTTCGTCATCTTTCAGCACCGTTTTGTTGGAAAAGGAGGTTAAGTGACCAGCAACCTTAGTTTTGGCCAGTATGCCATTTTCAATAAGCTTTATCTGTATCAGATGAAGGTGTGTGTATTTATAACTCACTTTCCACACACCTTCAATGAGAGTTTCAGGAGTGTATTAAATAATTCAGATTCCCCACAGGAGGTTGTGTGTGTGTGTGTGTCTGTAGGTGAGCTCTTTGTCTCTTGTGTGATGTATGAAGACCAGGGCTCTGTGATCGCTTGCAAACAGTGTCTGCAGTGCAGGTGCAGGAGAGAAAAAAATATAAGAAAGGAAAAACAAGCAATTCATTCCCACAGAAACCTCCACTAGTTAACAGCCTCTCACCCGAGAGCGTACTGCAGCCAATTTCCCTTTAATAATGTCATCTTTATCCCAGTCCTCCTTTTCTTATCATGTAACATTTTTGCAGGTTTATTTACTGTGCACAGATGTGGGAACCTTATCCAGATATCCTCCCCTGCTTCTTGCAGTCACCTTGTTTGCCTTAGGCTTTATCATATTTTTGGCTTTATTTGACTCCTCCTCGGTTCAGCTGTCATTCTTTATGAAAACACTGCTTGATTGTCTTTACATCCTCACAGCTCTCTTTGTTTGTCCTACAAGCTTATTACCCAGCCTCTCTCTCTCTCTCTCTCTAACCTCTGCTGAATCTGTTCCTTCACGGCTCATTCTCTTGTCTTGTGTTTATGTCCACTGTCGTTTGATTGGTTTGCCATCGTCATGTGGTCACTGCTGACATACCCAGCCCCCAGTGCGTCCTCTGAAGCGCAGCCTACAGCCAACTTTCAACCTGGTATTTTGATCTTTCACCCATTTTTGTGTCTTTTCTTTGCTATGCTAATTTGTTCATTTCTAATCACTTATATTGCATATGACGTGTCAGTACTGTAAGAAACCAGTACTGTAAGAAACCAGCCACAACTTTTGTAAACTAATCCGTTAGAAGTGAAATTAAACTGAATAAATATGCAGAGATCTTTTTTATTATTAGTCTGGGTTCTAGTATATTTCTCAGTAATTTTCTCCACAGGCACTTCAGATTGAAACCTACTAGCTCAAAGAGGAATAACAAAATTTGAAACACATTTGAAAAAAAAAGAGAGACACAAGAATGTATTTCACATCTCTGTATGCAAAATGTCGAGGTACCATATTGGCTGTTGTCTGTTAATAGTTTGTTTAATGTATTGGTCAATATTCGATATTTCCATTGTCCAACAATTAAAGTTAACTTTTTAAAAAAACATTTTAGCATAACATTTTCACACTGTACATTATAATCTTGTGATGCAAATTCAAATTTCAGCATTTAAAATTATGCTTTTTTTTTTAGTTATTTAGACAGAATTTTATGGAAGCTTGTTTCCGCCACTGAATAAAAAATAAAATAAATAATTGTGACTTTTTATCTCACAATTCTGACTTTTTTTCTCACAATTGCGAGTTTATATCTCGTAATTCTGACTTTATTTCTCAGAATTGCGAAATAAAAAGTCAGAATTACGTGATATAAAGTCGACAATTACAGTGTTATAAAGTCAGAATTGCGAAATATAAAGTCAGAAATGCATGATATAAAGTCAGAATTGCATGATATAAAGTCAGAATTGCAAGATATAAAGTGAAGTAGAATTGCATGATATAAAGTCAGAATTGCGATGATATAAAGTCAGAATTGCGAGATATAAAGTCAGAATTGCAAGATATAAAGTCAGAAATGGCGAGATATAAAGTCAGAATTCAAGATATAAAGTCAAAATTCCGAATATAAAGTCAGAAATTGCTAATATAAAGTCAGAATTACGGATATAAAGTCAGAATTGAGAATATAAAGTCAGAAATGGTGCAGATATAAAGTCAGAATTGCGTGATATAAAGTCAGAATTTCAAGATATAAGAGTAAGAATTGCGAGATATAAAGCAATTCTGAGGAAAAAGACAGAAGTGCAACTTTTTATCTCACAATTCTGACTTTTTTCTCACAATTACGAGTTTACATCTCACAATTCTGACTTTATAACACATAATTGTGAGTTTATATGTTGAAATTCTAACATCTTTCTCAGAATTGTGAGATATAAACTCTCAATTGTGACTTATCAGGCCAATTCAAAGGGAAAAAAAGACTAACTTCCCCTCAGAATAGTTTAAATCTCACAATTGTGACTATATCTCGCAATTTTGACTTTATAACACACAATTCTGACTTTCTAACTTGCAATTTGACTTTATAACACACAATTCTGACTTTATAACTTCGCAATTCTGACTTTATATCAATCAGGATTCTGACTTTATATCTAGCAATTGCGACTTTTATCTTGGAAATTCTGACTTTATATCTTCGGAATTCTGTCTTTATAACTTCGCAATTCTGACTTTATATCTTGCAAATCTGACTTTATAACTCGCAATTCTGACTTTATAACTCGCAATTCTGACTTTATAACTCGTAATTCTGACTTTATATCATGCAATTCTGACTTTATATCTCGCAATTCTGACTTTATAACTTGCAATTCTGACTTTATAACTCGTAATTCTGACTTTATATCATGCAATTCTGACTTTATATCTCGCAATTCTGACTTTCTAACTTGCAATTCTGACTTTATAACTCGTAATTCTGACTTTATATCATGCAATTTCTGACTTTATATTTTCGCAATTCTGACTTTCTAACTTGCAATTCTGACTTTATATTTCGGAATTCTGACTTTATAACTCACAATTCTCACTTTATTTCACACAATTCTGACTTTCCATCTCGCAAATTCTGACATTATTTCTCAGAATTGCGAGATGGAAAGTCAGAATTGTGAATAAAAAGTCGCATTACGTTTTATATTTTTCATTCTATGGCGGAAACAAGCTTCCATAGAATTTTAATAACGGACTTTTAGTGGTTATATATTCCATAACATATATTCTAGTCTCTAGTCTTTTATAAACGGGAATAAATTAACTGCTCATCCCATAATGCACTGGGAAATATTTGTTCTTCGAAGAGGAAAGTTTACAGCCTGGCTCCGCCCTCTTACTAACTTCTGCTTAATTTTACTTTTCCTTCAATGCTACGTCTGGGTTTGTGGTGTATTCTTTGGTTTTCTCTGGTCAATCTTTTACCGGTCCAATCAGCAAAAAGAGGGAGTGGCTGAGAATGATGACGTTGATGTGCGCTAGTTTGATTCGTCATACTTCACGACCAATGTTAGCCGATTGGCTATGGCAGGTCCAGTGTGGCTCTGGGCAGAACCAGTAGTTTTAAACCTCAACAGAGTACCCGCCTACAAGGAAGTTAACGCTTGTCATGGAGCGAGGCCAGACTCTCTGTACAAATGAAATGTAAGAGAATCTGGTGGGAAGTTTAACAGAAGTTCACTCCAATTTTTTTTTTTTTATCTATCGTCATTTACTCACTCTCTCCTCTTTGGAACAGAATGTTGGCTACAAAACAGCTTTGTTTAACATTGACATCCATTGTATTGCCGAAAAATTTTCACAGTATCCTATTTTATGTTCCACAGAAGAAAGTAAGTCATTTATATTTGGAATGACCTGAAGGTGATTGATTGATGCACTTTTTATTGGAAAACATGTTTTATGCCCTTCCTGTTATGACTAACATGGTAGATAGCAGCTATCTTTAGCTTTCATAACTATGTAAAAATAGTACCCAGCTGCAAGCAAAAGAAAAAATATGTAGTGGAGATTACAGTTAATTTCCAATCTTCTGATTGTAGGTAGTGCAATACTTCATCTGTAATGAATTCGACAGTTAAGCAATTGTTTTCTGTGAGGTTTAAATCACTGGCTTATGCCTTCCTTAGAAAACATACACCTTCATCACAATAACCTTAGAGCTTATTGGTAGTCTTTCTTGAAGTTTAGTTTTGAAAATCAGAATCACTATGGAGATTTGGATTGATATTTTTACTTTGTTGTGAACTTGCCTGTTGAGTGCTATATACAGTACAGCACAGTATTATTGAGTCACTTGGGATTGAGTTCACATGTAAATCATGAGGTCGGCCTGCTCCCCCATCATGCCTCCGTTTGTGAATCACAGATATCCTCTTTCTTGTTGACCTTGCTCTTATCACCTTGCATATCAGTCTTCAGACAGAATTACACAGTGGAAGACAGCCTTACATTCTCATCATCATGCCTTCATCTCGGCTGAGCATTCTCAGTTTAACTATCAGAGGCCGATAAAGATGCTTCACTTCAGTTTCTGACACCCCTTAGAGAGAAATAGAGAAGCAGACCCAGACATTTCCCAGAGATGGAGCCACAGCATAACAAGAATAAAAAAATCTCTAGTTTGTGTCAAAACTCAGTCAACAAAATTAGTCAAATTTGAATTAAATTATTTAAAAATACTATTAAATAAGCCCATTAACATAATTATTACATTTCTTCAGAAAATACCTTGCTCACTATGGCTGCATTTATTTGGGAAAAAAACTATATGTACTTATATAACAATTTATATAACTGTTTTCTATTTTAATGTATATTAAAATGTAATTTATTCCTGTGATGGCAAAGCTAAATATTCAGCATCATTACTCCAGTCTTCAGTGTCACATGATCCTTCAGATTCACTCTAAAATGATGATTTGGTGCTCAAAACCCATTTCTTTTAATTATCATTGTTGAAATGCTTAATATTACTACTAAATGTTTTTAAGGAAAACGTGATATTTCTTTTTAGGATTTATGGTAACACTTTACAATAAGGTTCATTAGTTACTACATTAGTTAACATTAACAAAGAATGAACAATACTTCTTCAGCATTTGTTAATATTTGGTAATGTTAATTTCAACATTTACTAATACTTTATTAAAATCTTGTTAACATTAGTTAATGCACTGTGAACTAACATGAACAACAATGAACAGCTAGATTTGTATTAACTAACGTTAACAAAGAATAACAAATACAGTAAAAAATGGTTAGTTAATGTTAGTTAATGCATGAACTAATGTTTAATAAATGAACCTTATTGTAAAGTGTTACCGGATTTATTAATGAAAATGAAAGTTTTATTTAAAAAGAAATCGGTAACACTTTACAATAAGGTTCGTTAGTTAACATTAGTTAACTACATTAGGTAATATGAACTAATGATGAATAGCACATATACAGCATTTGTTAATCTTTGTTAATGTTATTTTAAACATTTACTAATACTTGATTAAAATCTCGTTAACATTAGTTAATGCACCGTGAACTAACATGAACAAACAATGAACAGCTGTATTTTCATGAACTAACATTAACAAAAATGAACAAATGCAATAACAAATGTATTTCTCATGGTTAGTTCATGTTAGTAAATACATTAACTAATGTTAACTAATGAACCTTATTGTAAAGTGTTACCAAAAAATCTTACTGACCCCAAAATTTTAAACAGTAGCATATATGCATGCTAAAATATAATGCAATAATGCAAAAATTTTCTGTTGTATCCTAAAATCATAATTTTTCTATATTTTATTTATAACGCATGATTTTCATCACTTAGAATGACATATACACTTCACTGTCACGCATAGACATGAACACACACAATAGAACGTTTTATGTGGCTCAATACCATGGCTGTCACTGACCTCTCCCTCCGCCCACTATCTTTCTTCTTCTTCTTTCTCCTCTTTCTTTTTTTTCATCCTGACCTGATCACTTCAGGCTCTGCCACCAGGAGCCATGCAACAGCTACCAAAGAGACCGGCCCTGGAGAAGACCAACGGCGCGGCTGCCGTCTTCAACCCCAGCATGTTTCACTACCAGCAGGCTTTGGCCAGCATGCAGCTGCAGCAGCCAGCGTTCATTCCCACAGGTGAGCCTACGCAGACGAGTGACTGCGCTCTAATATCACCATATTCCTGTAATAGTTTGGCTTGCATACACACAGCACTTTAAAGACAAAGTGCCCGGCTCAGACGAGGACTTGAGCACATTTTCTGCTTGCCATCTCTCTCCCTGTAAGCCCACTTGCTCTCTCTATAGTAGTCCACCTTATGCCAATGTCATTAGTCCCATGATGCATACAGTCCTGCATTGTCTTTTCATGCACCCGAGCATGAGCATCTTGTTCTGATTCTGCAGTGCACAATTTTTGCTGTTCTCACATTCAGTAAGAGAAACTAGATTGTATTTTGCCTCAATGACACCAGTAACAACCCTCCGGCCTTATAAAAAGTCTGTGAGAGGATAGTTACAGTAGGTTTGCTACCCAGCAGAGTTTTAATGACCCAGGCCAGTAATTTCAAAATTGGAATTGTGTGGGTTTTAATCCAAGTCTATAAAGCGATGTAGCGATGACGTATTTTTAAAGGTTGAACCAGAAGTTAGTATCACCCTGGGTGCGTTTCCCGTACAACAACGTAGTTCACTGCTTCACTACCATAGTACGATGCATCGTTTGAGAAATCAACTAGCTAGTCACGACTGTTTCCCGAAACCTACTGTCGCAAAGTGTCGTTCAACCACGTTGGTTTCGCGCGTGGTGGAGTAATAACTACTTTTAATGAAACTGTTTGAGATCCAATTAACGCTAGATTTGTTTTATATAAATTACAGACATGTCATCTGAGGACTATTTCTAATTGTTCTCAGTTATTTTGCTTTATTACCAGACTCAATATTTGGCTCATTCTTACATAGTAGCGCACGTTCGCACATGCGCACTATTCAAGCTCTTTACTTCAAATCTTTTGACAAACTAAAAGACATAAATTACATTTGTATGTATGCTGAATAAAAGGCACCGGTTGTACTGAATGTCAGCTTGCTTATTTTGCTCAAGATGAGGATTTATTACCTCCAAATGTCATGCAATATAGAAACGATGCCTCTAACCACAGGTCGTTCAAACCATACAAATTTGCGATGCTGTTTGCGAATGTTCGTTGGAACGATAGTTTCGGGAAACACCGAATCGCTGAACTATGCTGATAACGACGGAACTTCCGACCATAGTTGGCTAACAGATGCTTTCGGGAAACGCACCCTGGTTCGCTTGATAAAAACTCAGTATGATTTTTCCTCTGGCTTTTGGATTATTACAGAAAAAAAGCCCTTTGACCAACAAATGCTTCCTGCATATTTCGTTCATCATGATCATTTTCAAAATTGAATACAAACTTATAATCAAAATACACCACAGTCTCATTACTTCAGCGTCACTTTCATTAAGCTTCTGACAACTCGTCCCACATCACAAGATTATACAATTTTATGAGGTCTTTATTGACTACATGAAATCAAAATGGGCCCTTTTAACTTTAACTTAATAAATGTTTCATGGTAGATTATTGGGTTATTTTAAAGCAAGGCAGTAGGTTTATTTACGTGAAATTCACTTTTATTTTCGGTAACACTTTATTTGAAGGGGTGTGCATAAGGCTGTCATGACACTGTCATAAACATGACACAACACCTGTCATAAACATGAAGGAGTCTTTATGAATGTTTATGACTGTTAATAAGTGTCATTCGGTAAATTATGACACTTTTAATGCAAAGTTGACATTGTTTAAAATGTCTTTGTCATGACGACGTGACATTAACCAAGAAATCATAACTAGTCCAACGTGTTCCACTTTACTTGAGGTAAAGGGAAATATTAATGACACTGTTGTTAAAGCATTTGACAGTGTAATGACCCTTAATGACATCTTTATAACTAGTACAATGTGTTCCACTTTACTTGAGGACAAGTAAAATATTCATGTCACAGTTATAATGGTGTCATGACAACCAAAGTTAAACCCAACCATAACATATGATAGGGTAATGTAATGTTAACACATTACAGGTTAACAGGTTATGATTTCTTGGTTATGTCAAGTTGTTATAGCAAAGACATTTTAAACAATGTCAACTTTGCATTTAAAGTGTCATAATTTACCGAATGACACTTAATGACAACAGTCATAAACATTCATAAAGACTCCTTCATGTTCATGACAGGTGTTCTGTCATGTTTATGACAGTCTTATGCACACCCCTTCTATGTATCATAGCATAATACCCTTTGATCGAATCAAATCCTTATGGATGAAATGATTTTATCCCGATGAATATTTTATTTAAATCTAATACAAAGCACATTTTAAGCATGTTGATTTTAACATTAAGCAACAGTCAAGCTGAACTGGTTAGCAGTGGGTTACTCAGTTGGCGAGACACAACAATAGATTGGCATCCAGGTTAACATCCACCTCCTGATGAGGACCTTTTTATTCTGCCAGCGTAATTCATTTCCTCTTGGTTTCCCCCTGCTTTGTGTCCATGTCTCCATCTCGCCACCATGGTGCCCATAATGACGGTCATCGCTCTTTCGCTGTGTGTCACTAACTCTAAAGTTGTTTTGTCTTGTACTCACGCTGCTTTAACTACCCCTTCTCATCTCTTCCACCCCTCCATCCTCCTCGGTGTCTCTTCTCCTGGGCTCTTTGTGCATGGTGTTGCAGGCTCCGTATTCTGCATGGCTCCATCTGGAGGCATTGGTAGGTCACTTCCCAGTCTATTTGTATCAACATTTACCTTACAGCAACATCTCAGATATGTGGCAGACAGGAAGGTCATGCAACTCCAAAGGCCCAGCAGTGGATTCATAGGGTTTTTCTCCAGCTGTGGGCACTTTTATGTCATGACTTTTTTATTTATTTTTATTTTAATTGTAAATTTTAAATCATTAATTCAAATCAATAATTTATACGAATATTCATACAATAAGATTGCATTGTTTACAGCTGACGTTACAAAATCAAGGTAAATATCACTTTTCAGTCTCGCTGATGTTTATTTAAAACCATTTTATTTAAAGAATTATTTAAAGTTCTTTTTCCACCAGAATGCTGATAAACAATATATCATTTAGCATGTGGTGAAAACAGACTTTGAGGAGAAAAGGATAAAAAAAAATAGTGTTCATAATTAAATATTAAAGGGTTAGTTCACCCAAAAATTGTTGTTCCAACCCCGTAAGACCTTCGTTCATCTTCAGAACACAAATTAAGATATTTTTGATGAAATCTGAGAGCTGGATCACTCCTGCATACTAGTCCATAGGCTTCTTGAGGAATTGAAACTTGCTGGCCTCGGAAAGTTATTAAAGACATCGTTAAAATAGTCCAAGTGACTACAGTGGCTCAATCTTAACTTTATCAAGCGACGAGAACACTTTTTGTGCGCAAAAAACCCCACAAAAATAACGACTTTATTTCAACTATTTACTATTTACTTCTCTCTCTGCCTCGAGTCAGGTTACTAGTTTAATAGCGCAAGCTTCTGTGATTATACGTCACACGCATCCACACACATGACCAGCGTCGGCCAATAGTGAGCCTACGTGTGACGTAGATCTATGCCATCACACACGTTAACTGACTAGAGGCCCACAGAGAAGGAAGTGAATAGTTGAAATAAAGTCGTTATTTTTGTTGGTTTTTACGCACAAAAAGTGTTCTCGTCGCTTGATGAAGTTAAGATTGAGCCACTTTAGTCACTTGGACTATTTTAACGATGTCTTTAATAACTTTTCGAAGACAAGGATGTATCAATTCCTCAAGAAGCCTATGGACTAGTATGCATGAGTGATCCAGCTCTCAGATTTCATCAAAATTATCTTTATTTGTGTTCCGAAGATAAACGAAGGTCTTACGGGGTTGAAACAACATGAGGGTGAGTAAATACTGACAGAATTTTCATTTTTGGGTGAACTAACCCTTTAATAGTCATTCAAAAAATAATAATAATTGTCAATAACTGAAAATAACTGATTATTCAAATAAACGATATATTCCATTTTACACATTAGGAATGTCTTTTACAGCTGCTAATAAAATATCACTTGTGAACAATATTTTTATTGTGTGCTATTTTTAGCCTAGAAATAAGCATGTCATGTTATACAGTTCGCCATTTTATTTTGGAAATGATTCAGATGTTATTTCCATCACCTTAATTTCCATCAAATAATTTTATTAAACAGTACATTATTTGGGGTATGGTGGACATGATGAGACTTTCAGAAGAAAAAAAAGTGCTCATAGTCGAAGAAACGCCTAAAGTCATCAATATGAGACATATTTAATGGTCAACACAAAAAAAAAACAAGGACAGCTTAGCATATGCTCCTCACACTGTCATTTTACTCATGAGGCCTCAAACTATAGGCCTAACCCTTTCCTGTCTGTCACTGTGTTTACACCCAACCTGTGTGCTTCCACTGCTTGTTATTGTTTGCTTATTATTTGGCCTCAATGTATGACGTGCATTTGTTCTTGCATGTGTGTGTGTGTGTATTTTGTGTGCAGCTCACGGCACAGTGCGGGCACAAATAAGCAAGGCATAAGCCTTCAACGCGACTCATTAAGACTGGTTCCTTTTTTGTGCCCTTTCCTCCTCATCCTCTCCTCTCCCTCACCTCCTTAAATCTATTATAGGCCTATTCAAACCCCAAGGCCTAATGACAGATGGCCGCTGGGAGAGGCGGGACTGGACCAACTGCAGGCCCCCCCAAAGTCGTTACCTGTCAGGGCCTGGACATACTGGTGAGGGTAGAGTCTAGGTCCCCTCCCCTCACAAACATACACTCACAACCTTACCATTTACCTGTTTAGAAAGGTAGAAATCGCACCTCCCATTTCTGACACTATCGGTTTAAATATTCCCAAACAGAATCTAACAGAAACACAAGTTTCCATCCCCATAGAGCTCAGTACAATGCAGTTTGTTTTAGCTGGCCAACTTAAATTTGTCCTTAACAGTCATTTAGCTGGGAAACAACTTCACCAGTCTTGTCAAAACACTAGATCTGCGTTGAACCAGTGAGTGTGCCAGTGTGTGCCTGTGCGCATGTCTCTATTTGACATTTTTATGTCATTATTTGACATCTGTAATGCATTTGCTGTATACATATCATGCTGTGTTAATTTGCAGTTTTTCATATAATATGACCTTTATCTCTTTATCTTTAATTCTAAATTCTTACTTTATTCTAGGTGTTTTAGAATGATTATGTCAAATATCAGGTTAACTCAAATAAAACCAAAGAGATAAAGTGTCATATTATTTTAAGGCAATATTTGGACGGGAATGAATTGCATATTTACATTCCCTGCTTTTCCCCCAATGTATATTTATCCATTCTCCGGCCCCCATCAAAATATGACAGTCAGACGTTCCTGTCTGTTCCAAATGTGTGTGATTTTGATTACGGCCATGTTTTTATTTTGCCCATTAGAGGTTTCTCGATAGTTTTATCTAAAAGTAATTGTGATCGGATAAAACTCTCTAAAATGCTAAAACATAATGAAAGTGTTTTTAAGTTCTTTTGCATGTTTGTTCTTGAGTGAATACATCATCTTTTGCAGTACATAAAGACGTAGTTGCCATGACTCAGCCTATTCCTCTGGCATATTATGTCATGGTACTCATAACATTCCTCCTCCCCTCCACCTTCCCCTTTCCCTTGTTTCTTGTTCTGACTCGCCTGAAAAAGTTCCCATGATGCACGGTGCCACCACTTCCACTGTTTCGTCGGCTAAACCCCAGTCACCAATGTTCCTTTTGCTGAATCAGCCACCTCCAACCAGGTTTGCCCCTTCATTTTGGCCTCTCCTTTTTACTGCTGTAAGGCATCCGACTGGTCCATAGACCATAATGCTTGATTATATATGTATATTATATACATTACATTTTGATTTTAAAGTGTTTATATATATATATAAACACTTTAAAATCAAAATGTAATGTCTGAAGGTGAGATCTGAGTAAAGAGAGTGGTAATTCATGTTTTCTGAACATAATGACCTTGAGTCGTTGAGTTTCTCTGTGGACCAGTGAGGGGCCTCTCTTTACCTCTTTAACACAATGTCCCAGTTCAACCGTGTCTGTGTGTGTTCACATCTCTGTCTGTCTGTGTCTTCACTGTGTATTAGAGCAAACAACTGCATTTAAAGAGATTTCTCTCTTAGATTACTTCACCTTTGTGTCTTTCCAAACTGAATGCTGCTAATTATCCCATGGAACATAATATTATACATTAAAAGGGTTAAGTCCACCCAAAAATGAAAATTTTGTCTGTACTTACTCACCCTCATGTTGTTCCAACTCGTAAGACCTTCCGTTCATCTTCGGAACACAAATTAAGATATTTTGACTGAAATCTGAGAGCTGAATCACTCCTGCATACTAGTCCATAGGCTTCTTGAGGGATTGAAACTTGCTGTCCTCGAAAAGTAATTAAAGACATCATTAAAATAGTCCATGTGACTACAGTGGCTCAATCTTAACTTTATCAAGCGATGAGAACACTTTTTGTGTGCAAAAAAACACAAAAATAACGACTTCTTTTCAACTATTCATTTACTTCTCTCTCTGCCTCGAGTCAGGTTACTAGTTTAATAGCGTAAGCTTCTGTTATTGTACGTCACACGCATCACACACATGACCAGCGTCGGCCAATAGTGAGCCTACGTGTGACTTTCTCTACGCAATTACACTACGTTAACTGACCAGAGGCCCATAGAGAAGGAAGTGAATAGTTGAAATAAAGTCGTTATTTTTGTGTTTTTTGCGCACAAAAGTGTTCTAGTCGTTTGATAAAGTTAAGATTAAGCCACTATAGTCACTTGGACTATTTTAACGAATGCTTTAATAACTTTTCGAGGCCAGCAAGTTTCAATTCCTCAAGAAACCTATGGACTAGTATGGAGGAGTGATCCAGCTCTCAGATTTCATCAAAAATATCTTAATTTGTGTTCTGAAGATGAACAAAGGTCTTACGGGGTTGGAACAACATGAGGGTGAGTAAATACTGACAGAATTTTCAATTTTGGGTGAACTAACCCTTTAATAGTGAATTATTTGCCAGCTCTTTCCATACAATGACAGTTCATAGTGTACATGTAAGGGAAAATACAACTAAAAGGCACCAGAAAAGTAGCCTGTACAATTGTATTCAAGCCTTGTGAAGTTATATAATGTTTTATTTGATAAAATAGTCAGTTCTTTTCAATGAACTGTTTGATTTGATTCCCTAATTTCTTGAATAATTCTTGAATTAATCATTTGTTTTCTATTGAGCAAGTTCTTTTCAGTGAACTATTTGATCTAAACATCAAAGACTGATTTGTTCAAGTGGGATGGACTTATTTTATGGCATTGTTTTGGTGATCGTGTGATGTTAAGTCATTTTTGGGAAATTAACAGGTTTAGTCACTATGAACTACTGTTGTATGGAACGAGAAGTGCAATGATTCTTCACAAAATTCTCCTTTTTGCGTTCCACTCGAAGAAAGAAAATCGTACATGTTTGAAACAACATGAGGGTGAGTAAATGATGACAGAAGTATCATTTTTGATACTGTTGCTTTAAATGTCAAAGCTCAAAAGTTCATTGTCTTCCCCCTTCACCATGTTTTGATAATTTTGCACTGGAGCAAGTTGTTTCTGTGGCTCACACTAGAGTGAAATGGTATACATGTCCTCGTTTTTCTGTAAATAGGATGTGGGTGTCTGTTTTCAGATGAGTTTTCTGAATTTTTGTTTGTCCTTTCTTCATTGTCTTAATCTTACAGTTAGCTTCAAAGTATGTAATGTGAGGAAACAGACAGTTCACCATTTTGTCTCTTTAGTTCATGTGTCCTGCAGAATTTAGATGAGTCACAAGCTTGACGCGGCCAACCTTGTTTCGAATGTGGATTGTTTTAGCATTATGTAAGCTGCCAAGATGTTCAGTGGTTTTTAGCTCTAGTTTATAATCTAAAGGCAATTTTAAAGTACAGGTATATTCTGCGCAGACCTGAGGTGTCAGCGCTCATTTCCTGCTTCGCTTGCAGGAAATATGTCTTGCAAAATTACAAATGTGGAATTGCAGGTCTGCGCCCACTGTCTCAAGATAACTGATGCATTATGTGACGATATGGCACGAATATTTATTCATTCTCTTGTAATTCTCTTTCTCAATTTCGGAATGAACTGCAGGGTTGATGTTCGAGTAGATAAGATAAGAATTGACTATCTTCTCTTTGCA
The DNA here is from genome assembly GCA_030378365.1 of Hybognathus amarus. Classification (NCBI taxonomy): domain Eukaryota; kingdom Metazoa; phylum Chordata; class Actinopteri; order Cypriniformes; family Leuciscidae; genus Hybognathus; species Hybognathus amarus. The sequence continues at coordinate 125,642 of JAQIUQ010001048.1, read as the reverse complement.
TATTGCTTTTTTTTAACCGTTAGAGGTCCGTTACCTTATCTGTGGGCTGTATTTTTACCTGTCTTCCAGTAGACGCTGCCGAGGTACTGAGCGCTCAACCCCATGGACCTCCAGTGTGTACCCATGGAGGCCCATTTCTACCCCATTCCTAAACTCCTGGTGGCCGCACCTATGGCGCTGAACCCAGTAAGCCTCTCCCGCAATCCTACAACCTAATCAGGCCCATCACTCATGCAACGTGTGGCCAAACACAACAGAAAAATGAATGCAACAAACGTGTGCCTAATCAGTAAGTCCTTAACGGGCAATACATTAATTCTCATATCAGAGATGCCCACTTCATTTGACGTCAACAGAGGTTTGTTGATATTGAAACAGGCAATACTTAAATTTGGACCTACAACTGTATAAGGAAGCATGCCATCTCAAAACAAGGAGACTTAAGGAGCGTGCAGATGCTGAATAAGGAGACGGAACGCTCTCCTAACTCACAGCCATACGAATACATGCAAACCAATTAGCTGAGAAGATGAATTCTCTGAAGGTGAACATTAGATTTGAGAGCCGATGTATGGTAGGAGGTGGACACAGATCATCATCAGCAGACAGAATGTTTCTCCGTCGTTGAATGTGACAACAGAGTGTGTGAGAGCGACACCTGCTAATGATATTTTACATAGTTGTGGTGGTGGTATTTTCTTTCACATTTAATTCTAATTAATGAACTGTGGCACGTTTTATTTCATGTTTACATTTGAAAATGTAGAGAAAAAAAGATTATTTGAAAACGATCGATTCTTTTGTAAGATAATCTGTTCATGATACTTTCGTTGAGGTTTTCAAAATGTCGTTTGTCCGTGCCTTTGAGTTACAAGTGTGTGTGGATGTCTCTTTCCCCCCAATTCTTCTGTACTACAACTGACTTACATTTTATCATAGACTAAGAAAGTATACCTGTGTAGCCTTTCAGAATCAATGTGTCGTTCTTCTGTCAACTTAGAGATGTGTGTTGTTCCGAGTGACTTGGTTTTTCATGGTCTCATGAAACAGTATTATTTATTTAACCACTGTCTAACAGGCTAAAACTGGTCTACTGAGATAAGTGTTAATATTCATGCCTGAAGTATCTCACCTCGCATTTCAAGCTCAACATCGAAACGGTCAAACACAAGATTGGTTGACATACTAGTACCTCCGTTTTAAAAATAGAACTGCCTTAAGCAGACTAACTATGAGCACTTCTGCTTTCACAGTGTGCTGCACACATTTAAGGTCTGATTGCAGGCCTTCTGGATGTATAAGATGTCTCATTGAGAAGATTTTAACTGGACTTTCTTTTAATTCCAGCTGGACTTTGTTTAATGTTTCTTGCAAAACTATCGTCTGATGTGTCCTGGATATTCAAATACTGTAAAAATAGTCATATTTATTTGCTTTTTAGATTATAAATACATACCACTTTTCTACAGTTATTAGGTGAATCTTATGAAAACATGTCCATGTCACCCAAAAAGCAGAGGAAATAAGACAATTGAATGACAAATAAATGACAATTAAGCACATTGCCTCTTATCGCCATTACCATAATGCAAACAAAAAAATCACTGTAATATGCAATAAATAACTATATGAAGAGTTCAGATGCAAAAGCCTCTAAATGCCATTTGAAATTTAATTCTAAAATGACCATTTTTATCAAGCTTGTATATTTAAGTTCAATAATTTCACTTAAATGACAATTAATAGGTAATCTTCATTGCCATTTAAGTGAAATTACTGAACTTAAATATACAAGCTTGATAAAAATGATCATTTTAGAAGAAAATTTCAAATGGCATTTAGAGGCTTTTGCATCTGAACTCTTCATATATATATAAACTGTATTTATACATCACAGTTGTATTTGTTTAATGCTAATTTTAACAAAAATAATATATAAACAATAATTAAATCACAAAAAAATGTTTTTTTTTTGTTTAATAGTAAAAATGATTTGCTTGTTACAAATCAATAATTGCAATCTAAATCAAGGGAATGTGGTTTAATTGTCATAAGAATGACGTTGCAAAGCAAAAAGATCCTAAAATGAGGCTTCATCTTTATGCAAAATTGTTCAAATTTTGAAATGTGACATATTTTCAAGAGCTTCATCCTATTACCATGTCTATCTTTTGAAGACAACCCCCTTCTGATGGCTGGACTGTCTCTGCCAAAATGTATGCTCTGTCCCACCTGCTGTGTGACAGTCTGTTCGTCTCCACTTCAGCCATGTTTGGTGCATCCCAGAGTACTATAAGATTTGTTTTCAAAGGTCGTTAGTTGCCAAAATGAATCTCACATAATCAGTTCTAACTGCGAGTTTAGCTCTTTACACCCTCATTTCAAATCACATTTGCAAAAGCATTTCTAGAAATTACAGACTGGTACCTGATTTGATTATTCTGCGTCTCTCCCATTGGTTTGCTGTATTCAGCACCATGTGCGCCCCCCTGCACAGACATGTCAAGTGCACTGCTTTTGTGCCAATGACTCTCAGACAGGTCACCCTGTGCCAATCACTGGAGAACTCAGACTGCGCAATCGGGCCTGGTCACTGCTGAAGGTCGCGAGCCAGATGGATTTAAATTGCAATATCGCAAATCGTACCCACCCGAGCAACAAATGTAAACCCACTTGAGCAAGCTATTATCTTGTGCTTTGTTTTGAAACATCTCAGTTATTGCTACCGTTCATTAGGTCTGTCCGAAACTGACAGTAGGGTGGTTTTCAGCATCTGTTTTTATTACTGCATCAGTGGACGTCGTACTAATAGACTTCCTCGCCAACCAAGAGCTCTATTAGATTATTGCTGTAATATATTATTGATAGTTTGTCCATGGATGGAACATGAAAACTGTGTCAGACAGACGATACAAGGAGGCCTGCAATCCATTAGGGTCGTACTGGAGTTTCTTTGCCCGTTTTGACTTCGAGAGAGACAGCTGGTTGAATTTTGACTATTTAAGACTATTTGTGTTTGTGTTTGTTGTGTTCATGTTTAGAGTGTGAACAGGTTTAAATCACTGACTGTGTCCTTACTTTCGAAAGTCGGCAGACTCTAAAATGCAAGGGCGTCAGACGACTCTGTCAACATCAGAATATTATTCTTGTTTGGACTGTGAGCTGAAAGCTGCGGCTCTCGGGTAGACGTGTTACCATTAAAGGAAAAAAGAAAATTAATTATTTTCAGACTGGGTACTGAGTAAAGGCCCTCATCAGCCAAAGCTTCATTGACAAGACATTACTGCCCCTCACGGGCCTTTACATGCATAAATGAATGTGACATTTAAGACAGAGAGAATGTCACGAGAGGTTTTGGATGCCTGTATCACCATTTCTCTCTGAACGAAACTACAACCTTTCTCAACATATCAAGGAAGTGAAAGCCTCCCAATGCCATCCACTGTTGATGTACAAAAAGACAGAAAACTGAGAAAAAAAGTGTTTATCATCACTTATCTCAAAGACCCTTCTCTATACTGTTGTCTCCTTTGGGTCAGCCATGTTGTTTCAACAGCATAACCCCAAGAGAGAGCCATATAGCGTTTTTTCTTCGTTTTGTGATAACCAGACCTTAAAAACCATCATGGCACCTTTTTTTGCTGATCAGCACACATGATGTGCTATCTAGGCCAAACACAAATGAAATGATAGCATATGTGGTGTAAAACAACACAAAATTAGAGCAAGATGATACTATACTGTGTTATAACTAAAATATCTATATTGTAAACATCTCTGTATAATGTTCATGTGTTTTAAGATTGTTTTAAGAAATATTGGGGCAAATACGTGTCAGATTTCTCGAGGAAGGATCTCTACTGTTTATTGATGTGTTGGATTGTGTTTTGTAATTGAGTTCCATTGCCCAGCCAAGGTGTAGATGCTCTCTCTCTCTCTCTCTCTCTCTCTCTCTCTCTCTCTCTCTCTCTCTCTCTCTCTCTCTCTCTCTCTCTCTCTCTCTCTCTATTTCTTCTCTCTCTCTCTCTCTCTCTCTCTCTCTCTCTTATATAAAGAATTATGCCTTCTCCAACTGCAATCCAGCTGGAATCAACTAAATACTTGATAAAGAAAAAACAATGTGCCTCATCAGGGGCTTTAGGATTTTAAGATCTCACTTTTTGAGAAGTGTGCATACCTGCATAAAGTAGTTAGCTAGAATAATCTATGTGTATGTATTACAAATGCATCATCATCATCGTCATCATTCTAGTTTTTATCGACACACATTAATGACGGTACCTGTTTTAACTATATCCTCAGCGACTTCAGTCATGTTACGGTGTGTTTTGACAACGCTGTCAATGGTAGTTTGCGTTTGATCATTAGCGTTACTTGGTTCCTTACCTAACATCGTAAAGTCTGTCATCGCATGAAATTAAAGTAATCTAAATAATCGACATCATAGTTTGTGCAGTTAGTGGTTTAAGATTAAAAATACTTAATCTATATATCTATATATCAATATACACATTTGTATGTATTACAATGATAGATTCATTGTTACCTATAATGATAGTAAGTTCATGTTGCTGTGGCAACAAAACTACAACATGGCTACCTTTGTATATCTTAATTGTGAATTTTTTCACACTTAAAGTGAAATAATGTACAACGTTAACTTATTCAGAAAGGGAATGTGTTCTTAAGTGGTCTTGGGAAGATATGATAGACTTGTGAGATATTTTATGTCCAGAGGCCCTTTGGAGACATCATATGTTATTTCTGTTTTAATGATTATTATTTTTCTATTGGGGTTGCTGATCACTTTTAGAAAAGAACCAGATCTTTACTTAAACAACATCTGAGCTTTTGAACCAATCGATTGATCAATTTGGGGGAAAGACTTTCTAGTCTCATATTTGGTTCAAAAAGGGCTGGCAATGCATTCGCAATGGTGCGTTCCGGTTTTTTATAAATAACGCAGCCCTGTGATGTCATAAACATGAGCCCCTGATTTCTGTGTCTGTCCCCATCTGGCCCGCCCAGACTGCACCCCAGCTGTGCTGGGACCTGGTGACTCACGTCACCCCATTGGTGTACGAATGTGTTATTCACCTTGTTTGCACTTATGTACAGAAATGAGTCAAAATATTCAGAATTTATTTTGAATATACATAGATGAATAAATATATATATATATGTAGAAGAGCAGATTCAAATCAAATGTCTGTATTGTTTGGAATACAGGTAAAATGTTAAAGAGATAGATGCTGTTTTGCGGGGTGTTGATGAGAAATTTGTTGTTTGTTCTGTTTGCTAATGCCCTCGTTCTCACCGTTAAGCATGATAGTGCATTTTGCGGAAATAATGATGTCATAAAAGGCTTTGTAGTTTTGCATAGCTTACAAAAGCGCGTCGAGTTGAGCACTGAGTCCGCTTGCGTCTGATCCCGATGTGCGGTTGTGTCCGGAAACCAAAGAACGGCCAACTTGATTCTCTTTTACCTCTACATGGTGTGAGTTTCAGGCTCACGGTTTTGTTTTTTGTGTACTCCCATGAGATGCAGTGAAACGGGGGTTTAGCACATAAAGAGCACCTCAGGATCAGACCACAGCTGGAAAGCATTGCCGCAAGTTCTACAAAATGCAGAATTTCAGTTTTCCGTCGGTTTGGTTGTTGACGGACATTTTCCTTGTGCATTCACCAAGAACAACAAACAAACCTGAAAATCTCACAGGATATCCTTCAAAATCCCACGTTAAATCGCCTGATAATACCCTCTGTTGAAGAAAACTTGTACATTCTGTGCTCTACAGTTGCTTTGGAAGCCAATAATTTTGTTGCCATGGCACTTGCCCTAATAGTGAGGGAGAGACCGAGTCTTTTGTAGGTTCTTGCATATAGACGCACCTTTGGACCAATTGAATATGGTCCTCAGCCTTTTGACTGTAAAGCTGAGGTAGCACTTAGGACTTAGCATAGACTATGGGTCCCGAACTTGCATCCAAAGCTGAATGCGAACACACGGGACGCTCCTTTTACCACTGTGCTTGACAGAGAAAATCAACAAAAGCTCTTCTGCTGTCCATTATCCTGTGCCTAAACATTCAGTGTGATGTGAAAGGACTGGTCTGTAAAGAAAGCCATTGAGGTTAGACTTCCACCTAACTGTGCCCTACATTCAGTCACGTCATTGTCATACCTGTGACTGGAACACTAACGTCATTGGTTCGTGTTTACGTGTAGAAGTCACTGAGGCCGGAGCATCACATTAATGTTGTACAAAGCTGTATAGTTTCAGAACGAAATCGCTCGTTGATGCAGAGGTTATGTCCCTTTAAAGGCATCTGCTGATGCCTGTGTAAATGCTATTGTGTGTGTGGAACCGTTCAAAGAATGTCTACATTGTTTCAAAGCCATAAGAAGTAGATTCCTCTCTCTCCCACTGTAGGACAAGATAAAACTGAATGCTTTGACTCTTTATATGAAATGCTTCTCTTTCTATTTAGCTTATTGTGCTTGTATGTGCTTCAAGAACTGTGCTTCTTGTCAATCCCTTTGCAATATATATAAATGTATGGAATATATACATACTTAAGACTTCTGTTCTTTTTGTTTGACATTTTAATAAAGCACTTAAAAGGCAATTTTGGGCTGTGTTTTGTAGGTTTCTTTTGGGGGGGGGGTGTATTCAAATACAAACTGATCTAACGAGACGTACAACAAATAATTGGATTTATGAATAATTTGCTTAACTGTACAAAACTATTCAAAACACTGTAGGGGAGCGCAGGTCACAATGTAACCACGGCTAGTTGTAACACACTTGTTTTAAATACTTTCACACATGCTAGCATGATGAAACTTGGTGTATTTACTATTTATATATATATATATATATATATATATATATATATATATATATATATATATATATATATATATATATATATATATATATATATATATAGGAAAAAAATTGCACCAAAATTCAGAAATCTTTGTAAGATATCACTGAACATTTATTTAACCATAGCAAAAGTAAATTTCTTTCTTAAGTAAATTTTTTTTGTGTTCATTTAAAATTAGACAAATCTGATATTATTTTAATTTCCAATCTGTCGGATAACAGTTAATATAGTTCTTTAATGCGTTGCTAACTAGCAAAAGACACTAGTGGGGTTTAAACCCTAGTTGTGCAATTGGGGCATGTTGTCACACTGTGTTACAATGTGCCCCTTTTTAGAAAAATGTTATTATATTCTATACTTTTAGTAATTCTGTTAAGAAAACACGAGAAACATGGAAATAAAGACTGGGAGTCAATGTTCAGAAATTATTAATTATTATTTTGTTTTAAACCATGCTGTATAGCTGTTTCCCTGTGTGTTTGTTGTCAAACTCAAAAATTAGTTTATTTTTAATTATTGAAAAATGCCATTATTTTCTATGAAAAAGTGATTGTATTAATTGTATTTTACTAAGAAAATATTTTGATTTGACTTGTATATATATTTTTTTTCTTTTTTTTTTTTTTTTTTTGATCAGATAGCGTTTTAAAATTTAACAATTTTGTGGTGATGTTACAATGTACCCCTCACATGTTACAAATTACCCCACATATGGGGCATGTTGTCACATTTCACTTCCATTCTTTCGGGGTAAATCAGAAAAAAGTATACACTGTATTAATAAAACAAAACCACATAATTATACTAGACATGTGGGAAATTAATGTGGGGAAAAATAAATACTCTAAACCCTAAGTAGATTTACACAAACTGAGAAAGTCAAAAAGCGTTGTGCCCCTCTCTCCCCTACAAGCTAAGATAATGCCATCAGTTGTGACTTTTCTTGTGTTGAAAAGGATGTGGTGTGTTCACTAAAAGAGTCAGCTCCTTGACCATTTCATGATTACACATAGTTTGACCCTTGTTAATGTTGAAAACATTATCAAATAACTAATTAGTCTGCTCATTGACTGTGCCTATGCCTCGATTTCTCTTATCTTTTATCTTATTATAATTATCTTATAATATTAGTATTATACATTAAATAACCTGTACAAAAATGTTTGAATAGATAGACTGTATAGGTTATTATATTTTATTATATACCAGTATTATTAATAATAATATGAATTATCATAAAAAAATTAAGGTTCCAGGTGTGCCTAGGTGTGGCCGTGCTATAGCCATAGACGGGTATATCCCTAATGTGCTGGTCAATCGCCTGAGATAGGCTACTCATTTTAAGTTATTTCATAACTAATTAGCCTGACTGCCATTCATATTTACAAAAAGATTATTATTAATTATTTTAAAATAGCTGTCCTGTAATACTTTTGTATTGTGAGAGTGATTTCCGGCGGATGTTTATTGGTCAGTGTGCGGTGTGTGAGAGAAAAGCACTTCTCTGTGGGGCCCGCCTCATGTCAGCGAATCGGTTCTTTTAAACAGTTCATTTTATAGAACCGGTTCAGAAAAACGACTTTGCGAACCCATTGCGTCAAACGTAACGTAATTGCGTCACATGTTTGACATTTCAGTCTGTTGCAGTAATTATTCAGCGTAAAAAATAGAGTAATTTTAAAACAAATTACCTGCTACTAATTAATTAAGTTACGTAAAGAAACGTTTTTAAAAAAACATTAATTTAGACCAACTATGCGTCGATAAAATTACCATACAATCAAGTAAACAGTTTTTTTTAAATAATTTTTTCTGTAACATTTCTCCTAATCCTTTGTTCCAACTGTCCTTTTACGAGAACTTCTCGGACCCAATTCAGTCCGTTTCGCTCATTCTGTTAACCGATTCACTGAAAAGATCCGAATCGGAAGAACTGTTCGTTCACGCTTCTGTGTGAGAGGAGCTCCGCTGCGGGGCCGCTGCTGCTGCTGTCTGGGCCGATATGCAGAGGCGGGCCGGGGAAAAGAGACACAAGTAACAGTTAGAGAATTCCAAGACGGCATCAATGAGTTGATCCCAGAGCAAGAAACCTGAACCCGGTTTTGTATATTCGTCGTTCAGAAGCGGTATTGAAGCAGGAAAGGGCCGTTTGTGTGTGAATGCAGCCTCGCTCTTTGAGAAGAACTAGCCAGCTAACGCTAGTCATGTAGCGCTCCATTCACACGGACACCAAACATGGACACGACTACACTCAATACTTGTGTTTTATATCGCCTCTGTGGCTAACAAACTCTCGTATGATCGGATCTCGATGGAGATAGGGTGCAGATGGAGGGGCGTTGTGGATTTAGCTAGATATTCACTCAGAGAAAACATTCCTCCTCTTGAATCCTCCGTGTCTTTGATTTCTTTGAACCCGAGAAAAGTGCACCTCCTGTGTTTGTTTTGATTATAAAACGTTTCAGATAAGAAGTGCTGTGGTATTTTTATGTTTTTATGGCCGTTGTTGAGCAGATAAAGTTAGCTTTAGCTTAAGCCTGGATCAGAGCAAATGAAGGAGTATAAGGTGGTTGTGCTGGGCAGCGGCGGCGTGGGCAAGTCGCACTCACGGTCCAGTTTGTGACCGGGACATTCAGTATAGAAAATATGACCCAACCATTGAAGACTTCTATAGGAAGGAGATCGAGGTGGATTCGTCGCCCTCGGTGCTGGAGATCCTGGACACCGCTGGGACGGAGCAATTCGCGTCCATGCGAGATCTGTACATTAAAAATGGGCAAGGCTTCATTTTAGTCTACAGCCTTGTTAATCAGCAGTCTTTTCAGGTGAGTTCTGCATCTCTTATCTGTCTACACTAGTTCAGGAAATAGGCACTTGAGGTTTAGATAAGGACATTATTAGTTACCACTGTTAACGTTACTTGCGTGATACCACAAACGAGGTCAGAAAATCACTGTAACATGGGAACCTTTGTGATTTAGAAGTTTACCAAACCTAAACCCTTTGAGTCTAACTGTAGATGACATAAAATCATAAGTTAAAGTCGTGTTGTGTCATATGCAACAGGTTGAGACTTGATCCCTCACACACCCATTTGTTTCTTAAATTTGTATCTATTTATTATCCAACTCAACATTTTAAATTTTCACATTTCAACATTTTGTATTGAATAAAATAAAAACAATATATGAAGAGCAACAACATTGGATGACAAAATATCTTGTGTTAATATGATAAAATGTCTACTTAAAAGCCAGATATAATGTAGAAAAACTTATTTTATATCTTAAGTCATCAGGCCCACACCTTAACCAGACCCTCCCATAAAATTGGGATAATTAATTTGTCACCCTAAAGGCTATATATATATATATATTAATGCATGTTATATTTCTTTTATGCATGTTTTGACTTACTGTGGGGAAAAAAATCCATCTGGGATTAATGTGGGGAAAAAAACTAGTATTGCTTAATCAAAATGTCATAACTGGATATTCTAGTGAAACGCGTATCCAGGACTTCTGCAATCATTTTGTCCATTTAAACCACGCCCTTCAAGCTCAAATTAATGTTTCCGCTTTAGAGTGCTATGCCCATATTCAACAACCTATGGACAGTATCAAGTCCTCACTGTACATTTTTCGCTTTTTAATGATCTGTTACACCTTAATTTATCCCATTACAAAAGAAAAGAGCTTTTGCTACTTCCATCTCATTGCGATATGTGTCTTAATTTCTCTGTAAACAAAACTAACTTGAGTCTTAAACTGTGTTATCTAATACTTTTGTTTGATGAATCATTCCCATGAACACTGTTATCTCCATGCCCTGCAGGACATCAGACCAATGCGGGACCAGATCGTCCGTGTGAAGCGCTTCGAGAAGGTGCCTCTGATCTTGGTGGGGAATAAGGTGGACCTGGAGTCAGAGCGGGAGGTCGCGGGTTCTGACGGACGTGCACTTGCACAAGAGTGGGGCTGTCCCTTCATTCGAGACCTCGGCCAAGAGCAAGAGCATGGTTGATGAGCTGTTTGCGGAGATTGTAAGGCAGATGAACTACACCACTTTGCCCGAGAAGCAAGAGCAGTGTTGCACCGCCTGTGTTGTGCAGTGAGCGTCGCGTCCCGGCCTTACTTTCACTCCAGGTATGAGAGGGCAAGACCTTGAGGAAATAAACCAACATTCAGGCTATCTAGTGCACTCTCATCTCATTGAGTCTGTGATACCCGATTTAATTTTTTTTTTAAATTGTTGTGATAATTCTGACCAGGGATTTATATGTAGGATATATATATATATATATATATATATATATATATATATATATATATATATACCACACACTGTATATATATATATATAATCTCATTGGATCACCACAAGAATGTGGCGTGAAGAACAAAACTGTTTAATCCCAATACCAGTGAGATGAAGCATGAAGAGACTGCACTGTCTGGACAATCCTTGTGAAGAAAGGGGAAATCCAAACATCCTGAGTGGAAAGTGATGTCGCAAAACAGGAAATGGTGTTCCTGAGAGATGTGGCGCTTCAGTGTTGTCTTTATGTAAACAGTTTTTTACAGTCTCAGGTTTGAAGATGATCTTACTTCAAACAGAGATGACATTTATTTGAAAGTTAAAATTCTAGAGAAAATCCATTGTGTCGTTTATACACATAATGCTATATAATGTTGTTTATATTTCTGGTAACCACAGCACATTCTTTCCTTTCTGTGTTCTTTAGACACATGATCCAGACGGACGCTCTTTTGAACCAGTCTCTGATCGGATGACCCTTTGAGCCACACCTGTGCCACTGAGCCCTTGAACTCTGACACTTAAGACATCTGGCCGAGGCTTGACTTTACTGCCCGGAAATAAATCATCGCAGGGTCTTCAAAATTCAAATCCTCCAGGGTCTGAGAGCACATATACAATATCTTCAAGTTATGTTTTGGTTACCTGGAAATAAGTACAGTCTGTGAATTGGAGCACAGAAAACTTTTGGGTTATTAATAGCTATTTTTCGTATATAGGGGAAAGTTATGACGAGCAGGTCTGCTCAGGGCTATAATATCCCTGGAGAAGCTCTGTTGTAAATGCCCCCTGTTTTTTCTTTTAACATATTAAGTTTGATATCTAATTATTAAACTGTAACAGCCATTATGCAGGTTTGAGACCTCAGTATGTAACATTTCTTTTCTTTTTTTCCCCTTTTGATTTTTTTTTAAACTACTGGTATGTATGCTTTCTCTCCTAATACTCTATTTATTAAAGTCTTTAATTACCGAGATAGATGGATATCGCGTTTTTATATTCTTTTGGCTGTTTTGGCTTTTTGTGACTACAGTATGCGTTGTTTCTGAAGTACAGCATTGATGATGCCTTAAATGATTACAGTCTAAAACCTGTGTTGTCTTTCTTTTCTTGTAATCTTTGTTTTTGACACACATTTCCACCACTGCTTCTATAGAAACTTGTAATGTTAAGTCATTCATCACTGTAATGTAAATATAACTCTTTGCTCTTAAAACTGTAAACACATAAAAATGGACAAATGCCAAAGTCGGTAATCAATGACATTTTTGAGACATTTAAACCGAAAGCGACTAAATAAAGAACTTGAAATTGATGCATGCAATACCTCACAATAGGCTTTTCATAATGACCTTTAAGTTGCCTGGAAATCAGCCATGATCAGTTTCCAACAGTCTGTCTTATTGTGGCAGAAAACCCAATGTCTGAAATCTTGGGATCTCGTAATGTGCTTGAAGAAGGACACTGTTTGCGTGTTATGTTGGTCCTGAAAGTATTTTAAATGCTGCATTAAAAGGAGTAGTTCTTTTTTTTAAAAACTTGTGCTGATAATTTACTCACCCCCATGTCATCCAAGATGTCCATGTCTTTCTTTCTTCAGTCGAAAAGAAATTAAGGATTTTCTCCATATAATGGACTTCAATGGGAACCAAACAGTTCAAGGTCCAAATGAGAGTTTCAGTACCGCTTCAAAGGGCTTTAAACCACACCAGACGATGAATATGGGTCTCATCTAGCGAAACGATCAGTCATTTAAAAAATAAATTAAAAAGTTGAAGTTTTATAAGCACAAATGCTCAGCTTGCTCTGTTCTGTGATGAGCGTTCGTGACTCTCCTGTTCAAACTCGTTCATCAAAACAAACAAATCTTTTTTTTTTGAGTCATGGCTCAAAGGGTCCTAGATAAGACCCTTATTCAGGTGTCGATTTAAAGACCTCTGAAGCTGCACTGAAACTCATTTGGACCTTGAACCATTTGGTTCCCAATGAAGTCCATTAAATGGAGAAAATCTTGAATGTTTCATCAAAAACCTTAATTTCTTTTTGACTAAAGAAAGAATTACATGGACATCTTGGATGACATGGGGGTGAGTAAATTATCAGCAAAAGGTTTTTTTTTTAAAAGTGAACTACTCCTTTAAATACAAAAAAAGAAAGCCTTTGATTAATTGAACACATGTGAAATCACCAAGCATTACCCTTTTGCTGTCTGTACATAAGGTCAGGTAGATGGGCAAGAAAGTAATTGTAACAGCTGCAACATTCTGTGTAGAGATGGGAAAACCTGTTGGAATGGTGACCATTTGCAGCGCTTGATTAGATATCTGTGGCAGAATGACTTGACAAAAAGACACATCTTAAAGGCCTGTGACTCCCTTACTGGGGTGGCTTCAGGAGTCATTTGAATGTCCTTGGATCGCCAGATTTAGAATTAAAAAAGAAAGAATAGAACCATTAAAGGGTGCTAAATAACTTCATAAAAAGCAGTACCTTTTGAGCTCTGTACAATTTATATGCATTTGGTTTAGGGACATGATATTTCTATAAAAAATAAATGCCATAAAATCGTGAAATTATTTAAAATGATCTCCCCTATGTTCAACTAGTTGTGCTACTTTGATAACAGAATGATTTTCATATTTAAAACTAAAAATATCCAAAAAATATATTGTATATCTAACATTTAGATGAATGTTAATGAGATGTGCAGTAAATTACTATTAATAACAGGAATGGTCCATGATTAAGTTTTTATTTTTTATTATTGTTTGTTTGCTTTCATCAAACATACCCATAAATAGTTTCTGATATATATTTAAAAAAAATGTTTTGGAGACAAATCACCTTTGAAAAGGCTAATGTAAATACGTTGAGATAACTATGACAAGTGCAATTATAAACCAGTCGGACTTTTATTTTGAAGGGGAAGAGAATGTTCATGTTTACGTTTCCTGCACGATTTCTGGTTTCATTCTTTAGCCTGTTTTCTGTGACATTTAGTAAAGCCTGTCACACTTTTACAATGAGAACTGTATTTGTAACTGTCGGGACAACAAGTTTTGATGATCTTATTGGCACTGTGACTTCAGCTGAATCTATAAAGGTAATAATACCATTCATAAACAGTGAGCTGCATGACGGGAGGCATAAACTGAATGACACAAATGAGTTCCTGTAACAGTTACCTGTGCGTCAGTTTTATTTGCATTAATCCGCGAGTTTTTTAAATGATTAACACGTATGTCCTGTTTCTGTTTCTGAATGAAGGCACTCATTCACCGTGGCTACACAGACATGGTGCTTCAGGTTGGCAGAGGTTCAGTTGTGCCTGATCTAGACAGCTGTCCTGGACTGACACTACAAGTGTTTCGCTTCAAAGACTCAATCGCTGAGGACATGAGACACTCAGACCTGGTCATCAGTCATGCTGGTGGGTTAAAGCTCTCTGTGCCCAAAACACTACTCTAAAGTACAGTTTAGTTAAAAAATAAATGAGGTTTATTCTTTTTGGGGCAAGCAAATTAAAACGACTAAATGTTTTTGGTTGTATGTTGTATGAATGCATACTTATTTTTGTAAAAATGTATATGTAATAGTGATTTTTGACCACAGGAAGAATAGCACTCATTTGTATATGAGATAGCTGATTGTTGGATCAATAAACAATTCAAAGACGTTACCAACCATCAGATCACTAACATCAAGATCTGTAGTTTATATTGACGAATATGAATATCAGATTTATCCATGAGACAAACTGTAAAAATAAATAATAATGAAGAATCAATACATTGATAATAGTAATTTAAGAATTAAATTAAATAAAGGATTAAGTTGGCGAAGTTAATTGATTCAAATAAATATAAAATGATTAAAAAATATATACATATCTAACAGTACTGTATAATGGGTGAGAGAATATTTTACACGTATTTATAATATACATTTTTCATTTATGTCTTTATACTTAAAGCTACACTGTGTAACTCTTTTAGTTTATTCTTTAGCTAAAATCACTTAGTTCTTTCTAAAATATATGTGCTCATTAATGTATATTTACTTCGTTCAAGTAATAAAGTATTCTCGTGAGTGTATAATGAGATGAGTCCCCCCAAGAGATGGGTCCTACCTTAGGACCCAAGCGATCCGATTGGTTCAAAGCTAGTTTTATGGGTAATCGCTTTAGTGCCTGGTTACAAATTAGAGAAAATCACTTTATTATAAGAGACGTTTGAAATACGTTATAATGAGTCATTAATGTAGTTTTAACTATATGTTTCATATACTAGTATATAACCAAAGCGTGTAGATTGTAAATTTAAACATTTCTCGTTCTTAGTGTTTTTAGTTAGCTTACATAGTAGATAAAAGATAGGTAGTACTTAGATAGTAAATAAACCACAGATTTGAGCTTTAAACAACTACATTCTCAACTTAAAAACTCTTAAAATTACATTTCATGACACAATAACAGTAATATTTTTAAATTTCGCAGACTTTTTCCTCTGCTGTTGACGCAACCTACTATGAAAAGCGCTAAACAAAATAAACATATTACTTGAAAAGCGCTAAACAAATAAACATATTACTTGATGGCAACAAACTGCTTTTATCAGGTTATAGCGAGAACATATTTAGATCAGGCATACTACTGGCATACTATGGGGTCCTAAGGTGGAACCCATCTCTTCAGGGGGACTCATCTCTTCACCACACCGCCATGTTGCCCCTCCGTCTTGAAAGTACATTAGCCAAAGAGGGACATACCCGTTAATTCAAGCTTTGCCTTTCGCGTTTACGTTTCAGTTAACACTTATGGACGAGGTCGAACTGGAAGTCATGTTAATCTTCGACTACATTGGCCACCGTAGGAGTTAAAACGAAATCGCAATTGAGAGGAACAGAAACTAATATTCACTGGATGGTCATTATGCCTTTTCACCGCTAGATGGTGGTAAAAATCACACAGTGTAGCTTTAAAAATGTATAGATGCTTTTAAATTTTGTGGGTGGGGGTCCCTCGCACAAGGATGATTATATTTTAGGGGTCCATTGTATCTTTTTAGTTATTTAGCAGACGCTCTTTTCTTAAAGATTACAAACCCATCATCTAATGTAATATAATTAGTTGTGGACTTCATAATTACCTATATAACAAAAAGGTATACAGGGGTTTAAAGTCTTAAAATCGGCTCTATCCACATTAGGAGCAGGAAGCTGTTTGGAAGCACTGGAGCAAATAAACCTCTCCTCGTTGTGGTCAATGATAAATTAATGGACAATCATCAGCTGGAGCTCGCAAAGACAGCTGCAGGCAGAGTCACATCTTATCTACTGCACTTGCAGGTTTGTTTTATATGAGAAGTCGCTCACTTTTTTCAACCATTTTAGTGGTAAATATTAATATTGTTATGGTTAAATTTTATGTGCTGATGGGAAATGTCCATGTTTGTACTTTTTTAACCCATTATCACCAGTACCCTGCCTCAGACCTTGAGGGATATGGATCTGTCTGCTTTGGCAACCTATGAGCCTGGTTCAACGCAGAACTTCGCCAACTTTTTAGATAAAGCCGTCGGACTTGTTTAAGCACCGTCTCTTGAGCCGTGCCAATTACCCATGCCAATTTGGGCTGAGGATGAACCTGTTTTAACGGAAATACACTCGAGAGTCTAATGGTTGAGAAGAACTGTTTTTGACCAAAGTAATTACTGACCTTTAATGATATGCACTGAAGGGTTGAATAATAATAGTACAGACACCGGTGAGAGTCAAATGTAGCTGTATTACAATATTTTTAAAAAATAGTTATTTGTGTTAAAATTTAAAAAAGTAAATTGTTAAAACTGAAAAAGATGTTATTTTGTTTAATACAACATTATTATTATAATACCATTTCAGATCACTGTAATTACTAATAAATTATTTAATACATTTGATTATATCAATTTTTTCCCCTCATGACCTCTATTGTCTCTCAATTATACTTGAAGAACCGGAAGCTGTCAAGGAAACATGCTGTGATGAACATCCTGTGTAGTGTCAGACCGTGCTCATTTGTTGCTCTGACGCTCAGAGGAGAGCATGACTTACATTCACACATCAAGACTATATTTTGGGCTTCTGTTGTTAATTTTGTCTTTTCAACAATGCTATCCAGAAGCTGCTCTGAGTCAGTATACAATTACACACAACATTGTACTGCACAGCGTTTTGTGGTTAATGGCATTATAAAGGTACACAAACCTTTATGAGTTATTATTACAAGTTTGGGAATATAATCTTTACTGAAAAATACAGTTTGTAAAAAATTATTCTGATTGTTCGTTTGCTTTTAGTGTCTGTCTTTTAAAAGATAAAAAGTTTGAGAGCTGTTTGGGTGGTTTCAGTGGGGATTTCCTCGTTTATCTTGTGGATGTCATTTTTGTGTGTATGATTATGATGATGCTCTTGAGGTTTGTGATTCTGAGACTGATTAGCATTCTCTCTGTGTGGGTTACTGGAAACGGTTCGACAATAAAAAGTTCAAGACAAAAAAGTACTTTTTTTTTAATTTGTGAATTGTTATATGATATTTTTGAAAACATGTTGGCCCATGTAGGTGTGCAGTGTAAGATCATCAACCTCGAGTATGTGGAGTGCATCTGGCACCCAAACACATCAACAGCGAACTACACCTTCAGCAGTAGGTAAGTCTCCCACAACCCATCTTACTCATATTCATGAATACATCTATGTATGTACAGTTTTGTGACATGCTGTATGTTGAATATTGTCTTGTGGTAATAATTGATAAGTGAGAAATAATAATACATTTTATATTTACTTTGTCAGATTTATAAACAACGCCTCCCATGACTGTACAGAATACATCTTGGAGCACAATTACACTGTAGGCTGCAGAATTCCTCTCCAAAGCGCTGCTCAGAGGTTTGAAACATTTGAAACGACTCTATTCACTGGACGAAACCACACTATTAAAACACGTTTTGATTCCTTCCATAGAAATGGTAAGAAAACGAACAGATTTGCAATGTATCAATTGTGTGTCAACTAACTAACTACCACTCAAAAGTGACAGTAAGGACATGTGTAATGTTATAAAAGATTTGTAAATGCTGTTCTTTTGAAATTTCAAAGAATCCTGAAAAAAATTGAATCAGTTTCTACAGAAATATTAAGCATTTTTCAACATTGGTAATAATACAAAATGTTTCTTGAGCAGCAAACCAGCATTTCAGAATGATTTATGCTTTGCATCACAGGAATACATTACATTTTAAAATATGATAAAATAGAAAACAGTTATTTTTCACTTCTGACTGGGCAATCATAGAATTCTTTTGACAAATATTTTTTTATTAAGACCGACCAACCAACAATCTTTAGGCTTTTGTGCCAGGAAACAGATTTCAGCTGTGCTAGTTACTATATACTATATATCTCTTTCAAAAAAAAAAAAAAATATATATATATATATATATATATATATATATATATATATATATATATATATATATATACACTACCGCTCAAAAGTTTTAGATCGTTTAATGTTTTTATAAGAAGTCTCTTCTGCTCACCAAGGCTGCATTTATTTTATTTAAAAACAAAACAAAAAAAACCTAGCAATATTGTGAAATATTATGACAATTTACAATAACTGTTTTCTATTTTAATATATATTAAATTGTAATTTATTCCTCTTAAAAAGCTGAATTTTTCAGCATCATTACTCCAGTCTTCGGTGTCACATGATCCTTCAGAAATCATTATAATATGCTGATTTTATGCTCAAAAAACATTATTATTACTTTCAATGTTGAAAACATTTGTGCACATTTTTTTCCAAAATTCTTTGATGAATAGAAAGTTCAAAAGAACAGCATTTATTTAATTAGAATCTTTTCTAACATTATAAATGTCTTTACTGTAACTTTTGATCAATGTAACTCATCCTTGATGAACAGAAGTATTGATTTCTTATTTTTTCCCCCAAAAATAAAATAGAAATTCTCACTGACCCCAAACTTTTTAAAGGGTAGTGTTTAATGTAACAAAAGCTTTCCATTTCAAATAAATGCTGTTCTTTTGAACTTTCTGTTCATCAAAGAATCCTGAAATAAAAATATAAAAAACTATTTTCAACATTGATAATAATCATACATGTTTCTTGAGCAGCAAATCATCATATTAGAATGATTTCTGAAGGGTCATGTGACACTGAAGACTGATGATGGAAAATTCAGCTTTGATTACAGGAATAAATTACACTTTACTATATAAATATATTCACAAAGAAAACAGCTGTTTTAAATTGTAACAATATTTCACAATATTAATGTAAATATATATATATATATATATATATATATATATATATATATATATATATTATAACAATATTTCACAATATTAATATATATATATATATATATATATATATATATATATATATATATATATATATATATATATATATATATATATATATATATCCTCATAAAGGATTGATTTTGTTCAAATCACATTTATTTATATAGCATGTTTAAAAACAACACACGTTGGCCAAAGTGCTTTACTTATTGTTGTAATGACTCTACCCCTTTATGTATTATACTAGATATATTTAATTTAAGTCTATGGTACATTTTCTGACATAACTGATTCCTTCCAAACTAACGACGCTTGTTTGTTATTGTACATATATTTGTTTAGTGCTGCTAAATCCACCCTATAACCTGTCCTTGATGTGGAATGAGCACAACAACACGCTTTTACTACAGTGGAACAGCAGTGACCGCCTCAATAACAAGTGTATAGTCTACATGGTGCGCATTGTAAGCAACCAGAAAAACGCAAACCAGGTGAGACGATACGATATTATGACCATTTTACATTCATTCCACTACGTCTTCTCATCTTCATCTCTCTTTTTCTCCTAGCTGTCAAAAGTGAAAGGAAAGTCATTCAGTCTCTCTCAGGTCTCAAAGAACAAGCACTATGTTTTCCAAGTCCAGAGCTCTATCTGATGAACACTGTAGTCCATCAGATTTCTGGAGTGACTGGAGCGTTCCGGTGGAGTGGGGCAGTGCAGGTGGGCCGAGTGCCGGGACACGGAGAGATTTGCTCTCGTTTGCCATCTTATATATTCCAATCCTGCTTCTCTGTTTTCTCAGAGAACATCAGCAGACAAGGCTGGTGGCAGTGGTTGTGTGGTATTCTGTCGATTCTTTCTGCTATTGTCGCTGGGTTTGTTATTGTACTATTGCGAGAGGTGAGGGACGTTTAAGACATTTTACATTTTATCTTTATTGTATTAAATAATATAATGTAATAAAAAAAATCAAATCCATATTACATAGGAAAAGAATCATCTTGCTTCCAGTTGTGCCTGACCCTAGCAAGAACCTACAGGATTTGTTCCATAAACATGATGGAAATGTTGAGGTATTTAACCTTTTTACTCTATGTGCTGCATTTCTGAGTAAATCATGAGTAAATGTGCTTTTAAACCCTCTCAATTTCTTCTCAGAGCTGGGTTCACATCTCCAGAGAGCTGAAGGAAGCCTTTGAGCCAGACTACACAGAGCTGTCCTGCGACGTTTGTGAGGTAACGTCCCCTGTGACGCCGGTCCCACTCCTGTGGCCAGTCCCGTTTCTCAAACTGACAAGTGTGATGAACCTAGCCCTGAAGAAGAAGAGCCTGCAGAACAGCAGAGCTCATAAGACATTCACCTGTACTGTCTTCCAATCCAATCCAACTTTATTTAAGACAACTTCTTTTAAACAACCAAAGTGCTGTACAGAAAAAATGGTAACACTTTACAATAAGGTTCATTAGTTACTACATTAGTTAACATTAACAAAGAATGAACAATACTTCTTCAGCATTTGTTAATCTTTGGTAATGTTAATTTCAACATTTACTAATACTTTATTAAAATCTTGATAACATTAGTTAATGCACTGTGAACTAACATGAACAAACAATGAACAGCTAGATTTGTATTAACTAACGTTAACAAAGAATAACAAATACAGTAACAAATGGTTAGTTCATGTTAGTTAATGCATGAACTAATGTTTAATAAATGAACCTTATTGTAAAGTGTTACCGAAAAATATAATCACATAAGGCACACAATTACATACAGCAAAATTAAAATGAAACAACATAAACATGAGGACAAACATTAGCCACGCAATTAAAAAGGCAATTAAAATCAGAAAAAAAAACAAGTGAATGATATCGACATCTTGCTAGGTGTCAAAGGCCACAGAGAAAAGATGGGTTGTAGCCCTCAAACCGTATTCACTTTATAGCCCTTAATCCTGTAATTGTGGACAAATGTGGGCACAGAGGACTCGGGTGTGATCCTGAATTTTTTATTTATTATAAATGTTATATCACTGTCTTCGATAAAGTTTTGTCTATCCGTTTATGGTGGGTTTTTTATTTTTTTATTTTGGGGGTATTTTTTAATTTATTTACTTCTAAAAAGTACCATAATGTAATGTAAATTATGGTTATTTTATGTTTTATTTGTTTATTTTTTTAACTACATTTAAAATATCATTCCAAGAAGTTCTTAGAGCTAAAACCTAAAGATGAAGTGACTTTGCTGTCCCCTTGGCCCGTATCCCTAAAGATTCTGAGAATCCTCTCAGAGAGCTCCTAATTTAACCTAAAAATTCCTTGCCAGAATTTTTAGCTTAGAAGTGATTCCAGAACATTTTCAGTGAACTCTGAGCAAGGAATGGATGGAAAATCCTATCTTAGTGAGGAGGTGTGGTTGACCCCGTTGCTAGGTATGAGTCATCATTTCAAAAGCCGTGATTGGTTGATCCTACAAGTTTGATGAAAATTAACTTTTGGTGATAATGAGCAAAGGATGTACCCTCAAATCAATAAACATAATTATACAGTCTAATCTTAAGCAGACTGTAATTGTAAATAATATTTCACATTCAAGAAAATATCTGGAAAAAGAATAGTGTCTAACCATACCCCCAGGGATGCAAACAGCGCGCTTTTCGCTTTTTTCACTTCAGTTTGGGTGACTTGTGTGAATCGTCTGTGACGAATCGTTGGGTGACTTGTGCGCTGTGCGTAGGGAACGAAGTGCTCGAGGGGTCACTAAAAATAGCCTAATGAAAAATCAATCATCAAACTTCTTGTTATAATCAGATTCAGCACGTTCTTCATCTTCAATCCGCAGCGGCGCGGAGCACGAGCAGAGGACAGTGTGTGTGTGTGTGTGTGTGCTGGTTCTGAGTCTCACTCATTGGCCTGTCACTGTTCGTCAATGTCAGAATATTTGAGATGACAAATCAAATCAAAGTAGGCGGGCTTTATGTTCACAGACGCTGAGCGCGAATTTTTAACAGTGCAACTTGACGCTTCAGTCACAGTGTACGGTCAAGTGCGAGATAAGATGTAAGTAGCTAAACTTAACTTTATATATTCGACATTTTTTAGGTCATAAATGTTAAACGAATGACAAAAAAATAATTAGGCAAACTAATATAGTTTTGTCTAATTTCACCATTTTGAACTGAAAATAGGCCTATAACATGTAGCCTAGTGTAATAGTTTAGGCTACTGTCATAGTGAGGGGACAAGAAACATGAACAAAGCCGTTTTCATCATGTTAGGCACAGGATTAATAATGAATGTGTACATATTGAGAATAAAATATAAATTGTAGCCTTTAGTAAATTAAAAAAGCCAACTTTAGGAGGTGAAGAGACGGCAAGATAAAAACAAAGAGAAAAAGAGTGATGCTGATGAGGAGAGAAAATAATCAGCTCACTGACATGGTTTTAAAGCTGTTGTTATCGATTTTTTTTTCTTTTTTTTGCCTTCACAATATCTTAAAATGCACATCTGTAGTTTAGAGAAATCCAAAATTTTCTCGGGAAACCCCGAACCCCCAACTACCCTGCCTCAAATTCGGGACCATAGTGATTATAAAACCATGTATTTACAAATAAATCATGTAGCAGAGCTACAGAAAGCGTTTTTCGGTAGTGAATATCTATTAGCTACTAAAACTTCTTTGTCGTTGTGTTATGTAGAGTACAGTACATGGATGCTTAGCAACAACAGATGCTGCATTCATGTGCTATGGTAATTATGGTAAATACCAAGAACCGACGTGGAAAATGCACATGAACACCCCTCATGTGGTATTTTCCACTGGGCAACTCGTAGAATATTTTGATGGACGAGTTGCCGAGATGAGAATAACCTTTGATCTTTTCAAAATGGCGGAGAGCACCGTGAGAGTCGTGAATGGTAAAAGTATATACTATTCATGATCTAGAAATTATTATACAGCATATTATTTACCTTTTGAGTTTTGATAAATCATTTTCTTGCTGTTGCAGATGACTTAAGCAATCTAAATAGTTTTAGCTAAATAAGTCTGGATCTCCATCTTTTTACCACATTACGACAACAAAAGCACTTGAACGCAACACACTGGTAAATACCAGTTCACAAGTGGAAAATATCCTATTTTCCATAGCACGTGAACGCAGCAAGACACACACGGGAAAATGGGACCGGATTGTACTATTAATAAAAGATAAGCTTTTAGATACTCTTTTTATAAAAAAAAAATGATTTAAATGCTGAAATATGGGAGGTTTATTCTTTTTATAACATATTTTGTTTCTGTGAAAAATGATATGAAGGCTGAAATATGCGAGGTTTGTTTTAATAAAACCCTTTTTTTGTTTTTGTTTTTTGAAAAAAAAAAAAAAAATTTACTATGTGCCTAGGGGTGGGCCGGGGTAGCCTGGTTCAACCAGACTCTAGTACATTCGATTGAGCGGAAGTGCGTAGAGAGAGGCGCAGCCAGGCTAGGGCCGGGGATGGTTGGGGTTGGTGGCAATGTAAGTATCTGGATATTTTCCACGGGCGAGGGTTTCGATTACCTCTCTCTCTTTTGACCATACATGTGTTTGCATCCCTGCCCCTACCCCATACCTAAACTTAACCGTCTCAATTGGCGCTAAAGGGTGCCATGTTTGTTGGATATTTACGCTTTTGCAAAAGTGTCAAAATATGGCGCCTTGGGATGAGAATGCGTTGGTTATAGCCTAACATTAGAATCCAAAATATGTGAAAACTTAAGCTCATTACACCCTGTTCAAATAATGATTCATGTCTTATTTGCTCATATTAATATCCTAGCGGCCATATTTAGCTTGTTAACAAATATCCTACAAACACAGAAAATGGAGACACAAAGGAAAAAATATAATTTTTTTGCAGCTGCTTAGGGGAACTCCTAAGCCACTAAAAGTCCTCTTTCCTGCTCTTAGCAGATCTCGCCTTAGGAGCCCTTTTAAGCGCTAGAAATCTTGAGGAATAGCTTTTATATTAACTGGGATTTTCGTGTCACTTTTAGGGAAAATTCTAAGAAAATGTCATGACTCTGAGAATTTTCTTTGAATTTGGCCAATAGGAGCCACTTTTTGCACAAAAAGTCTTTAGGATACGGGCCCTGGTGTCTTATTTTGGCTTATTTTAGAATACTCTAAATTACAGTTTTTCCCTTTCATTTCTATGGGTGCCCATTTTTGAGTCAAAAAAATTGTGTTCAGGAGGCAAACTTAGGAAAAGTAGCCAAGTCTTGTACCGCTCAGATCAAGGGAAGTATTTTTTTTTAAAATAAATCAGAACTATTTTGCCCACATTTGTCCAGAATGCGTGTTTTAGGGATAAGTCCGGTTTAAAACAGACAAAGAACAGGTCATCTCATTCTTACTGTATACATGTTCACAAGCTACATTTTAATGTTCGTTTTCTTTTGCACATTGACTTTTTACCATTGTATCTCATTTTATGCAAGTTAATATTGTGAAGTATCATTACAATTTAAAATAACTGTTCTCTATTTTATTTTAATTTATTTTATTAAATGTATTCTTGTGAATTTTCAGCATCATTCATCCAGTTTTCAGTGTCACATGATCCTTCAGAAATCACTCTCATTTAGTGTTATAAAACAATGGTAACACTTTACAATAAGGTCTCATTTGTTAGCATTAGTTAATGTATTAACTAGCATGAACTAACAGTGAGCAATACATTTGTTTCTGTATTTATTAAATAAAATTGAATGTTAGTTAATAAAAATTAGGGCTGTAAATGATTAATCACTGATTAATCACATCCAAAATAAAAGTTTTTGTTTTCATAATACATGTGGGTACACTGTGTATAATTATTTTGTATATATAAAAATACACACAAACATACATGTATATTTTAGAAAAAAATATTATTTATATACAGTGGTGGAATGTAACGAAGTACAAATACTTTGTTACTTTACTTAAGTACATTTTTCACTGTACTCTTTACTTAAGTAGAATAAATAGTGCATACTTTTTACTTTTACTTAGTTACATTTTGCAGCAATTATTATACTTTCTACTCCACTACATTTCTACAACTTCTGTTACATTTTCGTTACATTCTCTGACCAGTTTTTCCCTTGCCAAAACGTAATCTGACCGTTCCGTCCGCTGCACGTTTGTCTCACCAGTGACGTTTGGTTGCCATAGATATATCAACTCGGTCACACTGAAATGCGCCTCGCACGCAGTGCATTTATTCGTGCAATTTATACACGAAAATTTGTATATACGTGCATAGGAAACGCACCGTGTGTAATATACGGTTGGTTAGGATTATGGCAAGCCAAGAGGTTCAGAATTACACCATAAATTAATCACGTTTAACTGCCAAACATAGTTATTAACATATAGTAAGGATAAGCATGATGTGTATATTGCCTAATTAATTGCAAGCTTGTTTCAGAAATGGTGACAACTAATTTTTTCCATCATTATATGAGTATTAGGTTGAATGAGTTAGAATGAATGTTTTATTAATCATTAGAAAATAGACATTAAGAGAATAAATTGTTATGCAAGTACTTTTACTTTTAATACTTAAAGTACATTTAAAATCAGGTACTTTTTACTTAAGTATGGTTGTCATTGTGTTACTTCGACTTTTACTAAAGTAAATATTTATCTGGTTATTTGTACTTTTACTTAAGTACTGAAATTCATATTCCTCCACCACTGTTTATATATAAAATATATTCTTCTATAAATTATATATAAATCTATATACAGTATGAAAATATTTCTTAAATATATACAAGCATGTGTGTGTGTGTATATATATATATATATATTTATATATATATATATATATATATATTTATATATATATATATATATATATATATATATATATATATATATATAATTATATATATATATATATATATATATATATAATTATATATATATATATATATATATATATATATATATATATATATATATATATATATATATATATATATAATTATATATATATATATATAATTATACACAGTGTACCCACATGTACTATGTAAACAAAAACTTTTATTTTGGATGTGATTAATCATGATTAATCATTTGACAGCCCTAAAAAAATACAATTTTCACATTTTTTGTTAATTTTAGTTCACAGTGCATTAACTATTGTTAAGATTTTAATCAAATATTAGTAAATGCTGAAATTAACATTAACAAAGATTAACAAATGCTGTATTAGTGCTGTTCATTTATTAGTTCATGCTAACTAATACGAATGCCAATGAACCTTATTGTAAAAGGTTTAATACAAATGTGCTGCTTAATATTTTTGTGAAAACTGATACTTTTTTGGGGTGGTGAATAAAATAGTTCAAACTAATTAATTTGTTTTAATATAAACTGGGTATTTTTAGGTTTTTCATTCTAAAACTACATGTATTGTTTCAAGTTAAGAATACAGGTATTTGTACTCTTTCTAAATGGTGAACTTAAAGAAAACTGACTTCATAAATCCACAAAGAATCGCAAAAATGGCACAGAAAAGCCATTCTAGAAAACAAAAAGAATATTACAAAATTTATTCAAATCTACTTATGTGACAGCTTTTATTGGTTGGGTGCATATTATATTTAATAAAAGTGCCTTTTAAGTTTTGTAACTTGTTAAACAGATAATAAAAACTTTTGATTATTCATATTATGCTATTGTTGTTTTTCTTCCCTATGTTTTGAATGTTTTCCCTAATCTAATGATTCTGTGTCATTGTGACATCACAGTCTTGATGATTATGTTACTCTTGTCTGCTCTGTCACTAATTTGTTAGCACAGCTAAGCTACAGCTAGGCAGCATCTTTAAAACTGAACAGTAGACCGAGGTTCCAAGTTATTTTCTGCCGCAATGTTCATTTACATTAAACATGGAGGTAAGGATCACAATTATTAACCAACTTATTTAAATATCAATGCAATAAATGCACTGGTGTTTTACGATCTATATCTCGCTTATTAACTTTAGTAAATCTTATTCTTTATACACAAATTGTTTATTCTCTATTTGGTCAGTTATATCAAAGAGCTGATCAATGTGATGTTTGTGTATTTAGATAATGACCAGTTTCATGGTCAACACCTATTGTACAAGTTGTTGTTCTCGTGCAGTACATGAAAACTAGGTTGCGACTTGCTGAGTCAGGTATGTACAGCTCTCTCCATGCTTTCTCTCTCAGTCTAGCTGAATTGTGCTGTGGATAATCAACATAACAGTAATCAGTCAAACTATATGTACCTTCTTTCCGACTTTTATTGAACAGAATCTTACAAAATTCTGAAGATACTTTTCAAGTCATGTGCTTTTGTTGTGAATATTCCACATAAAAAAAATGCATTTTGCCCCTAAGAGTTTCTGAGAGTAGGTTGCTTGACATACTCTAGAGATCTCAGGTCAGAGGAGGTTGCTCTTTCAAACTCAGCGTGACCTCTGTGCAGGAGGTCACGGATCTCAGGCGTTAATATTTCACACTTCTCTTAACACATACTCCTACGAACGGTGTCCGATTACATCTGTGGCATGTATAAAGGGACATTAGCCCGGATCAGCCCATCACTAATGGAGTGCTCATTCCCACTGTCATTAACACTGTCCTCCTCCCTAACACTGGCCTCTCTGCGCTTCTAAAATGTTGTATAGAGACCGTAAAACACGTATTATATGACAGTTATTACATGTGTTTGGAACATTATAGCCTTTGCTCCGTGTGCATGGCTCTCTGTGTGTGTGTGTGTGTTTCAGAGCTCATAGACCTGTGTGATGAACAAGGAGTGTTGAAATTCCTCTTTGTGCCCAGAATTTCACAGGAGTCTGCTTGTGGACTGCTAAAAGCTAAGAGTCATACATCGCTTGCATTATTAAGCGTGAGTTTGAGTTTTCGCATGATATTTACTGATAACCTAAAGATAATAGTTTGTGTATTTTTTAAATTAACAGTCAGGGGTGTGTGTGTGTTTACAGGTTACGTCTGATGGGGCACATCTCCAGTCACATCTCTACTATCTAGTGTTCACTCTGCTCTGATAGGTGCCATTGCATTTTGTACACTGCAAAAATCTATATTTTTAATGAGTTTTATAATATATATTTAGCTAAGAGGATTTTTTTTAAAGATAACTAATATTCTACATTGTTTTCAGAGAATATAGATTAAATCAACTTGCGATAATACTAACTTGTTGAATATGAAGTGAATTCATGTTTAGACAAAAATGCTTTTTTTCTGTATATTAGTCTAAAAGTTACATTTTATTATTGTTTGAGCTATTTTATTTTGCGGTTGCACTGTATTTTGTATTGCTGGTACACTGTTGTTTGTTAATGTGTTTGTAATGACAATGACTTCCAGAGACTCTGCAGACTCAGATTGACCATCATGAGAAAACTTCGTCTGAAGCAGCTTCATGTTGTGGAGGCTACATCAATGGGAATCAATGATGAAGCACTGCTTAAAACCGTGAGTATCTTAGAGCCACATCTGAACTTCACTTGTTCTCTCGTATATGGCTGTCACCTCAATTTTGCATTACCGGTATTCAGCTTTAAATTCAGTATTCAGCTGCACTGTTTAAAAAAATGTTGTTACATTTAGTGTATGTGGGCAGATATTCACTGTAAGACATCCACAGACATACCTGTAAAACAAATAGTGATATAACTTTATGTGAACAATAATCGAATCTTGTGTGTTGTTTTCATGTGGCTGTGCAGACTAAAAAGCGCAAGAAAGTTACGATTGTAAATGGTGCTGATGAAGTCCAGCGCCACACATGGGGACAGGAAGAAGAGCAGGAACTGAGAAAACGCCATCACGTCAGTCTTCATGCTCTTTCTTAATGTTGAGTCCCAGTTTAATTCATTCAGAATTACAGACATGTTCAGCAGAAATTTTGTATTACTTTTTACTTTTCAGTAGGAGATTAAAAAGTTACGACAATGACTATATATAAAACTCAGGGACCTCTTTCTGCTGGAAGATGAAAGGGAAGTTAAAGGGAAGGAATTTCCACATAATAATGTTTTAATGAAAATCTGTCTAATATAGATACACTCATCTAAAGGATTATTAGGAACACCTGTTAAATTTCTCATTAATGCAATTATCTGATCAACCAATCACATGGCAGTTGCTTCAATTCATTTAAAGGTGTGGTCCTGGTCAAGACAATCTCCTGAACTCCAAAACTGAGGCCCCGTTTACACGAATGGGAAAACGCAGATATTTCTCTGTGTTTTGTCCTGCTCATTACACGAAAACGCCGTTTTTATCACTGAAAACGATTATTTCTAAAAACTCCGGGCAAAGTGGAGATTTTTGAAAACGGCAGATATTTGTTTGTCGTGTGAACTTGGGAGAAACGGCGTTTTAGGTTCTGTCTTGTCGATTCTGAGGATTCTGATTGGCTTGCATGGCTTTATCTTTAGACCCTACACTGCAGCCTTAGGTTTGGCATAGTTATGATGGCGCTGACGGCGTATTTATGTGGGTGTGTAAACAATGTTATTTTTGAAAACGGAGAGGGGGAAAATATTCGTTTTGCTTAAATACCGGACTTTGTGTAAATGTGGCCTGAATGTTAGAATGGGAAAGAAAGGTGATTTAAGCAACTTCGAGCGTGGCATGGCTGTTGGTGCCAGACAAGCCGGTCTGATTATTCCACAATCTGCTCAGTTACTGGGATTTTTACACACAACCATTTCTAGAGTTTACAAAGAATGGTGTGAAAATAAAAAACATCCAGTATGCGGCAGTCCTGTGGGCGAAAATGTCTTGTTGATGTTAGAGGTCAGAGGAGAATGGGCCGACTGATTCAAGCTGATAAAAGAGCAGCTTTGACTGAAATAACCACTCGTTACAACCGAGATATGCAGCAAAGCATTTTTGAAGCCACAAGCACGCACAACCTTGAGGCGGATGGGCTACAACAGCAGAAGACCCCACCGGGTACCACTCATCTCCACTACAAATAGGAAAAAGAGGGCAACAATTTACAAGAGCTCACCAAAATTGGACAGTTAAAGACTGGAAAAATGTTGCCTGGTCTGATGAGTGTCGATTTCTGTTGAGACATTCAGATGGTAGAGTCAGAATTTGGCGTAAACAGAATGAGAACATGGATCCATCATGCCTTGTTACCACTGTGCAGGCTGCTGGTGGTGGTGTAATGGTGTGGGGGATGTTTTCTTGGCACACTTTAGGCCCCTTAGTGCCAATTGGGCATCGTTTAAATGCCACGGCCTACATGAGCATTGATTCTGACCATGTCCATCCCTTTATGGCCACCATGTACCCATCCTCTGATGGCTACTTCCAGCAGGATAATGCACCATGTCATAAAACTTGAATCATTTTAAAATGGTTTCTTGAACATGACAATGAGTTCACTATACTAAAATGGCCCCCACAGTCACCAGATCTCAACCCAATAGAGCATCTTTTGGATGTGGTGGAACGGAAGCTTTGTGCCCTGTATGTGCATCCCCACAAATCTCCATCAACTGCTAGATGCTATATCCAATCAATAAGGGCCAACATTTCTAAAGAATGCTTTCAGCACCTTGTTGAATCAATGCCACATAGAATTAAAGCAGTTCTGAAAGCAAAGGGTGTGAAACACAGTGTCAATATGGTGTTCCTAATAATCCTTTACGTGAGTGTATACCGTATCTGTCTGTCTGCCTTATTTCATTGTTCTTTTTTTAAAAACGTTGGAATTTTCCACTGGTCCCTTGCAATTAAGCAACAGATGAGGTCATCGTCTTGCCTGTGATTGGTTAGTATGAATACCTGTTTGTTACCAAGCTTTTCCCAGCTGGGTACAAATTGAGAGAGAATCTAAGAGGGAGTATTTATAGGTTGGTGTGTGTATTTACTGCACAAACGTTTAATGCTTGGATCTATATTTGGTAAGCAATCAACCTGTCTGAATACTGATGGAGTGGGTGTAAACTGTATTTTTGCAATAAGTTTTATGCCAGAGGCTTGATGATATCTTGAACTATAATTCAAGATCAAGATCTTGTATGTCTCTCTCATCCATGCAGCTGCAGACTTTCAGCAAAACGTACGTAGGCCCTGCAGGTGCAAGGAACTTTATGATGTGTTACTCAGCACATAGATTTTTCCTTTTCAGCATTTCACCAGAGCACACTGTGGGCGGAATGCAGCCATTAGACAGGAACGAGTGGGTGAAATGCCAGTTAGTGGTTTTACCGTCTATGGCCATTATAATCTTTTGTGACATCCTCCCTGATGTTGTATCGCACACATAGCTACCTCCTGGCTGTTTTCTTTCTTTTCTTTAAAGCCCTGGTTGTCAAAATGTCAGTTTTTCTGGAAGGTACATAGAAAGGATAGTGATAATGTGTGATGAGATTGAACGTGATTGACAGTACAGAACTGAAACTGCCTTTCTACAAACTGAAGGTTGCAGCTGTCTGTGCTCAATACGTAATGCCTCACTTCCCCTTGTGTGAACAACCATGTAGAGTTTCATAGGGCTTCTTTTGTACATTTTAAGTTCTCATACATTAGATATCAGCATTCCTGCTCAGTTGTTTGTGTGTGTGTAAATAGTTTTTATGAGATGTTTGTGGAGGAGGCTGGTAGAAAAAGGGAAGTACCATTTCCAAGTTCAATCAAATCCATTGTATTTACTGTAGCTCTAAGTCTCTTCAAACATAAGTATATTGTAAAGTCAGACAGAAAACTACAATATTTCAAATGATACAATATTATAACCTTTAAAGTAAAGTTGTTTAAATTGCCCCCTTGTGGCAGTACATGCCATTTTAGATGTTGAAAATGAAAACCTTTTTTATATATAATTAATATTAAAAAAGGTTTTCATTAGTAATTAATATTTAAAATAAATGTAAACTACATTTGTAAATATCGTTTTATATTGCTTCCTGCATAAAGTGAGTTTCTGTCTTTTCAGAAATCTGCTATTCACTGTTAACACGCAGGAACACAAGTCCCTTCTCCTTGTGGGACAGAGGATCTTGTTTTTTAAGCATTCGCTGCACTCTGGGTCACCCTCAGTACTTATGATGCAGTAACTGGCACTTTTGAGGGATCCAGAAGAGTGAGGCAGCTGAATTGACTGGTTGTTCTGCTTGAGATAGAGTAAAAGAGGCTTGTATTAGTTTACAGTGCACCATTTAGGAGAATGTACTTTGATTAACAAAACAAAATGTGATTTGTGCAGCGTGCTTTAACACGGACACAGCAAAGAAGTAATGCATTTGATATTACACAAATGTTTTACTGCTAATCAGACATGTCGCCCTACATTTTTAAGCGATTTCATAAACTCTATTTACCATGTAAATTCTATCCTTTTTACTAGGGATGCTCCGATCAGGATTTTTGCAGCCGATACCGAGTACCGATTTCTTGTCAAGGTGATCGGCCGATAACAATACCGATTCCGATGCTTAATTGACTTAATATAAGACAAATAAACAAAATGGAACAGTTTAATGCAGCTCATAAGGTTTATTTAAACATTGTCCAATACTGTGGAGGACAAAATAAACATTTAGTCTCCTAAAATGGAGAAGTCTGATGTAACTTAAACATCGTCCAATACAAGTCTGAGCAGGACAAAATAAATAAATAAAAAATCAAACAACATTTAAACTCCTAAAAGAACAAATTGAAGTGGTTTGATACAACTCATTAGGTTTAATTAAACATTGTTCAATGTTAAAGAGAATAAAATAAATAGAAACATTTAAACTCCAACATGGAGAAGTCTGATGTAACAAATAAGGTTTAATTAAACATTCTCCAATATAAGTATCACGTACGTCCTCACGCGTTGACGTCATCAAATCGCGATCGGTTTGTAAGATCGGCCAAGTTAGTGAGTACCGATCGAGTCAAAAATTGTTATGATCAGCCGATACTGATCTTCTGGCCGATCGATTGGAGCATCCCTACTTTTTACCATATAGGCACAATCTTGAGTAAAACACAACAGCAAACTCTCAATTACAACATCAGAAAATGAATACCACATTCTGTCCAATTTGTTACATTTTGCTCAGACAATCAAACAGTCAAGGGCGTGGATGCGAATATGAGCTCTTGATATCAAAATAAAGGTCTCGATGAGCTCTATCCAATGGTGCCAAAAAGACTGGTTTCAAATTGTATTGAATGAAGCAACAAAACAATAGAGACCTTACACAAAAGTGTGAGTACTTTTTGGAGCCAGAAGGGTATAAGTCTTATGCCCTTCTGGCTCTGAAAAATACATGTAGGATCCACATTTTTGTTTGTAGCCAGTGATTTAAGTGTATTTAATGCCCTAAAACCGTATTCAAAATGGCTGACACAACTGGAGACATGGAACTGTCTGAGGCAGAAAAGATTTTGATGAATATTAACAGATGAATCAAAGAAGTTGAAGATGAGTCAGAGTTGTTTTTGAATGCATTTCCTCATTGAGTGAATCTCGTCGCTTGATAAACTTAAGGTTGAGCCACTGTCACTTGGACTATTTTAACAGTGTCTTTAATAACTTTTCTGGGCCAGCAAGTTTTAAAGCCAGAGGAGTGATCCAGCTCTCAGATTTAATCAAAGACATCTTAATTTGTGTTCCGAAGATGAATGATGGTCTTACGGGAAAATGAACTTGTTAAAGCGTTGTTCAAGTGTTAATTATTCAATCAATTCCCCTTCTGACCAATTATTTTCTGCATTGTTCAGCAGATACGCCCAATATGCCCATTAGAAGACTTGGAAATGCCAAAAAGGCATTATCTGACGTTTTTTACTTAAATACTCGGTGCCGCTTTAGATTACGGCTCCGAAAAGTACTGCGTAATTAAAGCGATTTTACAGCGTAGCCTTTGGTAATTATAGTATACCTATAACGGACTTACAGAAATTTAAGTATAAGGGAACAATATTTTAAGTTTGGTGAATAAAGGGGTAACAACCAGGAGAATTAAACAATTATTTATACTGTAAGTATTAAAGAACTAAGGGGTGCTTATCCTACTACTATGATATAACAATCTTACATTTGGGAACAATTTAGCAAGAACATTCATTTTTGAAATAATGGTGAACCAGTACATCCTGTATAGGCTTTTTAAGAATTACAGGGTACATATCTATGCATTTGTAAAGTAATCTTTTTAACAAAAGTGCACTGAAAACTAAAACTATTGCAACGTTTGCTTAAATATTGGGCAAAGACACTCTTGTTTCATGTAGTGGTGCTTGTTACCCTCTTGTTCCATGTAGTTACAGGGTAAGTGTGACATTGCGGGCTGTAAATTAGAAGTGGTGTTTGTTACCCTCTCGTTCCATGTAGTTACTGGGTAAGTACAATAAAAATGCATACACACAATCTTATATCTACACAACTCTACACCCATTCTTATTGATACAAAATTGCTACAAAAAGGTATGCAGTGTATGTTCTCGCTAAACTGCTCCCAAATGTAAGATTGTTGTATTTCAATAGTATAATTATAAGTACCCCTTAGTTTTATAACACTTAAGAGTGTATATATATATATATATATATATATATATATATATATATATATATATATATATATATATTTTAATTCTCCTGGTTGTTACCCCTTTATTCCCCAAATTTTACATATTGTTCCCTTATACTTACATGTAAGTACTTTTATAGGTACACTATAATTACAGAACGTTACACTGTAAATTCCTATTTATTACACAGTACTTTCCAGGGCTGTAATCTAAAGCGTCAAATACTCATTCATATAAGTACTGCATGTGGTTGCAATGTGTGTGCTTTAAGGTTAATAAGGTGAATGAAGTGGTCAAACATTTTTTGTTTTTTTTCTCTCCAGTAAAGTTAGTCAAAAGCCAGTTTACACCCCTCTGGCTCCAAGCCCTCGCAGTGATAACAACTATGTGTTATTTCACCCCTTCCACCCCCCTTTAGACAAACATGGTAAAAAAATATTTTTATTATAAGATTGGAATGCTCATTTTACAAACATCAATAAAAAAATGAGATGACATTTTCAGTGTCTGGGGTCAGGTCTGATGCACTTACAATGCAGGATCTAATCACATCCAAAGTAAGAACTGTATTCTTAAGACCTTTACCAAAACAAGAGCCTATTCATATGTTGTAGGAGTCCAGACAATGAGAGCCCGATAGGCTTTTGTTAAGATCACCCTGATTGGGGGGAACGGAACTAGAGGGCATCACATGTTGAATAAGCACTTTTGTCATATTGTGTATTTTTTTGTCTTGTATTTTTTTTATAAATACATAAAAAATTAATATATAAAAAACAGACCTCATGAGTTGGTGATGGGACTGCCGTATTCACCAACTAAAGGAAGTCGTCTCCTTGCGTATTATGGTTTCATGTATGTGAAGAGTGTGCTTAAAAATGAAAGAAAGCAACTATAAAAGACTCGTGGAATTACAGTTTAGTTTGCACTGTCTTTCCAATTATTCATCTGGGCAGACTTCAAACTCTGCCTGTCTGGAAGAAAATAGGAGCCACATATTATTTCTATTGAAGCAGCTCTTCGTTTTCATTCAGCAGATGTGCTAAGGGACTAGCAGCATCGAAACAGAGCCTATCCAGATGGATAGTCGATAAGCTTGAAGAGTCCTTTAGGTGTTAGAGCGCACAAGAAGCATGGCCTCGTGGGCTTGGTCTAGCAGGATTATCTTGCAGGATATCTGTTTGGTGGCAGGCTGGGTCTCCCTGTCTACATTTATAAGGGTTTATAACACAGAGGTTCCCGCCTTACATGCTAAACTACTTTCAGTCTAAAGTCATTATTGTCTGCCCTGTTGCTTTGGCTCAGAATACTACAACTGCTTGAGCACCGCTCGCTGATCGATAAAATTACTCTATGGGCAAAAGGACGACCCATACTGTTACACACTTCAGGCCGAACATTTTCACCTTGAATGTGTGGAACATTGTTAATGTGATTAGCTCCTTTATTGGGAATAACTTATTGGGAATGACGCTTCTAGCCTCTCTTCTCAGACTCTTTGTGAGTCCCTGGTGATTTTGCACTATATGATCCCCAGGCACCTGCCCTTGGGACTTTGGTGTTGGCACACACGGCGTTTTACACTGTGTTCCCCTAGCGTAAGATATTACGCAGTACGAGAGAACCTCTCATAAGAGAAAGTACTCGGTTACTAACGTAACCTCGGTTCTATCTGGAAGAAAGAGTACTACATATCTTTGCCGTGCCTGCAACACGCTCTGGTTCGCTTCAGCGATGAAAACACAGATTATATCAGCCCATTGAGCTATATTTATAGGGCCAGGCCACACCCACTTTGGCAGGAGGTGACGTAGTGGGTGCGAAGCGCCCCCATTGGATCTGACTTCACCAAGGGCCTCTCTCGATAGGCTGCTGCTGCCGCATTTTACATTAATTTAAAATTAAGGATCTTTTTTGGCTTCAATATCTCATGGAAAAGAGTTTTTCCCCTAGTGTAAGATTTTACGCAGTACTGATCGAGATTACATTGATAACCAAGTACGTTTTCTTTTTTGATGACATGTTTATTGGCCCGAGGGCTGGATATGTCAGTCACATGAATCACAATGATCCAATGGATTCCCAGTAGACAAATCAAATCCCGCTATATTGTGTCTTGTTCGAGAAGCCGTTTCACTCGTATATAACCTCACGTCACAGTAGGGAAGAGACTCAACTTCTATTTCATACTGACTATAACATGTTCTTATAAATATTAGCCTACAGAGCTTCAAATTTGAATTTATCACTTTCTCTTGAGCAGTAAGATTATGATGTATTTATATAATAATTATAATGAATGATCTATTTATATTATAATTATAATTAATGTATAATTAAGATTATGTTGACCATTTGAATGTCTAATACAGTTTTGATCCAGCGCAATTACGGTCAAATAATTCATTCACAACAAGCTATAATTTATTCTCAGAGTGCGATATTGTAATCAGTTGTCAGGCTGCTTGCGTCATGAAAGTAGGCGGGCTTACGTGCTTAACAGACAGGTAGTTTTCCACCACATGAAAGTGCTCATTGGCTCGGATGTCGGACAAACACAGCCGTCACACACACACACACACACACACACACACACACACACACACACACACACACACACACACACACACACACACACACACACACACACACACACACACACACACACAAAAGCAGTACTCAAAGTTGATTGGCCATCGCTCCACTCTTAGACCCACCTTCCCAACTCTCTGATTGGACAACATCACTGGACGTGTCTGTCAACATTTATTTTTCACCCATTGAAACTGCAGCTGTATGTCCGGACATGTAGGTCTCATAGCGGCTTGGCCTTTGTTAGCGAGTCGGTGAGAAGAACCAAGAAAGCCAGAGGAGCCGCATTCATGCACTTACAGGAAGGAAAATGATCATCTGCACGAAAATCATGGATTATCGCCTTGGAACCCAGTGTCAGTTTGTTCAAAATCAGGTAACATATATCACTGAAGTGAACATATTAACTGTCAACCTTAACCATATCTAGACTCTTGCAGGGAAGTTTGAAAGTTGACAGTTCATCTACTTAGCAATTTATTTCGTTCATTAATTCATGTTCAAAACGCTCCTCAATCGCATACTTGTCAACGTTTTAAGTAGCCTAACGTCATACATAGCCTATTCAAAAGTCCCTCGTTAAAAGAAAAGACTAATCGCCATCAATATTATCCGTTATTTTTAAGCTTAACTTACATGAATGTCAAAGTTCACATATGTGCAGGATCAAGATTTCTTTCATCTGTCGGGTTTGTTCTTCTGATCGCTACTTTTCAACCAGTAACGTTACCTATTCACTTTGAGATTTCAACGCTTATTCGGTGTTATTTATTAATCGTTCCTGCAATTAAGTTTATTTATGACAAGACCAAAGATGTAAAGCTGCAGTTTTACAGTTAATCTGACTTTAAGGACGTTTGTGCTGCGTTTCATCTGTAACCCAGGTCTGCTCGCATAACAATACTGATTCTCTGACGTTATTTTATCGCCTACTTTGCCTTTCATGCAATTAAAAGAAGCTGTGCAAGTCCATTGCATTTATGGCAAAGAGTAAGGTCAGGTTTATAAAAACCCCTTTTATCGCGCATATGCTCAGTTCAGATAGCCATTGTTTCATATTGCAACTATTATTTGGACTACTATTAAAAGTATAGCTACAATGTGCATTTGAAACACCTTACGTTTTGCTGTTAATGCTGGAGATATTCTACATTTAAGCTTCTTGGGGAATTAAGACTGCAGTCTGGAACAATCTTGGGAGTCTTTGGTGCAGATTAAGTAAGTTAGCCTACTGGTTATGGATTTCAAGAAATGATGTAAACCTACATGACAATATGCTTTTATGGTGGAATGTTGAAGTTTTGTGGGTTTGACGCTCTCCGTCATGTCTGAGCCATTTGTTGAGTCATTTTAAAGGTGCATCTCATAAAGACAATCGATTAGTGTTTTTCTCCTTCTTTTTTGTCCTCTAGTATTGAGTTTAAATTTAACTGCATGCTTTATCATCCTGCAAAGCTTGTGTATATGCATTGTGAAAATGAAAATCTGTAATGTGTCTGTAGCGCTGCCGTAGTGTTTTTCGCAGTTCATGTCGCGCGGACACAAAGCCCTTTGTAGCTACAATCATAAACGACGTGACACTACATTCTGCACGACTATGGAATATGTAACATGTATTACCATTTCATCATGTTAGTTTTTGCTTTTTGGGAAGTGCGAGTGATTTCTCTTTCTCCATTTATGCGATGTGATGCTGATGTACTGCCAATCAAAGTTGTTTTTCTCCTCAATTGCTTGCAGTACCCTCTGAAACCTGAGGGTGCCGCTGTTGTGACGGCGCTGCTCCGCATACAGGAGAACAATAGAGGAATGTGCAATTTAATCATTTCTCAGAAATTTGCTTTGCTCTTCTTTATTTGCCAGCCCATAAAAATCCCCCTAGCTTTTACTTGGATTGTTAACATCATAAACTCGTTCCCTTTTCCCTTTAACTAACCACTAGCCCTCTTGTAAGATACACAATTGAGGAAAAAAGATCTGTAGGTGAGATATGGCACAGTATGTGTTTCAAAATCCCCTTAGTTTTTCCACATATTAAAGAACATATTTGAAATACATATTTATATATATAATATGACCTTGTCAGAGCATTATGTAAAATTATTTGAAAAACATTGTAATGCATTATAGTAACAGTAATATGTTACGCAGCTTACAGTGAAGGAGGAAGGGGATCAAATATAGGCTATGTAAGAGGAATATAACTGACAACATGATTCACTTCTGGATATGAGGAACACAACGCTAGCAAAATAACGTTATTAAGCGATTTCATTAGCAGACCAAAGCTTGGACTTTCCAAACAGAAATGTGA
This sequence comes from Hybognathus amarus, assembly GCA_030378365.1. Classification (NCBI taxonomy): domain Eukaryota; kingdom Metazoa; phylum Chordata; class Actinopteri; order Cypriniformes; family Leuciscidae; genus Hybognathus; species Hybognathus amarus. The sequence goes on along the minus strand of JAQIUQ010001048.1, from coordinate 85,554 downwards.
TTCATCAATAATCTGCCTTCGCTTCACTGACAGTCATATGCAATCTGCTGTGCTGAATATATGTCACTGTCTGCTTATGTAAATGTCAGTCTTCCTCATTGTCTGACTGCATCCAGTGGCTTGCCATGTTTGTCTGTTTGTGTGTTACTGTGTGTGTGTGTGTTTGCTGCAAGGCTTGTTTCAGTCCAACCCCCAGTGAGGTGCAGCTGGCTGTTTTGTTCTTCCTGGCTTCCAGGTTGGCAGGGCAAAATAGTGTTTCCTTTGTAGGGAGGCAGGCAGCAGAGCGATGGGGTTTGTGCAACTGCAGTTCGGGACATTTGCGGATGTCAAGGATGGAGCCCTCTAGGCCTTCTGAGAATGCAGATTAAATATCGCATCTTGCTCTTATTCTGGACTCAGGCCCTGAACTGAATCCCCCGCCATTTAGAGCCTCATGTTTAGACCGTACTCAAATGACAAAAGACGAGCAGTAGGCTTATATTTGTCTGTTTTCACTATGTCTGCTGTCTTGGTTATTTGGGTTTTTTTATGGCAATATGTTGCACACTTAAAGAGATAATTCACCCAAATATCCTGTCATCATTTACCCACCCTCATGCCGTTCCAAACCAAACCTGTATGACTTTTTCTAATGTGGAACATGAAAGAAGATCTTTTGAATGTAAGTAACCAAACAGTTTTGGTGACCATAGTTTGTAAAAAATAAAAGTTTCTCAAAATGTATTTATGTTTATGTCAGGTTTGGTAAAGTTAATTAACAATTTTGTCCTGGAAGGCTGGTACATTTTCATTTTTGAGTGGACTTTCCCTTTAAACTCTCTATTCACCTGGCACTGTAAAAAATATTTTCAAGATTTGTTATCACAACATTTTTTTTCTTTTTTCAAATCAACTTAAATAATTTATTTAGTTCAGATAACTTATTATTTTGAGTTTCTGATGATTAAATCAATCTAAAGTTCAATGAACTTTAATTTAAATTTTTTTATTTAAACCAACAATGTTTTACTATATATATACACATATATATATATATACATATATATATATATATATATATATATATATATATATATATATATATGAAGAGTTCAGATGCAAAAGCCTCTAAGTGCCATTTGAAATTTTCTTCTAAAATGACCATTTTTATCTAGCTTGTATATTTAAGTTCAGTAATTTCACTTAAATGACAATTAATAGGTAATCTTTATTGCCATTTAAGTGAAATTACTGAACTTAAATATAGAAGTTTGATAAAAATTATCATTTTAGAAGAAAATTTCAAATGGCACTTTTGCATTTGGCTTTTGAGGCTTTTGCATCTGAACTCTTTTATATATATATATATATATATATATATGTGTGTATGTAGATGTATATATGTGTGAGTATATATATATATGTGTGTGTTATATATATATATATGCTTTTTTTGGTATTTTGACATTTTGGCCTGCTAGAATAAACACATGAACACATTCAAATCTTAGTGCAAGGGTATGCAAATTAATTCAAATCTAAATGCTGTTTTGTTTGTTCATGGAGTGATCATGCACTCTTTTTTATTTTTTATCTGTAATGCATTCTGCTTTCCTTGGCACATGAACTTGTTTGTAACAAATAATTGATTTATTATTACCATACGTAAGAAACAGGAATTTTGATGGCTGAAAGTGGCACCTTTTTTTACCCAGTAAATAAGATTTCAGATAAATTTGAGGGACTCACCAAGAGGATATGATATGAGACTGACTTCCTGTTTCGTGTTGACTGTTAGGAAAGACATGTCGGTTACTGGAGCTATGAGGCATCCTGTATTGACAAAAATCACCCCTAGTTTCAAAATAACCTTACACAGTTGACCATGAACTGGGAAGGTGTTATTTATAAACCGTATACTCTAATAATCAAGTTTAACCTTTAGATAACTTTTGTTGATCGCAGTTTCGGTATAAAAAAACCCTATTGAGTTGACACTGACAGCATCTGCTGCAGCGTTTCGTTGAGCCGCATCTGTGCGGGTGTGTAAGCGTTCCTCAGACTTGTATTAGTCTCTAATTTCTCACTTAAGTTTCAGTAGTAGTTAATTGGAATTTTTTTTTGTCTCGTTCCAGGTATACAGACCCCCCTTGTAATTTTGCATAGCTGCCCATACTACAGGCTATGAAATTAACACTGTATTGAATAATGATAGCATGTTGAATATATCTGTATTGCAGTTGCCTGTTTTTCTGGGTCACCGCTGAAAAGTTTTACGCATTGCGAACAGACTTTGAGACATGTGATCTGTTTACCAGGGAAAGGGCATCCCAATGGATACAAGTGTTTGATTTGTTGTTTGAAGCTGACTTCAACACCTTAATCTTGTTTAAATGACTTGTCCCTATGCTTGTGCTCTATTGCCAATATGGCCTTAGTTGACCGTATTTTCACTTCATTTGTCTTAAAACTTAGTGCTATACAGTATCCAAACAATGGGTGCATCCCAATGTTATGAAGTACTCTTTTCTGCCATTTTGTAGCATAAATAGTGTTCATACTGAAAATTAAACATTAAATGCCTGGATGATTCACTTAATTAACTGAAAAAAACAAAGTGTGAAATATTGAAAACTTTATACAGTCACCTGCCACAGTTATTGCGTACCGGAGGTGGTGGGTTCGAATAGTCTCTGATGAAAAAATAACCGTATAAAGTTCATACACTAGAAGGTAAAGTGCATACTGTGTCATTTTGGAAGTTACATAAAAATAGGCCCTGATAGACATTTGATCTGCAACATCTGTCAAAATGCCTGACTTTCTAGGTAACTGTAATGGTAGTCCATGGTGTTTTGTTTGGCATGTTTTGCTTGCACATGTTTTGCAAGCCTTGACCTTGTTGAATTACAAGATACCTTTTCACAAGCAGAAACTTATCGTACTTTCAGCTCTGACTTGACACAGATATTTTTCTTTGATAGAAGAGTGTCTTTGTTCCTGTTTCGTCATTGTGCCTCTCAAAATTATCAACCAGCTTTAGTGTCTTTTTTTAAATGGTCATAATATAAAATGTGAAGCTTCAGTCATTCAAATACCTCAGTAAACTGGTTAGTTGGACTAATTTTCCAAATAGAGACCAAACTACAGTTTGCACCTCAAGTCCATTTCAATGAAAATGCACTTTAAATTGGGTTAAAACACGCATATTGACTGAAGGTTTAGTCTATTGTTTAAGTTCATACTGTTTGAAGAATGTTTACTCTAAGAACCTGTCTGGAGAGATGTATACGATATCTTGCACATAAGCTGGGATCTTTGTTTCTTTGTGGTGTCCCTTGCACAGGAATGGCATTTATCTTAACTATGCAAGTGCTATCTCAGCTGTCCTCCAGATATTTATAACCCTCTCCTTTTCTGCCAGCCACTGTATGAGGAGCTGGGAAGGGAAGGCCAATCTGTATGTTATATAAACATAATTTATAACCCACATACTTTTCAATAATATAAATTCTTTAATGTGATTTTTTTTAATCAATGTCTTTTTATTATAATTTTGGTAATGCATACAAATTAAAAAGTAAATAAATATTTATAAAAATTCTAAATAAAATAAAATTCACATGCACATAATTTCCAGATAAAACTTACACTTGGATTGCCAATTGTAGATCGACTGGTAGAGACTATATTTCAAAGAGGCTTCTTCCTGTATTCGTGAAGTTGACTCTGTGTATAAAATATCTTCTTATTAAACTGTATGGACACTGACAAAGTTCTCAATGCCTCGGTTTGAATGTAGGGACCCTTATTATGCTACCTTGTTACTGTGGGGCTATTTTGAGCCTTGTTAGTGGTAATAACAGCGATTTTTATTTGTCATTACTCTATGCCCTATATACTAGCGTTATACTAGCATTATAGGCTAAACTGTATTTATAGATAAAACTATTTACATTCAGCAATCATGAAAACAAATCTCAGATAACGGTTCACTAGGTAACAATGTGTAATTAGACCAAAGGTTCATTTTGCCCCGGAGTTGTCCTTTAAGTTGTCAAGTATTTTCAAATACTCTTTTTTCTAAGGTTAGGGGTAAACCTGTCAACACATGGCTTATGCATCAAAAATTAAAAGGAAAAGTACAACACTGCTCACCCCTGCATCACTGCTTTGTGCAGACTCTTCTGTAGATGTGGACTCCTGCAACTCATATTGCAATCAGAAACAATAGGATGCCCTCCACAATGGAATGGTTCACATTTAACCCAAGGGCCAGCTTTTCTGCCTGGGTATAATGTGGGGGTGCAGGACCACCACCTGTTTGATTTTCTTTTCTTTCTTTTTTTCTCACCCTTGCTTTAATAAACAGGCAAACATTTATTAGCAGTGCCTTTTTAAAAGAGATTAGTAAAAGTAGTACAAATGATCATTATGTAGAATGTCCTAGTACTTCACTTTTACTTCCCATGTTCTAGTAGTGGGTGGTGACTCTGACATTAAGTTATTAATTATTTAAGAAAAATATATACTGTAATAAGTGATAAAAACATCTAAAATGGTCATTACAAACTTAATTTATCTGCTACTTTTTGCCAGCCCTCTCTCCTGGCTTTTGCACACTTTCCTGGCGTTTTAATTAAGTTTTCAAATTCAGCTTATCCTTCTAGCAATAACTCTTGCTCTGCCGCGGGGAAAACCTGAGCGCGCTGTTTGGCCACGGTGACCAATAGCAGCGTTGCTGATCAATGTTTCTACTACTATCGATACACATCCCCTTTTAAACCAGCGCATGAACTACAATTATCTCTCAGATAACTCAAGCTATACTAATTATAACCGGTAGGTGTGTTTGAAGAACATAATTCAGGCGGATCATGATGAGCACGATGATATATCGTGGATGTCTCGATTTGATCTCGGATGTTTTAAGCAATGTACAAAGAACAGGCCCCAGATTTTAAAGGCCTCATCGGTTTGTGAGGGCGCAGAGTGAACGTTGTTATTATTCAAGGGAAAATGTCTGACGAAATTGTAAAAATTTTAAGAGATTGCTTCACCACCAAAATATTTGTCAGAGTACTTAGACACCAGCTCATGAAAAGGGTATCTTCGATTAGTGAAATGTTTTTAATGAAACTGTTAGAGGACATCTCTATTTGCAACCATTAATGTCCATTTGAAGAATTAACCAATTGAAGTATAGCCTATAGCTAATATAGTTGAGGCCCAGTAGTTCTTTAATGTGATTTTAAGTGGTATTTGGAACACAAATATATAGTGACTCGAAGGGATTTTTGGCGCAGTACACACTGTGACTCTTCAGTAGTGTCAGGAAGAGTTATGATGGCCCAGGACTGTTTTGGCCTTGACCCTCAGTTTTCCCCCGTAGCTATGTAACAAGATTTCATTCAATATGTGACCACGTTCATGTTTGTGTTCTGTCAGAGCTCATCATCTTCTCTCCCCCAGAAAGTGTAACCGAATCCAGACTGACCCACAGAGCAGGGTGTAACTCGAAGGATAGTCTGCTGCCAGTACACACAGTCGAACATACTCAGCAATGATAATTAGCCCACATCTAGCAACGATTCAGTGCCAAATAATTCTGCATTTTCTGTCTCTTTAGCCACGTTCCACCGCAATTACCAGGAACTATTTGTCCCAGGAACTTTTTTCACAGGAACCTTTTCTTTCCCCAGACCGCTTGCTTACTGCGTTTACACCGCGTACTAGAGTACCGGTCCGAGGCGGGAAGATTATAGTGACGTTAAACTCATGGTTAAACTGCGTGCGACTGCTCTTCCTAGCCTGCGTGTTTGTTTTAAGTTTTGTATGGAGGAGATTCAAGCTTCTGATTTGGTTTACTGACGAGGGTAATTAACAAAACGGCAGAAAAGAGAAGAGCACCCAAAGCATATTCAGAAAGCTCGTAATGCTTGACATAAAAGTAGACCTTTTTTATCAGCGGACATTGACCGTGAGATGGATGGGGACGAATGCCACCGTCAAGTAAGAACACAATCAGCATGTTCAGCGCACAAGTCCCACCCCGAAAGTTCCTGAACTCTGAAAAAGTACTACCTCGCCAGCAGGTACTTTCTGGGGGGAAATGTTTACCCGAACTTCATTTTAGACCCTGGTTCCTGTAGTGTAAACACACCGAGTACCACCCAAAGTTCCTAGTTCCTGGGGAAAGTTCCTGCGGTGGAAACGCGGCTTTTGTGAATGAGCGGCTCAGTTTTGTCTTGGTTGTTTTCAGGGTTTGCCCATCTCACTGTATTAGGACTGTACACATGAACTTAATCATCTCCAGAGCTGCTTTGAGAATTCACCTCTGAGCATTTCACCTTTTTGTTTGAGAAAAGCTATTGTCAGATTCACATTAAAATGAAAGGTCTTCAGGACAAACTGCCTAAATAAGTTCAATTTATCTTGAAGATGATGTCAAATATTTCACTGTTTTGTAAAAAATCAGCTATACATCACACTGTAAAAAAAATCTTTTCATGATTAGTAATCACAACAATTTTTCTTTTGTCAAATCAACTTAAATAATTTATTTAGTTCAGATAACGTATAATTTTGAGTTTTTGATGATTAAATTATTCTCCTTCATTGTATTAACTCACTTTTTCCATTTCAATGAACTTAATTTTAAGGCAACCAGGTTACTTACTTTTTAAAGTTAAAGCAACAATATTTTATACAGAATTTGGGGAAGAAAACAAAATGTGTTCCCATGTTGTGCAGCATTAGTCTAGACCCAGTAATGTAACGTCACTGCTCAGTTAATCAAAAATCTACTATTTCCACAGAGCTGTTATTGTGTCAAAATGCACTTTCCATAATGTGACTCATTTGTGTGGAATTGTGAAATTTATATTAATTGGTCCATAGTTTTCCCCACCACCTGAAAACAAGTAGTTTCAAACTGAAGAATGTAACTAATATTAAGGAACAATTATTATTCAGTTGTTATCCCTCCCCTTTCTCTCTCTCTCTCTCTCTCTCTCTCTCTCTCTCTCTCTCTCTCTCTCTCTCTCTCTCTCTGTCTCTCTCTCTCTCTGTGTTGAAGAACAGGAGGGAGTACGGCAGGATTTACCATAATCCCACAGTCAGACACAAAGCAGGCCAAAGGCAGAGGAACAAGGCCTCGACTGGCCTTCACAGTCAGCATTTAAGAGCATGAAGACATGAGTCAGCAGATCCCCTCAACACAATTAAACAAGGCATTAGAAGATTTCCTTTCCACAAGGTGTCTTTATTGTGAAATAGACTCCTAAATCCGGATGATTGAGCTATACATCTCAAGTTATGCCTGTAATGGGTATGGTGTTCCAGTTGCTGTTTTTATCATCTGGATTTATTTTAAGCATCTTGCGACGTGAAAGTGGGAGATTGAGGTCGACAGACGTCTGTCTAGTCTGTATACTAAAGGAGGCCAAGTGTGGAATATCTGTTGTCCCTCGATGACCACAGGACCGTGTACAGAAGCAGTGTTTGTTTGCTAATATTCCTTTACTCGTTTTTTATTTTTTGAAAAACTATTTGAGGACTATTTCAAGCACTTATACATTTTATTTTTGTTAAAGGGGTTCCTTTGAGATTAACAAACTTTAAACAAAAACTGCACTGAATAGGAATGTTTTCTTCACTAAATGCTGATTTTATCTTCCTTTTTGTATGTAAATTTCTCTGTTTTTTTATATTCTTCTGGCAGGTGATTGTGAACTCTGAGAAAGACCGTGCTTCTCTCTTGTGTATGAAGGCTCTGGCCAGCAGGGGGCGTCTGGACACGGTGTCTCAGCAGATGGCTTCTCACCCACAATACCTGGAGAGTTTCCTGCGCACACAGCACTACATCCTCTATATGGATGGGCCATTGCCCCTGCCCTACCGCCACTACATTTGCCATCATGGTAAGAAAATAATGATCAGGCTAAATAATGATGGCCAAAGTCTTATTTCACATTAAGAGAAATTATATTTCAAATTTCAAACAAATAGGCAAATACAAGAGATCTTGTACAGTATGTTAATTTAAAGGGATTCTATGCAGTTTCTTTTAGCTTAATTGAACATCTTCAGAGTTATTGAAATATCTCAGAGTTATTGACGTCCCGTTTTCACCCAACTGTTTATGTTTACTTAAGACACAACTTTTAATTCACTAACATGAATAGTCTGAATTCTCCACACAATGGGCATTCTGATGTAATGTGTGTTTGACCATTAGACACCACGTCCTAAGCTTGCACGCCAACGCCGCAACATGCAATAAAAGGTATCTTTTCCATGTTAATCAGAGTTTTTGTACTAACCAGACGCGACGGCGACGCGAAGTTTCTAATTTAGAAACGGTTCCTATTTCTGCGACGTCACGGCTGACAGATCCGCCCACACAGAGATCTCATTGGATGGAAGTTCTGCGTGTCATGAACATAATATAGCGTTCAGAATAAATTCTATGCAAACATACAACTTTAACTTCATAAGAAAATTTGTCAATGAGTATATTTTGTTAATGTTTTGATTTTTAATAATGTTATTTCTTGATTTGATTATGTCCTTACCCATTTCCAATGCGAGTGCAGGCCAGCAGTGCGCTTTCACAGAGACTCCGCCCACACGCTGTTCTGAATGGCTGTGATTTTTGATTGACGTGGGGCGTCTCAGTCACGTCGCGTCTAGTGTGGACAGACACACTTGCTGTCGCTGGAATTTTATCGCAGTTGCGTGTAGTTAGGACACAGTGTAAGAGAGCCGTCTTTTTATGCGTGTGCGAAAATTCTCTGGATAGGTTTTATATTGTTGCCACGATAAACATATTATCATTATATTATGACAGGCTCAAGTATTATCTTGATTTTATTGCTTTTATTTGATTACATATTTTTGTGTTTCAGGCTGCAGCACGGCATCACTGTCGGTACCTGGTGTCTCTGCACTCAGCTCAGTTTCTGCGTGTCGGGTGGAGAACCCGTCATGGCTTCGGGGGCTGGAGGCTGCACCCCCACGTCTACAGCACCTTGACCACATCAATAAGGTCCTGGCCCATCAGCCTTGGCTCACGGCACGCTCGACGCATACAGGCTCTGCTCAAGACAGGAGAGCAGTGCTGGTCTCTGGCTGAGCTTGTTCAGGCGGTGGTTCTGCTGGCCCACTGTCACTCCCTCTGCAGTTTTGTTTTTGGTTCTGGTTCTGACTCTGATGGCTCTCCCACTCCCAGAGTGCATCACGGCACACCCCGGTTACTGTCACTCCGAACGCTGCCAACGGCAACACGGCCTTATCATCGCCCCCTGTTGGACCCACAGAGAAAACATCACGACAAAGGGTATGAATGATGATTTACAGCAGTTTCAGTTGATAAAAGATCTTTCGAATTCTTTTGCGAGATTTGTTCGGGTTTATATGAAGCAGGTGGTAAAGAAAAAAAATGAGATAAAATATAGAGTTTAGATTCGTCACAATATCAAAATTGCAGTTATCATTATTCAGATTTTAGTCCACCATTAATACACCACTGAGCTACTAATTTGTTAATATTCATTATTATTCAATTAAAGCAATACATCACTGATGCAAATTAGGTAAGTTGATAGTTTTATCTAATGCCAGAAAACATATTGATATTCCAAAAGATTTATATTTTAGATGAAAGCTGTTCTTTTGAACAATTCTTCATCAAATAATCTTGAAAAATAAAACTGTATCACGGTATCCACAAAAATATTAATCAGTGCAACTGTTTTCAACATTGATAATAATAAGAAATGTTACTTGAGCAGCAGTATCCACATATGTTTTTTTATTATTGTAATATTTTACAATATTACAGTTTTTACTGTATTTTGATCAAATAAATTGGTGAGCACAAGAGCCTACTACAAAAACTGAATTCTACAAACATTCACACAGCACAAGTACGATCTTTCTACTCATTTGATCTTGTTTGGATACTTTGAATTGGTATGATTAACACTGTAGAAAGACTGCTATCTTTACTTGTTTTTTATAGGGCTGTAATCAACCAAAGAAATCCTTAGTTGACCAAGGTCTTGTCCTGCGCGACGATTAGTCGACTAAAAAAAAAAAAAAAACGAATGTTTTGATTGAACATTTTTTAAACAATTGTCATAGAGCATTTATAAAACAACAACGAAAAAACATCGAAAATAAATAAAACTATAATAATATACAATTCTTTGAAAATTAAGTGATTTTTTTTAACTGCAAGTGAGGAGCTCTGTCCTTGGTCTATAGTGACAGTCACAATCGCGCACCTGATCACACCACACGCTACAAAATAATAGAACTGCTATCTGCCACATAATGAAAAATCTTAACAAAAGCTCTCGTTTATACATGCTGTATTCTTCTTTACTTACAAAGCTATGGGTTAACTTTTGTCCAGCCGATCTGTTAGGCGTTTTAAAACAACAGACAAAATAGCCTAAAAAACAATCTGAAATCTAGGCTCTGTTGTAAGATAGCATATACGTTTAATTTCGTTTTGTTACATTATTTAGGCTACTTTCAAATGAGTCAAGTGTACAAATAAAAACCTATTAAGAAAACAATCTATTGAGTCAGTATAATAAAGCTGTTAAAAGAGCTGCTCACGTCTTTTGCGCGCTCAAGTTCGATTTCAAATAGGCACGCAGACGTGCGCGCGCTCATAATGGAGCAACGCGTTCGCCACCGTCGCCTACCTCCACAAAAATGTAGCCAGACAAAAGATTTAGATTTCTTGGACATTCTGTCGACTAAAGTAGCGTGAACTGAATGAATACAGCAAAACTACCTACCGGTACATCCCTTACTGAGCGCGAGCAGCAGCGCAGCCAGTCAGGTGCGGTTTCCCGAGTGTGTTATGTGTGTGCGCTAAACTGTGGCGCAGTTACAAGAAATAGCCTAAATTAAAGCATTTAAAGATGGGGATAAAACATAGGCTAATTATATTTAGAATACAGTAATAAATAACTGCTTTATAAAGGAATAAATATCAAGGAGTAAATCATTGAAAATTTCTATTGGCAAAAAAAAAAATGCGACTGGTCGACCAATACGATTTTCAGTCAACCAAGACGGCATCGACTGATTAGTCGACTAAACGACTAAAGTTGACAGTCCTAGTTTTTTAACTACCAGCATGGTTCTTAAAGGGTTAAGAAACAATTATCTTTTAACCTTAGTACAGCAGTGTGCATCCACGGTGAAGTCAGTTGTAATTTAGGCAAAACCAGCATGTCTTATTTTTAACAGTGGTCTGTTTTTTGCAGTCTCTAGACTCCAGCTGCGAAGTTGCTTGCCTTCTAGAACAAATTCAAAAATCACAGGAGGAGATCAAGGAAAGAAAAGGAGACCGACTCCATTCACAGACACTCCTACATTCTGGTAAGATGTTGTTCACCAGTTTAAAGACCGTGTCGTGTTACCATGTTTCCCAATGCTTCTGTAAACAGGAAGCGTAATTTTGGATTGGGACGAAGTTTATTTTTTCTCTCTCGTGGACCCTCTTCGTAACCTGCCTTTCTTTTTCTCAAATGCAACTCCATATTAGATGTGGAGGAGGAGGAGGAGGCGATGTTGTCTGCAGACCCCTCCTGCTTCGTCACAGATCCAGAATTCGGCTACCAGGAATTTGCCAGACGGGAGGAGAGACGATTTCCAAGTATTCCGGGTGCAGGTGGGGACAGAGAGTGTGCATTGGGTGTCACCTACCAAAAGTGGTTGCATAAAAGGGTACTAAGGGTCAGAAATACAGCTCATGCCCGCCCTTCTTAAGACTGTCAGAACCCTTAACGTCACTCTTAAAACCTTAAAAGGAAGCTTTGTGCCACTGACACGTCCTCTTAAATGCTTGTTCGGCTTCCTAAATTTGATTTGAATGGGAATTGGATGCAACTTCTGTAGTTTCATTTTTTTGATGTTCCTTTTATTACAACTTACTTTTATCCTAAAATTTTTTTTTTTTTAAGTTTAGAGTAAGACATAAATGAATACTTTAATCAGGTGGGATGCATTAAATTGATCAAAAGTGACGGAACAGACTTTTACATTGTTACAAAAGATTTATGTTTAACATAAATGCTGTTCTTTTGACCTTTTAATTAATAAAAAAGTAAAAAACGTTGTTTGACGGTTTCCACAAAAATATTCAGCAGCGCAACGGTTTTCAACATGGATAATAAGGAATGGTTCTTGAGCACCAAATCAGCATTTATTTTAAGAAAGTTAATACTTGAATTGGCTTTATGCACAGCTCCACTACTTCCTGAACTTCAGCCAGCTCCTTGTTTCCTGTCTGCCATTATTGGACAAATTGATTAATTCAGGTGTGCCTGACCTCAGTAGTCACGGCAACAATAATCAGACACACCTGAATTAATCAAGTTTGCCCAATAATGGGAGACAGGAAACAAAGAGCTGGCTGAAGTTCAGGAAGTAGTGCAGCTGTGCATAAAGCCTATTCAGCAAGGATGCATGAAATTGACCAAAAGTATTAATGTTAACAGAGTTCTTTTTTTTATTCTATTCATTAAAGAATCCCCAAAAAAATCAGTTTCCACAAAAATATTAAGCAGCACAACTACTCTCAGCATTGATAATAAGAAAATCAACAGATTAGAATGATTTCTGAAGGATCATGTGACTGAGGACTGGAGTAATGATGCTGAAAATTCAGCTTTGCATCACATGCAATATATTGCAATAGTTATTTTAAATTATAATATTATTTATATGTTATATTATATACAAAAATTACCTTTCTAATCTTTCAAATTCTGTGGTAAAGTTGATGTTATGAACTATATATTTGTCGTTCTGTGCAGGATTATTCATGGGAGGATCATGGTTTTTCGTTGGTAAACAGGCTCTACTCTGATATAGGACACTTGTTAGATGAGCGATTCCGCAATGTGGCCTCCCTCCCTTCCCTCACAGTCCCGATCTCAACCGAGCCATCTGGAACTTGCATTCATTGTATCTATGGAATCAGGTACAGTTCCTTAAATTATTTTTTTATTTTATTTTTTTTATTACACTTTTGCAATTAGGTTTTAGTTTGCTCTTTTTTTATTCTAAAGAATCATGAAATGAAATAAGAGTTGTTTTTTTAGCCTAGCTTTAAACTATTGAGAATAAGGAGTTGACGTCATTGTACAGAGCTCCTCCCCTCTCCGCCATGTTGGTTGGATTCCGCGGCAAAACAGGATTGTTTACGTGTGTTTTTAGCTCAGTAGTAGAGGAATTTCTCACAATTCCGCACTTTTTTACCATGCCTGGAAGTCACTGCTGCGTTAAAAACTCCTCCAGTAACTCACACGAGACATATGTAAAACATAGGAACAATGGAATACCGTTTTTAGGTTCTCGAAATGGACACAGCATCAGGGAGAGTATCTGACGAGGAGACGCTGGATTGCACGGTTGGCTGATGCCTTTAGTATACGATTTTCACTGTTTGCTGTGCCTTAACGAACATACGCAAAAGTGTTGTTTGAGTGCCTTGTTCATTACTTTTTTATTTCTTTGAAATAAATGTTTGAAACAACTTGATATGGCTTAACAATATTTATTGAGAACTGAAATATATGTATATTTGGACAATATAAGTTTTATGGACAACATAAGTAATAATAATAAAATAATAATACTGTTATTAGTGCAAAAGAACAAATATCTTGATGCTGCTTCTCCAAATAAAGCTGTTTTGCGCTTAGTGTGAGTTTGTTCCTGTAAGGTCCCTTTTCTTTCACCTTATCTTTTTGCATTGCTTTACTTTCTTCCATTTTTCTCGTATTCTTAGATCCGTCTCTGTCCTGCCAAAATAATAAATGCGCGAAAATTAAAGAGCTCTGGGATGTTTAGTCGCATCTCTGTGGGGTTCTAACATAGGGTTCTAAAGGCATTGCCCCTAGTAACCGATAGCGTCTCCAACCATCATGGCCGACTGGCTCAGACCCCGCCCAAATCGGCACGTGACTCCTCATTCTCAATACCATCCTGCTTTTAAATTTTCTTATGAACGATTTGAACATGCAAAAAACCCAAAAACAAACAAAAACAAAGCACTTACTTTGACATGTCTGCCTTCAGATATGATGATTACGATTATGGGGAAGTTAACCGGTTACTGGAGCGTGGACTGAAACTTTACATTAAAGCTGTGGCCTGCTACCCCGACTCCAGCAAGACCCCTCTATGGCCGCTGTCCTGGGGCCCTGTCAAAGCTTCAGAGAAGGTAACATTTTTTGCTGCGTACACTTTAGTACCATCTGCTTAACTCTATTAAGTCTACTGTATCATATTTAGAATGGAAATATCTAAGGCTTCTAAATGATGATCTAAACATGATCTTTGCTTTGAAACTTTTTTTTTTTTTTTAATCATGTTAAAGATCAGCGAAGGTGATTTGTTCCAGAAACATTTATTGCTATGCTGGTTGAAAGTCTCTTCACATCCTGATTGCATGAAACTGACTTAAGTCTAAATGCATTTATATGTGTATATTAGGCTTGCTATGGTAGTCGGTGTTACTGGTGTTACACGCGTGATCAGTCGCAACACCGGTTTCATCACTTGCCCACCGCGGCAAAAAAACAACAACGCAATTACGGAGTATGTTTTAAATTGTGTCATCTAAGTTAGCTTGATGCTACTTGCTCTAATCCACCTGCTATATATATATATATATATTAAAGGAGAACTCCAGCGAACAATGAACCTTTGGTCTAATAAAACATTGGTACCTAGTCAATCGTTCTCTGAGATTTGATTTCATGATAATTGAATGTAAAGAGTTTTATCTCTAAAAACTGTTTAGCGTGTAATGCTAGCACTGGGGGCATTGGCTAAGTAAAAATAAATCGCTAGTTTATACCACTAACAAGGTTAAAAATAGCCCCACACTAACACAGTAACATAATGAGTGTCCATACATGCAAAACGAAGCATTGAGAACTTTGTAAGTGTACAAACCGTTTAATAAGAAGATACGTTATAAAGACAGTTCACTTCGTGTATACACAGCAGGATCCATCTTAGAAAATAGTCTTGATAAGTCAAACCACGAACGTCGTGCTGAGTGAGCTGAACTGTATGAAGTTCAGCGAACTTCTGAACTGAATAACCGACATTCGGGATCGACTTATCGAGACTATATTCTAAGATGGCTCATGTCTGTATACATGAAGTGAACTGTCTTTATAACGTATCTTTTTATTAAACAGTCTGTACACTTACAAAGTTCTCAATGCTTCGTTTTGCATGTATAGACACTCATTATGTGTTAGTGTGGGGCTATTTTGAGCCTTGTTAGTGCTATAAACTAGCGATTTATTTTTACCTAGTCAATGCCCCCAGTGCTAGCATTATACACTAAACAGTTTTTAGAGATAAAAATCTTTACATTCGATTTACATGAAAACAAATCTCAGAGAACGATTGACTAGGTAGGTACCAATGTTTTGTTACACCAAAGGTTCATTGTTCGCGGAGTTCTCCTTTAAGATAATAGGTGGATCTTTATACTATGTAGCCTACAGACTAAACCACCTGGATCCTAGAACTGCGGTCCTGGATATCAACCAGTTCGATACGTCGCCTACTTTTTGACCCTATAAATTTCACCAAATTGCATATTATGTTCGGTTTGAGACTCCGAATACCTTTTTTCTTACTTACTGCCAAACTTCGATGACTTTTAGACATACTTTCCTGTACATTGTATTGTAAATGGACAATGTTTTTACTTAGAGATAACATTGTAGTCCAATAAATCAGAGATGATTAACTGATGTATTAAAAAAAAACAGTATCACCTGATTATATTTTAGTTATTTACTTTGTTCTCGCCATGAAGATGCTGCAGACATTGCATTTTATTAATGCGTTTATATATACCATGTACTTTTAATGTCTATGATATTTTATAATAGTGTTTTGATGCAAATCTTTGGTTTTGTGTTTTAGGTTCATGTAAATTTGTTAGTGATGGAGGCCCGTCTGCAGGCGGAGCTGCTGTATGCGCTCAGAGCCATCACTCAATACATGATCGCATAGGACAGCGCCACGGAGGGACGTGATACAATGGAAATCAAGGCAAAGAAATGCAAACAGAGATCTCTCTCTGTCTCTGTATTTGTTGTCTCTGAGTTGACCATTGTGACATAAGGTACTGCTGTGAAACGTTTCTTTCCCAAAGGTAAAACTTCAAAGAAAGAAAAAAGTGCAAAGCAATCGCTCACCCTTACTGTCAATTTGCATGTGCTTCTCCTATGTGAATTTGTTAGTTTTTCTTTTGTGTGTGTACAATTCCTTTTATTTTATTTTATTTTTTATCTTTATCCCAGATGGTTAATGTGCAATTATTTTTATTCACTTCTTGTTGTTATTAATATTTTCCCATTTTGTTTTTTTCTGTTGCTATTCAATTGAGAGAAGTGTCCAACTGTCAGTTTCCAAGATATCAAATTCTGGAAAGGTCACTGTTTACAGGAAATGAGTGACTGGGCAAAGGTGCTTGCTTAACATGGCTTCCAGATATTTCATTTGAATGTGGAATAGTGAGACCAGAGCAAAATTGAACAAAGGGCAGGAGAAGGTACAACTTTGAGCACTTTTAATCTAAATGATATCTCGATAAGCTTTCGGCTGTGGCTTCGTTCAGCACACGGCAGGTCGTCTGAGTACTGATTTCACTTCTTCAGGGGTGCGTTTTACAAAAACCATTGCCAAGTTCCGTCATTATCAATATCAACGAGTCTGTGTTTTTCCCGAAAACATAGTTCACAGTTTATTGTTTGCATGACATCTAGACTCAATTAATTATTATCTTGATTTCTTTTTAAGCAAGCTAACATTCAGTACAGTCTATATCTTTTATTTAAAGCTACACTGTGTGATTTTTACCCCCATCTAGTGGTGAAAAGGTGTATGACAATACAGTGAATATTAGTTTCTGTTCCTTTCAATTCCGATTTTGTTTTAACTCCTACGGTGGCCAATGTAGTCCAAGATTAAAATGGCTTCCAGTTTGACCTCGTTCATGAGTGTTAACTCAAACGTAAACGCAAAAGGCGAAGCTTGAATTAATGGGTATGTCCCTCTTTGGCTAATGTACTTTCAAGATGGAGGAGCAACATGGCGGCCGACAGTAGAACCCCTTACCCGTATGTATTTTCAATGGCATATTATACACTCACGAGAATACTTTATTACTTGAACGAAGTAAATAAACATTAATGAGCACATATATTATTGAAAGAACTAAGTGTTTTTAGTTAAGAATAAACTAAAAGAGTTACACAGTGTAGCTTTAAATTAGAATCCAAAAAAAATAATTGAATTTCCGTCTTTCAGTTTGTTTTAAGCTTTGTTATTGAAGTGTATGTGCGTACGAGCTCTAGTACGTAAGAACGAGCCTATGATTGAATCTGGAAATAAAGCAAAATGAGAAATAGTCCTCAGATGCCATGTCCGTGATTTATAGCAAAACATCTAGCATTAATTCGATATCAAACATCATTTATCAACATGGCTGAACGTCCAATTTGCGGCAGTACGGTTTTGGGAAACAATCGTGACTAGCAAGTATTTAAAGGGATACTCCACTTTTTTTGGAAATAGGCTCATTTTACCACTCCTGCAGAGTTAAAGAGTTGAGTTTTACCATTTTCAAATCCATTCAGTTGATTTTCTGATGTTTAGAAGAATATCAGTAACCAGACAGTTTCTGGTCTCATTGACTTCCATAGTAGGGAAAAAATATACTATGGAAGTCAATGAGACCAGAAACTGTCTGGTTACTGATATTCTTCTAAATATCAAAACATCGGCTGAATACATTTGAAAACGGTAAAACTCAACTGTTTAACTCTGGGAGAGTGGTAAAACGAGCCTATTTCCAAAAAAAGTGGAGTATCCCTTTAAGCCGAGAGTTACATTGTTGTATGCGAAACGCACCCCGTTAGCATTAATGTTTTTTTTTTCTGAAACCTTCCACATGCTTTCCTCTCTGCATGGGTGCTATAAAGGTTGATTATGGAATACTTTATAGGATCCATAATGGTTAATCTCAGTAGCCATCTAAACAGCTTTACAGTGTGCATTTGAAAGGAACTGCATTTTCTAAACTACTATTGTATGTTTGCTTCGTGGTAGTGTTCTCAGACTTTCTCAGTTTCTTAAGGCAGAAAGTCGGTTTCACCTGCTCTATACGGACTGGCCAAATTAACACAGTATGTATTTGATTTAACTCAAAAACATTTAAAAGCCTTCAATTTTAATAGAACCTAAGTAATTCACCCACTGAATGGATTCTGAAAGAAGCAACTATCAGTGAGAAGCACTGGTTAATGTAATACTGGTTTGTCCAGTGTAGATATTTATTCACGAGAAGGACTTGTTTTGAAATATTTTACCATGTAAAAATTAAGTCGCCTTGTGATGTATGTGAGAAGGGGCTCAGAATAAGCTTACAATGTGTGATTTTTAGCATCAACACGTTGGTATAGATCAAATGAAGTCTTCTGACAGGACTATAAGATGCAGAAAGGTTTGCAGTCAGCCTGTCACTGTCTTTCCCACAACTGACCTGCACAAAATGATGATGATTATTATTGTTATTTTGCACTGAACCTTTTGCACAAAACCCTTCAAGTGTGGCTTCAACTATCATTGTAACAAACTGCTTGGAGAGGTGTTGAGCCCTCTGATGCCATGACCGACCATTATATATTCAGTGTCCAGTTTTGTTGACAAGGCCAAATACCTGTACTGTGTAAAACTCCCATCGCTCTGGTTAACTAATAACAGTTGGCAGAATGACTTGGGCAACACCCATGGTTGGTTTTGTGTGTGTGTGTGTGTGTTTAATATTTATCATTTGCATTACTTTTGTCCTTGTTTTTGAGAAAGGGTGATGTTGTTGCATCAGTTTTGCTCTTTTCTGAACTGTCTTGATTTAATACTAAGATATGTAAATCAGCAGAAATGTGTAAAGAAGTACAGGAGCCGCAATCTGTGTCGGACGCTCTGTGCCTTTTGACTTTTGGCTCATCAGTATGGCATTAAACTGCATTAAATCTTGCTGAGAATGGAAGACAAGCCAAGAGTGTTCATCATCCGGGCTGACCGACAGAAACAGACAACTGGAGACATTTGTCAGGAGGGGCAGAATACATCTGCAGAATGGACATTCAACTTTAAGCAGGACTGTCTTAAATGCTTGTTCTTGAATGGCAGTCTGCCAAATCCCTGAAACAATGTTAAGGATGGTGCTTCAGTGGTGCAGACTTAACGAGCCTGGCTATTGCCAAAATGTTTATTTACCACGTAAATGTAGGAACTGTAAAAATTTAAACTGACCAAAAAAACTAAAAACCTTGAAAAACCAAGCAAAAAAAGTTTTGAAATGTGAAAGATTTTTTTTTCTATAAAGATATGCAATATCATTGATGTGTCTTGTTTTTACTTGAATGTGTATAAGTTTTATCAGTCTAACTAGTGGTTACAAATAATTCGATCAAAGAAGATGTCATATTTGGCTAAGTCCCACCCCCTTAATTACTGTTGCTACTTCCGTTCGGTCAATTTATCTGGGCTCTGGTTTGATATCAAAATGGCTTATGCTGTGACAGCTCTTCCTGCTGAAATGTTATCAAACTTTTATAAAGCAGCAAATAAAGTGTCCGATACAAGTAGGCAAAAGGGGCTGCAATATCATGCGTTCGAAGGTTATATTCAAGACATACACGTGAAACAACAAGGCATCCAAATAGAGGCAAAAGCATAACGTGACCGGTCACAGATGAACCACCGCATGTCCTACTAATGGAGACGGAGGCTGGGACTAACAATATCAGGGAGCAACACTGTTCATGCAAAGCTGGGTAAGTCTCTATTCACTTTTATAATCGTTATTACGAAGCAAACGGACTACACGAGGATAACGTTGTATTTATTAGCAGCGTGTGCTAGCATATCAACAACCGGTATGGGAACATCATAACCTAAACATTATAAAACGGTCTAACTAGTATAACTTCACAGTCAAGTTAGAAGCAAAAAAAGATGTGCTTGTTGATCTTTGAGGGGTTTAGCTGACTGAGGAAGTCCACACAGTTTAATCCAAAAATGACACTTTTGGGAAGGGAAAAAACTGACACCCCCTCCAACCTCTCTGTGAAACGCGTATCTGAGTTACAAATGCCCCAGGCACAACGTTTAACCACATTGATAAAACTACGACGATAATAGCCTGTCGCGACCAAAAATATTAGACGCCTGTGAGCGCTGTGAAAAAGTGTCGGACCTCTGTGGGAGCTCGTTCTTGGCTGCGCTGTGATGTGATTGGTCAATCTACATTCTAGGGCGTGGCTTGTTTACTCACCCTCAACTTGTTCCAAACACAGAACGATGATCTCAACAGAACTCAATCCCCATTGACTACCATAGTATGTAGTTTTTCCTACTATGGAAGTCAATGGGATTGAGATCTGTTTGATTAAAACATTCTTCCAAATATCTTCGTTTGTGTTCAGCAGAACAAATAAACACATAGAGGTTTGGAACAACTTGAGGGTGAGTAAATGATGAAATAATTTTCATTTTGGTGTGAACTATCCCTTTAATAATGGCTCTGATACAGCTAACTGCAATCCTGCCATCTAGTGGTGGATCTCCCTTCAATTCCTTTGAGAAATTAAAAAGAAGATATGTGAAACTTCTAATGTTATACAATCACTAACATTAACTCTTCCTTTAAAATGCTGTGTATTGTTTATCTGTAAAGCTGTTCAAATTTAGATTTTATCGTGGGTTCCCTGAAGGTCCTCTACCCCGCAGTTTAGCTACAGCCTTGAATGTGAATTATGTTTACTTCTGCTGCTTAATCAGTGTGGATTTAATGAATGCCCTGAATTTATGCTAATATCAAATGAATGGACCAATGACAGAATGAACACAAAACAGTCTCCGTTAAACAGATTAAGTTTATTTATACTGCTTTCAATGGCCTCTGACTAACAAAATATGGGGGGACAAAAAAAAGAAAACCAAAAAACCAATCAAGTACATATACAGTATATTGGCTATGCACAACTCGTCAGTCTTCCATCCCGCCATAACCCAAAACAAAAACAGAGGAAAAACCCAACCCAGACCATAAACTAATGTCCTGTGTTATCAACTGGGAGACTTAGCAAACTATTGGGAAAAAAATAAAGGAACTAAAATAATGAATACCAAAGGGAAAAGGGATAATATCAAACAAGGAAAGAGAGATTGTGATTTGGAAAGAGGGAAGGTGTGGAATTCCTGCATTTCATGCAGCAGCCCTGTGACGTCTGTCTAATGGGGCACAATATTTGGACTTTGAGAAATGAAACTAAGCCAGGGTGTTAATCATAAAAAATTCAACGTATTATCAATACATTTAAATGACAAAATAAAATCCCAAAGGTGACTGTCAGCCTAAAGCTTTCTGGAAGATGTACCATGCACCAAGCTGCATTACAAGTACAAACATAAAAACATGAGAAACGATGCCCCAAAAGACAAGAACATCAATGTAAACGGTTGATTGGAAATCATCAGTTGCTGTATCAAACGTTACACCACGCTGACACCATTCACAATATGTGGTGAGATGGCAAAGTCCCTCCCTCCCCATTCACAGCTTCTTTTATAATGAATAGAAAAACTGAGAGTTTGGGAATTAAAACAAAGGTACATGTATCATACTATGTTCTACATTAAGAAATCGTATTCAATATGAGTTGCATAAAATTATTAAAGGCCCTGATATCTACATTTGCACCAATCAAATATGGCCCTCTTTAATTGTCATATTTAATATCTAGCACCAATGAATAGGATAAAAATTATTCCTTTGTAAGGAGAGAGCATTTTAAGTTAATCTAATGAACTTAGACCATTACATTGATGTCAAAAGAGTAACTAATGTCAAGCTCTCAAACTGAAGCCAATTTATACACCCCTAAAATGAACAAACATTCAGACTGCTGGTTTTAAACTAAAAGAGTAAAAACCATCTGAGAAAATTATCATATAAAAGTTAACCCTTCTATTACAGAAAAGGTAAGTTGAAAGTTTCAAAGAAAACGGCATTAAAACTGTATGGTTTGCTCGTGAGCGACATGCTATAGTGTTCATTGGCAGTTTACAAGTTTTTGTAGGAAAAAAGCATTCATTAAATCTCTCATTATAAACTGCGACATTAGATATATTTCTCCAATGGTAAAATATCTGTGATATAGGCTTGCATAAATGACTCATAATTTAGACAAAGCCGTGAGCAATTAAAGTCATAACATGATTATCTCATTACTTCCTTACAGAAGTTATTTATTATTTTTCATAACCCTGAGAGTGAAACATTGGATTAATCCTTTTCGGTTGGACCAGTCTTGAATTTTGAGATGATATCATTGCCTAGAAAGTTCAAGATGCTTTTTTTAGCACAAACAATTATAGCATATTTTAACTTTTGGAGCATTGTATTCTGATAAACGTAATCATGCAACCAATCAAATTACGATTTAGTTTACATGTTGATTTTTCGGAAAGGTTTTGTAAAGCTTATTGTACTGCGATCCGTCTGTCCATCCGTCATGCAGTCCTTAGTGTTCCTTTGGTTATTGTATAAAATCTACATGCATCTCATCTTTTACAAAAATAAAAGATTACATAGAAAATGACCGTTAAAAAAAAGCTCATTAACAGCATGTTTTTTTATTAGTCTGTTAATGATAACTCTCCAATCTAAATTAGAAAAATTAGTTTATGATTAGTTTATGAAAAACTGATCAATGAGAAAATAGTTTTTTTCTTCTGTGCCTCTGTGGAGAAAGTTAAACAGTCGCCAGAGGAACCAGAACATCTCATTATTGTAGCCGTGTTTCTTCAAGATTCACATATAACTTTCTTTTGTGCCTTGAAATTTTGCACCATAACTTTGAATTCTGTCAGTGTGTTGGAATCAAGTTTAGTTTCGGGAGCATTAAACATATTTGCACGCACACAATGTACACACACACACCCTCCAGCACACACAAAAAAATCTTCAGATATTGCATTCTGCAAAAGGGCACAGAGTTTCCAACAATAACACTATGCCATTTAACCTGTTGGCAGGATTAAAAATGCATCAAAATGCCCTGTGAAAAAAAAATCAAATTTCTTCATACTGTTGTTATCAAACAAACACTTGAGAGTAGACAGTTAAATCATCATTAGTTATCAGCCTCTTCAACACATCACAGGAAAAACCCCTTGAGAGCAGAGGTCATAAAAGTCAAGCTAATTGCACATTGAACCACAGTGTCGCCAAACACCTTGGAACTTTCAGCAACGTTTCAGCCCTTTAATGCTCAAGTAAGCGTCGTATCGTTGAGAGAGCGCTTTTAAAAGCACAGCGTAACAGTTCAGCTGCTCTGTGTTCAGGGGTTGTTGCAACCATCGCCACTTAATGTTGTTCTCAACTTAACATTCCTGTGGTGCCATGTTGTTTTCGTCCTCAGAGGGGTGCTGAGAGCAACAGCAAGTCACTCCATCAATGCAGAAATTGCGGCTTCTCAGACTTCACTGCTGTTCAACGAGCAAAAGTTCACATCAAGAAAAGCTGCAGAGTTTGATCCTCCTGGCTGAATGACTTCCATTATCAGTGTGAAGAAGATCTAGGAGGAGTACCATCTCCATCTTATACTACACATCATAGGCCTTAATGCAATAAACATGATTAGCTGTTTATTAGTTGTGCTTCTTTAGTCCAAGATCAGCACCTTTTTAAAAAAAAAACGGTTGCAAATATAAGACAAGTGAAAAAAAAAACTGTTTCAAGACCATGTTCTTAGTGTCCAACAGCACACACTTCCGTTGACATTGGCACTTGACAAGTATGAGGTTTGATTTTGTCATCTTATTGAAAATTCTGACAAAAGACTTCTTGGCCAAGTGTGTGTTGTCCTTAGCCAAAGCAGTTTATGTATTTGAGGTACAATGGCAAATGCAGAGGCAAAATTTTTTGAATATTTTCTGGCAATGTGCCACATCTGTTTTCAAAGTTGTTTTAAGGATGAGGGACAGTCCTGTAAAAACAAAAAAAAAATTAGAAAACATTAACATGTATAGGAGACAAAGACACAAAAAATACATACATATATATATATATATATATATATATAGTGTATGTATGTGTTCTGAAGAGATATGTAAGTCATATAGGTTTGGAACGACATGAAGGCGAGATGTCATTTTTGGGTAAGCTATCCCTTAAATCAAACCAAAATTCTGATGCATTACCTGTTCTCATCTTTAAATGGAGTTAGCTGGGCACCCAGTTATGGGAGGAGCTCTGCGTGGTCGCTGGTCCAGAATAGCCCTGCCCACCCTGTATGATGGGGTCAAAGTTGAAGTCAACCAAGTCTCCATCCATAAGATCACTGTTGATAATATATTCCACATCGCAGTCCAGGTTTTCAGTGAACATCTCAATATCCAAGTCTGTAGGTAGACGGTCCTGGGAGGGCATGAAACAGGGCACTGACGCAATTGGCCAAGACCTTGCAGGCCTCCGTTCCCACCAGATGACGGAACAACTCCATGCTGCAGAAGCCCAGCGCCTGGCACAAGATGCTGGTTCTTTATGGTTGCGAGGCTGAGGCGCTTCCTGGTTCATGGGTGAGTGCATCATTCCAAAGCCCATCTGTGAGTGCTGGAGTTGGGATTGAGGTTGAAGGCTCATCTGCCCCACTGTGCTTGTGTCAATGCCTTTGCTCAACATCATCTGACCTGCTTTGGCTTGGCTGTTGGAAATGGATGCTGCAAGCCCCAAAAGGCCACCACCTCCTTGGCTAGGCATGAGAGGATCCATCTGGGTCATCATGACATCGCTTGGTGGGGGCGAATCAGGAGGTCAGGAGAGCTTCGAGGCTGGAGGGCACGCGGGCACTGAACCCACTGTGACCAGGACCAGGCAGAGGGCTGAAGAGGGAGTTTCCAAAGCTGGAAGGGCTTGTGCTGGATCTGGCGGTGGGTTGAACCGAGCTCTGTGGACCTGATGGAGTGGATCCCTGCAAAGCCTTTGTTGGTTGCAGCTGCCTAAATGAGGGAAAGCTGGACCCTCGGAGGCAGCAGAGTGGATGCAGAGGGTAGAGGTTGAGGAGGGGCAGGGGGAGCCGTGCTTGGGCTCGCACCCCCTTGTGGACCAGTCATTAAAGTGAGCCCGTCAATCAAATCCAGTTCTTCCATGAGGGTCTCAGTTAGTGTTGGGGGAAGATTCCCTGTAGAATAGCCACCAAGCAGGCCATCCTCAGGTAGGTCATCCTCGTCCTCCTGCCCTGTGGCAATGGGAGAAAGCCTACCACTCAGGGTGCTGGCATTGGAGCTTGTGCGTGGCCTGAAACTTGTCCACATGTCAGGGTCATCCAGGTTACCACGAGAGGAAGGGCTGCTGCTGTTCACGCCCCACTTTCCAAACTGACCCGGAGTTCCAGGACTGTCCGCACCGCTGGCGCCGGAAGCACCCTCACTCTGCAGGGTAGCTCCAGAGCCTCCAATCCCAGTTGCTCCAGCTTGCTTTTTAGTCTGCTTTGCTCGCATACGACTTTTAAGCAGTTTGCTGCTGTTGTCCATGGAGGTGGCACGGCGGCGGGGCTTTGCCGGTCTTGCCACCCTCAGGGTTGAGCATCCACCAAGAGCTTTTTCCCGTGGACTCATTGTGGACTCGCAGGAACTTGTTGTGGAGTGATAAATTGTGGCGAATGGAGTTCTAAATAGAACGACAACAAAAGCATGTAATCTCATATTTAAACAACATGAAATAGAAATAATGTTACTGCACAACAAGGTTTAGGATCAGGGTTTGAACGTATGAACTCATAGTCAATTCAGAGGGTTTTTATTTCATTTCATCACACTCAATGTCTCACTCCCATCCCTATCCAAAATGGTGCACATCCACGACTGCTGCGTGCCACTAATGTAAACGCCAAAAGTGCCCACTAGCATCTTTACTGTGAAACATGAACATTTTATCATTATGAAAGAATATTGCTTGGGTATAACTTTGTCATTCGTGGCGATATTTTGGAGCATAATTTTAATGTTAACTTTTTTTTAATGAAAAAAAGGAAAGGATTCAATATTCTATAATAAATAGATTTCAATGTGATATTTAAATATAATGACATTTAAATATAAGCTTTGATTTTTGAAAATGTGGTTTATTTCTGATATTTTTTTTTGTTTTGGCCTAATAGCTAATTAGGTCAGTGAGTGAAAGGGTTCATTTCAAAACCTGATTATTATTACTCAAAATTATTAATTAATACTTTCTTCTACGTACCTTCCATCCAGCAGAACTGTTACTGTCTCCTTTGTCCTTAAAATACGGCACCGTTTTTACCATCCAATCGTAGATCTGCGCTAGTGTAAGTCGTTTTTCTGGCGAGTTTTCAATCGCTTGGCTGATCAGATCTGCGTAGGACTGATTACCCCAAGCATTACGGCGGGAAGTGCCTTTTCGAGGCGTGGCCCCGCCCACTCCAGCGACGACCCCGCCCTCGGGGAGCGCGACTTTCTCAGGCTCGGATATGATTGGCTGAGGCTCGTGTTTATCTTCTTCGGCGGGAGGAGTTCCAGCAGCGGACTCTGTGCCGTCTGCCCGGCTTTGACAGATGAGATGTCGGGTCTAGGCAATGGCCATGTACATGACCTCGGTCTGCTCTGCGGCTCAAAATCTGGGTCAATCGGGGGTACGTTTTCTTCCTCCATTGTGGGAAGCAAACCAGATATTTTCAGACGAAGACTGGATTTCAGTGAAATAGTATTGGGGCGATGCTTTTATAGACACGGTGCAATACACCAACTGGGCGATTAAAGTAAGAGTATGACTATGTATAGCTAAATAAAAAAAATAATATTGTTTAGAAACTACTATTTTTAGGAATAATATTGTATATTTCCTTGAATAAATTTAACCGTGACTGCCTATGGTAACAGCACATTCGTAATAATCTGAACACACCAATATAGCGCCAGTTAATCCTCAGATTGGAGATTAAAGGGGGCAAATAATCTTCTTAATAGTAACTAACATAAACCATCTGATTTACATAGAGCAAACGAGGATAGAATGGGGGTCTCTTTGTTTATGTAGAAGGAACAAAGGAAATTCACTACACATCAAAACAGCTGGATTGTCAAGAGCAACTGCTGAAATAAAACTCAGGCTGGAGTGAGGAGATAATCTATGAATTTTCATGGAAAATTAAACACCTTTTTACAAATAAAAAAATCATTGCCGAAGCAGTTAAATAAGTGAAATAGCAAAACCAATCATAACATGCGCCGTAATTGCTAAAGTATCCAACTCCAACTGGTTCCTATAGCAGCGATTGGTTGATTAGTTTTCGCAATTAGACTTTAAAACAAGAAAAAAACAGGGCAGACAAACAGAGGAACTCTACAAAAAGCTATAAACCACCTTAATACGCTTCGTACAACGTAAACCCGAGTGTTGTATTTCTGTACAATCTAGGAATACTGTAACTTGTAAACGAATTCAAGTGAATGGAAATTACTTGTTAGAGCTGCCTGTCAAAGTCAACATAGCCATTTCATTTTTTATTGGGATCCATTATTAATGTAAAACAAATAAATGCAAGGCTTAAAGTATATCCTATCTCAAATGCGTTGAGCCATAATGTTAAATTCCCTAAAAGAAGCCCTACGGGGAAAACGCTCTTAAACTGAATTATTCACGATCAAAATTTTACATTTAAAAAAATACCAAGATAACATCTTACAGGAGTGCTCGATCATAACGGGTTGTTTTACGTTTGTTTTGTTTTTTACCGTACAATACAAAATCTCTGTTACTGTCGTTCAAGTTTGCACGGTCCTCCACGCTGTGTGCTGCTGGCGCGTGTCACCATCTGCCATGTTCCTCGAGACGCTGCTACACACGATGCTCGCGCGGGCACAGCTAAGCCGAACGTGTCCGTCCCGTTGAAGCCTTCCCAAAACCCACTACAGTCGATTTTGAAAAGACAAAACGTTGTAGCCCGTCCGCTTCTTGGCAATCGCCGGCCTCTCGGCCTCCGGGACAAAACTCAAAAGCGTAGTTTTACAACAGAAAGAGTAACTAGTTAGCCAACTCCAGTTTTTATGAGTTAAAATGCCTCCGGTAAAAGTCGAAGAAACCTGCTTATTTTCAATAACTTGGTCGTCTCTTGAAATCAATGCGAAATAGTTTCTCTTCTGTTGTTAATAGAGATACACAAACAGCTATTCCTCGTAGATCTTTCTTGTTTTGTTTTGACTCGAGGCGAAGACTCCCTTCTGACGTCTGTTTACCACTGCCAGACAACGCGTCGTGCGCATGCGTCTACGGGGATTGATGGGAATTGAAGTCAGTCATGTGATGAGTCGTGTACCGTGTGTCCGTAAATACACAACCAGAGAGAACCGGGATCGCAAAAAAGACTGAGCACGCAAAATGTTATGTTATAGTTTCTAAATATGTTTGTGCGTGTGTGAGCGAGTCCTGACTGGGGTATGGTTTTGTCATTTTAGGATTTTGTTATGTTGTTATGAAGCGGGTGAAGATCCTTAATCCCCAATAGATCTCCAATGGAATCCCCTGACCTCATGTTGTCCACATGGTTCCCGTTGAAATGGCAATCTCATTCTTTTAATTAAGATCAAGTGGATGGACGCTATTTTTATGTTAGATGTTTACGCCACAATGTAAGCCTAATCATCGTAAAGGCATTAATTAAAATCGCCCCGTGGCTATGTTTCTTACTTTTAAATTAAGTTAATATACAATACATTTATATACAATCTAACATGTTTAAATTAAGTACAATTACATTTCGAAAACCTTAGTGGTGTATTTATGTAACCTCCACTGAATGTAGGCTATACTCATTTTAAAACAGACTTTCACTTGTCACTGTGTTGTTGTTCATTCTAGGTCAGCTGTTGCTCGTACGTTTTTTAATGCATGTGTTTGTCTGTGTGGTCACGGATCTGCCATGAGAACTACAATACCCACAGAGTTCCTTCCGAGGCATTACCCCTTTTCCAGAATTGTGGTGCACCATTGACACATCATGATGCAACTCTTCCTAGTGAAAAGCAGTTTGTTATTAAAGGTGCAATGTGTAATAATTCTGAGGATCTATTGACAGAAATACAATATAAGATCCACAACTGTGTTTATTGATGTATAAAGACCTCAATGAACCGTTATGTTTTTATTACCCTAGAATGAGACATTTATATCTACATAACCGTGGGCATCCCCTTCTATATGAAGGTTCGACATATTGTGACGTCATGTTTCTACCGTAGCAACTGCGAACATATAGCACTATAGAGCGCGTTTCATCACTACCTTGAAAGAGAAGTCGCAGAAAGTTGAGAAAACAGTAAAACAGTAACGTTACAGGTGTCACCAACCCGACAAGTCGATATTGGAAGCAGTTCATATATATATATATATATATATATATATATATATATATATATATATATATATATATATATATATAATCATTATTATTTAATCATTTGTGTGTAGTAAATGGTGCCTAAGGGATGCAGAGCACCTTTGCACTCATGTGGATGAGCAAAGATTATGTGAACTCTTTTACATAAAAAAATACAGTAGTTATCTTTTTTATGGTTTCATAATTCATACTGAAAACCTCTACTGATGATTGACAAAGAAAAGTAAAATAATTGTTAAAATAAAAAGTGTTAAATAATAGCAGATTCGTAGCTTTGCGCCTGGAACAATTATATAATTTAACCATGTAGTTAGGAGTGTAAATCACTACATCAACACTATAATAATCAGACGATCTCTGACCTAACCTCCCTTTTGATGTCACATAAACATTAATATTTACATTTACACACATTTTTTTTTTCATATAGGCCTATAGAGGGAGAGTTGTAACCACCAACTTCATATAATCAAAGAGTCATATGATCATTTCATCATACCCACTTCATCCCAGATGACATAATGGTTGTCAAGGCTGTAACTAGGCACATGCAGATTTCATAAAGAAAAACATTAAACGCTTAAACATTTGCAGATACAATATTATAGCTTATATTACATCAAATTGTAGTTTCTCAAGCAAAATGTGCAGCATTTTAAACCTATCATCTGGCAACAAGTTAGTGAGTGTGGGCTCACCAAGCCTAAAAACTTTCACTGTTACTCTGATTCAGAATATATTCACATATAGACACACAATCTCTCACACACATTTACACTGTTTTTTGTTGGTTCTTTAAACAGGTACACTCAGTTGAGTGTTCAATACAGTTAAGATTGTTCAGTAGTAGTCTAATTTGCATTCCTGTCAAACAGTAAATGGATTTGATATGGTCAGTCACAGAAAGAGAGACACTGTTTTGTATTGTTCTGTTGGATCTCTTTAACAAACCTGTTTTCGAAGCTTATTGCATAATGTGGTTTCTGTTTTTGCATGTTTTGTTTAATTGTTACAACTTAACCCAACAGTGAGCTAGATTGTAACAAAGGCACTACATAATATGACATCTACTTTTAAGGGCTGTAATATTTTTGCAGAGGATTGAATTGGTCTTTTGTACTAATCAAATATACTTTGTATAGAAGTTT
This sequence comes from Hybognathus amarus, assembly GCA_030378365.1. Classification (NCBI taxonomy): domain Eukaryota; kingdom Metazoa; phylum Chordata; class Actinopteri; order Cypriniformes; family Leuciscidae; genus Hybognathus; species Hybognathus amarus. Next base: position 54,875 of record JAQIUQ010001048.1, on the reverse strand, counting down.
GAGAAATCTAGTTTAAAAATCATTGAGTTACAGAAGCTGTAACAAAATGTGTTACAACCACAGCCCGGGTCTTCCCTTTTTTGATGCCCGGCATTAATGTTTTTTAGACATGTTCAAAAATAAAAATAATAATAACAAAGATGTCACAAATGAAATACGAAATTTATTGTAATTTGGAATTTTACTCTTTAGCAGATTTTATGGAAATGAAAGTTAACAAGAAAACACTAAACCATTTCTATGACATTACAACTGAAAAGTAGTCCTATGTCTTTTTTTTTTTTTTTTTTTTTTACAACCTTTAGGTCTAATGTACCGGTATGCAATCAATCGGTTTGTGACGGTCATTTTATTAATAATTATTTAATCCTAGGTTGACAAGCATCTCAGTTTCAAAAGAAATTGTAATAAAAAAATATTTTTTATTTTTCGTTTATTTACCCTTTTAGGTCGTGTGTTAGCAATTGTTTTTAGAGCACCATGAAACAACAAATAGGTGTATCGTGTGTGTGCATATAAATCTAGTTGTTAAATATGCAAATTTATAAACTAAGAAAGAACCAGAGTCATATATTATACAGTAGAGAATAGTAAAGAACTGAGGTCTTTGTTCTGCCAGCACTGGGGGGCGCTGTGATGTTTCTAAACGCCACACAGATCGTCACTCTGATTGGTCAAGATCTGAGCGTCTTGTCCAATGAATAGAAGGTCACCGTTTTCAAATGGTCAGACACGGAAGTATCTAACACCTAGAGAGTCAGCCTGTAAAGACACCCGGTAAGAAGATGACAATGCTTCCTAATGATTACGATATGTTAATTTGTTTAGAAATAGTTTTGAGTTTGTTTGTCCCTTATCGAAAGTAGGCTCGTTTCTAATTTTCCGTTTCGAGTGTGTTATTGTTACCATAGCAAAACATTCGTTACAGTTGTCAGTTACTATAGACATATACACAGTTACAAGCTGAGCTAATTGACAGTAATCTGTTGTGTAATGTGATACTTCCTAAACTATTATCAGATGTTTGAATAACACATTCGGGTTTCCTCAATGCGGTAGTTTAGTGTTTAATTTTAGTTAAGTATTTTAGGAATTTTAACTGATACTATCTTTTGTATTGTATTTTTTTTCTTCCTCATGTGAGATTGTCAGTAAGTAGGTTTCAGGAAGCCACAAAATAATTCCCAGACTTTTTTTTTCTTTTCTTTTTTCAGAGACCTTTTCTGCTATGAAATGGAGAGCTTTCTAAGGCATAAACTTGCCCAGGCCAGTGGCAACCTATTGGGTGGATCATCTCTTCAGAAACCCATTTCTTACCAGGCAATCAAATTACCAGATGTGTGTTCTAGTTTCTATTCAATTGCAGATGAACCTTTTCCCCAAGTGTCTGGATTTCTTGATGACACTTTCGGCCCGTCGTTTCTTTCAAATGAAACCAGAACTGTGTTGAATTCCCCTGGTCCCACACCATCAGAAAATCAAACAAAAAATAAGGACGAGGTAGTTTTAGCCCCAAGAAAAGAGGCTGCCATCGATTCCGATCTTAATTGCTCTCTTGGTGCGCACTGTCAGTCGGCAGATGGAAGCACCTCACCTAACCCTAATAGATCTATACATAATGAGAAAGATGTTAGTGCAACAGCAGATGAGCACTGCAATGAACCCTCGGTATCCACAACATCTTTAGAGAAATCAGATTTCATGAGTGCAGAGTTGAAGAACAGCACTTTTAATGTGACTCAAGACTCAAAAGAACAGTCTGACACTGGTGTTAATGTGACTGTTGATCTACACAACACCAGGGAGAAGAACAGCCCTTTAGATGTGACTCAAGACTCGAAAGAACAGTCTGACACTGGTGTTAATGTGACTGTTGATCTACACAACACAACGGAGAAGAACAGCCCTTTAGATGTGACTAAAGACTCGAAAGAACGGTCTGACGCTGGTGTTAATGTGACTGTTGATCTACACAACACCAGGGAGAAGAACAGCACTTTTGAGTGTCAAGAGTCAAAGAAGATGTCCAACACTAGACTTAATTCAACAGTGGATATTGTTGATGACATTATTAAGACTAAGTCAGGAAATACCACTGTTGACCTGGTCCAGTCACATGACCCTAAAGAGAGTCCTGACACTAGGGTTAATGCAACCGTGGATATTCTAGACAGTGTACATTCTAAAACCAATTCATCTGTGAATAGTGCACCCTTAAACACAGAACAGCTTAGTGAAAAGCTTGAGGTAACCATAGACATTCAGCATCAAGAAAAACCAAGTGGTAATCTTAATTCGACCGTGGATGATAAATTAAATATTAAAAACACAGAGGAAGCTAATTTAAAAGACAATATAATGGTTGATATTGTGGAGCAAATAGCCAGTGCACCTTCTAGTGAAATTGAACAATCAAGCTCTGATATTTTAAAACCAGCTAAGACGATGTTTACCAAACATAATACAACCACTGATCTTCCTGTGCCCGAAGTTCCAGTTTTGAAGGACACCACTCTAGAAATTAAGCCTTCAAGCACAGAATTAACTTTAGAATTAAACCAGGCCAGTGGTGCTTCTAAATCGGTGGAAATCACTAAATCAGTCTCTAACAGCAGTGAAACAAATGCTGAGATGAGGACCTTAGCTTTTGTTTGCTCTGTAGATGCTCCTGAGCTCAAATCAGAGGAGCATCACAAGAAAATAGAGAGACCTGGATTAGCTGAAAGTGAGTCCCTTCCCTCCTCGGATATGGGAAACATCAGCAGAAACAGTATTTTTTGTTTGGATGACACTTTGGACATGAAAACAAGCTTCATGGTTACATCCACACCTATTGTTTTTGGCAGAGAACCCAGATTTGAGATGCTGAAAGATGTGAAGCCCACACCTATGAGAAAAAGACTGTCTGTGATCAACAGTATGGAGGCCCAATCGAACGATGAGCTTGTTGTGAGTAATCACAATGGAACTGGTGCTGTGCAGGCGACTGAGAGCTCAAGTCAGAAGGTCTCATCGAACTGCATTTCAAATCACAATACATCTGAACCAGCAAATGAGAACAAGCCTTCCACAAAACGTCCAATTAGAAGACAGATTCCTCAACTTTCCTCTAAGCTTAGTTATCCCAAATCCAGTCTTCCCCCAAGGCCGCAGTCGTCCATGCACTTCTCGGCAACGGACAAACCAAAGACTATCCAAGGGCCACAGGTTCGCGATATCGCGACACATCCACTGCCCTACTTGGCAACAGGAAATCAGTACAGATGAACAAGGGGAAGAACATCGCACCTGTCAAGAACACAGTGTCAGCTAGCACTGTTAAGGTAAGAAAACTATGCTTTATTATTTTTGCATAAAAATGTTGGACCTATTGGGTTTAACTGGGTTAAAATATTTATTTTTTGGTAAACAGGCCTCTATGGTTTCTTCTGCCACTGGATATAACTTCACTGCTGGTGAGTGGCTTATACACATTTTTATTTTATTTTTTTATTTTCTTTACACATTATGCATGCACAATTATATTACTGTTCAAGGTCAGCAAGGTTGCATTTAATTAATTGAGTGACATTTAAATAGATATATTATGTTACAAAAGATTTCAGATAAATGCCAAACTTTCTTTTCTTCAAAGAATTCTAAATATATTAAGTTCCCATCAAAAGCAGCTCAACTATTTGATAAACATTGATGATAAGCTCTCAGCTAAGCACCAGCATTCTGGAAGATCATGTGACACTGCATCACAGGGATCAATTTGATTTTAAATTATATTAAAACCGGTAATATAAAGAAAATTTCACTTTTTTATTTTACTGTATATTTGGCCACATAAATGCAGCCTCTGTGAGGTCATTGTGACTTTTTAAAAACATTAAACAAATTGAAATAGAGCCAGACCGATATATCGCATATCTCGCCGATATTAGGCATTTTCAAAACTATCGGTATCGGCAGTTATAATGGCCGATAAATGAATATTTAAAAAATAAAATAAAAACGGATGAAATATGCTTCATTCATCTCTCCTTGGCCTGTTATATTGAAAATGTATGTTTTACAATTTGCAGTATGACGTTATCTATTGCTAAATTATGGCTCATCATAGACTAGCAAACCACAAAGCTAGCTAATGCCACTATCATCAGTGGAAGACCACTAACGGTAACATTAATGAGCTTGGAAACCACAATGAACTTTTTCTGCCTAAATAAAGTAATGATTACTGTATTTATAACTAGCATATCTATAGTTACAGTCCCTGCATTGTAAAATGTAAGAGGAGTGAACATTTTGACATAGAGAAAAATTATCAAACGTTTCTTGTGCATAAAAGTTAGCTTTTCTTTTACACGTGTGTGAAATCCAACGACACCAAGTGTGTGTTGCAGACTGTCGTTCTGTAATGGATTTAGAATCTCTAAATAGTAGGTTTTGGGAGGCAGGCAGCAGCTGATGATTGAAAATGGTTTGATGTAGCTTCATGGAAAGGATTTAAAAAGTGCAGGTAAAGGGATAAGCAAGCTGACATTGTAATTATAAGGTAGCTTATAAGGCAATGTAGAGACTAATTATTATTTTATTTATCAGAACTTTAATAGATTTTGATGTTCCTCTTTTTTGTTGTGACAATAAAAGAAATGTGTTTCTTTTTAAAAATGCATTATCATATTATTTTAGTTTAAACCCATGAATAACTACAAATAACTATGTTAGGGAAATCTGTTACTGTTTTGTTTCGCATTTCTGAAAAAAAAAAAAAAAAAAATATATAAAAAAAATATATATATATATATATATCATATCGGATTTTAAAACAAAAAAATATTTGTGTCGGTATAGGCCTTCAAAATCCTTTATCAGTCGGGCTCTAAATTGAAATATAGTGTACATAAATACTTTTGTATTACTATATTGTATTATATGATAATTGTGCTTTCTGTAAGCTGTAATGTGGTTGCAGTTGCAAAGCCTTCAAGCTCTGGTATACAGCAAAACAAACCATCAGGACTACAGCCCCCAACCCGGAAAAGACTGGCTCAGACTACACAATCCTCTGTTGAAAGCATTCTGACTCAGCCCAGTAATAATAAATTAACAACAACAGGTACTATTCATGATAGTTTTTCCATGATAATTTTTCCTTTTAAGATTTTGTTGCTGATTTTATACTTTTATGCAACATGGTAAATACCTAGACTAAATTATTATGTAAATGAAGCACTCTGGTTTTATATTATGCTTTGTCATTCCAATCATGTTTCCTCTAATTCTATCTATGAAAGGTATGAGGACGAGGAATTCACTGCTTCCCAGTGTGGGCCAAACGCACTTGAACAATGATGGTTTGCCTTCGGCAAAGAGAAAAAGAATTGGTGCGATCATTTGTCCTTATTTTTACACAAGGAAAACCAGCTCAATTATTAATTTAATGTAATTATGAGTCTCTGATGTATTTTCACTTGTGGTGGTTGGCAGAGTCTGTGGTCAATTGTTGATATGGCTTTGTACAATACCAATCAAAGTTTTTATTATACCCTCTTAAAACTAGTATTATTGTAACTAGCTATGTTTCCATCCACCTTTTTTTATGCGCATTTGAGACATTGCATAAAAAAACACTAGATGGAAACGCCAGGATGCGCATAAATTATTAACTTGCACATAAATAACGTGCTTAATTGAGGCGGATACCATTCTTATTCGATATTAAGGCATGCGCATGAACTCTGATTGAAATGTATGGTATTTACTGATTAAATCCCTTCATATGCAACAAAAAACTTGTGATGTGAGGGGATCACTGGATTAAATTGTTAAAAAATGACAACTCTGGATGGAAACATTCTACTGACAATATTTTGTGATTTTTAAAAATTAAAAGACATTAGGATATTAGAACAGATTTACTAACAGCGTACACCAGTGCAAAACCTCTTGCTGTTAAGAATTTTTCAGTGAAACATTTGTACTAAAAAAAGGCATGGACAGGATTATTTTTGCGGCTGACTTTGTTTCTTATATTCATTTGTAGGAGATTTTGTAGCAAAATTTATTGGAGGTCAGTATTTATATGATTCACACAAGGTGATTTACTTAGGTGAATAACAGTAAATTGACCAGCGTAAACCTGTTACGCCCCAAAAAAGCATGTCTTAAAACAAACGCTAAATTGTGCTGCTCTTGATAGATTTTATTGGTCATTATGGAAATTACCCAGTGTTCTTTAATTTGCTTCAGTAGATTTAATTTGCTTCCCGTCGGCGGTTTTATGGGATTGCGCTCACTCTAATTTGCCCTGTTTAGTAAATCTGGTCCATTATGAACAAAAAAAGCATTGGGTGTATCAAAGCAATATTCAAGAACATGTCTAAAATGTGGAAAATATCCACCCTTTGCCTTAAGCCACACTGACAAATCTCAACAGGACAGCTCCTGATGTATCACAAAATAATCTTTCCTGAAGCCGCCAGGAATCTGGGCAAGATAATTGAGTCATTAAATGGAGAGGTCTTATTTACATTTCTTATTTGCAAGATATTTTCCCTGCTTGACTAGATGTAATGCAGACGGATTGATATACTTGTGAAGTGCGCAGTAATAGCCTTACTGAATAGATTGGTGCATTTGGGAGCTGGTTGTTGAAAACTTTCTATTCATGCATGTGAATGAGTAGTGTGTGCATGCCTCCCCTTTGAGTGTTTTCATTCTTTTTGAAATGGAGATTTATAGGTGTATTCAAACTCAATTATAGGATGGTACATTGGCATCTATGCCACCATAATGCACTGCATTAATTATGAATGTAAAATAGAATAGGCCTATATATTTTTTTATAAAATGTAGCAAATGACTATTTCTGTTTTAAATAAGTTGGGTGTTTTTCAAACTGTTCATTAAATGATCACACTAGACACTTCTGATTAATGCTAGGATCAAGCTGTTTTGACTAACTCAAACATGGATTAATTCGCTGGTTAATGAAGCTGCAAAATGAGGTCCTCAGAGGAGTTTGTTTCTCAAACTAGACCCTTTGATGTCCTGTGTCCACTTCTCTAAGTCCTGGTTTGCTTTCTCCTAAGAACCAATTAAGAGCCACTTTCAACTGTGCTTGTATACAAAGAAAGTGTCCTCTTGCACCAAATTAGCACAATGGGTGACAGTTATTAGGTGACAGTGTTTTCTTAGTAGACTGGGGTTATGGCTATTAAAAACGGCTTTGTTTTTTCAGTAAGATAAAAAACATTTTTATAATAATTTGCAGCATTAGACATGTTTTGATCGGTTACATGCTAATATTAAGTCCTTTAAAAAACTAAATGTCTTTGTCATTCCCAACCGTTCAACGGTAGTGTTTACTTGCATATGGATGAGCAAGTGTGAATGGTGAGCAAACACTGTTAAGACAAAAAGATAATGGTCTTGAATAGAAAAACACTGTGTAGTAAATGTTTGTGAAATATTCTAACACTTTTTTTGTTGTTAATCTTCATTCTAATGTATTTCATGTGTGTTTGTACCCATAGCACACACTGCTCTTCCTACAGTAAAGAGTGATGCTGTGCATCCGGCTGACGGAGCACATGGATCAGGTGAGTTTTGGTCATGGTTATTATCTTAGAACTCATGTAGTAAGTTTTCTAATTCACAAATGGTGTCTGATATTTTCAAACATGCCTAATCTTATTAACCCCCTTCTAGGCTGTGTTAATTGTTTGCAACATCAAGACAAACTTGAGAGGGTCCTCCAAGAACTAATGGGTTTGCGTTCAGGTGTCATTATTATTCTTTTTTCATAAGTTTCATATTTTTTCTCTCCAATAACTTTACTGTCTTTATTTATTGTGAGGTAATGTTTTGCATACATATCTTTTATAGAGTGTAAAAACTGGGGACCATTGCACGAAAAACTTGAGATGTGTGTAAAGGAAATGAAGAAGTAGAGTCGTAGGTATTCTGTGTCTTCACAATATATTCCTGGCATTTTGTTCTTTTTACAGATACTTATCAAATCAATGTATTTTGCTGATATTAAGATAAGCAATATTGTATACCTTTGCCTGATTCTGTCTTTTCTGTCTCCCACAATTAGAGGAGAAAAGAAGAGAAGTGTTGACAAAGAAAGTTGGAACTTTTACCAGTTATGGAAACTTCTACCAGTTATTTCTATGCAGTTCTATGCATGTTTATGTGCTTCTAAAAATGACTTTTAATAAAATGTAACCCAATTAAATATTGTGTTGCTTGAGTCTCTATGCTTTCCCTAATAAATTATGAAATGAATAGAAATATTACAATATGGTTTATTGTTTGGTTTAAAGGCATGGGAGAAGATTTATATTTTACATTTTCTACTGTAACACAATGCTTTATTTATGTCATCTTGTGGTATTACAAATAAATGGAGCAATAAGCAGAGCAGGACTTCAAAAATGCTGGAAAAACAATGCTTGTCGTCGATGGCAACTACTACGACTGGCTGGGTTATTGACGTCAGGAAAAAACCGACCGTGTCTGGGGGGAAATTTTCCTTAAAAGGCTTGAATTTCCGCCTTAGTTTAGTATTCACGTCCTGCCAGCTCAGCCACACATCCACTCATTCGTCTCAGATTAGATTACACGCCGCGCAGCGTCTCCGGGTTCTCCGTTCATCATCTCAAGCGAGGGTAACTACCTTTTTAACCTTTATTCCTATATTATGTAATTCTTAATCTTCACATATGTGACGTAAGGGAGTATTCGTTAAGTTAAAGATCTGAATTATGTTTTCTGTCAAGTGTTGAGAGCCTCTTTAACTGTAAAGCGGAAACCCCATGTTTATCATTGCGTTCATCCTCGTGTAGAAATGCGCGCGATGTGACTGGAAATGTTCTATATTGTTATTGATTTAACGCACATTCTATAAAAATTCCATGTTTGGTATCGTATCACCAAAACATTTGTATAATCATTTTTTTTAAAAATATACGTTCATGTATATTGTTGCAAATTACATCTAAGTTAACGTTACATCATTAAACTGCCTTTCAACACTATGATAGTTTCCATCACAGGGAGTCATTGCATGTTTCTTGATGTTTATTTTTTCAGATACAGTTTTGCTTCATTTAAACATGGTTTAAATATTTAACCTCTTTCGATTAGTTTGAATAAATCATCCCAAATTGAATGCATCAATGCATGTGAAATTTATGTCCGGTGGGTCACAAACTATAGAATTATTGGTAGGTTTATTAGTTACTACATTAGTTAACATTAACAAAGAATGAACAATACTTCTTCAGCATTTGTTAATCTTTGGTAATGTTAATTTTAACATTTACTAATACTTTATTAAAATCTTGTTAACATTAGTTAATGCACTGTGAACTAACATGAACAACAATGAACAGCTAGATTTGTATTAATTAGCGTTAACAAAGATGTTTGAACAAGATGACCTTATATGCTCTTATTTCCTTATGAAAGTGTGCAATGCTTCGGACACGCTAATATTTGTCATATGCAAACACTGTATTCAAATTGCATTTTTAAATAGATTTAGTCGAATTAGACTTTTTTGTTGTTAATTTTTCTGTATTTTTTTTTTTTGTCAAGATACTATTCCAATTTCAACCAGTCTGCTCTTTTCATCTAGCCAGTAAATTGTGACTAATCAGTTTGGTCTTGCCTGAAAATTGTTTCCGTCCACACCAATGTCAATGCTCTAAAGCTGTTGTACTTGAATGTACTTGATGGCTCAATAATGAAAAGGCAACATGAACCTCTTAGATATTAATCTTATTGATTCTCCTGATGGATTGAAATGCCCTGTGGTGAAATGGGCTGTTCATAAAATGCTCTGTCTGTGTCTACGGGTGTGATGGGAAGCAGACACCCTGAAATTGATGCCCTTTACATGCAATGACTTGGTTAAAAGGTGTTCACACCAAGGAAGTTTTAATAATCATTCTAATTATACAAGAATAGATAATTCCAGACCACACCTATAATGATAACAATATAGTTTGAATCATTTTCAGAACATTTTCTTCCCCAAGCTAATGTACCATAAAGACATCGACAGCCAGATTTAAAAGAGATGATGCCTAGGGGTTCGAAACATTGCCTTTTAATAAATTATTTTGGAGCAGTAATTTTCAGTGTGCGGACTTCACACTTCTTAATTTGTTTAAAAAACTTAGTTGTCCTGCACCTGAACCCAATCTGGGTGTTTGGGATATGCACACCATTTTTGTATTTTTTTTTCTTACTTATAATAAACATAACAGTGTAGTGTGTGGTTGTGGAGGCTAATTCACTTATCATTATAGTTATTGTGCTTGGTGTGAATTGGCCTTAATAGGTTACCTTACTTTTTCAAGTCAAAAGACCAAAAAAAAAAGATTTTAATGGTGTCCCTTTGTGCTTTAGGTTTATTTTTCCTCATCTAAATCTGAGCACCTTTTTGCTCTAATTGGCAGTATTTCCTGACAATAATACTTTTTTTGTATTATTATCAATTAAAAGAAAGTGTATATATGTATATTTACATTGTTTCTCTTCTCCTTTATGCCTTCAGCTTTATTATCCCAGTCTTCTCAACGTTATCCATCATGATTGAGAAAAAAATGGCCTCCTTTGGGAAGATGCTGCTAAGGCGGCGCATGCTGGACACCTCTCAGGACGAAACACGCTTTGCTCGTTGTCTCACTACTCTGGACCTCATAGCCCTTGGCGTGGGGGCGACATTGGGTGCAGGTGTATACGTCCTGGCTGGACAAGTAGCCCGAGAGAAGGCTGGACCTGCAATCGTTCTGTCTTTCCTTACTGCGGCCTTGTCCTCTGTCCTCGCTGGCTTGTGCTACGCTGAATTTGGTGCACGAGTTCCCAAGACGGGATCCGCTTACCTGTACAGCTGACGTGACAGTTGGTGAAATATGGGCCTTCATCACAGGATGGAACCTCATTCTGTCGTATGTGATTGGTGAGCATGTAGATATTATCTAGTTTTAAAATATGTGACTAAAATGACTATTTCCCTTTTTGAATTCAAATATAACAATTAATTGTCACCTCTCAAGAGTTTACTCTGAATGCAAGCCCTAGAGTTTGACCAATTATATGCGATTACACATGAGCTAAAGTGGTTTTGAAATTGTATGAAGTGTTTACTTCACTTGAGTGAAGGACTCTAGAGCAGGTGCTTAAGTTTGCCATAACAAGTAGACGATCTGAAGTCTTTTGCATCTACATATGTCCTTCTCTCTTTTCACAGGCACAGCTAGTGTGGCACGAGCTTGGAGCTCAACTTTTGACCATCTAGTGCAGAAAAGGATCTCTGTTTTCTTCAATGGCTCCATGTCATTTCCAGACACTGGAAATGTGTTAGCGGAGTATCCAGATCTGTTTGCCCTCATCCTGGTCTTGTTGCTCACTGGTAAGAAACCTTTTTCTGACTACAGTTTTTGTCCAACATGATGGTGCATAGTTCATTCTTAGCTTGAATCAAAGTGTTTTTCAAAGTCAAGACTTCAATTATTCCATTAAGCCATTGGATATTTGTTTCAAAATTAAACTTCTTGACTTAACTTCTTATCCAACACCTGGCTTTTGTTAGTGTGTTTCTGACAGGGTAGCCAAAACAGATTCTTCATTGGTTCTTCTACACAAGCTACACTGAAGGAATTAAATCATTTTAAATGATCCGCTTCACCAATATATGTTAGTCATAGGACTGTTGCTCACTCTTTCTTTTCACTTTTGCCACTCAAATGACCGTAATGGTGTGAATTTGCTGCCTCTCACCTCCCACACTACAGGATTATTGGCATTTGGAGTGAGCGAGTCTGCATTTGTCAACAAGATCTTCACAGGAATCAACCTGGTGGTTTTGACATTTGTCATCATATCTGGCTTTGTGAAAGGCGACACTGCCAACTGGAACCTCTCTGTTGAGGACTACCTTAATGGCACCAACAAATCTGAAGCACAGTAAGTAACTTTTATATGTTGGCATAGCAGTAGTTATCTACAAAGTAAAGTTTCGAGCATAATTTAAACTTGATCAGTTTGGTCATATTTACTGAATACAGATATACAACTGAAACTACAAGAAAGATCAAATTAATAAATCAAATTAAAATGACAATTAAATTAAAGATAATGAAATGGTAGTAAACAAAAAAATACTTAAAAACATTTTATATACTGTGTGTATAATAAAATATATAAAAATGTATAAGCAGTATGTTGTCTGTAAATTTAAAGTTGAAAACTCTTTCATGTCTTAGCAACATTGAAAAGAATTCGGCTCAGGTGGCTTTGCACCATTTGGCTTTACCGGAATCCTTTCTGGCGCTGCCACATGCTTCTATGCCTTTGTGGGCTTTGACTGCATTGCAACCACAAGTAAGTTCAGCAAACTTTCCGTGTAAAACCAGAATGTCCTACTTCTAAAACCTCACTCACCCCGACTTGTTTGATGTTGTTGTCGTAGGTGAAGAGGCCAAAAACCCCATGCGTTCCATCCCGATTCGGCATAGTGGCCTCTCTTCTCATCTGCTTTTTTGCCTACTTCGGGGTATCTGCAGCACTCACACTCATGATACCCTATTACAAGCTGGACGTTCTGAGTCCACTTCCTGAGGCGTTTGATTATGTGCACTGGCAGCCTGCTCGCTATATTGTGGCTGTGGGGTCTCTGTGTGCCCTTTCCACCAGGTACATTTATGAAGCTCTAATTACATTACTGACATTGACATAAAGTCACCATGAAACAACTAAGGCCTTTCTGACTGTGTTTTGTTCTTTAGCTTATTGGGCTCCATGTTCCCTATGCCTCGTGTTATTTATGCCATGGCTGAGGACGGTCTGCTCTTTCGCTCCCTCTCCCGCATGCACAAGAAAACCAAGACACCCGTGTTTGCAACCATTGTGTCTGGCGTTGTAGCAGGTAAAACTGCATTCTTATTCATATAATGTCTGTCAGTAGATAAATCTTTAGTAATTGTGACTATAATCTAGCCTGGGTTTCCCCATTCTGCCGATTTTATTTGCGCTGCTAGGCAGTCTGGATACCATGAACCAAATTTTCCCCTGAAATAGGGAAACCAATCACAGAACGGGGAGGGAGCACAGGCGCATTTGATAGACGTACAGGCGCACTTGATAGACATTCGTAGCACCCAATAATACGGCTCTGGGCATTCGTAAACCATGCCTCAAATACGAGAAATTGAACATGTGGTTTCCAGACCACGTTTCATTCTCAATGATACGTGGTCTGGCGTTAGCCAGGCTAACTCTAATCTCCTTTATTTCCTCCCTGTAGCCCTGATGGCCTTCCTGTTTGACCTCGCTGCCTTGGTGGACTTGATGTCGATTGGGACCCTTCTGGCATACACTCTGGTTGCTGTCTGTGTACTCATTCTTAGGTAGGCAATAGGCATATACTTAAAGTACCATTTAAAAGTGAAAGAAATATAACATTTAATTCATCAGATGTTTCTGAAAAAAAATGTTTCATGGTTTCCACAAAAATATTAACCAGAACAGCTGTTTTACTATATTTTTAATAAAATAAATGCAGCCTTGTTGAGTTTTTTTTTAGTCTTTAAAAAAATGTCTAATTTATTTATTATTAAATCTTCAGGTACCAACCAGGCAGCCTTGGCTCCAGGGCTGTGGATGAGAAGCCAATGGAACTACAGAGGCTGGAGGCTAAAGGTGCCATGGCAGATGTGGATAGTGGGGATGAGTACAGCCAGGAGCTGGAGATAACCCCCCTCAAGGAGACGTTTTCCATCTGGATGCTGGTGCGACCAATCCGTGACGTACCCACCAAGATTTCGGGCATCATTGTTTACTCTGCCACTGGCACCATATGTAAGCATCTGCATTGGTCCCCCTTATGATATCGTTTTTGCTGCAACGTGTAGCTGTAAAGTTAAGCTCAGGGAAATGTAAATGAATAATTTTGTTGTTCTTAAAGTGAACAGGCGGATAACCACCAACTCTTTTGCTCTACAGCTGTGCTGTTCACTATACTGTGTGTGGTGCTGTCAGTGTACATTCAGCAGTTGGGGATGGGCAACCCTTTTTGGATCACTTTGGTTGTTTCCCTGTCTGTTCTATCTTGCGCCTGCATCATCATCATCTGGCGACAGCCCCAGAGTAAAGAGGTTCTCAGTTTCAAGGTACAGAGACTTACATTAACTAGGGATGCACGATATATCGGCCAGCATATCGGTATCGGCCGATATATGTTCATTTTTAATGTTATCGTTATCGGCCTGGTTAGAAAATGTGGCCGATATATTAAAGCCGATAAATAATGTATTATTCCCTTCAGCTGAGACACTTGTTGAGCACTGTTTATGTTTTTGAATTTCTTGAAATATGATTGAAATCTCTTCAAAAAATTAAAATACGGTTCGGTACAACATGTGCAGCGCAAATCTGTCATATCAGCTATACAACACTATAATGAGAACATCATTATAATTGTGCACTTGGGACATGGATTTAATTGTGAGACTTTTGTTTTTGTAATCAGGCTCTCAAAATTAGATAAAAATTTTGATTTAAGTTTATCGGCCGATATATTGGTTATCGGCTTTCAAATATAAAGAATTATCGGTTATCGGTATTGGCCAAAATTTTCGTATCGGTGCATCCCTAACATTAGCAAAGCTATGTTATTCCCTTTGTGCTTGAAGAAATGAGAGTGTCAGATGCTAAGGTAGTTATAATACTCCTCTGCCTTCATTTTGTAGGTGCCATTGCTCCCCATTTTGCCTTTGGTCAGTATCTTTGTAAACATCTACCTCATGATGCAATTAAATGGACCTACATGGGCTCGTTTCGCAGTATGGATGGCTTTTGGTGAGTTATGGCATATCAAATCGTTGACATTCAAAAGTGTGGAGTCAGTAAGAAAGAAAAAAAAACTTTTATTCAGGATGGATGCATTAAATTAATCAAAAGTGACAGTAGAGAGATTTATAAATGTAACAAAAGAAGTCATTTTCAAATAAATGCTGTTCTTTTGAACTTTCTATTCATCAAATCCTGTAAAAAATGTTCACGGTTTCCACAAAAACATTAAGCAGCTCTTCCCTTTTTCAGCTCTTGTCATCACAGTAATTAATCACATTTTTAACATAAATTCAAATAGAAAAACAGTTGTTTTAAATTGTAATAATGTTTTTCAATATTACCATTTTTACTGTTTCTCAATAAATAAATGCAGTCTTGTTGAGCATTAGGGACGTCTCTCAAAAACGTAAAAATCTTACCAACCCCAACATTTTGAATGGTATTGTAATTGAACACTAACATGGATATTTTGTCAGTTTTTATACAAAGTTTGACTTCATTGCATGTCTCTTTTAGGTTTTCTTATTTATTTTGCATATGGAATGTGGAACAGCTCTGAGGGTAAAAAACTTGAGCCCATTTTTCAAGGAAAGAAGCCAATCTACCTGGCTGAAGATGACTGTGAACATCAGAGGCCCACTCCGTAAGAAGAGCAAACTAGATTGGTATGGCAGCTATGTTACACCCAGTTTTGTAAAATGCAGTCAGTTTCATGTTTGTACTATATAATGTTTCTGAAGTATGCATCGAAGAGTGATCAATTTTATTTAGTAGGTAAACTGTATTTCCTACTAATAGTTTACCTTGTGTCAGTGCATAATGGTACAGTGTTACTTATTAGGGATGCACCGATATGACAATTTTGGCAGATACCGATAACTGATAATTCTTTATATTTGAAAGCCGATAACCGATATTTTGGCCGATAAACCTAAATCCAAATTTTTAAACAATTTTTGATTTTCCTCTTTAAAAGCCAAGATACAAACACAATTATAATGTTCTTATTTTAATCTTGTGTAGCCGATATGACAGACTTGCACTGCACATTTTGCACTTTAACTGGATTTTCCTTTTTTAAAGTGATTCATATTTCAAGCAATTTAAAAGCATCATGTTGAACAGTGCACATCTAAAGTGCCTCAGCTGAAGGAAATAATACATTATTTATCGGCTTTTAGATGTCGGCTAAATGTTCTTGGTGGGCCGATAACGATAACATTAAAAATTATCATATATCGGCCGATACCGATAATGTGACCAATATATCGTGCATCCCTATTACTTATGTGTGTCTAGACTTCTGGTCTAGACAAGACTATGGTCAAGTCCTACATGTACTTTGTATGCACATGTTTTTTTCTGTTACCAATTCAGAGATGGACCAGAACTGTTTCATTTGTGAACTGGGTGTTTCTGCCTGTGGGTGTTCTCTGGTCATGGTGACTCCTCTCATTCATAATTAATCAGAAAAAAAGTCTTTGTTCAGACTGGCAGTAAATATCTCATTGGGCGTATCCAACTGAAGTTTTTTCCAAATTCATGATGCAACGTGTATTTAACGTCCTTCATGTCCAAATTCACTCATTTCCTCTTGATGTTCCACACTGATGTTCACAAGTGAATGTGACTAATTGTACAAGGATTCTCTAATGTGCCTCATGAGTTCAGCACTGTGGAAAGATGGCAAAATAGAAACTGGTCTGTCCTCTCTTTCCAACAGGTGTTGTATGAGTCTATTTACATTATGCTGGCATTTACATCATTACTATAGCAACCAGTGTAGGTATTTACTAACCTATCTACTGTGAGTAAACGGATCAGAATTCATGCCTTGCAAAATCACAGTGAGCACACTCAGTCCTAAATTCATATACAAAGACAATTCGGATTTGTATACAGTCTAAACAGAAGCAAAATATGTTTATTGGACCAGAGATAATTAGGAATTGTATTTAGTAAAATATGATGTGCTTTATTGTTTTGAACTCAAAACGTCCTTATAGTATTTAATTTTATAAACTTGATATGATTGAAAAAGTGATACATGAATTATATTGGATTTTATTAGTAGATTTCTATTTGTAAAAGTATATTCTTGTACATTTTTGTAAATGTATGTACCAGTAGGAGGAAAATATATTTATTGTTGATGGTACTGGAATTTTTTCAGTAACAATTTTTTTTGACAGTTGTCTCTTGAGCTGTACATATTTGGGATGTAAAATAGGAAAACCTCATTGTCTTAAATGTGCTTAATAGCTAAACCAGACATTACTTAATTGTCTTATTTTCTGAAAATGTCTTTTGTTTTTTACTTGTGTGATAAAATTTGTAATTTTTCACATTGAACGTCAGCCTCTAAATACTCTTATTTGTTATGCAGATTTTTGCCATTGTAGTTATCTTTTTAAGATAACATTTTTTATGCCATTTTCATGTTTTTTGTAAAAACATTGCCATGTAAATGCTTTTTTCTTAAAGGAAAAGTAGGTCTGAAAGTGGAGATTATGGAGCTTTGTGAATTTAGTGGCTTTTTCATTTGTTGCTTTGATACTGTATATTTTATTGACATGGACAGAATGGTGGATGGTTCTTTACACTACACAGTTGTTTGTACAGTATATTTTTTGAAAGTTATTACAATTTGCTACAAATATTGTGACTTTAAAGCCTGTTTTACAGTTAATGTTTACACAATGCTGCTGTGTAGTTGAGCTGGGACTGTTTCCTCCAGTTTATTAAAAATCATATCTGTTACTTACAAAGTTATGATGAGTTGGTTGTATTACCTTTGAACAGACACTGCCTTCTCTTATAATAGACCCTTATGGGTATTATTGTAGATTTCCTCAGAAGTAATGGTTTTACATAGCTCAGTGTTGTGACTATCTGTTTCTCACTCTTTCAAAGCTGTTTTACATAAAATTTACATCATGACTGAATAACTGTATTGTATTGCTACTGTAATTGAAAAGACATCACTGTTTACTGTACTGTAAGACTTATTGTTTCATATCCATGTACGTTCTCTCTAAAGCTGTAGTGTGAAATTACTGTGCCACAAATGTCAGCAAATGAAATTTCAAAAATAGTTACTGTTTTCAAACATGTTTCCAGAACGCACCCCATCTGCCATTGGTCAAAAGTTGCTGACACAAAGTATGGTTGCAAGTTCTGTCATTACCAACACAATTCAATGGAATTTGTGACCATACTTTAGGTAAACGCACCCTTGGATGAAATGTTTAAACAGATTAATGTTGTTTTGATGGCTACAAAGATCTGCAGTATTTACAATTTTTTGGGTAAATGGGAAAACAAATCTTTACTTTAAATTATCTCTGCATATTAAGATGAGAAAGTATTTTAATGCTGAAAAAATTACAGTCTTCAGCTTTAATTATTCCAATGTAAATAGCCTATTCAATGTGCCTTTATTATGTGTTATGCTGTCATCAAATAAATATATGAAGTATTGTCATTCAGTGGCTTTCTTTTAAAAATTAAGATTGCAGAATTGAGTGTGTATCTGTGAAAACAATTAAATTCTATAAGGAATTGTATATATAAGTATTCCAATTAAGTCAGTATGTATGCCAAATGTTGACTTTGCTTTAATGTTTAGCATAATGGCATAAGAGAACGTTTAAACATTTTAAAAGGTTTAAACATTAAAATCAATCAAAAGATGAAAAGTTCATTTAGAAATAAAATAGAGAGAGAGAACACATCGCATTCCATCACACAGCATGTGAAATGACTGCCATTCTGCAAGGTGAGAACAAAATGGAGAGCTACCTTAAAACTACAAGTCCCAGAAAGCCTTGTGCTCAGTTTCCTGCATATATGGCCAGCTGACTTCCGGTGTCTTTAAATTCTCAGCCATTAATCTGATCGAAAGCTGCGAGTGATTTTGGCTACATCTGATGTTATTAGAACGATGGATATACCCATCAGTTAATATATCACGACAGCACTGGACCGTCAAACGACCGCGCCGGATTTGTTAGACGTCTGTTATTCGATCAAAGCGGTCGTTTTAGTTCCTCTTTATTTTGCCGCAGTCAAAATTATTCCAGCTCAAGGCCAGCGGTCGCGCGCACTCTCTCTGCTCATATACAACATTTCTCATCTCTCGCATCACAATCGAGACATCTCTCTTCTTTAATGGTTCGTGTATCATCGTTTTGTCGTGTCTTTAAATTTGGACTACATATTTTCCTGATCAGCAGTCGAGCTCATCCTGGTTTGGTGTCTGATTCACAGGCAGGTCTGGATTCCTAACACAGATTCAAGCTGATATATAATGCTGATCCTGTAATACAAACAACAGTTTGGCTTCACGTCAAATAGAGCAAAGGTATGTGACGTTTGTTTTAGCTGCTTTTCCCTAAATTAACGTATGTCACGCGATGTTTATAAGCCGTAACGTTATATAGTGTGTTGTTTATATGGATGCATATTGTTTAGGTGATCCATTAATTAAATATATCGGGTCATTTTGAGTACTAACTTACCAAGCAGTTAACTTGCTTGCTAAACATTCACCAGGATCTCGTGAGTTAGTGTTTGTCTGGTGTTTAGTCTTGTCATCTCACCTGTATGTTGTAGTACTTTGCACTGCATTTTGTCTTAGTAAAGTATGTCACTTAAAGATAGTAGTTAATCATCTCGTGGTAATGCTGGTTTGACCACTGGACTGTATAGTAAACAAATCAGTGTGGCATGTTGTGAATAACTGACTTGGTGTTAGGCTGTGCGAGGCAGCGAAAGGCCAGAGGGAGAAGACACATACTGAGTCTTTGTGCCAGGGGTTGTGCTGCCGTCTCACTGCTGGTCAACCATCGATTCCTGGCTGCCCTCCACCTCTGATCACAGCCATGACCTCTGAGAGAGACCCCGACACAGTGAGTATATCAGCCCAGATCTCTCTTTACGTCATGCACCATCACACAATATCAATATGATGAAGCATCAGGTGTCATTTTTAGAATGCCTTCAAATCTTAATTGAAGGTGCGGAGTTCACTGAGATGTACATTTTTGTCATCTACTTTTACCTTGTTGCCCCACAGAGATGATTTTATTTTCATTAGTTTGTCTGTTTGATGCAATATAAGTTACTTGTTCATGCACAATGTTCATGCTGCTCCTTTCATGCCACAAAAGTGCATGGTGACCATAGCTGTCAAGTTATAAGATGGGTGGAAAAATATTCATTAACTATTTTCCAAACCTTCTGAAGCCTTTGATGGCTTTATCTGATGAATAGACTACATTTTGCATCATTATTCACAAAAATCTACATGCATCCTGCATGTTTTATGCAATGGCAGTTTTCATTGTAAACTGTTCCCTTTATCCGCATTTGTGGGGAGAGGTCATCGCATTTTTGTCTGTGAAATACTTTATTAGTTTAAGCCTAGAAATGTTATGTTAAAAGAAAACAGTTCGTGTTATTGTAAACTACCAAGTTACTTTTGTAAACTTAACTTTGGTTTATCGAAATAAAGCTTAAATATAAAGACCAAAACTTAAAACATAACAAGGCTAAATTAAAAAAAAAAAAAACTAATGAAAATAACAAAAGCATGTAAATTAAACTATAAAATAAAAATACTGTAATAGTTAATAAATAATACTAAAAAACACTTACCCTTTTCTTGTTAGTCCTAATATGTGAATTTGATATTTTATTTGAGGCTGAGATAACAACATGAATCTTGTATGTTACACACTCAATCTTTCTGTTGCTTCGATGTTACTTGTTTTCTGAACCTGTTTGTTTCTGTGATATGTTATTTTACTGCCATTATTTGGGGATGGGGCAAACGTTGATGCCTTTAAGCTCTTGATTTAAAAGTGACATGACGTGTAGCCATGTATGGTGTCCCATACTCTGAATTTAGGGATGAAAACAACATGATTGAAGTTATTGCAGACATATATATATAAGCCATGAGATTATCGAGGTGTTTGCCTACTGCTTCTGGGGCATTTAGACAGATTTGGTGTTTTGTATTTGTCAAGGCTTTAAGAACTGGGGCAGCAGGGAGTGCTTATTTGTATGTTATGCTCTCATCTATATTATCCATCACAGATTTGCTGATAACACCCCAAATCCACCCGAGCAGGCTGGAGAAGGGCTTTCCGTGCCTTTATCGGGGGGGTTGGTGTTTGTAAACAGTCTGTTATCGTGACGTCATGCGTCATGGTTTGACCTCTTTTGTTCTCACTGCTGGTCCCCATAGGTGAAAGCCGAATACTTTCAAGAATGTCTGAATGGGGGTGGGGTGCCCTACATTGCAAATGCCCTCAGCACAGGAGCCTGATTTCACAGTAGGTTAGGGCATTGGGGGCCCTTAGTAAGGATTTATCTGGCACGTGGTGCTAAAGGTTGAACACATTTTTGTGGCTGGAAGAGGTCCTTTTCCTGTCATGGTATTTG
Source organism: Hybognathus amarus (assembly GCA_030378365.1). Classification (NCBI taxonomy): domain Eukaryota; kingdom Metazoa; phylum Chordata; class Actinopteri; order Cypriniformes; family Leuciscidae; genus Hybognathus; species Hybognathus amarus. The sequence continues at coordinate 33,566 of JAQIUQ010001048.1, read as the reverse complement.
ATTGCTTCCACTATTTGGGTCATGACCTGGGCTGCTGTCACAGTGGGGTGGAAGGAAAACTCGGGGCCCCCCATTGCGAGCTGATGAGCTGGTTATGATTTAGTGTCTTTGACTCAAAAGCAATAATAATATAAACCGATTTACTCGACTTGTACTCATCTTCTGTTGAAACTCAGAGGAACTGAGTGTCTTTTTTCACTTCCACTTTCTCAGAAACATGTTGAAAGTTGTTTTGGTCCGCTGACTGGTTGCAGCAGTGTCTCCGTGATTCTAGTTTTCCTTCGTTTTTGTGCTTTTTCGTATGTGCCTTTTATACACGGCAGTGCCAGGGCCAACTGGCTCACCTTCTAACGACCCCCCCCAGCCCCCGGCCCCTCAACTGATTCTGAACGAAAGCATTAATGCCCGGCCAAGCTCTGTACACTGAGTGTGGGTGATGTAATGTTTAAATTGCAGTCATTGAAAACCATGAGCCAGGGGAGGGAGGACGTTTAAACCCTGGAAGAAAAAAACTGAACAAGAGACTCTTTGGAATCTCAAAGTTTTTTTTATTAGTTGATATAGTGGCACTCTGTGTCTTTTCTGTGCAGACATTGAGCCTTATGGTGCTTTTTATAATGAAAGAGGATGCTGCCAAATGTATTCAATTGAATTCCTAAATTGGACAGTGTGGTGATATCACTAACTTGTGGTGGTTGATCAAGGTCATGTCGTCATTGCAAAGCTAAACTTATTTTTCTTTTTGTCTGATGTGATGAATATTGTTTGCAAACTGATTTAAAATTGAAACCACTGTAAAATTGTTTAGGTGGCTAACATAGATTAAGATTTAGTCAAAACTGGCTGAAGTTATTTGAGATTTATAGTCTTTAAGTGTTAGTTAGAATGAGTTAACAATGCTTAACAAATCATAAAGGTTTGGAACTGTATGTTATTGCTTTCCAACAAAAATATGAATTTATAGCTGTAGTATCTATTATTGCTGGAATTTATTTAAAATTAATTACAATTATTATAGTACAATCAATATTATTATTATTATTATTATTAAAGTAAGTAAATAATAGTAAAATAATTCTTATTACTTTTTTCATATTCTGAGAATTGCTTTAAATTATTTCTAAGGGTGGAGCCTTTGACCATATTGGCAGTAAAAATCAAATAATCTTTATTTTTTAGGCGGCATGATGGATCTCGATAGACGTATGAACATTAGCATGAAGCGTGCGTTGGCCTTTGTGGTGTTATTAATACTGCTTGTAGAGGCATTGTGTCTGTCTGTTGCATATTTTTAATAGGACTCATGCATGGGTCAAATTTATTGTGCTAATCCACCATGCTGCTCCCATCATCCTTCAAGGGGTGATGCATGGGGCATGTAAATTTAATTACTCAGCCCTGGATTGTCTGGGACACCTGGGGTTATCGCATTAGGGTGAAGGGGTGTCTAGGAAGGGGGGGGGGGGGGTACACTACATGTAAACGAAAGGCATTAGCTTTTCCTCTCTGCCCTACCCTGTGTTTCCCCACTCATCAGACCATTTCACCGGGACCTTTAAAGAGGGTAGCAGCTAGTTTCACCCTTAAAGCTGAACATAAATCTAATTAGGAGGGAATGCCCATTTCAGCTAAGGACTCTCCAGGTCGTCTCATGTTTTGTAGGGTGAGCACAGATTGAAGTCATTAAGGTCTATGTGGTGGAAATGCCATGGTCCATGAATTTTAGGGCACTGCTTCTCAATTGAACGAATTGGTTAGTTTCCTCTGTCCTTTCACTCGGTTACAGGTGAATCTACGGCTGATCCTTGTAAGTGGGAAGACACAGGATTTCACTTTCTCTCCGAATGACTCCGCCACGGACATTGCCCACCATGTTTTTGAAAACTGGCCAGCAGGTATGGTTTGAGTGTATATTTTAATTGTTCGATTTCTAGTTGCATTTGTGTTTAACACTTTTTTCTGCACGAAAGTTAGTTTAAACACAATACGTGAAATTACTCAAATCATCCACTGTTAAATGTTATGACCATCACAGAATGTTAATTTTTTTTCTGGTAAACAATCACTTTCAAATGGCAACACTATCGTTCAGAAGTTTGTGGTCAGTAAGATTTTTTTTATTTGAATGAAATGAATACTATTTATGCAGAAAGGATTCATTATATTAAATAAAAGTGACTGAAGATGTTTCTATTTCAAATATATGCTGTTTTGAACTTTCTGTTCATCAAAGAATCTTTCTCAAAATATTAAACATAACTTATAACTGTTCAACATTGGTGATAAGAAGAATTCCTGAAGACTGGAATTAATGCTGAAAATTAAGCTTTGCATCACATGATAAACATGAAAAACCTTAACTTTTGAAGTGTAGTGTCTGTCATAGATGTATATGGATTAGATTCTTCTCTTATTGCTAATTTACTGAATTTCATCTGTGACCACATGCGGTCCAACTATGATCTTGAGCATTTTTACATGGTGAAACTTCATGCAAGCCTTTTTCAGTAGTAACTGTAATGACTTGCATTGCAGGCTGGGAGGAGGAGAGTGTGAGCAGCCCCAGCATCCTGAGGCTGATCTTCCAGGGCCGCTTCCTGCATGGCAATGTCACACTAGGAGGTGAGCACTAGACCTTGTCTGTGTGTCTGTCACGGTCAACACGCCTTGACAGTCCTGTTGTTTCGCTCTCTTTGTCTGTCTCTACATTGTTGTGAGGACAGTGAAAGTGGATGTTAAAATATGCTGGGGGTCAGAAGCTGGTTGTTCTGTGCAAAGTAGCCAAGTTGTTTGCAAATATTCAGAATGCCACTTTTCTGTTGAACAGCGCTGAAGTTGCCCCCTAGCCGAACAACTGTCATGCATTTGGTTGCCAGAGAGACGCTGCCAGAGCCGAACTCCCATGGTAAGTCCTGATCTATTCTTCTGGCTAGCTCCTACATGGCTGAATGTCTTTGGCTTGCCCATACACATCCACTTTTTGTTTTAAGGACAAGGACAAGGTCTGATGCCAGGTAGCAACTGGCTTAAATCTTCCAGGCACATTATAATAATTATGCAAACAGTATTTACACGTAACTGAATCCATTCACTCAATGCTGAGTCAAAACTGTAACTTAAGATTGGTAAAGTCTGTTCCTTTTTCAGTACTTCCGGTTTAACAAGTTGTGATGGCTTTATTGATGCAAGCTTCTTGTTCACTATGACTAGTCATTATTATATTTGGAATGAGGAAGCAGGTTGAATGCTTTGATTAATTGATCATATAAAATAGAAAGACTGTCTGGCTTCAGAGCAGAGAACTCGTTTTAGCCACTGTCGCTTCACAATAGATTAAAGTTAACATGAACAAATTGCCCATTTGTTGCCCACAGTCTTTGTGGGGTTAAGTTTCCTTGATTTCATGCAAAGTCAACATGAAAACAGGATTGACCATAATTACTTTATATACACTGTCATTTAGGGATGCACAATATATTGGCCAGCATATCGGTATCTGGACGATATTTGTTCATTTTTTAATGTTATCGGCCTGGTTAGAAAATGTGGCCGATATATTAAAGCCGGTAAATAATGTATTAATCCCTTCAGCTGAGATGCTTGTTGAGCACTGTTTATGTTTTTGAATTTCTTGAAATATGATTAATCTCTTCAAAAAATGAAAATACGGTTCGGTACAACATGTGCAGCGCAAATCTGTCATATCAGCTATACAACACTATAATGAGAACATCATTATAATTGTGCACTTAAGACATGGATTTAATTGTGATACTTTTGTTTTTGTAATCAGGCTCTCAAAATTAGATATAAATTTGGATTTAAGTTTATCGGTCGATATATTGGTTATCGGCTTTCAAATATAAAGAATTATCGTTATCGGCCAAAATTTTCATATCGGTGCATCCCCACTATCATTCAAAAGTTTGTGGTTGGTAAGCTATATTATATTATATTAATTATATTGAATGAAGTCTCTTATGGCGCTTTTCCACTACACAGTACCAGCTCGACTCGGCTCGCCTTTGTTTGGTTTTCCACTGTGTAAAAGTTGTACCTGTGCCTGATTTCAGGTACTTTTTTTGTATCACCTCTAGGGATGGGACGATAACCGGTTTCACGATAAACCACGATAAAATATGCTGACGGTTAGTATTATCGTTTAAAACTGAATTATCATTAAAACCGTGTTTGATTATCGCGATTTTAATAACTCACTGTAAATCCTGTCGGCCAGTCTGACGCAGGCTTGGGCTGCGCGCGATGTGTTTTTTTTTTTTAAATTACTATTTGAGAAGGAATGGCGGAAGGCAGTGACTGTGCTCGGAGACTTTTCAGCCTTTTAAGAGGACCAAATCTGATGTGTGGTCATATTTTGGCTTTTACAAAAGTCCTGAGGGAAACTTGATCGAGGATAGTCACCCTGTCTGCCGAACAAAAAGTCACTGCAATAGAAACACTTCAAATCTGCCGAGTCGTCTGATGTATAGCGACGCAAGGCAAGTTAACTTCGACCTCAAACCAAAACTACTTCTGGGAATCAATTGGGCACAAAATGTTGTTTTGAGTTTAAACATTTTATGTCACTCACTTGAAATCGACCTGAAGCTTCCACAAAGAAAAGTTTGCAGCAAGTGGCTTTGAGCCACAGACGAACGAACAACTTCAAATAAGATTATTATTAAGAGTGAGATTTTAAGGTATAGTAATGTATAGGTACATCATGTATTACACTAATTTAATTTTTACCACATAATTACGGGGACATATTGAATTGATAATGAGGTTAGCTAATGTTTTAAATCTTACCTGTTTATAAATAGTTTATAAAGTGTTACATATAGCCTATATATCATCATATCGTCCAGCCCTAAAACTTTAAAGTTTTTTGTTTTTTTTTGGTCAGTGTTTATTAAAAAAACATCCAATAATGCAGAATATGCAATGATAAATATTTAATTGATGAGTTGTTACAGTAACAATACAAAATATATGGGTATGGTTTTACTCCTAAATTCCTCATATTGACACAAAATGATAACTGCAAATCCACCTTTAGCTGACTGGAGTCCAGTTGTTTCGATCCATTGTTCCTCTTTCTATAGCAGTCTGTAAAAATATACCTCTGATTTTTTTTGGTCAAATCTAGTTGTAAAGTCATTCGCAAAGCTCTTTCCCACTTTATATGTGTTGTGTTTGTTTTTCGCGGCATTCACGCTGAGAAACATATACAGCCGCTCAGTCTTTTTGCCACTCACTATGAGTAACTGCAGGACCTCTGGCCGACAGTGACATCACGCGCATACCCTCTATTTGCTGTGGTCAAACGAGGAGGTGCCGACTTTCCTTTGTTTGGTTGCCGAGAGAGCATCCAGCGAGAGCTTGATAGGGCAACGAGGAACGAAAGGCGTCGCTATGACGACCGGGTACTATTTGTGGCGGTACCGTCTGCAATGAAAAACAGAGCGAAAGTCGAGTCGAGCTGGTACTGGTAATGTAAAAGCGCCTTTCGACTCACCAAGGCTATGTTTATATGATTTAAAACACTGCTATGATTTAAAATAACTTAATGCATATTTTAAAATGTAATTTATTCCTGTAATGTAAAAGCTTAAAATTCAGCATCATTGCTCCTGTCTTCAGTCAAATGATCCTTCAGAAATCATTCTATGCCCTTCAAGAAATATTTCTCATTATTATTCAATGTTTTATTTTTGTGGAAACCGTGATACATTTTTTATTTACTGGATTGTTTGGTTGAAAGTTCAAACTAGCAGCTTTTATTTGAAGTAGAATTTGAGGCTGGTTCGTACGTACATTCCTGATGTATAAAATCAAGTCCTGTATTTTCATTTCTCATTGAATATTCTCTTTCCCTCTGAGATGCATTACATTACCGAAGCAACTGTTCTCTGAATGTGATTTATGTTGATTTTAATACCACCCCTCATTAATTATAGACTAGTTACACGTAGCATGTCATTCGAGGAAGAAAACGAGTTGTCTGGCTTTTCCCGTGCATTCTTGTAACTGAAGAGTGTTTCAGAGGACGACCTGTGATTCTTTGATTTATTAGGTGTCGATCAATATTTGTTCTCTTCTAGTAGGCCAGAGGAACAGGGAGAAGACTACAGAGAGCAGCTGCTGTCTACTGCTGTAAAACACAGACAAAGCTTTCCCCACCTCCTTCTGTCCTTCTGCTCCCCACTCCTGTCTCTGCTCACCAACCCGTGGTGTTTTCTGGAAGATTACAGAACAGCTCCAGGGACAGTGCGACTAGGTTTTCGTTCAGTGTTTTTGCCTCTTATAGTAACTGGAGACTCTCTTGTGCCAAGTTCATCAAATCTCATGCGTTTGCCATGGTTTGGTTTTCTCGTTTCGTTTGGTTGCCAAAATTGATTTTTGCTTGGTAAAGTGGCCCTTTGTTTATAGGCTGCCTCCTCTGAAAATATTAAAGTGTGCAAATATGAAATAGCTGAATCATTGAAAGGAAATTATGTAAACTGATGTGTGAACAGGTTTTCAGAAGGACGTCCTGTGTTTGAGAGACCTCCTGTTCTCCCAACACGCAAGTGTCAGTTTTCACTTGGCATTACATGCCTGACTCGGATGAAGTTTAACATGCGTCATAATAACAGACTTTTGTTTTGCACTTAACACGGATCCTTATCTGAAGTCACTATGTGTGTGTTGTAGTCTTAATCCTCCTGCCTGCCTCAAACAGAAGGAGCTTACGGAGTGAGAGGTGTGATGACACCATCACCAGTCTGTTGCTGTGGACCGAGGGAGTCTGATACAGCGCTGGTGGATTTGACTGTGCTATGGCCACCTGCGTTTTTTGCCTTTGTCCTAGGACCAATCGAGAGTGGATCTCAAAGTCGCCGGACTCCTCTTACTACCTAGTTACGTCAACATCTGTGCATGACCCTAGTCTAGTGTTTCCTTGCCCTGGGTGTGTACCGACCGCCTTTGAAAACCATTCATCCTGTGTCTACTTGAATGGAGTTTTTTTTTCCTTTTCTTTTCCTCGTCTCTGCTGAAGAAGCATGTGTTTGATGACAAACTCTTCTTCTTGCCCAGTCAGGATATATCATCTGTATCCTGTCCCATGGTTGTCTAAAATGCGTCCTGAGGGACACAGTCCAGGTGCAAAGAATAAGGAAATCACCCGAAAGCCTCTGTCTGGAGCTAAGGGCTGGGCTGTTAAAAGCCTCTATTATAAGCGCTATGGATTCATGGACCCCTGCTACGTTGTTGCATTTCTTCAAAATGTGTGTTTGGGATGGCCGGCCCTAATGGCCTCCCGCTGGGCCAGAAGAAAGGAACAATTGAGTGTTTTATTTCCTAATGTTTGTAAGCCGTCTGTTTTGTTTGCCTTTTGATTGTGGGAAATTAATATTATTAATGGAGTAATAATTGGGACCTTTTTATCTTGTCTGAGTACGAGTTTTTATTAGTACACATCAGATGGCTGACTCGTGTTAAGTGTGTGTGTGTGTGTGTGTGGGAGTGCGAGTGGATGAGAATTTTTTTTTTTGGAAAGATAGTGAGTTTCAGAAAAACTGTCTCCAATCTTCCTTTTATTGGCCAATTACTGCAAGAATGTTTTATCATTGTCATTGCTATGAAAATTAGCTACAAATTATTACATGTAAAAAAAATCCCTAAATCTTGTATTATAAATTAATAAAATCTTTCAAATAATACTGTGTCCCTGTGTATATCAACTAAAAATTATATCTTGCCAGCCTTTGCTTACTGGCCAACAATATTCCAGAAATTACTATATTACTAGTTATCTAACACATGACCTAAATCACTTTGTATGTAACTGCAACACCACTGAATCGCCTCTATTAACACTATCAGGAACTAAATCTTCTGGCACAGTATTACAATAGACATTATTATATACACTCGGTCTAGAGGTGCATTCTGTGAAAAATAACACGTTATTATACTGAATGTCATTCTCACGTCTTTTTAAATGAATCGTCAGGACCGTGTTTATGTTGTGCTGTGGTTTAGCCTCTAGATGGCGGTGTGGTTCCGGTTCTCTATCTGGTTATGTGACGTGATCTATTATCTGTCCTTTACTGCGTGATTTTCTCATGATTTTGATTTATATATATATATATATATATATATATATATATATATATATATTAGTTTAATATTAGCTTGGTCTTGTGTTGAGGCAATTAGCATATTCTATTAAACAGTGATTAAATACATGGGTCAGCACAAACACTGTTATATCCATGATAGTATTCACTCTGGAAAGTCGCTTTATTTATGACCATCAATTTCCACTGACCGTTCGACAGCAGGCCCAGTCACGTGACCCATAAAATTTCTTTCCCATTTTTAATGATTGCAATGACCCTTCATTTATTGTAGACCCTTTCTCGTTTAATAAATTGTTCCTTCTGTTTTTGAAAAGTCCTTTCATGACTTATTGTTGAGACATTTCCAGGTTTCCAGTTGACTTTGGCAGAGGAAGAAGAATTGTACAGCTCGTGCACTGAATCCAGCATACAAACTCTTTATCGCTTTATAGTAATTTCTCGTGGTGTGCGTCTGTTTCTTTTTGAAATGACTGGGCCTCACAATTATAATAACGCTAAAGTTGCGAAAGACAGAATTAATTAGCTAAATAGCCGTTGAATATCTAAATTAAACATCTAAAACAAACAATAGACATCCATACAATGTAATATCATACTTAAACTAAACTAACGGTCAAAAGTTTGGGTGGGTTGGGTTTTTTAACGCTTTTGAAAAACAATTTCTAGGCTATAGGCTGCATTTGATCAAAAATACAATTAAACCCTTAAATTGTAAACTTTTAACCTATTTAAATTTTAAAATAACTGTTCTTTTTAATGCTCAAGAAACATTTCTTGGTGTTGAAAGTAGTTTTCTGATCATCAATCTTACTGGCCCAGATTTTTGAACTGTACTACATACTGTCATTATTTATTTCCAAGAAAACAACAGTCATAACCAAAAAGTTTATGCATTAGCATTTTTAGTTATGTTTATTGAATATATTATATATGCCTAGTGACTTGCTCTGCTCTAGTCAGTCTGAAAACGGTCAATCTTCTAAACCCTAGCTGTAATAATCTATTTAACCTGTGTGAGTTCAGGTCTCTGTTGCTTGTTATGTGTGAAGGGATGGATCGGATCCAGGGTTGGCCTAAACCTAAACAGAAAGCTCCACTAATGATTGTGGGTGATTTTAAAGAAACGACAAGAGTGACAGAGCAGCTGCTTCAACTTAAACCCCTTTCTTTTTCCTTCTGTTTGGTTTTAGGGATTCTCTGAGGTCAAACACAAATATGTATGTGGTCAGTAGAAGTTAACCCCTTGAGACCTTTATCCAACAAGCTCTATCTTTCACTCTACACAATCTTTTATGTGAGCTCCGAGTGGAAAATATATAATAAACACAGAATGATGGATGTCACATTCAGCACCAGAAGGGTTCTGTTGTGCTTTTTCCTCAGGTTTCGATTCTGTCAGTCCTACTCCCAGACTGTCATTTTGGCTGATATTAAAACCAGCTGTTAAAAAAAAGCAGGCTACCGTTAGCCTGGACTCTCTGACCGTCCATCCAGATCATTTGCTCTGTGGTATTCCGTCGCTTATCAGAGAAGCAAGTTGTAGTGCATCTGGCAGAGTATTGTGTGTCAAGCCAATATCCCTGCCACAAAGAGGGCATGAGCGTGTGTGTCAGCGCCATCATTCTGCACGCATGCTTTGCGTCCTCTGCCAAGTTGCTGCTCGAGGCTTCAGAGAATCTGTAGCCAACAGATACACGTCTTGAATGTGTGAAACTCTTTCGTGACTGCACTAAAGGTCACGCTCCTCTAGAAGCCATTTTCTCAATTATAGGAATGACACGAGCGCGCGTACGACTGTGGTTTGACATAGGAAATTCTGTAAAGTAAGACCCGTGAGTTGGAGTTGCCTGACGGGTGGGAGGAGAACTGGACACGCTTTTTTATTTTCATGGCAGGGCCGGAGGAGGCAACGGGGCTTTGTTACATCTTCCCTTTTATTTGCCTGTTTATTTTACCAGGTGGTCCCTTGAGTTTAATAACACGCCACTGTAAAAAAGTAGCGAGAGGGAGGGCTGCAGGGAGGGCCGTTTAATAACAATGTGAGTTCTGTACCTTGTGGCGATGGAAGGAGAGAGAATGAGGGGTATAGATGGAGGCCAGTTAAAGAGGATTTGCAGACATGTGCCTCAAAGCATTCTGGGTGGAGAGTTTCTCACACTGTTTTAGTACAGCAATGTGATAAACATCAGCTGTTGTTGTTCGTTCTGTTCGCTGTCATGCAGCCATTTCAGTATTATCGCTTATGGTCTTATGACAGTGCCCTCATGTGCTATAATTTCTATTTGATTGATTATTCTTTTCTTTCTTTTTTGGACAACGTGAAATTTGCACATAAAATGCGAAGGCTGATCATGTCAATTCTGCCATTTTTTTACAAATTACGAATGTATAATTGTCTTAGCTATAATTTGAAACAGACTTTATATGATTGTGAATTTTTTATGCATTAGACTTACCAAACACCAAATAAGTGTCAGATTGTTGCATCTAAATTGAGTATGGAGCTCTTCAAGAGCCTGGTTTACTTTACGGCAGGCATTCAGGGAATCTCCATTACAGGAAGTGCACAATTTCAATTTTTAGGGGTAAAAGGAATAATACATTTTTCTGTTCACTGCTATGGATTTACAATCCAAACATTATTTTCTCCTTTTAAAAAAGTTGTGAATGAGAACTATAGGTCTTAATGAGAGAAGATCAGAGCCCAAGCGCTCTCGTTTTGCTGCCTCTCAAATTACTCACAGATGATGTGTGAATAATAGGCAAGTCTTGACTTTATTATTGAGGTTTTGGAACATTTTCTTGCAAACTGTCTTTCTTTGTGTTGTGAGTGAGCATTAAGAGCACTGTCTTCTCTCCTATTGTTTCTTTTTCTTGGAGGAGATGGTGCTTTAGATGTATGACCCTCAGTATAAAGCTGATTAGAGGGAGCCAAATGCTCAGCGAATAACCTTTGGGATCACTATGGAGATTTCTAGCTAAGGGGTCTTTTACAAACAAGGAGAAGCACAGACCACAGAAAATCTGTTGACTGCCTTTTCCTCTCTTGAGAATTTTTTTGCATTTGGCTTCTTTAGTGTTTATTCACATACTGCTAAGTGGTGGCCACATTTGAACGCCATTAATTCATGCAGTGGCCCCCAAAGGTCTGAGACCACATTGAAAAAAGTTTTTCAACTTTGTCATCTAATGACACTTTTGACCATGCGTCAACATCCGACGTTTTCAGGGTGCCCTTTAACGTCAGTTAGATGATGCTATCTAATCCTAACCCTACCCCAGACCTAAACCTACCCGCGTCATCTTACTGACACTAAAGGTAAAGAGTCAGTTGGATGTCATCTAACTGACGTTGAAGGGTACCCAGAGGCGGCATTACCTATGTTTCAACCGTTTCAATTGAAACGGGCCCCGCCCTCCAAGGGGGCCCCAACAGACCGGCAAAATCCCATTCATATTCTCCGTTGGATATTGATTTTCAGTCTCAAACACGTGGCTCGCAAGCTACCAGTAGCTCGCCAAGGGGCTGTTCACATATCGCGTCTTTTTTTTTCAAGTTCGTTATTTCAAATATAGGCGCGCAGCAAGTGAATTGAAGCAGTGAGCGCAGTGAATGGTTGCATTGCAACGATAGATGCCACGGCAAAATCGGATCCAAATTTTACTATTAATAATTAAGAATAAGCTATTGTGCATGCTAAATGTCAGTCATTTTTGTACCATTCTTTATGTAAAAAATATTTTAAGGCTGAAATATGTGAGCTTTATCTACTATAAAACCTTTTTTGTCTAAATTTAATTTGAACTTGTACATGTTAGTGGATAACATGTTGCAAGACACTCCTGGCCATCATTTTTAATGTTATTATTTTAATGTTTATGTAAACAAAAAGTCCATATTGATGAAAATTTGATTTGTTAATTGCTGGTTTTTGACATAAAACTTGGTTTTATAGTGTAGTATTAGTACTTTTTGAACAGGATTCTGTGATAACCGTGATCATTTTGGTCACCATAATGATCAAATGAAATTTTCATGCCATTTCATCTCTAGTTATGATGCACTAAAATTGATTTTATAATTGAATATAATTGCAGTATAATATGCAAAGTACAAATTCCTAGATTTTTTTATCTCTATGATTGTATGTAGTTTTAATCAAATAAGGTTGGATTATTTCTAGGTTGAGCTGCCTGTTCATGAAGCTGAAAGTGCATGTAATAAAAACGTACCCTAAAACGTCGGATGTTGACGTATGGTCAACGATGTCAGTTAGATGACGTCTTGGGATGAGAATGTGTTGACATTACAGGCCCAAAATAGCCCGTTATTTGTGCTTAACCACAAAATAAATCACACTACTGATGTTTAATTCCTGAATGAATCAATGTTGATTTATTGAATCTGTTGAGTGAATAATTCAATGACTCCCTCATTAAGACAGTGGCTGCATCTGAAATCACATAATCTATAAGTACTTCTTTTGAATAAGTAATTATTTTGCATCCATTAAAAAATGTTCTACAGTCTAATGTGAATGTGTATACCATGAATGTAATCCCAGCATACAGGATTCGCCATGCAGTCATTGTATGTAACCCAGCAGCAATTGCGTCACTTCAAAGCCATTCCCAAATTCTCTCCCGTGGCCTGGATGCATCCGGTCACTTGTTTTGTTACGGCCTTCTACCGTTTTAGAAATTATTAAAACCACAAAATTAAACCGTTAAAATCAATGTGAACTATCTTTTTATGGCTTTATACTTCATTGCAACTGCACATGTCAGGGGATCCTTTGCATTTATCATCTCTGAAAACATCAAAAACATCCCCCATTATCCATAACTCTTCATTATGGCTTCTTCTAAACAAAATATACAGACACATGCTTAAACCAAACATTAGCTCAGTTGCTATGTTTGTCATAAAGTTTTTGTTGTGTGTGTGTTTGCATTCCTCTCCGCTAATCTTTCTCAAGCATTTAAAGTGGATCCATCCAATCTGTGAAAGCAGCTTGTCACACACAAACACATGCTTATGACTTAATATGACGTCTTGCTTTTAGATGTGGTACGTGAGGACCAATTCCATCTGTGCGCAGAATGATTTATGGTGGCCTGTTTAGAGTAGAACATTCTGAGCTTTCCGAATTATTTCTCACATTGTATAACCATGGGATCTTTTTTTCGGGAACCAAAAGGCCTGCCAACCCTCAGGTCACTTGAGTATGTCATTCCATTTTGTCATCCAGCACTAAAAGTCCATGAGTGCCTTTATGTGGCATTCAAAAGACGTATGAAGGATTTTGTTCCTGTATTTTACTTAAGACATTTAATGAACCACCTTAATGAAGGATCTGCTGGACAAAACAAATGTGAACCAGGAGGAGGTCAAAGATTGTTACATGACATCTAGAAGTCTATTCTCCATTTGATTTCTGCAGGACTATCAATTGAACCCAAAAAACATTTTATTCACAGTGTGAGATTTACTTATGAGATTTATATAGTTTTTTACCCTCCAAGTCTTTCTGCAAATTCAAAATGATTATAATCCATAATGGCTGGAATCACTAAAGGATTAATGTTTCAATGCTGTCCTGCTGTTTTAACAGCACAATATCTTTCACAACACTAGGGATTTAAGGTCAGTCATTAGGAAAAGAGCTGAAGGATTACAAAGTGCTGAGAGTTTTCTGGACTCGCTGAGGCATTCTGTGCCTCCGCGCATGTTCTGTACCTGCAGCTCCAGCCAAAATGAGAAAACAGGTTGGATAAAGAAGAAGGGAGAAAACCGCAAAGAAATCAGTTCATTTATCTCGCTTTCCAATGTTTTATAAAAGGTCAAAGAGAAACACAGAAAGACAGGTTGCTACATCTATTCACTGACCTAAAGAATAAATATTCTGTCTCTCTGGTTTGAAACCTGAGTCATCTGTGCTTCATATACGCAATTTTGTTCAAAATTCACCATATGGACTCAACAGATGATATTAATTCAACCTCTCCCACTACTTTCTGTCACAACAACATCAGTGCTTTCAGCTAGTCTCCTTGTTTTTTTTTGTTCCTGGAATGCTCATCAAAGCCTTAACTGGTGTTTGATTTATATACTGAAGATTTGTACAAAACGTATTTGCAGTGTTCAACCTTGCATGCTCTTGAATGCTTGTGGTTAATGTTTTTTTAATGCTTGCCTTTGTATATAATGAAATCGCTGCAGTTTCCCACCATATTAAAATGATTTCTACATTAATAGCCTGTTGAAGTTAAATTAAAGGTATAGTGGAGGATCTTTCCAAATTTTAGTGAAGACCCGCCCTCTCAATTTTTTTTAAAAATGCACATGCGCAAAAAACTCAAAAACATTCATGCAAGACAAAATGTCAAATGCCCTTCCGTGTTTTATTTACTTATTATATTGATCAATTGTATGACCGAGGACTCAAGACATGATGTGCAATGGAGTAGTAGCTTGTTGCATTTGTGTAATAATACTAAGGTTAATACATTGGAATTATTGAAAATGAACACACAATGTTTCAGAATATTTCAGCGTGATACCATTTACCATTTAGTCAAAAGGCTACTTTAGACAAATTGAGATGTTTACCGTGTTAATGCGATGCATGACTTGTGCCAGGGCTAGCGTCGCTAATCGCTTACATTAACTTTTACTAGAAGTGATTTTAAATGGATTTCTCCAAATAGCATGACAAACTTAGTAGAATCTTTGTGACTGCGGCATCAGTGGGAAGCCCAACGTGCTTTTAGCGCACACCAGCGTTCTATATTCTGCGGCCTTTCTCTTTTTATCATACACTTTTTATACATTTTATCTCTTTCGACCCTCATCCATTTTCAAAGGAATGGCTGAAACCGTAACTCATCACACATAATACACCTGAAAGCGAAAATTACATAGGGAAGAGCATGTACGACGGCCTTATGTAAACATATCACCAGAATGATTGACACTTAGGTGGACCAATAGTATAGGCTACCCAGGCGAAAAAGAAAACACTGCGCTATACCTTTAATTTATAATTTATATTTATAATTTATAATGATTAATTACTACATTGTTAGTGGAAATTCATGTGCAAATTACTACAATTACTAAATGACTAGTTAATAATGATGTGCCTCAACAAGTAAAGTCATAACATAATGATACCTTTGCAAATCATTAGCTAATGATTAATTAAAGCAGACAACTGGTTGAAGTGCATAGCTTTGACTAATTGTGGTAATTAACACATTAATTTACACTAATAGTTAATAAAATATGTTATTAAGTAAATAATACACAATGACAAATTGAATTAATAGCAATTCATGTATTACTTAATCTATTAATCATATAGACTCTTTATTATTTGCTGATTCAGTAATCATTAATTAATAGATTAGCTCTTCATTAGTTACACATTAACTCATGATTATGTGCATTAGTTAAGCATGAATTAATGTATATTAGTGCACCCATATTGTAAAGTGTTACAAATAATTTCAATGTATACAAATTGCCTATTTGGTTTTATAACATAGATAAAAAAATGTGTTCCAGTCCTTGAAATTGATTGGCCGCATTCCAAGATTTCTGACTTTTCACTGTTTGTATCGCTCTGCTTGTCTGTGTTTGTGTATTCCAGACAGTCTGTGACTAATAACGAGTGGGGAATCTGGGGATTTTTGGGATCCCTCTGACCCTGTTAGATTGTTACACACATGTTGAGACAGCTGATATGATTGAGCAGTTGAATCATTTGTTTCATTATGAAACACATTCATTTATGTAGAGTGAAACACTACTGTCTTTCCTTAGACAAGCAGGTCGAGTCTGCTTTGGCTTTGTTTGGCACTTTGTTGAAATGTTCATTGAGGGAACAAAAAACACAAAGTAACTGACAATACTGTGTCTAAAATGTCAGTCAGTTCAGAATATAAACACACTTTTTAGCGTGATATTGTGTGTTATAGAGATATGAGCAGGAAGAGCTCATTCTACATCTGGGGATCCCGTTTCAGTGCTGTGAAACGTGTCCAGACCAGTCCTCCTGACTGATGTGGAAAATTCAGCTCACTTTATCATTTACTGACAAACCGTTCATGATTCCTCCAGAAAGAGCATGTCAGAAGTTCATGTTCATCTGGATCCAAGAAGATAGTGTCCATGGTTCAATCTAATGTTTCTTGAAAGCTTTTTGGGGGAATTAAGTAAAGTGATGGTCAAGGATATTCATCCTTCCCTTTATCCCTTTTTGTACAATGTGCTGTAAATCTTCACAGGGATGCCGACAGAAATGTGAGAAACCTCAGGTGGGCAGTTTGTTCTGAGGTGTTGGCTTCCATTATGGTTGCCTGTTAAAAAAACACAGAGGAAGCCCTTGTATTATGGTCACATAAAGAGCAGAGACGCCCTGCTATAAATCAACTCTACTGTCGGGTTTCCCAAACTCTGCTTTAGGCACTCTGCAATTTTATACTTTCTGATCTTTATTCTGTTGTAACTTTACAAAATCTACATCTTGCTGTGCTGTCAAATGTTTGTCACGCTGATTATATTGTCTGTAGATTCATATCAGCTTGTATTTGGTCATTTTAAACAAGGTTTTTAGATAAATATTTGGACTATTTTTGGCTTAGTATTCATACATAATGGGGGCAAGACAAAGATGTAAGAAGATCAGTGGAAGCAACTGAATATTTTGGGTTCAATACAGAGTGGAATGGGTTGTCAGCCAACACATTCTCACGCTTTTGACCATACGTCAACATCCGACGTTTTAGGGTACGCTTTAACGTGAGTTAGATGATGATCCTAGGCATAGATCCCTCATTTACAAGGGGGGGGGGGGGCAGGTGGGACATGTCCCCACCACTTTTTGCCAGGGTCGATTTTTTCCCCCACCACTTTTGAAACATCTCGCGCACGGATATACCAATAGAAAAAAATACATCTCCAGTTAACTAGCAGCATTTGTTTCATTCGTTTGTTAAATAAGAGGCGATCTAGCTCTGAAATGTGTTGTCTTCAATGGGACGCGTGCTTCAATCCATTGCTTGTTCAAGTTTCTCTGGGTTCTAATCCACACTCGCAAAGTTTTTTCCACCTCATCAAAACGGATAAAGTTTATCAGTGGTTGTATATGTGATATATAACATTAAAAAAAAACTATACGAGTGCATCAGAACCTCCATCGCGCTTGGCAAAAATTCTGCCACTGGACCATTACTGTACATAGCCTACGTAAAACGAGGATCAATGTATTTATTCACGTAAAAATTCACAATACTTACAACAAATATTAGATCTCACTGTACGACTAATTAAACTCAAAGGACCATCACATCTTTGTATACATTTTTATTTCTTTACACCCTTAAGCTGCAGGACATCGTCCTACGAAACATGACCTGCGCGAAAGAGAAAAAGAATGAATGCGTCATACCCGGCACTTTTGAAAATGCCCACCAGAATGCGTCTCTGTCCCCAGCACATTTCAAACCAAACTGACGCCCATGATCCTAGGCGTCATCCAACTGACGCTTTACCTTTAGCGTCAGTAAGATGACAGAGTAGGTTTAGGTCTGGGGTAGGGTTAAGGTTAGATAGCGTCATCTAACCAGAGATGTATAGTAATGAAGTAGAACTACTTAAGTACTGTACTTAAGTACTAAAATGCTGTATCTGTACTCTACTAGAGTATTGTTTTTTTCTCATACTTCTACTTTTACTTCAGTAGATATTTTCGATGAATTTAATACTTTTCCTTCGATATTTTTTTAATGTTCTGCTAGTTACTTGTTACAATTATACAATTTTTACGAATCATTCGTGGCAATCACATGCCAGTTTTATAGGGTAATGGTATTGATTGACACACACATTGACAACTAATGCAGGTGTTGTCCTGCAATGACATTTTTTGGCGCCCGCCAAAGCAAATTGTATCTCGCCAAAGCGCCTTATTTGATTGCTACACTGTAAATAATAAAGAAAAAGTAAATAGCCTACTAGTGAAAAAAAACAATGTAATTTACTTGAAAAAGTTAGTTCAGGCAAGAATTTAAAAAACTAAGTAAATTCCATATCAGTACTTAATTCAAGCGAGTAGAAATGAAAGTGTAAATATCAACTCAATAAAATTAAGTAAAAATTACTCAACTTTTCTGATACTGGGGTTCCCATCATGCACTGGATCTTGAATAATTATTGAGGCTCATTTTTCACTGGTTTCTAGCTGTATTTACACTTATTTATCATTGATTTTTGTTGTCACTATTAGTAACTTGCTATTTTGTGACATTTCGAGTACATTTTTTGCTCAAAATGACATAGTCAAACAAAACGACCCATCAAATGTTACCGCCATTGTGTATTGTCTACCAAGTATTGAGGTGTTTGCATTCACATGATGTTTAACATCTGACATGATTACTTAGATGATCTAAGTAATCATTACTTAGATGATCTAAGTAAAGCACATACTCTAAAAGACTAATAAAATTTAAGATTATTGTTTTTGTGAAATGTAATATAAGGCAAAGGAAATCGATATTAATCAACCTTTTACTAGCAGAGTTAAAATTACTTATTTTTTGTAAAGTTTACTTAATTCCATATTCCAAGTAAATTTACCTTAAAGATTTCTAATTAAAGCTACTGATGAATATGTTTAGGTTTTTACTTGGCAAATTTTTGTAAATTTACTAGCATTTTCTGAGTGAGATAGTTTAGCAAGCATTTTTCAAGTAAATCCTACTCCAATTTTTTTACAGTGTAGTTCAAACTTTTGACTGCTTTCTTTAATAATTACATGACACAATACTTGTACTTTTACTTTTAGTACTTAAGTAGTGAATTTTTAAATAAACTACTTGCAATACTTAAGTAGAAAAAATTTTGAATACTTAAGTACTTCTACTTAAGTGTGGTGCTTAAAGAGCACTTCAACTTCTACTCAAGTCACTTTTTTGATAGAGCACTTGTACTTTTACTCAAGTCTGGGTTTCTAGTACTTTATACATCTCTGCATCTAACTGACGTTAAAGGGTGCCCTAAAACGTCTAATGTTGGCGTATGGTCAAAAGTGTCAGTTAGATGACGTTTTGGCATAATGTTGGTAAAAATAATCATTTTGACTTCCTCTCTTTACTAAAGAAAAGGCAAAAACAGGGTATGAGAAGAAATGTACAATGTATATAAATCTGGCCTTTAAAAGCAGAAATGCAAAGCGTCTACTTTTATAAATATTTTAATTGTTCTATTAAAAACTGTTTTACAGTTGGTTTAGGCTTTAAGCTTGCCATGTTGATAATCAACAACATTATGCCAAAAATGCTGTCTAATTTATATAATGAACCCGCAATATTCCTTTATTCTGTCAAAATATTCCCTCTGCTTCAGCACTGCAGGAAGAAGTTCAGTTTGACAGCTTTCAGCGTCCTCTTCACTTAACACCCTGGAAAACTATGCATAATCTGCAACACCTTCACTGTAGATTGGTTTAGGAAGTCTTCAGATGGGATTGTACCTGTGAGGTCAGTAGTTTACAATCTGCCCATGTTGTGCCAGCCACTCTGAGGCGATTGCTGTGGGTCATTCGGAAGTATTGCATAATAACAGCTGCTTCACATTTGGTCCACACTGACAGTTATTGGCCTTAGAACTGGACTGGCTCTATGGCTCCGGATCTTCCCCATAAATTCAGACACGACACTGGCAGCAGTACATAATATCTAAACTCCTGGAGATGATTCATTTATCTTCATTTCTCATATAGACGAGGATTTCGTCTTTAATGACGGTGGAGCTTCTTGTTCTCCCGCATGTTGGAGACTGTTGGCTCCGGGAATTCGAAGTTGGGATGTGCCGGGGAAAATTGTGAAGGAGGATGTATTAGCCTGTGCTTGGCAGAGAATTAGGGAGACTGGGCTTTCTCTTGGGATACTGGATTTTGCTCAATCGGACCAAACAGAGAGATAGAGGTTGAACAAGAGGACACGCAGCTGCAGCCCAGTCTCTGCATCATCTCATCTCAGTCTCTCATGCTATTAATTAAGGAGCAGCGGGACTGATTTTCAAGTCTGAGCGCTGTTTACAGCTATGCCTGCATGCTCTGAGCTAAAGTTTGATACACAGGAGGATAACAGAAAGTCAGTGCGGGACATTTATTGCACATCTTTGCATCATATATCTTTAATGTTGCACCAAAGGAACTGGATTTGTTATGAGTGGCTCATTTGTGCTGCTGTGAGTCTGCTTGTTAATGACATATGGGGCGTTTAAACATCCAACACTTCGTGCACCACAGGCCCAGATCACTGTTAAAATACTAAATCATGGGACTGTTTTCAGATCAAAGCATCATGAATCAGAGCTGTAGCATGAAACATCACATGAGGGATAGACGATTGAAGACTGAGGTTGAGCGCTATAACAGCTTTCAAAAGATTTTTCGGTAACACTTTAGAATACAATTCCTTCATTAATGAATAACTACACAAGAACCAATGAGTAACACAATATTAACAATCTAGTAACTATTTTTAACTGACAAGAAACTCTGATTAATAATAACTACTACAAATAACTACTACCAATAACTACTAGTTAGTTCCAATGATCTTCACTTTATAATACGGATCCAAACAATTAGTAATTCCCACAGAAGTATCTAGTAACACTTTCATCTATGCACTATTACTTACTAATTTATAATCAGAGATTTTTTAGATAACGGTAGTTACTAGATTGTTAATAAACTTTTTCAGTTGTTCTCTGGGAAGTATTAAAAAAATAGTAGTTATTAATTAGTTAAAGGTGGAATACCTAAGATTTTTGCATTAAAATATCCCAAAATCACAAGGCCAGTGTTATATATTTAGTTAAGATGATAACTTACAATATTCCAAATGTTTCAAATAATGTTTAAATCGCGAGAAAATTGAGATTTTAACCAAGGAAACGGGGCGTGTGAGCAGGGGTGAGCTGGCAGTCGCCAGTCAATCGCGTCATATCCGCGTTACCTTCGGTTTCCGCTTGTACTACGTGTAGTCCTGGACAAATGCGGAAGTTGTAGTTGTGCGTTAGCGACTATCAGAGCAACAAACGTCAGCTTGTTTTGCGCTTTTGTTATGGAATGGAGCACAATTATTCTTTTCAATTATTCTCGGAATGTGAACTGTTGGCTGTAAAGGGGGTCGCACACCGGACGAGAAGAGCCGCGCCACGTCTGGGACAAAGTCCAGTATCGCACACCGGACGCGCACTTTCTCATCAGTATATGGCCAGCAATATTATTATGTTTAATGACATGAAAGGAAGATAATGTCTGTTCTATGTTATGATTGTACTGTACAATTAAATACAATCGTTGCTGAGTCTGCATTCTGAAAACTTTACCTCAGAACATCCGTTTACTGAATGAATTGAAAATCTCACCTGAAAAATCTAATAACATCAGCAGTTGTCATTCAAGCAGCTGATTTCTGTAAATGAATGCAAAACTAAATGCATATTGCAGCATAGGGCGAAGTCAGGATCCATTAGCAACGACTGACTTCAACCCTCTTCACCATGGCTTTGTCCAGTGACTCGTACAGTAACATCTGTGATAACTAATTTACTTTTACACCTTACTTTTCTTGCGGCTATTTCAGTTTTATGAAAAACAAGCATGTCATTAAACGCAACATTTATAGAAATCGAACTTTACCTCATCCATGACAACTAATTTTCGATTCCTGTCTGACTGATTTATCCATGGTGGAGTTGAAAACAACAGCTCCCATCATTCCGCGTTTCTCCACGTCGTCATCAAGCAAAGCCGTTGTTGTTGTTTTGAATGTAGCGCCCTCTAGCGACATGCCAATCTTAGGTATTGCAGCTTTAATAGTGAACTACCACTTTCATCTGTGCGCTATTACTTACTAGTTCGTTAATCAGTTTATTGTTAGTTACTAGATTGTTAATATTGTGTTACTCATTGGTTCTTGTGTAGTTATTCGTTGAACGAAGGAACCGTATTCTAAAGTGTTACCCTTTTCAAAACACTTTTAAGCTAATGTAGTCAGCTTATTATTAATAATAATAATAATAATAATAATTCATTACATTTATATTGCGCTTTTCTCAGCACTCAAAGCGCTTTACAAATAAGGGGGAATCTTCTCAACCACCAATAGTGTGCAGCATCCAGGATGATGCGACGGCACTGGCAGCCATATTGCGCCAGAACGCCCACCAGCTTACTGGTGTAGAGGAGACAGTTATGAAGCCAATTGGTATATCTATATATGGGGATGATTAGGAGGCCATGATGTACAGGCCACTGGGCAAATTTGGCCAGGATGCCAGGGTTACACCCCTACTCTTTCAAAAGACATCCTGGGATTTTTAATGACCACAGAGAGTCAGGACCCCGGTTTAACATCTCATCCAAAGGACGGTGCTCTTTGACAGTGTAGTGTCCCCAACTCCCCATTACTGTACTGGCCCGTTCAGGACCCACAAACCACAGGGTTGATTTGGTTAGGCTAAATGACATATATAACAAACAAATTATTTTATCACTTGAAGTGCATTTTAGTCAACCTGACAAAACAGTGTAGAAAAGTGCTTACTCACTTCAGCTGTGAAGTATGGAAGGAGCTTCATTCCCATCATCTCTTTATGCAAGTGTAACGTGTCTAGTGTAACAAGCTCATTCTCTCTGTACTTTATGTCCTGAATAGAGCACAGAGCTTGTGTCAAATGCGGCTGTTCTGAGCAGATTAATGTGAGGATGGGATGTTGGTTTTGTTGCTGGTACAAACCCGCCGTCACAATCCACTCTTTTATAGCACCGTCGCTCTGTTTTTATAAGCTTCCCTCAGATAGATTCCTGCTGTCATGGACAGGGATGATGTTTTCCCCTCATGTTTTCTTTGGGCAGACACTAAATGTTTGAGATCGTGCATGGATCTTCTGCTACACTGACATGCATTAAGAGCGCTGATGTGATGAGCCTGGTCTTGCTGGTGCAAATGCCCCAGAGGAGTGATGCTCGCGGTACAGCATATATAGCTGTATATAAAAAAAACATGTCAGGACAGGGCTCTTTGAAATACCAAAGGTGAGATTAGTAAAGAGGATTAAATCCAAATCTCGAAAAGGTCACATGTAATCCTAGAATATTATTTAAGAGATGTTTTTTTTTTATCACCAGGAGTGTGGGGTTGCTTTGACCCAGTCTTATGGCTGTTATTTATGGAGTAGAGAGGTTCCATATTGATTTACATTTCAGTGTCCTGCACTTTTATCCCAGGCCTCTCCATACAGTCTATCCTTCCCAAGTAAAGCAGATAAACACCATAAAAGCGTCCTGCCAAAACCTCAGAGAATTCCTGATGAAGGAAAGAATGCAGCCGGAAAAGAAGCCACATTTTCTTGCCTCCATCCGACTCACTGTTTTTCTCTCTTAATAAAAAAACATAAAACTGTCCTATCCATTCTGCACTATTGTACCCTCCCCTCCCTCCGTTTCACAATTTTGGCAGGAATAAGTACTCCAAATGCTTCAGGCTGGAAGAAAACATTGTGGCAGAAAAGAACTGTTTTGCATCATTTTGAATGAAGCCAAAAAAAGTCTTTCTAAATCTACTCAGTATGGTTAAATGTTTTTACATTTATTTTACTGATGTATGGTGTCTACAACACCTGTAAAGAAAAGTGCAAAGGGAAAGCAGTTGTGTTTGTTTTGTTGTGAAGTGTCAAAGGGGAAATGTTTCATTATGCAGTATCAGAGACGAAACGCAGGCTGCAGTTTGTTTGGCTTGTGAAGTACGTCTGGTAATTAGTTTGAGCTGTGGTGAAGGAAAACGAATGCAATGCACTGGGAGGCTCAAACGTGTCTCTGTGTTGGATTAGAAATCCCATTTGAAACACAGGAGATGAAAAAGTCTTTGTTCGGTTTGTCATCTTGCTAATGCACAAGCTCATGATGTATAGATAATTCTGACAGCTTAGAAAATAAATCTGTGGTTGAGAAAGGAATATATTTTTTGGGACTTTCATATTTCAGGCAGACTGCGCTAGCAATTTTCTTTTATGCATTAGGATGTTGCGTTAGTCATTCCACAACAATCCAGTTGCGGAGATCCACATGAGTCTTGCTCCCTCAAGAGGTTTTCAGCCTGCTCCTCGGGTCACTCCCTGTTGTCATGATCGACGTATAAATTGCTATCGTTATTCCTATCAACTCCTAACTCAACCCAGTTTGCTATTCAGATTAGTTTTGTCTGTTTAGAGTGGTGCAGGTATGACATCACTTTGTAGGCCAAAGCGCGAAAGTGAGTTAATATTTTACCACTTGCGGTTCCTTCATCCCTACATCAATTGTTTTTTTGAATGGGGTTTTGGTTAAATGGCTGAAATAAGGTTTGTGGTGAACACAAACTCAAGACACTTTCAGGTTTTACTCTACGACATAAAATACATCAATATTACCTCACTTGTGATTTTTGTGAAGCTGTAAACAAGTGGCTAAATGGGACTACAGAGGGTGTCAAGGAGATTGTCTCATGCTGCGTTCACGTGCAATGGAAAATAGGATATTTTCCACTTGTGAACTGGTATTTACCAGTGTGTTGCGTTCAAGTGCTTTTGTTGTCGTAATCTGGTAAAAGATGGAGATCCAGACCTGTTATTTAGCTAAAATTTTTATTTTAGATTGTTTAAGTCATCTGCAACAGCAACTCTCGGAAGCTCTTGCCATTTTGAAAAGTTCAAAGGTTATTTCATCTCTGCAACTCGTGCATCAAAATATTCTACGAGTTGTCCAGTGGAAAATACCACATGAGGGGGTGTTCATGTGCATTTTCCACGTCGGATTTGGTATTTACCATAATTACCATAGCACGTGAATGCAGCATTAGTCCACTTTTACAGCCTCGTTCTGATTGTCTCTTACAAACAATTCTAAAGTTTTGGGAAAATTATTTTACATAAAAACTAAAAAAGTGGTCAGAAGCTTAACTGTCACCGTCCCGTATACGGCACTGAATTATGACAAACTATATATCGTTGGAAAGGTCTAAGACTCCTAAATAGATATTTCGCTGCTGTTTTTTGCTACAAATTATAAAAGGAAGAGTAACCGATAAATTTTTGACAAGAGTGCACCTCTAAAAAATCTGCCTCTTAACCGACCTTTGTCACAATTCTGACCTTTGTCACAAAAAGCCAATTGATCGACTTTTAATCATTGCAAATTCTGTTTTTATGCTAAAAGTTAATAATAAAACAAATAATCTAATATTTTTCAATAAAAAAATTATAGTATAATATTATTCTCTAAAAAATTATAATATGTATATATTATCCTCTAGAATATAATATTATTTTTTATTGCCTTTTTTATTATATCACATATTTTAGTAGTTATCATAAATTAGGTATCATTTGAAAGCATACAAACTCAGAATTCATCCTGTAAAAAACTTTTGAAATTGGACGTTGCGTTTCCATAGAAACGGTATTTTTGTCTTAGGCCCCTCCCCTTTTGGGCATCATCTTTCATTATTTATTATCAAAACCTTTTCTAATCTTGACAAAACACATTTTGTCAGAAAGGTCTGAGTCTCAAGGTTCCATATTTAGTGACAGAAGTGATATTTGGATAGAAATGTATTAATTTGTTATGGCAGAATGCATACAATTAAATTCAATGGAATTCAATGGCACCCAGTGGCTATTTTTGGTATAACGCCTAAATAAAATCTCATGGGAACTTCAAAATTTGTGATATCAACTTTAAATTTGGAACACAACTTGTTTAGATATATAGCTTTCATTTTATAGTAATTTTATTGTAAAAAATATTTTGTAAAATATTTATTTTATATTAAAAAATATATTAATAAATAATATTTGATTTACTGTAAATTATAACTTCCATAACTTTTTCATACTTTAATTTTTTGAAGTGCTTTCACTTCAGTAATAATCTGCTGATTGTTTTCTTTAAAACAAGACCAAACTTGTTTACATATTCCAAAGCATTCTTGAATTACAACCATTTAAGTTTGTATAGTGCATTTTAATGTAAATTATCAAAAGGGGGTGACAGGTAAGGGGTTAAGTGATGTTGACGTTGAATTTGAAGGGACTGTAGTGTAGTTCATTTTTAGATTTTTCTTTATGGGGACTACATTTAGCCTTCATAATTCATAATAGTTGTGTTCTGTGGTAATCTGTGGTAATTATCTTGATGGACAAGACATGCAAGTATCATAAACTTTTGTTGATCACCAAGCTTATTTTTAGCCTCCAAAAGCCTATGTGGTTTTAACCAAAAAGCCCATGTGAAAATCCTATTGGGTTTTTGTCACAGGAACCAGCGGAATGCTGACTGTCTATTCCCAGGGTGGCACCTGCCCTTTTAGATTGACAGATGATCCACCCAAACAAATAAGACACAACATTTTTTTATCACAAATATTGGACTAATCGTTCAAATACATGAATTTAGCTGATGCAGCAGCTGGCAGTGATTTGAGTGAGAAATTTCCATCTGTCTCATGTCCGGGGCATGGGAATTAAAGCCTTACCCTCGCTCCATCTATTAGATTATTACCTGCATTATTGTTCTTATTCTGTTCATGGTTAACATGGTTATTTGTAAATAGATTTAGTTGTTTTCAAGAAACTTATCAACTTATCTTATCGACTTATCATGAAACTTATCAACTTATCTTATCGAAACTTATCAACTAAGAAACTTATCAACTTATCAACTAAGAAACGTATCAACTAAGAAACTTATCAACTTATCTTATCGAAACTTATCAACTAAGAAACTTATCAACTTATCTTATCAAAACTTATCAACTAAGAAACTTATCAACTTATTGAAACTTATCAACTTATCTAAACTTATCTTATCGAAACTTATCAACTAATCTTATCGAAACTTATCTTATCGAAACTTATCAACTTATCTTATCGAAACTTATCAACTTATCTTATCTGAAACTTATCAGACTAAGAATCTTATCAACTTATCTTATCAAAACTTATCGACTAAGAAACTTATCAACTTATTTTATCGAAACTTATCGACTAAGAAACTTATCAACTTATCTTATCGAAACTTATCAACTAAGAAACTTATCAACTTATCTTATCGAAACTTATCAACTAAGAAACTTATCAACTTATCTTATCAAAACTTATTAACTAAGAAACTTATCAACTTATCTTATTGAAACTTATCAACTAAGAAACTTATCAACTTATCTTATTAGAAACTTATCTACTCGAAACTTATCAACTTATCTTATTCGAAACTTATCAACTAAGAAACTTATCAACTTATGACTTATAACTTATTCGAAACTTATCAACTTATCTTATCGAAACTTATCTTATTGAAACTTATTAACTTATCTTATTGAAACTTATCTTATCGAAACTTATCAACTAAGAAACTTATCAACTTATCTTATCAAAACTTATCGACTAAGAAACTTATCAACTAAGAAACTTATCAACTTATCTTATAGAAACTTATTGACTAAGAAACTTATCAACTTATCTTATCAAAACTTTTTAACTTATCTTATCGAAACTTATCAACTTATCTTATTCGAAACTTATCAACCAAGAAACTTATCAACTTATCTTATCGAAACATATCAACTAAGAAACTTATCAACTTATCTTATTCGAAACGTATCAACTAAGAAACTTATCAACTTATATTATTGAAACTTATCTTATTGAAACTTATCAACTAAGAAACTTATCAACTTATATTATCGAAACTTATCTTATCGAAACTTATCAACTTATCTTATTCGAAACTTATCAGCTAAGAAACTTATCAACTTATCTTATCGAAACTTATCTTATCGAAACTTTTTAACTTATCTTATCGAAACTTATCAACTTATCTTGTCGAAACTTATCAACTAAGAAACTTATCAATCTTATCTTATCGAAACTTATCAGCTAAGAAACTTATCAACGTATCTTGTTCAAAACTTATCAACTAAGAAACTTATCAACTTATCTTATTGAAACTTATCAACTAAGAAACTTATCAACTTATCTTATCAAACTTATCAACTTATCTTATTGAAACTTATCAACTAATAAACTTATCAACTAAGAAACTTATCAGCTTATCTTATTCGAAACTTTATCGACTAAGAAACTTATCAACTTATCTTATCAAAACTTATCAACTATAAATAACTAATCCTAATTGTCAAGTTATTTTTATTAAATTAAATTATATTTCACCAAGGTCCACTCACTTTAACATTTCTGGCCGTGCCACTGCCGGGGACTGAGTTATCCTGGCTGTCAGTGTCTGATCATCACCTGTGCTTACAGAGCAAATACATGTGTGAGAGCCAAAGAAGCAGGGCAAAGCAGAGCACCCTGAGATCCTCCGCAAATATTTTGGATTGTTTATAGAGAGCCTCAGAGCATATTTCTCTCTCTGTTTTTTAACTTGGGTTTTTCTGTGTCCATTTTTCTGTCATAACTGAAGACCAGTTTTGACATCTTGATTCTTCACTCTTCCCCGCATGGCCATAATACTGCTGTGTTAAAGCAATAAGCTCAATTGATTGCTTTTCAGTGTGTTATCAGTTTCTGTTGAATGTGGTCGAGAAAGGCATGAAGACTCTGTGATTCTGATGTTTACCAAAGACATTTTATTTGGATTAATGTTGAAGATAAAATTGGAGAGATATATTTAATGCAGGCATTTCATTAAATGTGGGTAAAAGTGTTATTCTATTGTTTCATTTATGTTCTGTGTGACTGATGTTTTCTTCAGGTATTGATGTGGGCATCTGAGTAAACTAAAACAGAAACTGAAATTCATTCTCTTTCTTTTTCTCTTTCCCTCACAATCCTTCCTCTCCTTCTCACAGTCTGAACGATAACTGAACCCAAAGTGGAAAACTATTATCCCAAACATGTGCATTAATCTGCCATGATTATGGCAGAATTTTCTCATTTGCTCAGCTGTTTGGGAAGTCCTTTCCCCAATCATCTCACTGTGCTTATATGAAACCATTCAGTGCAATATTTATGGCATATTTTAATGTTCTTGCTCAGAATGGCTTGAAAACAGCACGCATTCGTGCAAGGCTGACGTGGATCACTTTAAAGTGGCCAATACTTAGGGAGTCCTTTCACAAGGTCAGGCGTCCAGATGAGTGTTGGAGTGTGTCTGTGGTAACATCTGCACAACAGTCACATCGGACTCTCTACAGCTGTCTCTGTCTGCCAGGCCTGACATTATGACTACTCAAAACACTGCTGGGAATCTCCAACATGGCCAAATCATTTACTCAACTCCTCTCAGATGTGGATCAAGCTTGATGTTCAGCAGAAAGCACTTTTACCAGTTAACAATAGCCATTTGTTTGTTTGTTTTCATGTACGAATGTATTGGTTTTCACAAGTTTTCTATTGAATACCAGAGGTGGACTATATAAGTACGTTTGCTTGAGTAGGTTACATAACATTTTTGAGTATCTGTACTTGAGTATTATTTTTTCTGGAAACTTTTTACTTTAACTTCAATACATTTGAAAGACAAATATCAGACTTTTTACTCCACTACATTTCTGTCAAGGTCCAGAAAGTTGTAACGTCAGTCAGGATGCATTTTGATTGAAAATGAAAGTTGGGTTGATGTCAGAGCTCGACTGATGTTGGTTTATAACATCACCGATTTCATTTGGAAACACGGAAAGAGTGAACAAACATGATTTTTTTTAATTCTGTTCAATAACTACTTGATCTTGTGGCTTTCAGTTTGGTTTAATGTTTAATACAAAGACTAAGATTTATGTTCAATGTGGGAATTTCAAACGCTAATGCATTTTTGTCTTTAAAAGACAACATTTTTGTTTGTCAGAAGAGCTTAGAGAAGAAGAAATT
The DNA here is from genome assembly GCA_030378365.1 of Hybognathus amarus. Lineage (NCBI taxonomy): Eukaryota > Metazoa > Chordata > Actinopteri > Cypriniformes > Leuciscidae > Hybognathus > Hybognathus amarus. The sequence continues at coordinate 3,485 of JAQIUQ010001048.1, read as the reverse complement.
AAATCTTTTTTGAGATATCTACAATACTTTTAGGTGCTGCTTTTAGTTATTTTTAAAACAACCACCCACTTTTTTATAGGAAAGAGCAAATTGTACATTCTGCGTAAATTTCTTAATACAGGGTTAAAATGACATGGAAGAGAGTAAATTGTGACAAAATGTTCATTTTCGGGTGAACTATAGTTTTAAGTACTGCATGAAATGTGTTTCTGTTTCACAGCTACTGTAATTGGAAAAATAAACATTTGTGTAAGACTGCAAGTGACCGGTTGGTTCAGTAAAACACGTCTTATTCTTGGCTTCATATCTCACCATGAGAATCATTTTCCAGCATGGTAATAATGTGTTCATTTTCATCATGCCAGGATGTCTGCTTCTCTACATTGCTGCTCTTTTCCTTTTTTTATTTCTAAATGAACAAATTAATCAAATTAAGAAATGTCATTCTTTTTCTGTATTTATTTAAAAGTCTGGATCTCATGATGCTAATTATCTTGAATTATTTCTCTAAAGATTACTAATGACCAAAATAAATGTCCAAATATTTTATCATTACAAAGTTGTTCGAAGATTAGGAAAAGTTATTATTAATAACTTTTTATTTCAACAAAAACGGTGCTTGGAGCCAGTTACATGGTCTTTATGAATGTTTTGCGATAAGAATATTTTGTTCTGCATTCCTCGAGCTTTTGCATTTGCAAAATGTGTTTTTGTGTGGATTTTCCCCTTCACTCCTTCCGAGCTGTTGGGAATGAGCTTCATACTGTAGGGAAGCAGAGCTGCATTTATACACCTCTGGAGCTCCTGGGGAGATGAGGAGGGGGAGGACAAAATGAGAGAGGGAGAGACAGAGTTTGTCAGAAGAGGTTAGAGAAGTAGAAAAGAAGAAACTGTGCAGCACAGTAGTGGCCAGAGTCGGTGGACAGCTCTGTTTTGGGAGAGGAGACGTCAGACCCATTAAAGGGGAACAACAGAACAGCTGAGGACAGTCAAGAGCTGGTGTTTGACATATAGATGAGGTCCAATTAAAAAAAAAACTGAATGATTAAACAAGGCATGATTGAAGAGCAAAAAAGCTACACTGTTTAGGTTCATAAAGGTATGGTGTCATTTATGGAGCAATGGATGGTCGCTGACGTGCATGGTTCTTAGTTCTGAAATACTAGCATTTTTGCCATTTTAATTATTAATAATTATTTCAATGTAGTAATTAAATTATATTAATATTTATCTAAGTGAAACCTTTCACTACAGTTGGTTTCAACTGGTCCTATGGTCAAACAGTGTGGAAACATCCAGATATATTTTCACAGATCCTGTTAATGAAGTAGGGGACAGCGGGGCACAACCTAACGCATGTTTGTGTAAACCTACTTAGGTTTCAGAGTATTTCTTTTTTCCTGCATTAATTTCACACATGTCTAGTACAATTATGTGGTTTTGTTTAATATACTTTTTTCTTGATTTACTCCCAAAGAATGGAAGTGATATGTGACAACATGCCCCATAGGTGGGTTATTGTAACATCACAAAATTAGTAATCACAGATTAAAATGTGAACCGATCTAATAGAAGAAATATAGGCCCACAAGACAAACTAAAATATTTTTTGATAAAATACAATTATTAGAATTCTAAAATACATTATTAACTTTTTTATATAAAATAATGGAATTTTTTAAATAATTGAATTTTTTTGAGTTTGACAATAAACACCACAAAACACATCTATACAGCATAGTTCAAAACATAACAATTAATAATTTCTGAACAGTGACTGTCAGTTCTTTATTCACCTTTTTCTCATGGTTTCTCAATAGAATTCATAAAATTATAGAATAGAATAACGTTGTTTCTAATACAGGGCGCATTGTGATGTTATAACAGCCCCACCTGTACATTGATTAAACTTCGGCTAGTATCTTTTGCTGATTAGCGAAGAACTATCTCAACTCTTAAATAACAGATTGGAGATTAAAATAATATCAGATTTGTCTAATTTTAAATAAACACAAAAAAAACAGAGATGAAAGATTCACACAAGTTAGAAATTGACTTTTGCTGTGGTTAAGCAAATGTTCGATGATATCTTTCCAAATATTTCAGAATTTTGCCACAATTCATTTATAGTGTTGATATGGGAACTAGTAAATACACTAAGCATGTTACAACTCAGCCCTGTGCTAGGTTGTGCCCCTCTCATCCTAGTCCATGCACACATTGTCATGACTCTGATTGGCAGTATGCTGTGGAAACGAGTCAAGCACAATGACTATTGTTATGAAAAGCTTTTTCCACTGTTGTGAGTCCAAAGCACTGGGTTGAACCACAAGTCAATTAATGGATTAAAGAGTACAGAGGAGTATCTCTGATCTTGTTAACAATACTTATTTGCTTGGATGGCTACTGTACACCGAGCCTCAGTGTGATGGGAATTAAGAGCTGGGAAAGAATGGGGACGTCTGTACTACACCGCTGTGTGCTAACTAACCACACCTGTGTATGTAAGACAGAGTTCATACATACATTGAAAGTGCAGTTAACAGGAGTGCCACTGAATAGGTCTGGGTCTGAAGAAAGCATGGGCCCCAAAAGGGACTGGTATTGAATACTCTTTAATCTAGTGTGGCTTCTCAGCTTACAGTCCAATACAAAAGGTCTGCTATCATCTATACCCCATACACATTATCTGTCAATCACTTATAATTAGAGATAGGAAACAAAAAATGGAATGACTCTGGTTCCTTAATGGTTCCAAGAATTTTAGACAGATATATGATTGAAACTGAAATGCAAATCTGTTGCAAACTGCAAGAACCATTTCAGTGATCAATGTAAAACAACAAATAACAATGTAATATACTATTGCTAAGTCCTATCTTTAAAAACAAGATGTCAGTAACACTGACTTGATCTCATTGGACTTAATTTTTACTTTCTGAGTTTTTTTAACATTAATATTAGTTCCTTTAGCCTGTATTTGGTCCCCTTGTGTCTATAATTTTCAGTCGGTGTAAACCAAGCTTTTGCTATTTTTCTCTTCTCTGTAGCTCAGACTCTGAAGAAACAATAGGTTAATTTTAAATTTTAAACTTCCCAAAGTTTCACCGATGACTGTCTCCTTAACTCCAGTGAACGTCTGTAAATAAATCGAATCGAGCTACCAAGCAACAATTTCTGATGTGTAGCCTAATTGTTCAAGTTCGACAGGTGTCATCTGCTTGCTCAATGCTCATCACGGCAACATTTTAAGTGATGGGAATAGATCGAAATACTTTAAAAACTTCTCACGATACGTTAATCTCGAAAGCTGTAATAGTAAAAAAACCTATAATAGCTGTAGAAAAGTGTTCAAGAAAGTTTTGCATGTAATACAAAGCTATTTTATATGCAAGCATGTCAGCCAATCACAGCAGTGGCCGGTTGCCTGAATCCCACAGCAGACACGCCCTTCAAACAGAGCGTTCAGAGGCAGCAATACGTAA